>CM067855.1:4800000-6017500 GCA_034642435.1 Megalocaria dilatata | reverse complement strand
GATTCAAGGTCCGAGTTTCTGTTTTTATACATGTAATATAGGTTAAAATTGAGCGAACGGGCCTCGGGCAAAACCAGTTGGACAGTTAGTGTAACGTACAGCGTTATGGTCCGAAGAAGTGTAAGTGATTTGGCAATTTAGTCTTCAAATATTGGCCAAGCATAAAACTGTAAAATATGATACCTCAACTCGACATACTCTCGACCAATATTTGATGTTGTAGTTTAAATATTTTCAGAAGAAACTTCGTATCGTGTTGGCCTTCACTTGATAGAAACCCATCGTACAATTAAGTTAGATGATACACATATACAGGTGGTCCAACGAAAACTCAACACCTCGATTTTCAGACTTTAAAAGGAAAATATGGAAAATCGCTCGGACCCGTCAGTGTCTGATACGATGGGGAACAACTTTTCCGCTTTTTTCATCCCCGTAACTTCAACCATCTAACGGGGGTGAGCACAACCCCTTGATTTCGAATAGGGATCAGGGGTGTTGCGATTACTAAGTTTGAAGTTCGTGTCGAGTACTATCTGACCCTAAAATTTCGCTTCAAAATATCCATCGATAATGAAATAACAGCGGAAATAGCGAAAGAGGCACTGCGGAATTTATCTCGAGAATATTATTCGTATCCGACACATTTCAAAGGTATTCAAAGGTATGTTGTTGATTTTTTGTCCAAAAAAGTATTAAATTCTTGTCCAAAAAATTAGACGGACCATTGAACGACATCCTGGAAAAAATGTATCCGCTACTTACGTTGTACAACTGGTTGCCAAATTTGATGCTACTGGTTCAGTCGGAAACAAAAAAAGTGTGCATGAAAGGGACGTGGCAGTCTTAGGTCATGTAGCAATGGATCCGACCTTGAGTACTAGGAAATTGTCCGATGTATCTAGTGTTTCACATAAATCATGAGAATCCTGAATCCCTCCAGTTCTGTGAAGTGGTCAATGAAATGATTAACTGTAATCAAAACTACTTGTTCGATATCTGTTTTTCGGAAGAATATTCATTTTACCTTAACGCCATTGTAAACCGGCATAACTGTCGGTATTGGTCAGATGAAAATCCAAGATTATTTCGTGAAGTGCATACTCAGCGTTTCCAAAAATTAAATGTTTGGGCTGGTATTTATGGAAATCACATAATCGGTCCTTTTTTAAACCCGGTGATCTCACTAGCCAAATTTATTTATATCTATTGGAGAACGCCATTTATCCAGCCCTCGTGCAAGTATTGGAGAATGCAGAAGATCATCAAACGATCAATTTCCAACGAGATGGCGCACCACCTTATTTTGTTTAACCGGTGCGTCAGTTTTTAGATGAAAATTTCCCTCACGCTTGGATTGGAAAAAGGGGACATATTGAGTGACCACCCAGATCACGTGATCTGGCTCCACTGGACTTTTTTCTGTGGGGTTACCTGAAATCCAAGATTTACGCTACCCAGTGTGAGTCACTGGATCATTTGGGAACTCGGATCATTAGTGAATGCCGTCAAATTACACCAGAAATTTTGAGCTAACGTACATGAACGTTTTCAGCAAAACTTACATTACATTGCATGGAAGTGAATGGTGCCCATTTTCAGCATTTAATAAACTAATCACAAGAGTAAGTACTCTTCCACTATTTTGCCTGTCATGTCGTTATAGATGGAAATTTTGAAGCGAAATTTCCAGATCAGATAGTACTCGATAAGATCTTCAAAATGAGGTATCGCAACACCCTCATCCCCATTCAAAATCAAGAGGTTGTACTCACCCAATTACGGGGGCAAAGAGCGGAAAAGTTGTTCCCTTCGATTTTCCACATTTTCATTTTAAAGCCGGAAAATCGAGGTGTTAAGTTTTCGTTGGATAACACTGTATATAATAGTTAAGATACAATTTGCTTTTTACTCAGTTTGAAAATGTAAAAAAACACTACGAAACTTAAGTCCCTGTATATTCAGTTGATAAAAAGTGATAGAAAACAAAGTGATTCCTTAATCCAATCCACTTAAAAGTGAACTTTCACAAAGTAACGCACTGCTCCATCCAATACAAGAACCTTCCAGTTTGTGCAATTTATGTTTTGGGCAGGTACCACCTGATAACTTTGATTCATTCAGTTTTGAATTTTTCTCAAAGAATTACTGGTGCTTAAGGCTCTATTGATGTCTATGTTATTAGAAGAAATGTCTTTCCAAAGTATCGAGTGTTTTTTTTTTTGAGTGATAGAACTTTAAATTGAAATAAAACACATTTGAACTACGATTGAAGCCAATTTTACTTTATTTGAAAGATAATTATATGACATTTATGTTTTAAAAATAATTTCCGGCATATGTCCACCACGACTAGCCCTGAGGAACCTCATTCGACCAGACCAATTTTGGACCACTTTTTCGAGTAATTTAGTCCTTATTTCATCAATAATACGAAATATGTTGGTTTCTAAAGCGTCTATTGTTTCTGGTTTATCAGCATAAACCAATGACTTGACATAACCCCAAATAAAATGATCCAGTGGAGTTATGTCGCATGATCTTGGAGGCCAATTAATTGGAACATTTCACGAAATAATGTTATCGCCAAATCTTTCTTTCAATAAATCAATTGTTACGGTAGCAGCATGAGGTGTAGCGCCATCTTGTTGGAACCAAAACACTTCTGGGTCGATACCATTCAAAGTTTGAAACAAATAATGATTGATCATCGATGTGTAACGAGCACCATTCACTGTGACATTGGCTACAGCATCGTTTTTGATGAAATATGGACCGATGATGCCTCCAGTTTGTAAAGCACACATTTTCAGGATGCAATGGAACCTATAGAACTTCTTGAGGATTGTTTTCACTCCATATACGGCAATTTTGCTTGTTTACATAGTCGTTCAACCAGAAATGACCTTCATTACTGAACACAATATTACGATAAAAAAGTGTATCAGCTCCAAGCTGTTCTAGGACCCAATCGGCAAACAAACGACGCGTATTATGGTCAAGTGAGTTTAGTTCTTGAACCAGTGGGATCTTGTATGGTTGTAGACCAAGATCTTTACCATGTGGTGGATGCACAGAGTCCAACTTGTTGTGAACGTCGATGAATAGACAAATCTGGAGGATCATCATTTACAATATAACTTACAGCAGCGATATTTTCTTCTGTACGTACAGTTCTTTGTCTTGTTGTTGTTGCATCGAGTAGAGAAAATGTCCGAAATCTATCGATATTTCGACGAATAAGCTGCTCTGATGGACGATTATGTAAACCATAAATTTCACGAAGTGCTCTATAAGTTTGGCGAATAGAACACTGATTTTGAAACTAAATTTCAACAATTTATAAACGTTGTTGCAACGTGAATCTTTCCATGATAATTTGTCAATGCTTACTGAACAGAAATGTCAAAACAACACGGCTTCTACCTTCTGTCAAATCACAGTTATCCCTATCGAACGTTCTAAAAAAAAACCCATTTCTGACAAAATATTTCTTATAATGCTGAGAGATAGTAAAATATGGCATCAAAAATTTTTCTTAGTGATGATCGAATCAGATTCGTGTTAAGCATGTCCCTCGCTTTAATTCGATCTTGAGTTGGGGTGAGCAAGGTCAGGTCGATCGCAGCATATCGAAACAACAAACAACCGGGCAGTAAGAATTATACTCGAGGATGACTTAAGACGGATACGCTCGCCCAGTCTTTCAATCCAATGAATTTCAATTAATCCAGACTTATTACTGGCGATATGACATGGGTTCTAAACATAGACGTGCATCTCTCACAATGAGAATACTATGTAAATCTGATGACACGATCCTACCTTGAAACTGTCATTATCTAATTTTTTTTCGTTTCCAGTAATCGAGGAGAGCACTTCTGAAATGACATTAAGCATTTTTCAGTGACTCTCGTACCTCCCATACCCTCTCCATGCCTTATTTGTAAAATTGTCGGTGCCATGTCTGTAATTTTCACCTATTTTGCTCTTGTTTCCTTGGGCACGATCGTCGACCAGTCTGAGTAGCCCTGAGGAATCACTGACACGAACATTATTCCATACACACATTCACAAATCCAGTTAACGTTACGGCCGCTCGTTTTATACAGTCCTAATCAGAACGATGTACAGACGAGTGGTCGTCGGTGGTACGAATGCGTTTTTGTTTCCGTTCGCTTTTGAGCTGGAGCAATTATGACACGTACCATGAAAGAAGGAATGGGATACCTTTGAATGGAATGAAAAAATCGGAGGCGAAGGTTCGTATGAATTCAGAAGAGTTGAACGATTCGGAGGATATCACATGGGAATTTTTATTTCTGTCGGGTGTTTTCTTTTTAGAGTGATAGAATATAGGGATAACTGTGATTATACAGAAGGTAGAAGCTATGTTGTTTTGACATTTCTGTTCAGTAAGCATTGACAAATTTTCATGGAAAGACTCACGCCGCAACAACGTTTACAAATCGTTGAAATTTATTTTCGAAATCAGTGTTCTATTCGTCGAACTTATAGAGCACTTCGTGAAATTTATGGTTTACATAATCGTCCATCAGAACAGCTTATTCATCGAACTATCGATAGATTTCGGACAACATTTTCTCTACTCGATGCAACAACAACAACAAGACAAAGAACTGTACGTACAAAAGAAAATATCGCTGCTGTAAGTCATAATGTTTATGATGATCCATATTTGTCTATTCGTCGACGTTCACAACAAGTTGGACTCTGTGCATCCACCACATGGAAAATTTTGCGTGAAGATCTTGGTCTATACCCATACAAGATCCAACTGATTCAAGAACTGAAGCCAATTGACCATAATAAATGCGATTGTTTGCTGATTGAGCCCTAGAACAGCTTGAAGTTGATCCACTTTTTTATCGTAAAATTGTGTTTAGTGATGAAGCTCATTTCTGGTTGAACGACCTTGTAAACAAGCAAAATTTCCGTAAATGGAATGAAAACAATCCTCAAGAAGTTCTGCAGGTTCCACTGCATCCTGAAAAATGCACTCTATGGTGTGCTTTACACGCTGGAAGCATCATCGGTCCATATTTCTTTAAAAACGATGCTGGAGCTAATGATACAGTGAATGGTGCTCGTTACAGATCGATGATCAATGATTATTTGTTTGAAAATTTGAATGGTATCGACCCAGAAGTGTTTTGGTTCCAACAAAATGGTGCTACACCTCATGCTGCTACCGTAACAATTGATTTATTGAAAGAAAGATTTGGCGATAACATTATTTCGAGAAATGGTCCAATTAATTGGCCCCCAAGATCACGCGACATAACTTCAGTGGATTATTTTCTTTGGGGTTATGTCAAGTCATTGGTTTATGGTGATAAACCAGAAACAATAAACGCTTTGGAAGCCAACATAACTCGTGTTATTGATAAAATAAGGCCCGAATTACTCGAAAAAGTGGTCCAAAATTGGTCTGGTCGAATGCGGTTCCTTTAGAGCTAGTCGTGGTGGACATATGTCGGAAATTATTTTTAAAACATAAATGTCATGAAATTATCTTTCAAATGAAAAAAATTGACTTTAATCTTAATTTAAATATGTTTCATTTCATTTTAAAGTTTTATCACTCTAAAAAAAACACTCGATATTATATCTTCAAAAAACAATTACAATTCCAATAAGGTCTTCATTGGTCCTACTTCACATTTAAATAATCAAAATTAATCAACAACAAATATAACTCAACAGACAAAACTGATATCCTTGATTTGAAAACATAAAACTTCAAAATCCAAGATATTCTATGTTCGTCACAAAAATCACAGAAAGCTGTGAGGTATTATATGGTTTTCTTTAAACCACATTATATTCCATAATGAGTTTTATTCAAACCTAGTTTAATTATATATTATATATAAAATGAAATAATAAGAAGAGGTTTTTTACTTGACAAACATAGAATATCCTGGATTCAAAAGTTTTATCTGTTCAAAACAAGGATATAAGTTTGGTCAGTTGAGTTATATTTTCATTTTTTAAATGTGACCGATGAAGAACTTATGGAATTCTAATTGTTTTTTGAAGATATAATACATGTTTTGAAAGATTTTTAAGTGACTAATTCAAATATTTAAATAAATTAAATATTTCAGATAAATGATATTCTCTGATAAGTCCTTAAATTATTATTTAAATATTTTAATATTAGCCTTCTACATATTTAGTTTCAAAAAATTATATTTAATAATTATAACTTCAGAAAATAAATTAAAATAATGTCATATAAGTACCACTTATATCAAACGACATATAAAATAAACATTCGTTATAAGACATCCAAATGATATAACAAAATCCAATAAATAAAAATTGTTAACCAAAATCCATTTGGATGTCTTATAATGAATGTTTATTTTATATGTCATTTAATATAAGTGGTACTTATATGACATTATTTTAATTCATTTTCTGAAGTTGTAATTATTAAATATAATTTTTTGAAATTAAATATGTGGAAGGCTAATAAAATGAAATAAGAAATTACTTTGTTTTCTATCGCTTTTTATTATAACTGATATACAGTGACTCGAGATTCGTAGATAGAAGACAAAGTAATTTCTTATTTCATTCCATTAAAATGAACAAAGTAACGGACTACTCCATCCAATAGTAGGCTAATATTAAAATATTTAAATAATTTTATATACCTTCTATCAAGAATTAACCTCTATTTATGTTATTTTATCCTTAAATTATGTTTTGTATTTTTTAAATTAGTCTTCATAATTCAGGAACAAAATTTTTGTCTTCTTCAAATGTTTATTTATTAATTTTAATTGACAATTTATATTTGTTAGGTTATTTACTCCATTTGATATTGTATATTAAGTTTTGATTATATACGTCTATTAAATATAAGCTGTGCTTATAAGACATTAATTTAATTCTAAAAATTCAATGAAATTTTTTTGAAATTAAAATTATAGGAGACTAACAGATCAAATCATTCAAATTTTGTAATATTCTTTATGATTCTATTCAATTGAAATGATTTCCATCAATTAAGGACCGATTAAGGAAAATTGGAATTATTCTGCTCAGTATTTAAAATATTGGTATATAAATATTATATTCCTGCATTTATTATTGGGGACGACCGTTTGTATGCAAACAGCGATATTTATATACAGTGAGCGATCCCTGCATAACTTGTAGTTCTTATTAACTGATAAAAAATCAATAATTTATGTCATGAAATCTCAATATCATTCAAAGAAGTGTTCGCAATTTTTCCCACTTATTCATATCGAAAATATCTCGACACTCATCGACTGTTTTGTATCGCAGGAACTCCCCATGATCAAAGACATGATCTAGTAATAATTGTTATCCATAACAGTCACCTCCAACACCCATTCAATTACATTTGACATTGAGAATTAATGACATTGTTGCAGACAGGAATCCATTTTTTTGCTAGTGTTAATTACAATAAAATGATTTTATAATGTAAACAGCGAGTAATCCTATATTTTCTGAAAAATATATGAGCAACTGGTTTTAAATAACCTGCTCTCAAGAGAATACGATACAACCGTGTACTCTGCCATGTTTATTTATAAAGCAAGGAAAAAATTCGCGAAACTAATACTTATGAAGACCATCATTTCGAGAATGATTATACACTTGTATTTTCATTTTTCTCGTTGTTAGTTATATAGGGACCATTTTCGATACGGGGGCAAAATAAGAGATTGAGAGTTGATTATATGGTATCTGCTAATGATGATTGTCGATCCTAATTGAAATACATGGAAAAAATTATTTGGAAGAATTCCCAAGTACGACAAATAGGTAGGAAATTATTACCTATCAGGACGACTACTAAGAAAAAGATGTTCTGTCAGATTTAGCCTTCACTTCGGGTCCAAGCATTTATAATTCAAGAGTTCCTTTCAAATTTTCGGCTATTATCCATTTCAAACGAGAAATACGCCTTACAGGCATGTACGTATAAAACCAGGAATTTGCAGCAGGGTCTTCCTCTAAGTTGCAGAGAAATAAATATTTATTCAATTGAATTGGTCTTGTTTAAATGGAATGAAATAAGAAATTACTTTGATTTATATCACTTTCTATTAAATGAATATACAGTGACTCGAGTTTCATACTGTTTACTACAATTTCAAACTATATAAAACATATTGTATCGTAACTATTACAGGGTGACAAGAAAAATTTTACTGTGTTCTGGAACAAAAGTATTTTAGGGCAGCCAAATTATATTAATTCTATTATATTCTTTACACTTTCTTGTACTAATATGTATTTGTATTTTGTAGAGTTTTAAAATGTCAAACAAACGTAGTGCAATTTTGGAGCTGCTTCGTCAAGGTAAGCGTCACGTGAATTCTACCAGGTTTTTATATTAGCATAGTGAGCATAACTCTTTCACCAAGTGACTACTCAGCAGTCTCCACAGTCCACCCCTAGAGGTAAAAAGTGTGATAAGGATTACGCCATATCATCGCGCGAAGCGAGAACTCCTCCGAAGAGATGAACCAACCAGTTTCCAGTTTGGGCTCCGACTCGAAGGTACCGTCTGACTGGTAGCAGCGAAGCACTATTCAACCTCTACTGGCTCTGCAGGTCAGTACCTGAGTTGGTTTGTGACGCAACTCACCTGCCGGAAGGATTTCGCGAGATATCCTGAACATGAGTTGCTGTGAACAGATAGAAGGAATACCCTCCTAGTCCAGCATGAGGACTGTCAACCATTTCCGCCTCGAGTCCAACACCAATTGGATGGCCAGATAGTACGAATACTTCCGAGGGTCTCCACCCTCCCGAGGTAACGCAGTATGCTACATAACGCGAGATTTTTTCTGCGATAGGGTAGAGTACGTCAGTTTTAAGGGAGAAGCCCTGTGCTGCGACAGACTCCCTGTCACAGAGTTAATCCACCGGCTCAGCCCTCCATTTCACCAGAACGGCAAAACTAGGGCCCCATTCGGAGATCTTCCATCCTACAGGTCCAGTGACTGGCGCCAATGGCATGACGTTAGGCACCAAGACTTAACCCTCCATTTCACCGGCATGAAACTAGGGTCCTAATCTCGACAAACTCCCTCATCTCGTCAAGATCTAATGCCGGAGGGGCGCAAGGTAAGCATCAATGCTAAATTGTTCATTTGCTCAATGTACCTCGACAAACCGTGTCCGATGCAATTTTCCTTTTCAAGGAGCTTGGCCATGAAGATCGCCGTCCAGGAAGTGGTAGAAAAGGCACTGAAAATACGTCTAGCAATCGCAATATCGTCAAAAAGCGAGTCAATCGAAATCCGTGGGGCCCCATGAGGAAAATAGCCTGTGAGACCAGTATCAACCGTAAATCCGTCCGTCGAATGTCCAAAAAGGAGCTCAACTTTAAGCCATACAAGCTCTAAATATTTCAACTCCTCACGGATGAAAACAAGCGCGTACGAGTCCAAAGGTACCACCAACTGCTCCTCAGCGCGATGCAATGACGAACAAAGCACTCTTCCCTCTCAATGGCTTCGATCGAAACATCTGTCCGCACTGCCATTGAGAGAGAACAGTAATTTATTATTGACTAGCTTTTTACCCGCGGCTTCGCCCGCAGTGGAGTCATTAAATAAGTATGAAAGATAAAGGGTAAGGGTATAATAATAGTAAAACTTCATTACTGAAGTAGCTAAATTTGACGATTTTTTGACAAACAATTGTTTTATCTTTCGTAAAAAAATTTTTTTTTTAAATATAAAGTACCCTATGTTACTTCTAATACCTTCAAGAGTATATGTACAAAGTTTCATGATGATCGGTTCAGTAGTTTTTGCGTGAAAGCGTAACAAACAAACTTACATTCGCATTTATAATATTAGTAGGGAAGTAGGGACTAGTAGGGATTATATTAATTATCGTCATCGCATCGCGCTGAGGCTTTGATTCTTCCACTGCTCCACTGGACTGTAACTCACATTGAATTCCCTATGTTTCCTACTGTCTTTTCCATAGCGGTGTGCAGGAAAAGCCGGGGGACTTTCCAAAAAAGGTTCGAAGAACATCAATCTTCATTTAGGAACCGTAAGGATGACTCTAATTTTGAGCAACATTTTTTCGAAACCAACCATATCTTCCCAGAATCATACAATCTTGAAATATTGCACCTGGCAACTTCGATTATATGTTTCCAAGGCATCAATCGTTTCCAGATGGTCTAAAGGCTAGGCCTTGTCGCTACAGCCATTGATTCCTTTTTATATGAAAGAAGCATTCAAAATTCAACCTTTCTTTGATATCCTTGAAGTAGTTGATTCTAGGCTGTCCTAGATCTTCTTCCATATATTCTTCCTTCAAAGATGTTGAGGAGAAATTGATTGTGACCATATGGCCCATGACCTTAGTTTTCTCTTCAGAATAGCGTCCAATAAATTCCTTTTTTCTTCTTTTTCTTACAGTATGCTCTCGTTGGTTCTTTTGTTTATACATCTCATTTTGAGGATGCTTCGCCACATCCACATTTCAGTGGCTTCCAATCTTTTCTTTTCATATTTACCCAAGGTCCAGGTTTCACTCTATACAAAAAAATTTATAAAGGATTTTCTGGCTTCTATAATGTTAGTTTACCAGTAGCTTCTTCATTTCTTCAAAGGACTGTTTGGCTAGAGCAATTCTTCGTGTTACCTACATCTTGGATGGATTTGTTCGTATTATTTATGATGCTTCCCAAGTACAGGCAATTATTAGCACTGACCAAACGAAAAACTGATTCTTGAAAAACTGTTATAACATGGCATTTAAGTGAAATTCATAGAAATACTCGAGACCCTCTCTCTGGAAATTAAATGCGAGAGCCTGTTGGGGATTCAGTTTAATAAGTTGCTCGTTTAACCGAGCTTCAATTCACGAGACCGGATGCTCGAATTTTTTCATTCATGAACGATGCTTTTTTATTCCAACAGAGCGACTTCATCTGAATATTGCGCACAAAATCCACGGTTTACCGTAATTTATCGATTTCGGCAAAGGACGCGACTCCGTTGTAACGGACAACAATAAGAACCGATTTCGGTCTATTTGAAGAGTGAATCATCCGGCAATACTAACTGACCGGCACGAATCTCTTAATTGGACGGAATTGGAAATAAAAAAAAGTGATTGAGGTCTGGGAATTCTGATGTCATCTAGAAAAATATCGAGATAGTCGATAGGTTTTGATTATTTCATTTCGGGAATCTTTAGTTGTAGTTTTTTTAAAATTATATACTATATTATACTGCTAATGACAATGATAAAGCCTTTTAAGGAATAGGTGAGAAGACTAATGTCATTCAAAATAGTTGGTCATCAAGAGAATCCTCACTCTTGTTGCCGAATGAGATCATGATTCCTTTTTATTCTCTGTTTAGGGTCGGAAACCTTATTAAACAAAAGAAATTGAACAAAATAACAAAGAATAATCATAACATAAACATTTGGTAATAATACATTTGCGGTTTCAGAGTGGCTTTCTTTGGCGGCGATACAGAGTTTCAGACGCTTCTTGAAATTTTCGGCAATAGGCCGCAGCTCTTCGAACGTTAATCGGTCCCATTCCCGGCGCAGAGATTGCTTAAGCGACTACAAACTTTTGTGGTGTTTAGCGCGCGTCCTGATCTCCAAAATCGATCACACGCTGCAGTCCATTGGGTTGAGATCCGGCGAGTAGGGCGGCCATTCTGCAGATCTGATGAATCCCGGAAAATGGGTCTTACATCATTCTTGCCTCATTTTCGCTTTGTTAGCCGGAGCGAGGTCGTGTTGAAAGGTTCAATACGTGTCGCCGAAGTGCTGCTGGGACCACGGAAGTACCACGGCCTCGAAAATGTCGCAGCGATAGACTTCTTGGTTGATTTTGACCCCTTGATCCACGAAAATCAGAAGTGTTTTGTCGCTGGCGCAAATTCCGCGCCATACCATGACGGATTGCTGATTTTGACAATGTTCGACGAACCTGGAGCCTCTGCGGACTCCCGATTTAGTATCTTTATTTGATTTGTTCATATTATTTTTTGTGAGTACCCAAGTTATGAGTGTTTTTAATAGCCGCTATATAATCAAAACTTCCCTTTAAATATTTGGCAATATCTTCATATACTAACTGAGGAAGAAACACCCAGAAGGAGCTGTTTAAATTTCAATTTTTTTTTTTGGTAAAACATAGATAGTATGACAAGTAGTAAATGATTGAAATTTGAAGAAAAAAAACGAAGGGTTTACAATTTTTTTTAATAAGTTTGTTGATAATATGTTTGTCCACCGCGATTATCTATGCATTCCCCAACACGTTTTGACATTGATGCAATAAGATGATCTATTTCTTCTTGATGGATATTATCCCAAGCTACCTGTAGTTCATGTCTCAAAGCCCCCCAAAGTCCGTGGGGGCTGGGGTAAATTTCCAAGCCTTCTACCCATGATGTCCCAAACATGCTCTATGGGCGAAAGATCGGGGGATCTGGGCGGCCATGGCAAAAGATTCACATGGGTCGCTTCAAAAAATATTAAACTAACTCTGGCAACATAAGATCAAGCATTATCTTGATGAAATATTGGATTTTAGATCCGGTTAAGGTAAGAGAGAACATATGGCTCCACTATTTCTTGAAGGTAACGCAGCGCTGTCATGTAACCTCGAATAAAGACTAAAATTTAAACAGCTCTTCTGGGTGTTGCAGTTTCTTTGTCAGATAGTATGTATGTGAATACCATAGATAGGTGAATCTTTACGATAAATTAACAATATCATATCTCGTAACACTGTTGAAATTAACTGTCTTAGACATCTCATTCCCTTCGATTACTCAAGATAAATTATATAATGTTGAGAATTTTTTCGAGTAAACATAAATCGGAATCTCCTGTGAAAACAAAAAAAAAGTGACGTAAATATCTTCAAAACAAACAATACGCTCGCCTACAAATATTTGTTCCGTTTAAGTAGGTTGTAAAGATAGCAGAAGTAAATATAGCTGGCGTGTTCTGAAGATTATCTAAGTAAACACACCATCGGAAAGATGGAAAAAATACGGCTCACATTGAAATATAGATCCCTACTAGAATTAGAAGAATGGTGAAATGTACTGACGTAAAAAGCTTTTGCGTGGTTTTTAAACGTTTACTATATTTACTCTGAAAATTTGAAATCGATGAATTACTTCTTGAAGAAGCTTCATATGATGAATCAAAACATCAAAACAAATTACAGCGATCCAGCATGTCTGAAGCAACCTGTTCGCGATGACGTTTTTGAAGAAAATTCAGGTCTTTCGGTACGAGTAGTGCGGCCACCTTTCTCATGCCCAAAATATCAATCAAAATCGTACGTGCGGACTCGTGGGATATCTTAAGATCATGTGCTATCTCTCTCAAGCTGGTACGACGGTTTTCTAGCACCCTTTCCTTAATTTTATCGACGTTATCTTCGATCAAAGCCGTCGATGGGCGACCACTTCACGACCGTCCTTGAAGGCTCTGTACCACTGATATGCACGAGTTTCGATAGAGCATTATCACCAAAGGCCTTTTGCAACATTTTCAATGCATCGGCACACGAAAATTCATTTGCAACACAAAACTTTAAACAAATTCTTTGCTCAACGTAATCACCCATAATAAAAATCAGCACGCACTCTGACATCGACTGACTTAATCAGCTGTTGCAAACACACTAGTTGACAGATCCCGCTCAAGCTTGGCATAGTAATTAAGGACAGTGGTACCAACCTAGGAAAAAAAATTTTACCTGCCTCATCGCCCCGCCAGATTTAAATCGATAATTCCCGGTACTTTCTTGACAGAATGTATGTCCTGATTTCTAGAACTCTCAATTACCATAGCTCATAATCCTTATTAATGATTTTCGGTACAGATCAGCCGAATTAATTTATTTCAATATGTCAGTTTCTTTGTAGATATAAAAGATTCAAATTTTAAAGATTTGAATGAAAGTCGAGAAAATTCTTATAATTTATATTCACGAAATCAGAAGATTTTGTGTCGTAATTTCAAATCTAAACAATAAATTTGAACTCAATCACGGATACGTTTCTCACGAGCCAGTAAAATTTGTCGGAAGTTTTTCTTGTCATCCTGTATTTTAAAGACGGGTTGTTTTTATATTTGAATTCAAGATGACTTTTTGTCCCGCAAAGACTTAGTGAAATTTTTCAGCAGAAGTCATGATTTCTTCGACGTTTGAGGTTTTATTATTATTCGTTAATTGAAACTAGCAAAAAAGGTGAAAATTAAAGACGTGAAATCCAATGATTGCCATACCATTGGACTGATTTAGCCGAATAACAAACTCAACTGAGATTTTCAAACCCCCAATTTACCCCTAAAGTTTCAAGTTCCTATTTCTTTACGTTCGAAAGTAATAGTGTTCAAGATACCGCTCAACGCTGATCCGCTTACATTATTTTTTAGCTTCTAATCATACGATCCTAACGAAATTTCGCGTTGTTATTCTATTTGCTGAATTACCATTCGATCTACCTTGTTGTTGTTGTTGAAAATAATGGAAAAACTATGAAAAATTTTGAGAAATTTTTAGACGTGAATAACTGCGAAAGTACTCAACTGATTTTGCCCACTAACGAACTCAGCCGCAGCATTCAGATCCAAAACCTTCCCTGAAAGTTGCAAGACTCTAGCTCTTACCGTTCGAAAGTTAGCGTATTTACAGACGGTCCTATTTAATTACTTTTGACGTCGTGTTCTTCATCAGTGAGCCTAACATAGTCGACCAATATGGGCTCAATATTCGGAAATTATACACAATTGGGCAATATCAGACTGTTCCTTGAAACTGCGTGCGAAAAATAAAGAAAAGCTTTAACTTTTACTACAAATTTGCTGGGACTAGATTGGAAAATATTTAAAAAATCTAATACCACTTTATAGGTCATAACGTCAATCGTTTCCGTCCGTCATTACCGGAGTAATCGGAAAAGTAATAGAATAATCATAAATTCTATTCTTCCTCGGTATAAAATGCTATTATTATCAACCAATTTCCAAATTGAAGACTATCAACTCGTTATTTGAGATCTACCCGAAGCTATCAAAGCAGGCAATAAAATTCATAAGATAGGATATTTCTTCCGCATACAAGCCTCTAAAGGTAGATTTGAAGAATAATAAATTAGCCACAATGTCGATAAATTTATTAGTCGAGAGCGTTGAACCTTATAACGTCATTAATCTGATAGGCAATGTGCGGCTTTATAACAATGTATATTTTCAAATGAATATAAGTATCAGAATAAAGGGTTTTCCCATAAGAGGTTTCATTTTGAATAGCCCGCTACCTGGAGAGCTGTCACTAATGAAGCTGTCATATTTTGACATTTGACAAGTAAAACCTCCGCCATTACTAAAAATGGAACGATACACATTTCAACAACGCATTAAAATTGTTAAAATTCACTACAAAGATGGTGAAACTTTTGAAGTCACCGTTTGCAAAACAAGAGCACTTTTTGGTTCGTCGATCTTTGGAATTAGGAATTCCACAAACGACATTACACAGTATTTTTCATAAATACTTAGGTCTTAAAGCTTTTAAAGTTCAGTTAACACAAGAACTCAAGCCGTTGGATCACCAGCAACGATGGTCAGTCGTATCTTCGCTGACTGAGTCCTTGAAATGCATGAAAATGATCCGAATTTTCATCAAGTTTCATCCTCAGTGATAAGGCCTATTCTCACCTTGGAGGCTAAGTTAATAAGCAGAATTGTCGCATTTTAGGCTCGGAAAATCCAACAGTGATTGTTGAAAAGCCTGTCCATCCTCAACGTCACTGTTTGGTGCGGTTTTTGGGCTGGCGGTGTGACTAGACCTCACTTATTCGAAAAAGGATGGTGCAACTGTTCGGATTATAGTTTTTATAATTATTTCCTGAAAATTATCATAATTCAAAAATAAGACCACTCAACAAATAAAAAAAATTACATTTCTCCACTTTTTTGTTGAATGGGGCGCAAAAAAGATCTCAGTGAGCAAAAAAATGTGGAAATTGAAACCATGTTCAAACATTCGAATTTAGCCAAAGGAAATCAGCGAATATTTGCAACGTTTCCCAATCATCTGTGAAGCGGATTAGCCAAAAATTGCTTACCGGCGAGTCTCCAACAGCCCTAAGAAAAAGAAGGTCACTGAGATAGAAAAAGGGCTAGTAACTCCAAGAAATCAGAGTGTGCTCAAGAATATTATGATGGAAAATAGAAGTTCCATCTACAAAAAAATTTGAAGAGGCGGCATGCAATGATTCCGTAAGAACAGCTCCCAAAAATTTGTTGAGGTGGGCTTCAGAGGAAGAAGACCTGTGAAAAAACCAAAATTGACTCCCAAAATGGCAAAATATAGATTTAACTGGGCCACATCATAAGGGTATTTCAAAGAGAAATATTGGAATAACATAACATAAACTTTATTCTCATAATTAATGCAATCGTTCAAATGAAAAGGGGAAACCGTCAAAAAATGGTACAACTTCAACAAGATCTGAATGAATATTCCATATTTTCCCTAATCGAATAGGGTTCTATGTCTACAATAATTTTAGTTATTTCGATTTTGAATTTTCTCAAATTAGATACATTGATGAACTTCTTAGGTAGTACATTGAACAATCTTATACACATATATTTTGTGTTTCTTTCAGTAAGTGTCAAGGAAAGCCTCGAAAAGTGGTATGGAATAGTACGTCTTGTGTTGTTTTTATTCAACAGATCGTTAAAATATTGGGGATGTTTTCTTACAAATAGCAGACATTCCAAAACATATAGTCCCGGAAGTTATATTTCAATCCTATTATTGCCCTCAAGGCGATTTCTGCAGAATAAATAATCTATTTAAATTAAAAAGGGTCCCAGATTACTTCCTTGGGGAACTCCTACGTTGACATATTTATCCTCTGGCATAAAAACTAGTCCTTCACTATCAATACGAACCCTCTGAACTCGATCAGACAAGTAGCTCCTGAGCAACTCCAGTTTCTTGAAAAGGCATTCATGATTCACACGATCAAAAGCCTTAGATAAATCTAGAAAAAGCCCAACTAGCACTTCATCACTCTCCAAAGCATCAACAATGTCACATAGTAATTCTTACATCGCTGTAGTAGTACTTCTGTTTTTTAGATAGCCATGTTGTTTCTCCGATGGCCTCGGAATTCGCCCGACATGAATCCTATCAAAAATGTTTGGGAGAGCTTGAAAAGGGAATTGAGAAAGGAACAAATCACAACAAGGATAGAATCATTTACCATAATGATATTTTTTTTTAAAATAGCCAAAAACTGCATCAAAAGCAGCAACCTAGGATCATGTCCTTGATAGCCCTAGGGGAGGGCTAACAAATACTGATTTTTTTTAAATATCATAAAAGTGTTTCGATTTTTCTTCACAAACCCATGTTCTGCTCAACTCCCACTAAAAATAATCTAATATTCAAAGTTATTACGTCTTGTATTCACGAAAATGAAGAAATAACTAGAAAAATCGAAGTGAATGTGGACAGGGACTGTATTACCTAACCTAAAATAAATGTTTTTTTAGACAAGTATTTTAAATGAATCTAATATATATTTTTCAATATATATAGCGAAAGTTTTTCAGAATTCCGATATTAATTTTGTATTCTATATCAAAATAGGTAGTTATCGAGCAAAATTCCGAACCTATTATAGATCGTTAAAACTGGAATTCTTGGAAACTCAGAAACATATGTCACTTTCTCGTTTCCAAATATCGGAATATTAATCGCTCAAAAATGATATATTTCTTCTCGAGATATAATGTTGTCGTTCGCGAAGGAGAACGACATTCGTTCAGGCCAATTTAGACGAAACAGAAATAGTTTTTTGAGCATCCAAGTAATTTGATAATTATACAAACCTGACAAAAAGTAGATCGCCTTCAATATGTCGATTCCAGAAGTGCAAAATTGGTTCCAGTTGCTTGTCGCAGTGACAAGTCGTTTATAATTGGAGAAGAAAGTGATCGGTCGAATTTTCAAAGTGAAACAAATTGGAATAGTCAGTGACCGTGAAATAACAATTTCTAAAATTTCACTTTCAGTGTAATAAGGTTCTAATTGCATGCTGGTGAGGGGAAACCATTAGTCCATTACAGTTTGAATCAGTTGCTCTACACAATGCATTCGTTATAACATATGGTCCAGTGAAATAAGAGAATATTATACATACACACATCGTCAAAAATCCTTTCGGATTTGAATAAATTATTTCGGCTGACAATCTGTACCAAATATCATAAATAAGATGAACGAGCTATAGTAATAAAAAGTTCTACATGTCCTACGATTACAAATCCGCCATGCATTTATATTGGTCCTGCACAGGAACACTTACGTGTTTATCATACACTAGCGCCATCTAGTGCACGCAAATATACATGCATGTGACATACCCCAGCAAACAAAGGCTTGTTTGAGTTTAAAGTTGTTATTATACATATCGAAAACGCAGGTTTGCCGTTTCCTCGTCGATCTTTGGAACTAGGAATTCCACAAACGACATTTCACCGTAGTTTGCATAAATACTTAGGTCTTAAGGCTCTTAAAGTCCAAGCCGGTCCTTGAAATGCATCAAAATGATCCGGATTTTCATCGAAAAATCATCTTCAGTTGAGGGGCCCATTTTAACCTCGAAGGCTACATTAATAAGCAGAATGGTCGCATTTCGGCTTCGGAAAATCCAAAAATGATTGTAGAAAGATCTCTCCATCCTCAACGTGTCACTGTTTAGTGCGATTTTTGGGTGGAGGTGTGATTCGACCTTACTTATTCGAAAATGAGGCTGGTGCAACAGTGAACGGATTGCGCTACCGAGCTATAATTGATGATTTTTATGGCCGGAATTGGCAGATATTGATGAGAGCGACGTCCATTTCACGTTCAGTGTGGCGCTACGTGCCACACAAGCAACGAAACAATGGCAATTTTGCTGGCCATGTCATTTTTCGAAGAGATGATCACAATTGGCCACCAGAATCTTGTGATTTAACCCATTTAGACTTTTGATCACATCAAAAATAAAGTTTATACCAATGCTCCACAATCGATTCAAGACCTCAAAAATGAATTTCGTGAAGTTATCGGGGAGATACACTCGAAAATGTGTGAGTTGGCCATGGAAAATTTCGTGAAAAAGACATAGTGATGCAATTGTAGCCGTGGCGGCCATTTGGCTGATATCATTTCCCATTGTTAATGGCATACCTTCCTCTTAACAATGAAACATCCATTGATTTCTCTCAAAATATACTCATTTTTTTTTTAATATCCAAATGAAATCTCTTATCGTAAAACCCTTTATTAAACTTATTTCATAGATATGCAGACAGCTCTAACATTTAGAATCAAACATAATCACTGGATTCATTCATGGAAATCCTGAACGAAAACCCAAACATTGTCAGCAATAAGAACGTTAATCTGCCTGATAATAACTTTGAAATTAAAACACAAAACTTTATTTCTTATGATTTTTTCATTGGACTTTCATATTTCTCAATATGCAATAATAGAAAATGTGTAAAATTTGCAAAATTATTGGGGACACCAAAAAATCAAGAACTCTGAATGATAGCTTTCATTAATTACGTTCTATGTAATCCATTTGTGAATGTGTCATTTACTGCTCGAATTACATCATACTGATATAGGAAAACCGTGTTGATATTTAATTAAATATTTTTTAGATAACTATGGTTAGTTGAAGCCATTCTATGATTTGGGTAAAGTATTGGTGAGGATACTAATAAATTAACGATCAAATATATACGACTGATCGATAAGACAATCGTGAATAAATTCATTACCGTAATTGAACTTAAACTGTACTGATATCGCTAAAACGAGTGATTAAACTCATCATGAAAGTATATTAGATAAAAATCAAGAAAAATTTTAATTGACGAACATATGTCGAAAATCTTCATACTGAGAGATATTTTAAGATAACCCTATTAAAAATAGAAGAAAATATTGTGTTTAAACTTGATAAAGATCAATATTCCATTTGAATATAAAAACAGAAATTACATATTTCATTCTGAAACGATTATACTGAAAATGTATCAAAAGACTAAATTTATTCTCTGATGGACACAGATACTGAACAATTCCAAAGATACATGAGGGATATCTACAGTAATAATGCAATTCTCGAGAAAAGTGAAAATATTGGGAATACATTTCTTTACTTGAATTAGCTCGCAAAGGTATTTCTTGTATGTAGGTTTGCATAATCTAGATGGCGCTAGTCTACGATAAATACCTTAGTGTATCTGTGTATAGCGAATATAGATACATGACTTGTAGTCGCTGGCATTAATTGCACTGATGAAAACCAACAATACTGAAACGTGCGCCCGTCTGATATCCTGATCTTGCGACTGAAGGAGAGCAGTTTGAATATCTTTTGTGAATTTATTAAATGTTGTCATAAAACGAAACTGAATTTCTTTAAGAAAATCCTTTTTTGTCCAATCTAAAAATGAATGTAGTTATTGTTATAGCATTTTAGAATCCTTATTAAATGTGCTAACTTTAGAAGTAACTTGCCAAACCAATGTAGTACAATTTTTTTTCGGTACAGTCAATTGAAGTTGGGCGAAATTTTAATTTTGAATATTTAGTTCGGCAAAAAATAACATTATTTTCCAAGCTGGAGCAATTGGCTTGAAATTGAAGATAACAGGTTACAGAAGCACTATTCGGGATAACATGGGAAAAATGAAATTTGAAAAAAGTAAAAAATTGTAGCAACAGGAGCTTAAAAATGATCACAGAGTGTGCATTCATTTTATTGAATAAAAAAAAAGTGCAATATAATTTGAAAAATACAGGACTTGGATTTTCTTTTATATTTTTCTGATGACTATTATGACTTAACCTATTATCTGATTCCGTCTTGACGTCAACTTCTGGGACATCTGTATATTAAAAGAAATTAATTCAGCTGATCTGTTCCAAAAATGACTGATTACCATAGCTCGTACTCCTTATTAATGACCTGTATATTAAATTTAAATTCGGACACTCTGTATAACCATTCATGAATTCTTTTTCCTTGTTCTATATAATTAACAGACGTACAACAAACTTATTATACCCGATGTTCATTGAGCGGGACGTATATAGGTTATTGTTTTATTGGAATGAACGAATTAAAATGGACTTCCTCGATGCGAAAGGATTGATAAGTAGGTTGAAAGAATCACCATGATTCTTCTGAACTTTATAGGATTCGGAATATAAACTGTAGATGGTATAAAATTGCAACTCAACTAGGGTTTCCTTTATTCAAGTTACAATTTGTACTAAAAATAGAATTGCGATATCAAATTTTTATCGACCATCACGTATGTTATTTTCTATTATTATTTAAGGAATTAAAGGTTCGATATAGCTGATGCGAGATTTCTCGTTTATGTCAAGGTTCAAATGAATTAAAGTACAACAACTGATGGGATGACAGATAATGCTTTAATTGTATGGTGATTCAGTTGATTGAAACGGAAAATGAAAAGCTCGGAATGAATATTCAGGGTTATTCACGAAGAACGTGCTTTAGAAATTGCTCAATATTACATCGACTCGATATTCAGTAACCATGTCGAGTCGTCTGTAATTTTAAAATTTTAAGCCAAAAATGATCTTGAAAGACTAGGATTGACTAGGATGAAGAATCCAAGGTCAAAAGTAATTTCGTTTAACTGCTCGATCTGTAAACACGCTAACTTTCGAGCGGAAAGAGCTAGAGCCGTGCAACTTTCAGAGAAGGTTAAGGGTCTGAATATCTCGGCTGAGTTCGTTAACGGGCAAAATCGGTTCGATAGTTTAGTAGTTATTCATGTTTGAAAAAGTTCATATTTTTACCAATATTTTCGAAATTACAGGTTCGATCTATCTGAAGATAAAGTAGAAAAATAACGGGTATGTTCGTGTCAAAATTTTGGGAGGATCGCTCCAGAAAAATGAAACAAAATCCATCATTTTTATAATGATAGGTTGGGAAAAAAATCCATTATTTTGAGTGAACTTTAAGACTATATTTAACATGTTTTGGGGTGGGTCAAATATGTATCGTATTGTTCAAAAATGATTGCCCTTTTAAGGGTAGCTTCATAATGCTTCTCTAATAAAAGTTTCGGTCCTTATTGGCGAAAAACTTTACTCACAATCCACAAACTTCTCTTAATGTCAATTTATCACTCAGAAAGTTTTGCAATGCGAGAAAAAGATGGTAATCGCTTGGTACAAGGTCTATATGGTGGATGCATTTAAAGTTTCCAATCAAGCTCCAAGAGTTTCTGGCGAATCACTACAAACATGTGTGGCTTGGCGTTGTCTTGATGGTACACAACACCTCTTCTGTTAGTCAACTCTGGCTGTTTCTGGTCAATCCGTCGCTTCAAACAGTTCAGTTATTGATAGTATAGATGAGAATTCAATGTTTGGCCATATGGAAGCAACTTATAATGAATTAGTCATTTCCAGTCCCATCAAATGCACAGTAGAACCTTCCTGGTCGTTGGTCCTGGTTTGGCCACCATTTGAGCTCCTTCCCGCGCTTTTACCACGATCTTTTTCGAACAATATTGTCGTATGTGACCCATTTCTCATCCCCAGTCACTATCTGTTCAAGAAATGGGCCGATTTCTTTCCGTTTGGCCAAAGCTTCGCAGATAGAAATTCTATCCATCATGTTTTTTGGTGTTAGTTGGTGTGGCACCCGAGATTCATTTTGAATCCAGATTTTACAGTATCGGGACCACCAACACCATTCATAATTTCAGCCGCCTGGCTCGCATTTCCGCCTTCTTCAAAGGAAAACTGTAAAATGTACCCAATTTTCTCTTTTTTGACTTGGAAAATGTTTGATCGATAGTTTACGAGCCTAGAGCCAACTACCGAAAAAATAATAGATTTATTCCTCCCTAAACTACTATATTCTGGCATTATCTCTTAATCTGATGCGAAATCATAAAAGCTAATAGAATTTATGTGACTTCACTAACATTCCATTAATTCTATAAACAGGACAACCGTCACAACACATTTTCAATCAGTCGTACACTACGAAGAAACAGCATTCGCTGCAACACGAACATAGTGAAGCAATTACCTTCCTGGCTGTCCGATAAAATAATCGACACTAATTTCTGTCAGACAACATAACCCAACATGTGGCCCGACCTTATCTATCCAGATTCCTCTCGACAGTCAGGTATACAACACCGAGTCTACAACTCCATTATCACAATTGGACATTCCACGAGTGTCCGTCTTTTATTCAGATTAAATAATGTGCAAAATAATAAGAGTTTACTACACCTCGTGTGCATTATACACGGACCATATGGCGGTCGCCTTGCATTTTAACTCTTCAGTTCAATGACCATTTACATAAGTCGAGTAAGCTGGGTCTCTCGCATAACACACACACACAGATGTGTGATTTTTATCGACCCTGATTAACATACCGTTTAATTTCGTTGTCACTTGCGTTTAGAAGGAGTGTACAGAAAAAATGGAAAGCTTTCGCGGACAGTGATCGCATATAGAACGAAGATTGAGAATTGAGAGAGCATGCTTAGTTGCTTTTGCAATAGTTATTGAGGAGTGAGCCATTGAAAATTGCTTTTTTGATCGACTATAAATAAAAAAACTGATGAATAATTTCTCCAAAGTTATGAGTTCATTAGAACTGGTCACGATGATTCACTTCTTGCACTAGCTGGACTTTGTAAGCCTTCATACCGAGGTCTTTATGCAAAATTATCTTCAGAGGAGTGCGAGCAATGTTCAGTTCTTGAGCACGATGACGAGTTGATGTTGATGAATGTCCAGCCATGTTTTCAGGTGTGGTTGTTTTATCAAATAACTAACCAGTGTTCACGAACAAATTTATCCACAAATTGCCGTTAGAGCATTTCATTTCTACTGAATTTTCCACGTGAACTTCTAACAGTTTGGATGGATGATTCAACACTTTGGAAATAAATTTTAGATGTTTTCAAGCTTAAATCGGCCCTTTTAGTTAATGTCAAATATAGACACACCCTGCATTCATCGTCTTCAGCCAGACGGATTATGTGCAAAAGCGCTTTCAGCCTGCAGATACCTTTCATAATTCCGACAAGTGTTCTGAGTTTGGCCCTATCCAAACCTAGCACTAGGTCCGCAATGTTTTGGTTCGAAGCAATTCCATGGAACGCCTTCGAATGTTTCAGGCCAGGATAACTCAGCCAGAAAAAATTCTAGTCTTAAGTTCATTCTGTCTATTATCGTCATGTTTTATTCCCAGGAATGGTTCTGGTCCTACCATTGGCAGCGTGGCTCCAGCAAACGCCTGCCGACCTGCCTCTTAGTTACCCAAATAGTTTGAGTGGCTCGGTATCCAAACAAGAGTGACTCTCACCGAGCCTTTTTGAAGCCGTGCATCAACTCTAGACTGTTTTCGATGTACAACAGCTGGATTCCAGAGCTTTTAATACTGACTGACCACCAATAAAATTTTGATTTTACCGTGGTGGATTTGCCGTTCTATTAGCAGATCTGCCGCGGTCTCAATGGCAAACAGTTCTGCCTGGAATATGGTTGCGTATTGACCGAGACTCATTGAGATGTTGATTCTTAGTTAGCTTCCATAGACTACCGCTCCCGTTCTATTCGTCGTTCGCGAGCCGTCTGTGATCAACCCAAGGTCGGTCATCAATAGAACCTCAGCATCCTGGGTCCATTCGTCCCGGTTGGGGACGATTACATTCAAATGCCGTTCTTGGCTTTCGACATTAGATCCGAAGGCATCGATACGGTGCTGTTCGTTAAAAGTTCATCCAGCTGTCCTTAGCCTCCCATCACTATTGCCTCTGGCCTGTCGATCGCCAGTTGATGTAGTTCGTATGTGGTCCGTTTCGTCCCCCTCAGCACGAGCAGGTGCAGGGGTAGTAGATTTAGTAGGACATCCATGGCTGCCGTGGGTGTGGGGCGAAACGCACCTGTAATTTCAAAGCAAGCATGTCTTTGTAGTCGGGTGAGTCTTTGTTGGCCAATGGTTTACTGATGACTCGTCGTTGCGATGGTAATCCTGCTCAGTACGAGAGGAACCGCAGGTTCGGACATTTGGTTCAGGCGCACGCTTAGGCAGGCGGTAGTGCCAGGCTACCATCCGTGGAATTATGCCTGAACGCCTCTAAGGCTCTATCCTGTCTAGTCAAAGGTGGCTAACGTTAACTTTTTGAGCTTCTATGGGTGAAATGGCTCAATACAATGTAACTTTACTAGGCTTCAGACCTACTCGTCTGCTGACGCACGAGCCAAGGTTGCCGTTCGGGGCTGATGGTTGGTGGCGCCACTGATTCTTGCTAACTCTGACCTGGCCCCATGGCGGTCGATCATGGGTTCAATCATTTCGATGTCGAAGCTTCGAAATGCTTCAAAATGCAAACCGTAGAATTCAAGTTTTTCCAGAAATATCCTATGATCTATGGAATCGAAGACTTTATATAAGTCACTTGTTTTGAAGACTACATTTCTTTCTACTATACAAGGCTTCACTCACTTTTTGGAGTGAGTGAATGCTGTTTCCGCTGATCGATCCGCTAGGAATCCATGTTGTTTCATGCGGAATATTAATAGAATTGTTCACTATAAAGATCTTCATTAGCAGTTTGTCCAGGTTTCAGCACAATTCCGTGTATACTCCACCGAACACACAGAAGCGCCTTTTTGGAATGTGAACCCGGCTTCGTGGTGATTAATTTGGAGAGAACCACTGCCTTCTGCGTTTGGGATTGCCATATAGAACCCATTTTTCGTCTCCACTGATCAAGCTATCAAAAAACTGTTCTGTTTGGTGCTGTTGAAGCAATACGTTGCACGTGTTGAATCGGTTGGTTTTGTTCTCTTCGGACAGATTATGGGAGACCCAAACACCTGCTCTGCTTATCTTTTAAATCTGCTGCAAATGTTCTTGGATGGTAGACCAAGGTTGGTTAAGGGTTTTTGAGAGTTCCTCGATTGTCTGACATGGATTTGCTTCCATTCTGCCCTTAGCATGTCGTTTTCTAATGTTGTTGATCTTCCTGATGGATAGGAGTCAGAGATCAAAATTACCGGATCTGAACCTAGAGAACCATCTTTTGTATTGACGAAAGTATAATGAAATGTTTTTGGTCGCAACTGTTGTGTAAAGAATTGCTTGCTTGGTATGTAGAGATACCTTTTTGAATACTTCGAAAGTAATTGATTAAACGTTAACCAAATACTAGGCAAATTCTTGGTTAAGCATACTTCAAATGGGGGTGAAAGAGGGATGTATATTAGACTCTAATGCTCTATTCACAGCCTAAAATACATATAATACAAGTTCAGAGAGTTGAATTATTTGACCTAAATTGACGGAGTTCTTTCGTGACCAGATATGGAATGTAATCCAGCTCGTAGGGACCATGTAGAGAATTGTCAGCAGAAGTACATATAATACAAGTGTACAATTTTGAGTTGTTGGCCCAGATTGAGGTGGATACACTATCTTGATCCTGGAACAGTTCTTCCTTGAGTTTTTTTTTATTGTTGTTCACGACACAGACTTCGATTTTATTGGTTTCACTTTTAAGTTCACTTTTCACAACTCAATATCTAATTACAAATGAATAATGTAGATAATACATTCACTTCCAGGCCTTTAGTGCGTAATGGGTAACTGAAAAAGAGAGGCAGAGTTCCTTGGAAGTTTAAGGTGAAAAATGCGAACATAAAATAATTCAAGTGTAGAGATAAAAATGTTTCACAAGTTAAGAGAGCTTACTTCAAGGGAATGTGCGTGGGATCAGAACTTGTCTTCAACTGAACTTTCTTAACTGATTTTTTATACAGGGTGAGTATCGCGTGACCTGTCTGGCGCAGGGGATGTGTTCAACCGGCGCCTTTTTGCTAACTGACGAATGAGAGAGTGGGTTTGGGTCCGAAAAGGTAGCCCAGGTAATTCAGATACGACAATCGTCTTGAAACGGCTAAAACGGTTCTAATGGGTTTCTAGAAATAATCTAAGGGAGATATCTTCATTTCTTAATTGGTGTTTAGGCCCGTTTAGGTTTCTAGGAACTAAATGATTCATATTTGAAAGGCCTAAATTGTTGAACTCTGGGGACTTAATTGTTACGTACCTGCAAAGTGAATTAAGGATTATTTGTTCAAAGTAAATTTGAACATGTTGCATAACTACCCTTGCGAAACTCAAAAAGCATATTTGGCAGGCTATTTCACCTCCAATTGCAAAGAAAAGTCATTCATATTCATATTCAATTATCTAGAAGTGAACAAGTCACAATAACCTTAAAATATCTTTGACACGACTTCGAAGTACAAATAACAATCAAATATCGACAAGGGCAGAAACGACATTATTTTCCGGTCCTCCTTTTGAAATAAAAATGAATTTTTCACCTCCCGAAAGAGTTTTTGTCTATTCATCGCACCGTTCGACGGAATCGGACGGCCGATGATCGAGAACTTTTGATCGTCATTAAGAGTCGAAAAAAACAACATATATTCGGCTGCCGTGAATCCGACAGAAAGCCATTCCAAACGTGCGCATTCCTAACTGTCCGACTCGCGACCTGACCAGAAGAACGGGCCCTTAGGGCCCAAAAAACGCGTAGATTTTCGATCTGAAGAGCGCTCCGGGGCTACGATATCTGCCACTTGATCCCCGTTCGAGGCTCGAACCTCGATGTTTGTTTTGAATGAAATTACGTAATGAAATCGTAATGGGCTCTCTCGAAATGACACTCATTAATGGACTAACTGGACAGTGTATTACATTCTGGTTATATTGAGACGGGCGATTGTTAACTGTGATTGCTAACTGTCGATATTTGGAGATGAAATACGCCCGGCTAATTATCTGGGAATAGATTCGTATATTTCGAGAACAATTAACGAATGAGAGTTCCTTGAGAAAATTATTCCAATGAAATTATATAAACTGGAGCGCGAAAAACTTGATACCCTTTTGAGAAATAGTGAAAATTCATATAAATTAATTCGGCTGATCTATACCCAATTTCATTGAGTATGAGCTATGGTAATAGAAAGTTTTAAAAATCAAGACAGTGTAACATACATTTGTATAACAATTCTATACTCAAACAAACTGGACAAGGTCACAGGGGCAAATTGCAGACATGTGCACGTTTCATCCTATTGGTGAATTTCCATCAAGTAGAGACCGAAACAATGACGATTTTGTTGATTTTAATCAATGCAATTAATGCCAGCGACTACAAATTCTGTCAAGTATCTATATACACGGAGACACTCAAGTATTATATCGGGTTATTTAAATATTTTAATATTAACCTTCTACATATTTAATTTCAAAAAAATATATTTGATAATTATAACTTCAGGAAGTAAATTAAATTAATGTCATATAAGTACCACTTATATCAATGGACATAAAAAATAAACATTCATTATAAGACATCCAAATGATATAACAAAATCCAATAAATAAAAATTGTTAATTGTGAATATTTTGAGTAGACGAAATTTTGTTTCTGCTCATCAATCTTATGAAATCAGATCAAAATATTCAATTTATAGTATTTTGGTTAACAATTTATATTTATTGGATTTTGTTATAAAATTTGTATATCTTATAATGAATGTTCATTTTATATGTCGTTTGATATAAGTGGTCCTTATATGACGTTAATTTAATTTAATTCCTGAAGTTATAATTATTGAATACAATTTTTTGAAATCAAATATGTAGGAGATTAATATTAAAATAGTTTTATTTAACTTCTATCAAGTATAAACCTCTTATTTTATTCATAATATATAATTATTTGGTTTCCTTAACATTCTTTATACAGTTTATCCTTGTGCTATAACAGTTAAATTGCCTTTCAATCTTTTAAATCAATGGTAAACCATAGAATTATTTATTTGAGTCAACATGACACTCCATTTCAATTTTCAGTATTCATTTACCAGAAGCTTTCTGAATTGTTGAAAGGTGAGAAAATATTTTTGTTGATTGATGTTGTATATTATTGAATATGAATATAATTGGGTACTGACGAAGCAAAGTCTCTCTTAAAACTGGTTTTTTAGTAATGTTTATACATATCTTGAGATTTTATAAAAAGTAAGTCAGTTAGATATCCAATAATATTGAATATTCTAAGTGAGATAGTTTTATGATGAAATTCTTAAGATTATGTTAAACATTTTTGAAAGATATCTGTTTTCATAAGATTGATGAGCAGAAACAAAATTTTGTCTGCTCAAAACATTAAATTTATAGGATTTTTGTTAACAATTTTTATTTATTGGATTTTGTTATATCATTTGGATGTCTTATAATGAATGTTTATTTTATATGTCGTTTGATATAAGTGATTCTTATATGACATTAATTTAATTTAATTCCTGAAGTTATAATAATTAAATATAATTTTTTGAAATCAAATATTATATGTAGAAAATTAATATTAAAATATTTAAATAATTTTATATACCTTCTATCAAGTATAAACCTCTATTTATTTTAAATTATATCGGGTGTTTTTTTAAGAGTGACAGAACTTTAAATTGAAATAAAACAAATATAAATTAAGATTGAAGCCAATTTTTTTTATTTGAAAGATAATTTTATGACATTTATGTTTCAAAAATAATTTTCGGCATGTAACGACCAGTGTTTTTAATTTATAAATTGTCAACAATATTACTGATTTTTAATTACTGTTCAAAGAATTTTCAATCGACTAGTCGTTATGTACTCTGAATATGTTTTTTCTTCATAATATGAGGTTCTGAGTATTTTTATGAATTGACTTATTAACATTTCTTTCATAATGGATCTCATTTAATTAATTTTGGTCTGGTTACACTCTAACGAGTCAACTTATATAAAACGGTGAGTCTTTTCCTTAATATATTTATGTAATTATTTAATTTAACTGTAAATTCCATGACCTTCTATTGGAAAACTCTTTATAAGGATGATGATAAATGTTATAAAACCCTTTTGAAACTGAGTGAAATGTAGAAATTTCTGTCATCAACATGAAAAAATCAACTTTTTCAGGATATTTCCATAATCTTTTTCATTTTCGCCGTAGTTCCAAAGTTGTACGTTTCAAGCTGACACAGTCTTCCGTAAATAGCCCCAGAACATTTACGTAGAGCACAACTGAAGGTAACACCTTCGGCTACTTGATACCAATGTCGGAACTTTAATATCGCGAGCGCATTCTTGGCTGTAAGCAAGAAATTATCTCTGTGTAGAAGGTAATGTTACACCGGGTATATGCAGAGATATGCGGAATACGTGAACTCCATTTGCACACACAGAAGACGAAAAATACCTCTCGAGGCAATGGAAATATGGTGCACTGCAACTTGGAACTTTTATTTTCATGGCATTTGAGCTCGATTTTTGCACTGTAGCGTAACGGAAGGTGAATATTTCTTACAATTATCGATCCTGAGTTTTTAATATTGACCATTGGTATTCCAACAAATACATTTAGATAATTATAATAAATTTGGTGAAAATTCTAAGAAAAAAAAAATAATATAATATAAGATCAATATATAATAGAATGAATACTTGCATAGAAAAACATTTATTTTTCACTTGATGAGATGTTCACATACGTTTATAAGTAAATTTATCCACTGGTGAGAAAATCCCAAAAAAAAAAAACACAAAAGTGATAAAACACTTAATTCATGAATATTCTCAATCTTCCGACAGCTCTAACATTGAGAGTTAAACATAACAACAAGGTTAGAATTGCACAAATTCAAGAAAGGTCAGAACAAAATCCAAACAGCCAGCCATGAGCACGTTTTAAACCTGGAAATACCTTTAGAATGAAAACACAGAATTTTATTTTGAGGTTATCAACAGATACGTCACAAGTCACAGAAGTATCTCTTCCACACTGCTGTGACTGCAAAATTTCCACTATTTTTGTAGTGAATTTTAAAAATTTCGTGTATCGTTCCATTTTTAATATAAGAAAAACAAACGTTAACTTCCGCTATTTTATTGATTTTCACAACAATTGTTTCGTCATACCATGACTTCATCAGGTGAGTATTTAAACTGTTAGAAGTTAACATTTGTTTTTCTTATATTGAAGATAAATTTCCGTCAAGTAAAGACCGAGACAATAAAAAAAAAAGTTCCATTTTTTGTAACGGTGTAGTTTTTAACTGTCAAACGTCAAAAGATGGCAGCTTCAAAAGTGACAGTTGTCCAGATAGCGAGCGTTTCAAAATGAAACTTATTTAAAAACCCCCTATATTACAATATCACTCAACTATGACAAACTAGAGTTAAAATGAAAGTATTAAGTATTTGTTGACTATTTCCAGAAGCATTTACAGGAAAATGACAAAGTTTATTAAAATTCTTTATTAATGAAATGATTATGTAGATTGGTAACTTCTACGAATAAAAGAGAATCAGATAGCAGATACCTTGATGAATGTCATGAAACAAGAGTCATTAACAAATGGTTTCTAAACAGCATCGGAACATTCTTTTTCTGTATATTCTGGTAATTAATAATTTAATTTCATGTAACTTCTTTCGCGCTGAACGAACTTCAACGCTTTTATAGCTTTTTTCCTTCTAATTATTTATTAATCAAAAACTGCGCTGCTCAATTAACGATTATGAGCAATGAACTGAAATATTCTCAATCTTCATAGGGCTCTAACATTCGGAGTTCAACATAATAATAAGGTTAGAAATTTACTAATTCAAGAAGGTTCAGAACAAAACCCAAACACATGAGCACGTTTTCCACCAGAAAATAACTTTGAAATTAAAACGCAGATTTTTATTTTAAGGTTGTCACAAGTCATAGAAGTATCTGAACTCTTCTTCCAAATAATTTCTGAGCAAATTCAAAATCTTTTTCCGTCATCTTTAAAGGATCTCCATTAGATAAAATGACTCAGAAAGCTTCGCATCGTGTGACCTTTACTTGATAGAAATCCATTGTACACTTAATTAAATAATATACCTATATGTTTCTATTTATTTATTTTTTAGAGTTGTTCACATGACGTGTTTCTTCAAACGCTCATAAGCAATTTATCGTTTACGTAAATGTAATCACGGCAGTAAATATTAAATGAGAAATGTCAAATTTCAAAATTTATGAAATCTGTTAAATTTTAACCTAAGTATCGCATATTTATTTCATTCAAATATGAAGAAATGCTAAGTCGAGTGAACAATATAATCAATTGATGACTTTTTTCGGGTAGTTCAATGAGTCGGTAGGTCAAATGAACCGGTGACATTGCAGCGACAGGGCGTGTCTAATTGTTGTCTGTGATCTCCGAAAATCGTACCTTATGTAGATTGGTAATTTAAGTAATGAAAAAATGGTTTCCAAACCACATTCTGAAATTTCTCACATTCATGAACAATGTATTTCTAATTATTTACGAAACGTATCACAAACGGCAGTCCTCCAATTACCGACTAGAAAATCGACACAAATCCGTCTCAACTAAAAATGGTGCTAGAAAATCCTGCCTTATATGCTCCAAATTGATACCTAGAATTCGAGTCGTCCGCTTCAGAAGACATTAAACATTTCATACTTATGAGGAACGTGCCATTGGCTTGGTACAAGTCGGGTATAAAATATGCACGGGCTTGTCGGGCAATTCGTATGCAAATAAGTTTTTATTTTTGGGCGTAAAATGAAATCAGCGCATATAGTAGGACAACCTGTTATCCGAATATTCCAAGGAACTCCGCTCTTGGTGCGTATTAAATTTTCTATTTTAAGATCTCAATCAGTGGGATAATTTGCATGTGGTAATGCGGAAAATACTTGGATTTTAAATGAGTTTTGTTTGTACCAAGCCGAGTTGAACTGAAGTGAGAAGATACGTGACAAGGAGTTCTTTGGCGGCAGAATTTTACGGTTTAATAGGAATTTAATCCCAGTTTTTGTGACCCGTTATATTGATCAAAAACGTTGTTGTTTGATGTTCTACTCAAACAATGATTTTCGAGGATTATATTTGTGTTACAATGTTGTTTTGTTTATATACTCAGATAAACAACTGATGAAAGGAAGAGGTTGTAACACTTTCTTACAAAACACGATGTAATGAAAGACTTTCCAATTAGAAGATTTATTCTGAATAGCCCCGCTATCTAGGCAGATGTCATTTTTTAACCTATCATCTTTTGACATTTGACAAGTATCGGGTGTTATTTTTAGAGTGATAGAACTTTACATTGAAACAAAACACATTTAAATTAAGATTGAAGCCAAATTTTTTTTATTTGAAAGATAATTTTATGACATTCATTTTTTAAAAATAATTTCCGGCATATGTCCACCACGACTAGATCTGAGGAACCGCTTTCGACCAGGCCAATTTTGGACCACTTTTTCGAGTAATTCAGGCCTTATTACATCAATAACACGAGTTATATTGGCTTCCAAAGCGTCTATTGTTTCTGGTTTATCAGCATAAACCCAATGACTTGACATAGCGCCAAAGAAAATAATCCAGTGGAATTATGTCGCATGATCTTGGAGGCCAATTAATTGGACCATTTCTCGAAATAATGTTATCGCCAAATCTTTCATTTAATAAATCAATTATTACGGTAGCAGCATAAAGTGTAGCACCACCTCGTTGGAAGCAAAACACTTCTGGGTCGATACCGTTCAAATTTTGAAACAAATAATCATTGATGAGCATCGATCTGTAACGTGCACCATTCACTATAACAATATAAGAAAAACAAATGTTAACTTCCGCTATTTTATTGATTTTCACAACAATTGTTTCGTCATACCATGACTTCATCAGGTGAGTATTTAAACTATTGTTGTGTAAATTAATAAAATAGCGGAAATTAACATTTGTTTTTTTTATATTGAAGATGAATTTCCGTCAAGTAAAGACCGAGACAATCAAAAACTATGACTTACAGCAACGATATTTTCTTCTGTACGTACAGTTCTTTGTCTTGTTGTTATTGCATCGAGTAGAGAAAATGTTGTCCGAAATATATCGATAGTTCGACGAATAAGCTGCTCTGATGGACGATTACGTAGACCATAAATTTCACGTAGTGCTCTATAAGTTTGGCGAATAGAACACTGATTTTGAAAATAAATTTGAACAATTTGTGAACGTTGTTGCGGCGTGAGTCTTTCCATGATAATTTGTCGATGTTTTTGAACAGAAATGTCAAAACAACATGGCTTCTACCTTCTGTCAAATCACAGTTATCCCTATCGAAACGCCCCCCAGGCATTAGATCTTGACGTGATGGGGGCGCTCTCTTGACTAGGACCCTAGATTCGTCCCGGGCGAATTGGAGGGTTAAGTCTTGGTGTCTAACGTAATGCCATTTCGCGCCAGTCACTGGACCTTTATGGTGGAAGATCTCCGAATGGGGCCCTAGTTTTACCCAGGTAAAATGGAGGGCTGAGCCGGTTGATTAACTCAGTGACAAGGGAGTCTGTCGCAGCACAGGGCTTCTCCCTTAAAACTGGCGTACTCTACCCTATCGCAGTATAAATCTCCAAATTCTGTGTAATGGCCGAGTGCGTTATGTAGCATACTGCGTTACCTCGGGAGGGTGGTCTTGCCCACAGGTGTTACTTGTACCACCTGGCCACCCCATTGGTGTTGGACTCGAGGGGGCAATGGTTGAAAGTCCGCATGCTGGACTAGGGGGGTATTTCATTTATCTGTTCGCAGACCCTCATTTTCGGGATTCTCTCATGAAACGACTCGGGGTTTAACGGGACTTGACGGTTCGACCGGCCTGTCCTGGCCCCTGGATCTGTGCGTAACAATTTAGGGTTTGTGGATCTCGACGAAATGGCTCCGCCATTAGTGCTTGACGCCAGGATCAATCAAATGACTTCACATGGGTTCGGTGGGTCAGGACGTATAGTCCGCTAGACGGTGCTCGTACCAGGATCAATTGTAGTCGTCAATCTTGAGTTTATCTTAGTTCATGGGACTGCGTTCGGGTGGATGGATAAGAATTCCCTCCGGCGGGTGAGTTGCGTCTCAAACCAACTCGGGTACTGACCATGCAGAGCCAGTAGAGGTTGGATAGTGCTTCGCTGCTACCAGTCAGGCGGTTCTGGCTTTCGAGTCGGGGCCCAAACTGGAAGCTGGTGGGTTCATCTCTTCGGAGGGGTTCTCGCGCGATGATATGGCGTAATCCTTATCACACTTTCTACCTCTAGGGGTGGACTGTGGAGACTGCTTGGTAGTCACTCGGAAAAGAGGCCTTCCTCAAATAGCCAATAACTATTCTGGTAGAATTCACCTATCCCTATCGAAAGTTCAATCACCCAAAAAGAAAACACCCGATACTAGGGATCGAAAAACCTGGGTCTACAGCAGGAATATTCTCAGTTGTTCTTGAGCGATGCAGATGAATGATAAAAATTCTGTATGATCTAAGTTGGAAACATTCGTCGCTCAAAAAGAACTCCCAAACTAAAGCCTTGAAGGCAACGTTTGCCATTAGAGACTTCGAAAGATAGATATACACTTTCTGTTACGTTCGAACGCCATTTAATACCGATTCATCTAGCAAACGTGGAACCGATAGTCAGTAGAACTACTCGAATTTTACGACGCAAACTGGACTCAATCAACACTTTTATGGGTTATCTCTGCCTGTATCATATCAGCCATAAACATCACCACTCCCTTCGATATAACAACGCTTCAAAGAGAGAATGTCGGAACGGTTAAAATGGAACAAATCGCGGAAATAGATGTTATTGACTATTGAACGGACTCGTCTTTATTGACTATAACGGAGGAGAAATTATGACATGCTCCAATAATAGAAACGAAACATTTCATTACGAGCCATCAACGTAAGAAATGAACCGAATCCTGACCAACGCTGATTCGAAAATTGATAGATTTTCTGGGTTTACGTGCAAACGATTCGAACGGGTAAGAATTCCTCACCAATTACGTCGTTACGGTCGCGTTATCTCACTTTTCAGAATGTCCCCACGTTTCCGCGATAACTGCGACAATTTTTCTTCACATGAATGGTTCGATCTCAGGTCAATATCAAGGGCTCGTCAGAGCAGCTTTGAATAGCAATAAATAATTATACAGAGCTTCCCACGATGACTGCATGTACGAGGGTTGCCTTTAATATAGTCCGCCTAGACAGTATCCGAAAAAAACAAAGCTCAATTGTAATTATTTAGTATACATTCTGTCAAGAAAGTACCGTGAATTATCGATTTAAATCTGGCGGGGCAATGAGGCAGATAAAAATTTTTTTCCACTGTCCTTAATTACTATGCCAAGCTTGAGCGGGATCTGTCAACTAGTGTGTTTGCAACAGCTGATTAAGTCAGTCGATGTCAGAGTGCGTGCCGATTTTTACTATGGGTGATTACGTTGAGCAAAGAATTTGTTTAAAGTTTTGTGTTGCAAAAGAATTTTCGTGTGCCGATGCATTGAAAATGTTGCAAAAGGCCTTTGGTGATAATGCTCTATCGAAAACTCGTGCATATCAGTGGTACAGAGCCTTCAAGGACGGTCGTGAAGTGGTCACCCATCGACGGCTTCGATCGAAGATAACGTCGATAAAATTAAAGAAAGGGTGCTGGAAAACCGTCGTACCAGCTCGAGAGAGATAGCACATGATCTTAAGATATCCCACGAGTCCGCATGTACGATTTTGATTGATATTTTGGGCATGAGAAAGGTGGCCGCACGACTCGTACCGAAAGACCTGAATTTTCTTCAAAAACGTCATCGCGAACAGGTTGCTTCAGACATGCTGGATCGCTGTAATTCCGATTCTACATTCATGGAACGCATTATAACTGGTGATGAGACTTGGGTCTACGAGTACGATATGCAAACAAGCCAGCAATCATCGGAATGGGTGGCAAAAAATGAGCCGAAACCGAAAAACCACGCCAAAGCCGCTCGAAAATGAAGGTGATGCTCATTGTTTTCTTCGAAATCCGTGGCGTGGTGCACTACGAATTCGTTCCAGAGGCTCAGACGGTAAACAAGGAGTATTACCTAGGCGTTATGAAACGTTTGCGTGAGCGTATCCGTAAGAAGCGGCCAAATTTGTGGGCGAACAACTCATGGATTTTGCATGACGATAACGCGCCTTCTCACCGAGCTACGATTGTGACTGACTTTCTCGCCAAAAGCTCAACAAACGTGCTTCAGCAACCACCGTATTCGCCGGATTTGGCTCCCTGCGACTTTTTCCTCTTCCCAAAACTAAAATTGCCCCTTCGTGGCACCCGTTTTGAGTCGATTGAAGCCATAAAACAAAATTCGGCGCGAGAGCTAAAGTCCATCCCGGAAAGCGCTTATAAAAAATGTTTCGATAATTGGAAGTGCCGTTGGCATAGATGTATTGGAGCAAATGGAGCCTATTTTGAAGGCGACCCAATAAATTTTGACGATTAAATGTAAAAATGTTGTTTTAATTGAAAATTCCCGGTACTTTCTTGACAGAGTAGTGAATTTTTAATTCTCGAATTAGAAAATTATAACAAAATATACATCTTATTTACTTATACGACCTCCATTTAACTGTAAACACTTGACTAAACGTCAAGGTACACCCGAAACTAGATCACTCCATAATTTTCAGTGATGGTAGTGACTGTAAAACTGACTGAATCGAATCATCTTTAGTTCGTGGTCCTGCTCGTTCAACTTGAATCTTCATTAGTCCTCATATTTTTTTAATGGGACTAAGATCTGGTGAAGTTGCTGGCCATGAAATAGTTGACACTTGGTGTTGTTGCATCCAAGCTTGAGTATAGACCGAAGTATGGAATCTTGCATTCTGGACATACTTTTATATTTCGCTGATTTCCGAATCTGTTAGCCAATTTGCGAAATCCCAGGAACGGATTGTGTCGTCCTAAGGGCAATAAAGCGTTTAATTTGTTTCCTTCAATCTTACGCAGTCTTCCTGAAACTGATGTATGCCTCATATTCATGCCATTTTTTATCCTCTTTATTGCTTCATATACAACAGTTTTTCCCAGTTCAGTCAACTGTACTAATTTTTTAACGTTACAAAACCTTTTCTATAAAAATATTTTACCTGTTTTTTTTTCAGTTGCGACATTATTTCATAATTGTATACCTATTGACAATCAACAATATTTGACAAATGGTGTTGCCATGCAGCTTTGGCAATAGCCGATCATCTGCATAACCTATTTTATACATTACTCTTGTCTCAGAATGTTACAAAAATGAATTATATTAAAATTAAAAATAATACATTCCGTATACTTTCTAGACAGGGTGTTCTATTTGAAATGAAGGAAGATCGTGCTCGACTTGCGCGAATCAACCTGTATATTTAAATTTATGCTTAAAAAGCACCATAGAAATTGAAAGTTGACGTGTCCCAGTGTTTTTATAATCTTCTAATATAAGTATACAATGAATTTCATTCCATAAGTGGTTACCACACTGAATGTGTATTATTTAATTAGTCATAATGAGCTATGGTAATAGAAAGTTCTAGAAATCGAGACAGTGTAACATACATCTGTATAACAATTCTTTACTTAAACAAACTCGACAAGGTTTTATTTGATCTCAGAGGCAAATTGCAGACATGCGCTCGTTTCAAACTGATTGGTTCTCATCAAATAATTACAAAATTTTGTTTCGTTCCTTGTTCCATGAAAACTAAATTCCTCTCCAAAAATGCATAAAACTCAAGAACTTCTTCAGAAACAACTTGCTCAAAATAGATTCCTTCAAAAAAATATGTACACCACGACTAGCTGTGAGAAACCGCATTTGACCAGATCAATTTTGGAACACTTTTTCGAGTAATTCAGGCCTTATTTCATCAATAACGCGAGTTATGTTGGCTTCCAAAGCATCTATTGTTTCTGGTTTATCAGCACAAACCAATGACTTGAAGTAACTCCAAAGAAAATAATCCAGTGGAGTTATGTCTCATGATATTCGAGGCCAATTAATTGGACCATTTCTCGAAATAATGTTATCGCCAAATCTCTTTCAATACATCAATTGTTACGGTAGCAGCATATGGTGTAGCACCATCTTGTTGGAACCAAAACACTTCTGGGTCGATTCCATTAAAATTTTGAAACAAATAATCATTGATCATCGATCTGTAACGAGCACCATTCACTGGAACATTAGCTCCAGCATCATTTTTGAAGAAATATGGACCGATGATGCCTCCAGCGTGTAAAGCACACCATACAGTGCATTTTTCAGGATGCAATGGAACCTGCAGAACTTCTTAAGGATTGTTTCCACTCCATATAAGGCAATGTTGCTTATTCACATAGCCGTTCAACTAGAAATGAGCTTCATCACTAAACACAATTTTACGATAAAAAAGTGGATCAACTTCAAGCTGTTCTAGGGCCCAAACAGCAAACAAACGACGCTTATTATGGTCAAGTGACTATAGTTCTTGAACCAGTTGGATCTTGTATGAGTGAAGACCAAGATCTTCACGCAAAATTTTCCATGTGGTGGATGCACAGAGTCCAACTTGTTGTGAACGTCGACGAATAGACAAATCTGATGATCATGAACACTATGATCTACAGCAGCGATATTTTCTTGTTCTTGTTGTTGCATCAAGTAGAGAAAATATTGTCCGAAATCTATCGATAGTTCGACGAATAAGCTGCTCTGATGGACGATTATGTAAACCATAAATTTAACGAAGTGCTCTATAAGTTTGGCGAAAAGAACACTGATTTTGAAAATAAATTTCAATAATTTGTAAACGTTGTTGCGGCGTGAGTCTTTCCATGATAATTTGTCAATGCTTACTGAACATAAATGTCAATACAACATGGCTTCTACCTTCTGTCAAATCACAGTTATCCCTATCGAAAGTTCTATCACTCTAAAAAAAACACCCGACACTTGCGGACTCCCAAGTCGTTTCCTACTAAACCTAAAGCTTGACGGCATTCCGTACAACAATAAGGACGCTCACTTAACACAACTATTCACAGAAAATTATGACCCAAATATTGATCAGCATAACGGAACGATATAATTACGAAAGGCTGAAAAGAGAAAATTCAAACGTTCTATCGCGGACCATTAAGCAAACCCAAACCGCCGACTCTAAAATAGCCAATTTTCCGAGTTTACGTGCAAACGTTAAAAATCCACACAATCTGTGTCGGTTCGATCAGAAGGTTATTGCCACGGATTCGGATGGACGTGACTCGTCTGCGTGAAAATATGGGTGAAGAGACTTTATTCTGGCTGTAAATGGAGTTTAATACACTCGCATCTATCGTTGTTTTCCAGAAATAACATGTGTTTCGCTTGCGCTGCTGCGAAATGGAAATAATCCGATATAACGACCTCGGAAGATGAGTTATGGCCATACATGAAGTTGAAAAGTGTGAAATGGCTCCGGTAATTGGTAATGAACTAATGGCCACCTTCAAAGTAGGAAGCGAAGTCATTTATGCGAATGCTAATTTGGTCGGTTCTTCCAATCGGTCTAGTTTAGTCGTTTTCAACCTTTTATAGACCAGGGACCACTAAGAGTTTTTTGTTCGATGCAGATGCGAGCTTTCCTCTTGGTACCTCTTTAAGGTCGAAGTGTGGAGATGACAAGTAATCGATTGATCTAAAAGGAAATAACTTTGTTTAGGCGTTTTAGTTTGTAGAGTCCGTCTAGAAAGTATCCGGAAAAAGCTCAATTGTAATTTAGTATATATTTTTAATTCTTAAATTAGAAAATTATAACAAAATATTCATCTTATTTACTTATACAACCTCAATTTAACTATAAACACTGGATTAAACGTCGAGGTACACTCGAAACTAGATCACCTCCATAATTTTCGGTACTCGCAAAGGTATGTCTCGTATGTATTTTGCACACTCTAGATGGCGCTAGTGTATTATCAATATCTTAGAGTCTCTGTGTACAGCGAATATAGATACTTGACAGAATTGGCGTCACTAGCATACATACGAAAACTAATCAGTTTGAAACGTGCGCATGTCTGAAATTTGCCTCTGTGATCAACAAAACCTTGTCGAGTTTGTTTAAGAATAGAATTGTTATACAGATGTATAACAAGCTGTCTCGATTTCTAGAACTTTCTATTACCATAGCTCTTACTCCTTATTAATCATTTTTTATTAGTCGGACATCTTCAAGAAGCTAGAGGCATCTTCTTTGTTCTATATTATGTTGAATTTCAATATCATTATTGTAAAAGTTTTGCCGCTGGTTGAACATTCATTTGTAAGGCAAAATCTCAGTTACTAACTAATTCACTTTCCATCCAGGAAGACTAAGTGAACAGAAATTCAGTGATCACTTGTACCTATCATCACCAATCTTCAGTATAATTTATCTTGACCACAAAAAGCCAACGGTTGTTTTAATATCCCCATTGTCAAAACCATTCACCCACATCTAAGAGCTCCTACGCAGAATCTCCCGCATCCTCTTCATCGATCCAACGGTTCTTCGCACCTTTTGGCAATCCTTGAAGAATCACTTACCGACCACTTCGGCCTAAAATCTGGGTCGCGCATAAAATCTTCGCCCGCTAGCTCTTTCTGGTGACAATAATAGGATAGACGAACATTGTTGCACCGTTCTTCGCATTGTATCCGCGGACAGAAAGACCGTAGGTTCGATAAATTATCGCGTACCTCTAACAGTCGGTCTATTAATCACGCAGATTGAAAATGGTGAATACTTTCATTGATGAGAATAGATAAACAATGCGGACATGTTCTGTACGGTACCTGTTTGCGATTCTAGACGGTCGACTGTGAACCGGAAGATACTTGCGGCGATATCGAAGGCGTAATTAGGGATATTCTAATGGTCGTTGCGTTGATAGTTTATTTTTTTTTTTTTTTTTTTTCTGAAGTAGGTACAGTATAAACAGTTTTCACGAAGGCATTGCCTGTACGTGACTCATAATACATATAACTTATATAATTTCAGAATTCATTAAAAAATCATTAACAATCATGTTTAGCAAGTACAAAAATTTCACAGCCGTGTGGTATGCTTTATACTTGATTGATTAAGGAAAGCTATTCGCCCGGTGAAATTGGAAGCATTATTCAGGGCCACAGAATGACCTATCGGGACAATGGAAAACATATTAAATGAAGTCTTAAATTTCACGCAAAAATATGTGAAATTTTGAAACATCATATACAGAAAGGCGAAAATGTGTGAAATTCTGAAACATCTTATACAGAAAGGCGAAAATATGTGAAATTCCGAAACATCTTACCGAAGGCGCAAATATTAAAATTTTGAAACAGCTTAAACGGAAAGGCGAAAATATTAAAATTTTGAAACATCTCATACAGAGTTTTTCGCCAATAAGGACAAAGACTTCTATGAGAGAGGCATTATGAAGCTACCTTTAAAATGGTAACAAATTATAGAACAAAACAGTGGGTGCATATTTGACCGAAATCGGATCATCCAAAACATGATAAATAAAGTATTGAAGTTCACGCAAAAATATGTGAAATTTTGAAACATCATATAAAGAAAGGCGAAAATATGTCAAATTTTAAAACATCTCACACAGAAAGGCGAAAATATGTGAAATTTTGAAACATCTTATACCGAAAGGCGAAAAGATGTGAAATTTTGAAACATCTTATACCGAAAGCCGAAAATATGTGAAATTTTGAAACATCTTATACCGAAAGGCGAAAATATGTGTAATTTTGAAACATCTTATACCGAAAAGAGAAAGTATGTGCAATTTTGAAATATCTTATACCAAAAAGCGAAAATATGTGAAATTTTGAAACATCTTATACCGAAAGCCGAAAATATGTGAAATTTTGAAACATCTTATACCGAAAGGCGACAATATTAAAATTTTGAAGCATCTCATACAGAGATTTTCGCCAATAAGGACCAAGACTTCTAAAAGAGAGACATTATGAAGCTACCTTTAAAATTGTAACAAATTATAGAACAAAACGGTACCTATTTGACCCAAATCGGACAATCCAAAGCATGTTAAATAAAGTCTTGAATTTCACGCAAAAATATCTGAAATTTTTAAACATCTTATAAAGAAAGTCAAAAATATGTGAAATTTTGAAACATCTTATACAGAAAGGCGAAAATATGTGAAATTTCGAAACATCTTATACCGAAAGGCGCAAATATTAAAATTTTGAAACATCTTATCCCGAATTGCGAAAATATTAAAATTTTGAAACATATCATACAGAGTTTTTTGCCAATAAGGACAAAGACTTCTATGAGAGAGGCATTATGATTTAAAATGGTAACAAATTATAGAACAAAACGGTGCATGTTTGATCCAAATCGGGTTAGTCAAAATATGTTAAATAAAGTCTTGAAGTTTACGCAAAAATATGTGAAATTTTGAAACATCATATACAGAAAGGCGAAAATATGTGAAATTTTGAAACATCTTATACCGAAAAGCGAAAATATGTGAAATTTTGAAATATCTTATACCGAAAGGCGAAAATATATGAAATTTTGAAACATCTTATACCGAAAGGCGAAAATATGTCAAATTTTGAAACATCTTACACAAAAAGGCGAAAATATGTCAAATTTTGAAACATCTTATACCGAAAGGCGAAAATATTAAAATTTTTAAACATCTCATACAGAGTTTTTCGCCAGTAAGGAGCAAGGACTCTATGAGAGAGACATTATGAAGCTACCTTTAAAATGGTAACAAATTATAGAACAAAACGGTGCGTATTTGACCCAAATCGGACAATGCAAAACATGTTAAATGAAGTCTTGAATTTCACGCAAAAATATGTGAAATTTTGAAACATCATATGTAGAAAGGCGAAAATATGTGAAATCTTGAAACATCTTATACAGAAAGGCGAAAATATGTGAAATCTTGAAACCTCTTATACAGAAAGGCGAAAATATGTGAAATTTTGAAACATTTTATACTGCAAGGCGAAAATATGTTAAATTTTGAAACATGTTACACCGAAAGGCGAAAATATGTGAACTGATTCAAGTTTCTGTGATGCCTAGGCCTTCATAATTTGAGAAATATCGGCACAATCAATTAATATAATTGCATTCGAATTATCCATTCGAACATCATTCCGCCGTGGGAACACACTGCATTTCACTCGCCTCTCAAAAAGGTCAAGATCAAATCGGGGAGAAAGATACCCATCCACATAAAACGAGCATGATAAATATTTCGACATCGTGGATAAATATCGAGAATACAACCGTCCATCAACTAAGTCAAATACGCACACCAATAATTAAAGCAGTTTCACTACGCGAACGGTGAAAAACGAAAGTGGCTTGCTGCTACAAGAAAGTTACCGCATAGGTCAAAAATCCGATAAAACGGCGATATCGCGGGCTGCAATATGATCTATATTCGGTGCTTTTTATGGCCGCACGGTGATAGATGGTCTAGGCGAGATTATTCCATCGGTGAGTGGCAGAAATTCGGAATAAACCCATAAAATTGTTCTGAATGGGAGCTAAGAAAGCGGTGAATGAACTTATGGAGGAGTTTTTCAATATTATGGATTTGCACGACGATATTTGCTTACGTTTTCAATGGAAAACGTTATTATTAATCAGTATGAAAATTGTACAGTGGAGTATATAAGGTTGTTCGGAAAGTAATTTCGTTTTTTCCCGACAGATGTTTTAATTGTATTTTTCGAACCCAACTTCACGCTTAAGTCGTATAATCATTATATGTTTTGGGAGCTGATATAGCAAGGCTTGTGCGTGAAAAACTTCAATTAATTCTACGCAGTGGTTTTTGGTTGGTGCCCTTTTAAATATGGAGAGCAATAAGTAGCATTTTCGTCATATTTTACTATAGAAAAGGTGAAAATGCTGTTCCAGCCAGAAATAAATTGACTGATGTGTATGGAGAAGATGTGTTGACAGTACACTAATGCCAGAACTGGTTCGCAAAATTTCGATCCGGCAATTTTGATGTTGAAGGTGCACCACGTTCCGGAAGGCCGGTTGAAGCTGATAAAGACATGATAAAGGCATTAGTTGATGCAAAGCGGCGAATAATAACACGTGAGATCGGTGAGAGTTCAAATTCATCAAATTCAACTGTTTATGGCCACATGAAAGGCCTGGGTTTAACCTCGAAGCTCGATAGGTGCCGTTGTTGCGGCGTGAGTCTTTCCATGATAATTTGTCAATATTTACTGAACAGAAATGTCGAAAGAACATGGCTTCTTCCTTCTGTCAAATCACAATTATCCCTATCCAAAGTTCTATCACTCTAAAAAAAAACAACCTATGTCTTAAAGAAATGACAAGGACAAAATTAAAGAAAACAACTCAAGAAAACGTTAATGAAGAAAGCACCACAGTGAAGAGGAATATTTCTGCAATAATTGAGTAGTTTGTCTTGTGTTTATTATAATATTTGTCTTATATTTTATCTGACCACTGTAAGATTTATTGATGGCCCAATTTTTTCTGCTTGTGCTCGATATACATTTTTATTGTCAATACTATTTGCCTAATATTGGCATGAATGGACTAAATAAATACATAAATTGTTCTGATTTCGCCTTTTGCTTGGTAATCAAACTTTATAAGGCCATGACTTGGCCGAAATTCAGATATCACTTAGCCCTTTCTTAATGTGTGTTTTACGCGATCGAGTTTCTCAATTCTCAAGGCTTATCGTTGAAAAAAAAAGCAAACCAAAAACTAATTCCCACCAAACGCGTTCATTAATAATTTATCGACCCAATTCATGGTACTCAATCACACAAGTTGCACACAAATTAATCTCCTATCGTACAAACTAATTACTTATCAAAATAATCTCGCTCCAAATACCGACCGTAACTGACAGATATAGATTAACGAACACAGACCGAAACGAGAATGTTTCCATTGTGTGGCCTTTGCGTGACACTTTCGGCCAGCCTATCGAGCGCGATCAAACAATTCAACCCTGATATAGCGGATTCGCTTCTTCCTGATCGAGAACCGATCGCACCGGATGTTCAGAATTCACTTCTTAATTTGGCCTGACAGCGTCGGTAGCTGCGGACCGGATGACCTCGGCGACAAGTCGTGGATTTCTCTTTCGACCAATTGAAAAAAAAATGACGATCGTACGAACGAGGGGCATAATAAAATGAGTAATGAGCGGCCGACACCTATAAATAAGGCGGAAATGATGGCAGAAAAGAATACTGGGTCCGAGGTAGCCCCCTATGATGATTCATGGACGTCAACAAGTTGGGAAGATCATACATCATACGATTTTCCGGCTTTAAAATGAAAATGTGGAAAATCGCTCGAACCCGTCAATTTCTGATTCGAGGGGGAACAACTTTTCCGCTTTTTTCAACCCCGTTACTTCAAACCCTTAACGGGGGTGAGCACAACCCCTTGATTTTAAATAGGGATGAGGGGTGTTGCGATACTTCATTTTGAAGATCTTATCGAGTACTATCTGATCCTGAAATTTCGCTCCAAAATATCCACCGATAATGAAATAAGAGCGAAAATTATGAAAGAAGCGATGTGGAATTTATCTCGAGAATATTATTCGTTTCCGACACATTTCAAAGGTATTTAGTAGTTATGTTGTTATTTTTGTGTCCAAAAAAGTATTAATTTCTTAAAATAGAAAAAGGCTTTTTACTTGATAGAAGAAATGTAACAAAATTTGAATATCAAAACAGAATTAATCTGTTAGTCTTCTACAATTTTAATTTCAAAAAAATTTTTATTCAAAAAACTTTTAGAATTAAATTAATGTCTACAATAAGCACCGCTTATATTTAATAGACGTATATAATTAAAAGTCAATATATAATGTCAAATGGAATAAATAAACCAATGGATATAAAAAAGTCATTAAAATTAATAAATAAATATTTAAAGGAGACAAAATTTTGTTTCTGATCCTACTATTAAGAACACCAATTGCCTTTCAAAAACATGAACACAACTTGAGGACTTCTCAAAAAATATAATTTATTGGAAGTATTTTATATATTTAAATATTAGAATAAGTTAATTCAAAAATCTCTCAAAACATGCACTATATCTTCAAAAACAATTATAATTCTGGTAATCTCTTCATCGGCCCTAAATAATATTCCAAATATCAAAATAAAATAACTATCACTATATCTCACCTCCACGTGTTTAACAGGATAAATTGCTTTAAACAGACTAACTTTAAAATTCAAGATAGTCTATGTTCTTAACAAAATCACAGAAAAGTGTAAGGTGTTATAAGGTTATCTTTAAACGATTAACATTCCATAATGAGATTTATTAAAGCCTAAAAATAATTATATATTATATATAAAATAAAATAGAAAAAGGCTTTTTACTTGATAGAAGAAATATAATAAAATTTGAATATCAAAACAGATTTAATCTGTTAGTCTTCTACAACAAGCCTTTTTTTATTTTATTCTATATATAATATATAATTATATTTAGGCTTTAATAAATCTCATTATGGAATGTCAATGGTTTAAAGATAACCTTATAACAACTTACACTTTTCTGTGATTTTGTTAAGAACATAGACTATATTGAATTTTAAAGTTAGTCTGTTTAAAGCAATTTATCCTATTAAACACGTGGAGGTGAGATATAGTGATAGTTATTTGATTTTGATATTTGGAATATTATAAAGGGCCGATGAAGAGATTGCCAGAATTATAATTGTTTTTTCATGATATAGTGCATGTTTTGAGAGATTTTTGAATTAACTTATTTGAATATTTAAATATATTAAATATTTCAAATAAATTATATTCTTTGAGAAGTCCTCAAGTTGTGCTCATGTTTTTGAAAGGCAATTGGTGTTCTTAATGGTAAGATCAGAAACAAAATTTTGTCTCCTTTAAATATTTATTTATTAACTTTAATGGCTTTTTTATATCTGTTGGTTTATTTATTCCATTTGACATTATATATTGAGTTTTGATTATATACGTCTATTGAATATAAGCGGTGCTTATTGTAGACATTAATTTAACCCTAAAAGTTTTTTGAATAGAAATTTTTTTAAATTAAAATTGTAGAAGACTAGCAGATTAAATCTGTTTTGATATTCAAATTTTTTGTTTAATTCCATATGTATACTAAAATTAGAACACCGTTTTCTAAGGCATTCATTTAATTTAATTTTAAAAACTTTTAAGAAGTTTTATAAAATTAAAATTGTAGCGAGGTACACAATTTATCTGTTTGATATTTAGTATATTGAAAAATCGTTATATCGAGTAAAAAATCTCCTCTTTCATTATTTTATTTTATCGTAACATACTCTTTAAGGATAGCCTCTTTATACCCCAAGAGAATGGCGCCAAACCAAATAAAATGATCAAGTAAAGCCTAAGTCTAAATTCCTCATTTGCCTCTGGCTAAACTCAATCAAGCGTAAATATTTCTTTGAGATTAACAGTGATATCTAGGGCATCGAGGAAGGTGTCCATTAAAGGTATGTGTGGCAATGAATAAGTTTTCACAAGTGGGTTTCCAATTATGAATAATAAGTTAACTGTTATTAATTCAGATGGGCAGGCTGGGTTATTTATTATTGTTTAGGTAGTAATTAGCTTAATAATAAGTGATGCAAATTCCCATGTGGGCCGATTTGACCGATCATTTTTCAATTCAATTGAATGACACCTCTGCTGTTTTCTTGGATACTATACAGCGATCTTCGATCCGTAGGAAATTGCTGATTGGTACGATATAGTTGTAGGAAACAAAGGTCTCTTTGTACCCACTTGCCGCTAATACTCCTTGTACGTATCCTGAAAAATTGGCCTTTCTCTGTCAAATCTTATAGTCGATCAACCTCGAGAACGAAATTTTGTATTTAACGTAGGGGTTTGTGATGAAATAATTTTTTTCTTGTGTTTTCTAAAGTTCATCATACTATACTGGAATATTGAGAGATATACCAGGTGTAGAAGTATGAAATTGAAATTTTACGATACTATACAGGGTGTCCAAGTTATCTCTGGTCGAATTTCACAAGGTGATTCCACAGGCAATTTGCAACAAAAAAGTTCCTATAGAGAAGAGTCCAATTATCTTTCATTGCAAAATTATTCATGAGTCTACTATTCTGTAAGCCTGTAAGCTTTTGAATAAGGCAGTTTTCGCACATAATTTCCATGGGGTTTTATAAGGCGAAATTGAGAGTAAATTTTGTCCAAAGATTATGGCTAATGAATATTTTATAATAATTCTTTTCTTAACTACCCTATATTAAGTGAGTATTCTATAAAAATCCCTATGAAACCACCTTAGTCTAGGGAGAATTTTCCGCTCTTTTCCGTCAGACCAGTATCAATCGTTAATCCGTTCATTAAATGTCTAAAAAGGAGCTTAACCTCAAGCCATACAAGCTCCAGACCCGTTTTTCGGGTTTCATCACATATGCAGAATGGCCGCCCTACTCGCCGGATCTCAACCCAATGGACTACAGCGTGTGGTCGATTTTGGAGCTCAGGGCGTGTGCTAAACACCACAAAAGGTGTCGCTGAAGCAATCCCTGCGCCCGGAATGGGACCGATTAACGCTCGAAGAGCTGCTGCTCATTGCCGAAAATTTCAAGAGCGTCTGGAGTTATGTATCGCGGCCAACGGAAGCCACCTCGAAACCGCTTAGATATATTATTACCAAATGTTTATGTTATGATTATTCGAAGTTGTTTTATTTAATTTCTTTTGTTTAATAAAGTTAAATGAAAAAAAGTTTGTCCGAGGTTTTTCTTGTCACCCTGAAATATATGAACATCAGATTATACAATATACAGTCTGGCCCACATAAAACAGTTTAGACAAATATTTCCGTTAGTATGGGTAAGTGAGATTAAGCATGAAAATTTTCGCTAGAGTATAGAAAGTAATAAAATAGCACCTAAATTTTTACAAAATATGAGAGAAAATATTGAACAAAGACGCTATTATTAAGAACATAAATAATTTAAGAATCTTTAAAAACAGAGTAAAATCTTTGAATATAAAACTTGAGCCTTATGAGCTAGGAGATTTTTTTAATGTCATATTAGAGAGCTGACCAATTAATTTTATTTAGACACTATTTCACTTCAGGTAAGCATCTTATCTGTAAACCTTATTTGAAATAAAGAAGTATTATTATTATTATTAAAACTAACGAAGTATATTCACCACGTTCTCAAGCTTTTAAGGGAAATTATTCCTCAAGTCAGCTTCAGGCAAAACTTTCGTTATTAAAGAAAATAATGAATCAAAAATTCCAGATTAATTTATTAATTTTATTGACCTTCATGAGCGCTGCAGCATCTATCGATCTCACTCCCATGACCAAATAAAACGTCTTCTAAAAACTTATTATCTTATCTCTAGTTAAAAAACAAAGGTCGACAATTTCTAAACCCACACGTCCCGTCAGGTCATTAATCATAATCTACAGGCATGTCGGAAAGTGGGTATTAGAATCTCGAGTCCCCGGATACCGACAATACACCTTCTTCAAGATCTAACCTCCGTTACCACCCAGGTACTTCATTTTCAGAGCTGAAGCAATTCATTATTATGTTACTGATCGACTGGTTTGAATTTTTAGCGGGGTTCATATACCGTGGCAGATGCAGATGACGGAGAGCTTGAGATACCAAGACATCAGGAGAACTCTGCCTGTCTGTCTATGGTGGTTTGGATCTGGCGGTATTTCATCATGGCTCAAAAACGTTGACAACAGCAATAATAAGTCTTATTATCACGGAGTATTATTCTAATTTTCCATCTGATCTATTCATTCCCATTTTGTTTTGTAAAAAAAACACATCATTTATTTGAAAATTATTGAAATTTTCATTTCATTATAAAGTATAATAATAATAATAATTATAAATGGTCTTTATTAACCAATCCAAAATATACAAATCAAAAAAAATTACTTATCTGAGGGCGAGATTTAGTTCGCATGACCCCAGTCCAGAAAATAATACAGTAACTTGTTGAAAACCACCTGAAGTCATACGTCTATTCTTCCATCTAACCCTCTACAATTTAAAACACAAACGAAAATTAAAGAAATCCGAGCATACCCAACTAAGAAATAACAACTTCAACAATGCCGTAGATTATATAATTAAATGTTTATGTATGCCTCACCTCAAACAGAACCCAGAAATAGTCAGTCACACATCTTTATTAGACTCTTCAGTAAACAGAACTCCAGAAGCCAAAAAATGAGATGAACAGTTCAGACGTACAGGGGATCGTTGCGAAAATTGTCGAGCAAACGTAATTTGAACTTATGGAGTGAGATATTTCTATACTCAAATTTTAATTCATTCATAATTTTTGCCACTTGGTAGGAAAATGATCTCGTGAACAAGTCAGTTGAATGTTTCGGTATAGAAATACTACATTTAGAGCGAATATTCACAGAATGAACACCAGATCGGAACAAAACTTTTTTGAAAAGTGTTATCGGTACTGCCTTCTTGATTATCTTGAAAAACAAAACCGAAGAATGAAATTTCCGCCTATCTTCCATGTTGAGCCATCCTGTTTTCTTGAGGGTATATGTTATTGGATCTCGTTTTCGAATTCCGTGAATGAATCTCAAACAACGATTCTGAAGCATCTGTATTCGATTCTTATCAAAGACTGTTAAGCAAGGACTGTAGACAACATCACAAAAATTCATATGTGACAGTACTAGGGATTCACAAAGCAATATCTTGTCCGATCTAGTGAGGTAGTTTCTGTATTGATATAAGAGTCTTAGGTTCAAGTAAGCTCTGCTCAGCGAATTGGATATATGCCTCGTAAATCGTAAGTCAGTATCAATTGTCAAACTCAAATTATTGGCACTATCCACAAAACTAACAAGGTTTCCATTCATTATAATGCTCTGACCATAATTTTGCAAGGACATTTTTCTTCGATTTTTTCTCCCAAAGAGTTGGCACATGGATTTATTAGAATTCAAACGAAGGCAATGTTTCACTGGTATCTCGTATATGATGTTCAAATCGAAATTAAGGGCCGCCACTGCCTGTCGACATTCATGAGGTTTGAAGAAAAGTTTTAGCTGACTATCATCAGCGTAAAAAAAAGAAGTGGCTGAAAGGCAGACATTAGCGAAGCATTATAAAAAGTAGCGGGCCCAAGATAGATCCCTGTGGAATTCCACAGCTCAGTCTCAAGTATTTTGATGTTTTATCATCAATGACTACTGCCTGAGATCTACACTCAACATAATCAGCCAACAGTGCCGTAGCTTTCCGTGAAACACCAATGTAATGCAATATAGCAACTAAAAGTTCATGATCTACAGAGTCGCAAGCTTTCGAATAGTCGAGTAAAGTTAAGATGGTAAGAATTGAAAACTTCATCTGTTACATTGAGCAGAGCAGTACAACAGCCATGGCGAGGTCTAAAACCAAATTGTGAGGCAGGAATGATTTCATTTTTCTCTAGATGATCCTGCAGTTGCCCATGCATTACCCTTTCAATTATTTCAGACCAAGTTGGTACCAAACTAATAGGTCGAATATCATCTAAAGACGATGGGTTGGAGTGTTTTGGCAAGGGGACGACCAAAGCTTTTTTCCAAGAGCTGGGATAAACAGAGTTTTTCAGACAAAAATTGACAACGTGCGTCAAATAAGGAAGAGTGAAAGGAATGCACAGTTTAATTGTAGATATATTGATGCCATCATGACCTGTAGCCCCGCTCCTGATCCCATTGATTACCTTGAAGATCTCGGCTTCTTCTACCTCCCGAAATATAAAACTGACCATATTTGAACCCTTAGTGTTTTTGTTGTAGAATTCAAGAAGATCATGGTCCCTAAGAACTCTTGGAAATGGAGTCAATAAAATATTTATTTATTTTATTAGCATCTTTCAACTCTTCGGGTAGTTCAGTTGATTTCCTCTTGATAATATTGAGGTTTTTCAGACTCGTCCAGAAGTTTTTAGTTTCCTTGTTGTTCAAGACAGAATAAAAGTAAGCTTTTTTTTCATCATTTCCTTCAAATTATCTGTGAGCCATGGTGCATGTCTCTTTGTTATTCTTATAGTGCGAAAAGGAACGTGTAGATCCAATAAGGTTGTTATGTTGGAATTCATGAAATTTATTTTCTCGTCGATATCATCGTAATCAAATATACCTCTCCAGGGTATTGATTGGAGATCTGAATTGAATTGATCGTAATTGAAATTCCTAAAGTCTCTTACAGTTTTAAACATGGGAAATTTCTTGTTCATATCAATGTGCCAATTACAGGATACAAGTTCATGATCGGTGGCAACGTCGGTAGTCAGAACTTCAATTTCTGCACTATGCACTATGGATGTCCGAAGCTAATATATAGTCTATAAGTGTTGCAGATTGGTTGGTGTTTTTTAGAGTGATAGAACTTTCGATAGGGATAACTGTGATTTTACAGAAGGTAGAAGCCATGTTGTTTTGACATTTCTGTTCAGTAAGCATTGACTAATTACCATGGAAAGACTCACGCCGCAACAACGTTTACAAATTGTTGAAATTTATTTTCCTAATCAGTGTTCTATTCGCCAAATTTATAGAGCACTTCGTGAAATTTATGGTTTACATAATCGTCCATCAGAGCAGCTTATTCGTCGAACTATCGCTAGATTTCGGACATTTTCTCTACTCGATGCAACAACAGGACAAAGAACTGTACGTATAGAAGAAAATATCGCTGCTGTAAGTCATGGTGTTAAAGATGATCCAGAATCCAGATTTGTCTATACGACGATCACAAGAAGTTTGACTTTGTGCATCCACCACACGGAAAAATTTGCGTAAAGATATTGGTACAAGATCTGGTTCAAGAACTAAAGCTACTTGAGCATAATAAGCGTCGTTTGTTTGCTGATTGGGCCCTAGAACAGCTTGAAGTTGATCCACTTTTTTATCGTAAAATTGTTTTTAGTGATGAAGCTCATTTCTGGTTGAACGGCTATGTAAACAAGCAAAATTGCCGTATATGGAGGGAAAACAATCCTCAAGAAGATCTGCAGGTTTCATTCCATCCTGAAAAATGCATGGTTTAGTGTGCTTTACACGCTGGAGGCATCATCGGTCCATATTTCTTTAAAAACTATGCTGGAGCTAATGTTACAGTGAATGGTGCTTCAATCTTAATTTAAATGTATTTTATTTCAATTTAAAGTTCTATCACTCTAAAAAACATCCGATACATTGTTGCGAAACAAAATATTGTACCCTTCAAGTATTTATTTAATATTTTTAATTAAGTATTTGTATTCTTTATTCTCTTTTGGTGCTCTGTAATGAGTGTTAATTCTATGTCTACTAAACTGAAACTGTGTTTTCTAAGAAATGTATTTCATTTAATTTTAAAAAAATTTTGAGAAAACTTTGTATGATATTCAAGATATCTTAATTTAAAGTTGTTCTAATAAAAAAGCTATTACAGAATGTACTATTCCATAAATACAAAATACTTATATTCTCTCCAAATATTATTTTCGGGTCACTTATCGAAGACTCAGTATTTCCCAACATTTTCATCGGAATCTCATGCTGTAAGCCGATGATCAAAGAGAAACCTACCGGTTAAAAACGCCCAGAACAGAAGAATCCACGAACGCCATTAATTCCCGAACGAAGACGTTACTAATTTTCCGAGAAAAAAAGGTACTTTAGGCAATTCCTATAAATTAACCCGTCATCTTTTTAAATTTCTATTAATAGGATGCTGGCGTCTCGGAATAACCAATGTCCGTCGTCTGCGTACCATCCTGTTCTTGCGTCTCGCCACCAACGTAGGACACTTCATTACAGACGTTACGAATCATTTTAGGAGCAACCGTTAAGTTTAATTTATTTTTTGTCAACGACTAGTGTCGTCTACCTATATGAGGCGGCTTTGCTTTCAGGGATTACCCTGGAGTCAAAGTCACTCAGCAGCCGGGATGCCGAGCTTCGAGAACTTACGATTTCGAAATGATACAATACTTCATTCAAAATACTGAATATAGCGAAAGTTTTTCAGAATCCTGATATTGATTTTTAATCTGGGGAAAGATCAACATAGTCATAATGTTTTTCTTTTAATTATCCACATCACGAGTATCTACTGAAGTGTAGCGAAGGTTCTGTATGCTTTTATCACAAATAACTTGTGAAGGTCACTATTGGAGCAAGAACAATTCGGGGACCATGTCATTGTTTCTTTTTTAATTGATGCACACTTGGATGAAGAATATTTCCTAGCACTGTCACAAATTCATGTCCTACCATCTTTGAAAACCTGATCAGGTAAATCCACGAGTTCCAACAGGATGGGGTATTACCACATTAGATATTCAGCAGTAACAATTATTTCCAAATCATTGACAAAGTATTTTCTTTATTTTCCTTTCCTACCCCCAGAAACGAAGATTTTACTGGAGTAACGAAGTATATGGTAAGAAACTTTAATTAGAACTACATATTGAAATGATGATGCAGCTTCTAAAATGTCATTTAGATGAGAAACACGTTCATCCACAAAACAACAATGAAAAAACATTTATTTATTAGTGCACAGAAAAGTGTTCTCATCGAAATATGATAAATACGTTTTTTCCACAGTGACTATGGAGAAATTTTCACGAAGATTAGGCGTTATTCAGGCTTGTTTGTTAATGTAAAACTTTCGTTTTATTACAATTATTGAACGTGAAAAGAGACCATGTTAATAGCTACAGTTTAGTTCATAGAATATTTTCTGGCAAAATAATAAATTAATTGCATATTTTCATTCACTAGAAACGCATTTATTTTCAATTTTGTTATCTTGTTCCATTCCTAATTTGATTTAATTAATAGATTTGAAATTTCTATAGTATCTTGACAATTACAACATCAAATATTAAATAAATTTGATATTTAATTGCAGAACAAAGAATTCATTATAATTCAACCGATTTTCACAACATTTATTTTCATTTATGTTATCTAATGTAAGTACAAATTTTATCTATGTTCAAAGAAATGATAGATTTGAATTTCCAATGATAAACTCTATCTGTTTTACTTTATCAAATATGTAATATAGAGACCAAGATGGAGAAATGATTAGGATAGCATTATCAAGAAAATATAACATCAATTCTTTTTTAGAAATGACATATTAAAGATATTCTGTGATCAGTGAACGAATAGATTTATGACTTCTTTATAACACCATCAAAATACATACTTTGACCTTTGGATTGCCTAGGTATACTCAATGAGCAATAATAAGGTCTCTTTAATCCACATTATTGTGGATTAAAGTCAACTTAACTTGACTTATCAAGTCAAGTTTCTCTTGACTTGATAATCAAGAGAAACGAGGATGTCAACAATATTGTTAGTAACTAACTCACTTTGTAACAAACCTACAGAGATTTATTCCAATCTGGTACAACCTTCCAGATGGGAAAAACTCCAAAAAACTCTTAGAGAAATCAAAAACCTATCTTGATCTCAAAAATATGTCACGGAACTCAATGAAGTTTATTGAAGGAATTTTCATAGAATTTTTGACAGTGAAGGGGTAAATAATATATCTTTGGAAAAGACAGGTACAATCTGTCATCATTGACCGTCACCTTATAAAACCAACCCTACTAAAGGAGATTAGAAGGTTTATTAGGTAACTTCCATTAGAATCCAATTAGTTGGTCAAAGCTTATCTGAGGCATTATGAACCGATGCTCGAAGTTTATAAGACCCAATATAGGCTACTTCGGAGGAATTAGAAGTTGAAATCACGGATAGTTCGGGAATCTTTGGTTTATAAATTCCTTCGGTGCTAGCTCACGTGCTAGCATTTAAAAACCAGAGAATTTTTAGGCTTCTATCAGTTTTCTAACTTCAAGTTTGCAAACTGCGATAGTCACAAAAATTCAGAAGCGTTAAATTCTGATATTTAGAATAACCAATTTGACACAATTTAAAACCAGAGATTAGTCATATCATGTTATAATTGACATCGGATAAAGTAATCAAATTGATACACGGCATTAAAACCTCATATTCAGCAGGGGTCCCAAAACGATCCTACATGGCAGGTCGGTGCTTCGAGGGTTAAATCAAGTCTGGGATGATTTCATGGACTAATATATGCATGGGTACACGCATCTGAAAACTCACCCGATTGCATTCCAGAGCCTCCGCAGAGTGTTCCTCTTTCTGCCGAAAGCAATTGGAACATTTAGTTTTGTGGAAGATATTGGGCGCAAATTTCTTGCACTGTGACATGATGCACTCTCACGATAAACGTAAACAACGCACATGTTATCCTTGGGACCCGAAACACCCCGCAAAACGAGGCATTTTCCGAAAACACTTCAAAACACTCGTCTGATGTCTTGTCAAATTTCAAATTTGACCACGATATATTCGACAGTCACGGGTACCAACAAAACATACGAAACAAAACGACTCGCGGAGACGCACGCACGGCCTGCTACGATGTTTAAAAACTTCTGATTCTTGAGTTCCGGACTCACGTTCTGTGTTCTCTCTACTGGCCGGACGCAAGCGCATATTATTCCAATATCACGTGTTGCTGCCGTATTTTCTATCGCTGTTCGCTATTACTATTCAAAATCTCTGCTGGCATCTATCTGTTGATTATACTTGAACGGCACCAAGCAGCATCCCCAGAGAACTTGGCAGATTATCACACTTCAATTCACCGTTACCTAGAGTGTCTTTGTATAGAAATTGAAAATAGAATATATTATCTTTTAGAGCGCACGCATAGTTCCGCAGCATGCTACATACTCATACATGAATATTTTATGGAAATTAAAATTCGATATTAGAAGAATCGCATAAAATTTTATTCCGTAAACGTTTTATCTGAAATCATTAGAGAATATCAATATCATCTATGACTTTTTTACCTGTATCGTAAAATAAAAGTTATAATTTAATTTTTTGCATTCAATATAATAGTATAATCAAATGATGGAAAGTAATAAAACAATTCAGCCAAAATCCCTGGTCTGCTGATCAAGAACTGTCAAATTCTTTCAAGTAATCTATTCATGATGGCCAACCTTAAGAAAATAAATGATCACTACAAGTGACTCCAGATTCATTGTCGTTATTTGTTTGAAATAAAAAAGAAAGACTTTTTACTTAATTTTAATTTTTTACAAATTAAAATATGTTAACATATTTTAATTTGTTTTGATATTCAAATTTTGTTAAATTTCTTCTATCAAGTAAAAAGCCTTTCTTTTTTATTTTATATATAATATATAATTATATTTTGGCTTCAATAAATCTCATTATGGAATGTCAATGAATTTAAATAAGCCTTAAAAATAACTTACACTGTTCTTTGATTTTGTTAGAACATAGATCAATCTTGAATTATAAAGTTGATCTGTGTTTCGAAACATTCATTTCTTTACACGTGTGCGTTGTAGATATAGGTTAGTTTTCTGATTTTGATATTTGGAATATTATTTAGGACCGAAGAAGGGATTGCTTAGAATTATATTTGTTTTTTGAAGATATAGTGCATGTTTTGAGAGATTTCTGAATTAACTTATTCGAATATTTGAATATATTAAATATTTCAAATAAATTATATTCTTTGAGAAGTCCTTAAGGCGTGTTAATGTTTTTAAAAGGCAATTGGTGTTCTTAAAGGTAAGACCAGAAACAAAATTTTGTCTCCTTTAAATATTTATTTATTAATTTTAATGACTTTTTTATATCTGTTGGTTTATTTATTCCATTTGACATTATATATTGAGTTTTGATTATATACGTCTATTAAATGTAAGCGGTGCTTACTTTAGACATCAATTTAATTCTAAAAGTTTTTTTCAATAAAAATTTTTTTTAATAAAAATTTTTTTGAAATTAAAATTGTAGAAGACAAACATATTTTAATTTGTTTTGATATTCAAATTTTGTTTTTGTTTAGTCTTTATTAATATTGTTTATATGAATTTCTAAATTATTAAACGTACTCAAAGTACATTCGAATCAAATTTAATTTTAACATACTTGGCAATATTATCTAATATTCTATTCACGTAAGGAATGGAAATGTATCTTTTAGTCAAATATTTTGTAACAGGGTAAACTGCATTCAATGCTATTTTCTGTTATTTTTTAAAATTTTGTTTATATAATTGAAGTGAAGCTTTAAAAGAAATGTGTTGTTGTGAAGGTGCTTGAACCTCTTAATTCGGGAGGCGGCGTTTCGTTCTCAGCATGCGCACCTGAACTTTCAGCCAGGCGTCGTGCGCATGTCTGCTTGTGACGCTAGTGATCTTGTGTTCCACGTCGGAACGTTCGTCGAACGCTGTATGCTTTGCCCTACTTGAACTCGGCGGGGACGATCAGTCAGGTATTTTTTTAGACTAGACCTGTCCTCTATAAGCTACGCTGGCAAGTTACAACAGAGCGAAGAAGGCGGTCGCTACAGGACTGTAGGCGTTATTGAATGCAATTTGCCTAATGATATTCAATTCTATAAAAAAAGTTATCACGTTTCATAGCTACGTTAACCAATCTATGGATCATATTATGATATGCTGCCATTTTCTGATTAATAGGATGGTTTGATGTTTGGCGTATTATGAGGGAGCGTTTCGTTTCGGTTTACAAACCCCTGAACTCATCAGATTGGGAATAACGCCTGTGACCTTGTTCCACGTTGGAACGGTGGTGAAATGCTTGTACTCTACTTGAAGCTGGCGAGGACGTTGAACTATGTATCGGAAAGCGGTCGCGCCCTCTATGTGATATGCTGGAAAGCTATAACAGAGCAGAACATGCACGTTGCCACACGCTCCCTTTTCACTGAGCGTCGGTAGAGTCACGACATAGATCGTTGGGATTTGGCATGAAACAGTCCGCCACGCGGTGCCATTTCAAGGGGGGGATCCTGTGAGACGAAAAGATAGGTAACCTCAGAAATGCTGGCTGGGATCGTCGGGGTCACCAATGAAGCTCTTTGAGGTGCGATGTTATCAGGGAGCCTTAAAACCTCTTAATTTCGGTAGGTAAGGCGTTTCGTTCCAGTAGGCAAGCCCCTGAACTCATCAGATTAGCAATGGGGTGCAAGCCTGTCAATGACGCCTGAGATCATGTTCCACGTTGGAACGTTAGTTGTACTCTACTCTACTTGAAACCAGCGAGGACGGTGTCCTCTACGTGATAAGCCCAAAGCAGAGCGGAATTCTGGGTAAGGAGCAGGCACGGTGCCACAAATATTCATTATTTTATTTAATACTTATGAAAATACTGAAAAGCTCTGACGTGAAATTAGGAGCATTTGTACGCACGTTTATATCATCCACTAGCCTCACGAAATTTTGTATTAGACCTGTTGTCGTTATTTTTCATGTAAAGGTTAAATTTAAAATGGAATAAAATAAGAAATTACTTTGTTTTCTATCACTTTTTCATCAATGAAGATACAGTTACTCGAGTTTCGTAGTGTTTATTGCATTTTCGAACTGAATAAACAAATTGTCATTCAACAGTTTTATATATTCACTAAAGGTTTCGGCTGGTGTAAAACTACGAGAAATACAGATAAAGAGAAATATGCGTATCCCTTTTTTCTGTAAATTTATGCGTATTTGTATCCCTTTTAATATAATGGAGCTCTTTGGGAAGCGGTTTTGTGAGAAAGCTTTCAGACCTCTTAATTGAGGGAGGCAAGCGTTTCGTTCCAGATTTGACCCTCAGAACTCTTCAGATTAGCTATTGGGTGCAAGCCTGCCAATGATTCCTGTTGATCCTTTTGGAACGGCGGTATTATTTCTTGCTTTCTATATTCCATTTTCCTTGAACTAGTGTTCTCATCATCTTATATCGACCTATTCTCATAATGTGTTCCAAATATTGTAGTTTTCTAATATTAATATACTGATGTTCCAGAAGTCGATGTCAAGCTGGAAGCGAGTGATAAACCAAGTCATAATAGTTATAAGAGAAATATAACCATAGATCCAGTTTACGTATTACGTAAATCGAGAAAATATTCACCCTGTGGTGATGTTTTAACTCCTGTTACTAAAAATCTTTATTTTAATTTTACTATATAATCCGCCACTGTATCAAGCATAGAATATTCTATATTTTAAGATGTCTGTGCATAACCTTGGCCAATACGATTCTGTTTGTTGTGACGTAAGAGGTATCAAACAAATTCTACTCATTCATGGTATAAAATTGTATTATTCCTAAATCCAAATTTGACATTCCTTCTAACCATTGTCATTTTTCAAAACACAGTTAAAGCTCCGTATCAAGTTGTGTATCTATCTGTAGTCATTTCGATAGTAAATAATTATATGGTATTCTGGAAAATGTAGGTTATAAAAACAGAACTGAATAAAATCTAATTCAAGTGACAATAGGACAAAAAATATTCACATCATGGATGCTGGAGGGGACAGGTACGATTTAAGAAAACTGAATAGTTTATAACCTATGCAATGCCTGCTATTTTTCAGACTTCATTCTACTAATATAGCCGTTATTAGAGAGGTATACGATAGCGAATATTCACAACATGGTTTTTCAATAGAATTGGAAAAAGCTTTACATGCTAAATGTTCAGTCATTGTGATTGAACCAACGCTACTAGGAGATGAAACAGCTCGTTGGATAACTTTTGGAAATTATATTCATAAGACTGCTGTTCTTTCGGGATTAACCTCCGTCTTCTCAGGTATTTATAAGATCGACTGTTATTAGAATGTCACTCTGTTTCTAAGTGCCCTTTACAAACTAAAACATATTACTGTTGTAGGTTTTGTTTGGCCGTATAATATTATACCTCAAGGATCCTTTTGCATAGGTTCTTTATTAGCAACAGCCTTATACACTGCATCATGGCAGTTTGACCATTGTGTAAAGTATCAGGTGAGTTTCGTTATATTTAAATAACTTTTTAATTTCGCCTTGTTATCAGAATTAAAGCAGAAAATATGTAATGTTCTAATGCATTGGTTAAAAATATCAAATTGGATGCTAGACATATGCGAGGAAATGTCAAATAATGAAAATAAAATTCACACAATGTAGTCAATGTAAAGAATTTATTATCTTTCATATGCTGACTATTGAATCTATTATTTTCAAGGCTTTAACTGATGAATAGGCAAATACTTTTATTTTTTGCTTTCATTCTGGTAACTGAATATATTGAACATTTAATATTAGGTTTTCCTATTGTATATTTTAGTTAATATAATATACTACTCTGTCAAGAAAGTACCGGGAATTTTCAATTAAAACAACATTTTTACATTTAATCGTCAAAATTTATTGGGTCGCCTTCAAAATAGGCTCCATTTGCTCCAATACATCTATGCCAACGGCACTTCCAATTATCGAAACATTTTTTTAGGCACTTTCCGGGATGGACTTTAGCTCTCGCGCTGAATTTTGTTTTATGGCTTCAATCGACTCAAAACGGGTGCCACGAAGGGGCAATTTTAGTTTTGGGAAGAGGAAAAAGTCGCAGGGAGCCAAATCCGGCGAATACGGTGGTTGCTGAAGCACGTTTGTTGAGTTTTTGGCGAGAAAGTCAGTCACGATCGTAGCTCGGTGAGAAGGCGCGTTATCGTCATGCAAAATCCATGAGTTGTTCGCCCACAAATTTGGCCGCTTCTTACGGATACGCTCACGCAAACTTTTCATAACGCCTAGGTAATACTCCTTGTTTACCGTCTGACCCTCTGGAACGAATTCGTAGTGCACCACGCCACGGATATCGAAGAAAACAATGAGCATCACCTTCAAGTCTTCGACCACTTCACGACCGTCCTTGAAGGCTCTGTACCACTGATATGCACGAGTTTCCGATAGAGCATTATCACCAAAGGCCTTTTGCAACATTTTTAATGCATCAGCACACGAAAATTCATTTGCAACACAAAACTTTAAACAAATTCTTTGCTCAACGTAATCACCCATAGTAAAAATCGGCATGCACTCTGACATCGACCGACTTAATCAGCTGTTGCAAACACACTAGTTGACAGATCCCGCTCAAGCTTGACATAGTAATTAAGGACAGTGGTACCAACCTAGGAAAAAAATTTTTACTTGCCTCATTGCCCCACCAGATTTAAATCGATAATTCCCGGTACTTTCTTGACAGAATGTACAAGCAGTACACAAAAAAAAACTGTATTTTGTCTTTACTTCTTTTTGAACTACTATCCGACAAGGTTCATGTATCATTTGAGAGATAATTAGTCTGTGGACAGATCAAGCTCCATTTTATCCTTTCAAAGCAACTGTGAATCATGAATGATCTTTTTCATTTCGTGAATCTCTGAGCCAATTCTCAGAGAGTAAGTTAGAACCTTTTTCCGATTTTATTCTTAAATTTGTGGTCATTTCTACATTATTCCAAAGGTTTATTGTTCCTAAAATATAAATCAAACTTTAACAGTAAAAACTAATTGAAGAGTCCCTCCATAATAGGATTTTAAAGGTCTTGGTTAAATACCAGTAGATATACTGTCCATAAAACTGGAGTTTTAAGGTTCAAGTTATACTGGGGTTGTGTGTGTCTTTAAGAAATTGACCAACAAAAGAGTTGTTGTGTTCCATGACTCGCAAGAAACTCGGGGAGTTTCTTCAATGAGAGATTATGAAGCTACCTTCAAAATGGCAGCAAATTATAGAACAAAACAGTGCATATTTGACCCAAATCTGAAACATGTTGAAGACAGTCATGAACTACATGCATAAAAAATGAATTTTATTCCTAAACCTATTATTTTGATAGTCTTAAATCATAGGTGAATCATCTACATCCATTGTAAGACCAAACCGCTTTTGAAACAAGACATCTCGTGCAACGTCACTGTACGATCGGACATAACAATTTCTAGAATTTTCTTGATGGTTTCCAGCCTAGCCACTTCCTTTATATGACACCATTGTTGTTGGACCATGTTTAAAATCCGCATACTGTCAACAAATATTTTCTATACAGTTTTCAAGCCATTTCTGAAGTTGTGGGGTATTTTTTCATATAAAAAAAATCTGTTATACACCAAACTCGTAATCCATCGTATAAACAAAAGCAAATATAGTGCCACTTAACTTTCAATATCTCAACAACGACCAAACCGAATGTCATGAAATTTCTACCATTTGAAGGTGCTACCTAAAAACAGAAGTGACTCTGGCAGTTCCGTGACTTAATGACCCATAGGGTAGCAATAAAAAGCATATTTTGCTTAATGAATAAATAATTTGAATAAACCCTGGAATTTCTAAGAAACAGTCTCACCACCCACCCAGACGTTAAAGAAATAGTTAATTACCATACTCATCTGCAGAATTCAAAATATAATTGACGAAACAATTAAATAAACAAGCTTTTATAGATTTTTTGGATTTAGCTAATCTAAGTTACAATTTATATTTTCTGATATTTAGTTCTTTGATGTAGGATGCGTTTTTTTAAATTTATAGTTGAAAGAAATGTTGTAATTCTAAAGTATTGTCACTTTTTCCACTTAGGTTGAAAAAGACAGATCCAAACTTGCAAGACTTCCAATCCTTGGAGTACTAACGACAACTACACCTGTAGTTCTAGTAAGAAAAGATGATACGAAGAGAAAATTTCTACATTGTACAGTTTCTGTGGTAGCAGCTGCATTTTGCATTTACAGATTATATAGCAGTGTGAAATAATAAAAGTGGAAGACTTCCCATGTAGTTGTAATCAATTTGTTAGATATTTTATTGTTGAAGTTTAAATGGTAAGATAGGTATATCCTTCTCTGAGAGAAATGTAAATTTTTAATTGACATTAATCATTTCATGTTCATTTTCTTTATATTCATGTGTTCTTCTAGTTGTACATTGAGATAATTCTTTATATTCTGTTTAGTTAGTTTCATGGGTTGAATTGGCCGAGCCAATTGTACAAAATTCAGCCATATTTGAAATGTATTATGTTTGTCGAATATATATATTATTTTTAAACATATATTTAGCATTTTAAATAATGAATATAAAAGTATCATTGGAAGGTCCACTTCATAATCATTCAGAACGATGTAATTTATTTTGATCTAAATATATTTACATACTGAAATAATTTTTTGTCTGCACCTTAATCACATTTCTAACATTACAGTATACTTTTCAGATACTGAATTGTTTCAGCCGTTACTATTTGGTAGTTTATCATAATTACAACAAATTGTAGAAATTACTATGTTTTACTACCAAACAAGATATATTACACATTTTCTTGTGACTCGAGTTTCGGGAAATGAACTATCCCATCATCAGACAACTGAAGACCTAACAGTGATACAGTGGTATTTAAACAAAAGTGATAAATATTTTGAATATTTCAATGGATTCTAGGTAACACCTAATAGTGGTACAGTGGTTTACAATCGGAACGTGTTAAATAAAAAAAAAAAAAAAAAGGGTTAAAAAAGAGGGGCCTTCTAACAGATATCGGAATGTCTTGTAGAAATTACTATGTTTTACTACCAAAAAATATATATTACACATTTTCTTGTGACTCGAGTTTCGGGAAATGAACTATCCCATCATCAGACAACTGAAGACCTAACAGTGATACAGTGGTATTTAAACAAAAGTGATAAATATTTTGAATATTTCAATGGATTCTAGGTAACACCTAATAGTGGTACAGTGGTTTACAATCGGAACGTGTTAAATAAAAAAAAAAAAAACGGGTTAAAAAAGAGGGGCCTTCTAACAGATATCGGAATGTCTTGTAGAAATTACTATGTTTTACTACCAAAAAATATATATTACACATTTTCTTGTGACTCGAGTTTCGGGAAATGAACTATCCCATCATCAGACAACTGAAGACCTAACAGTGGTACAGTGGTATTTAAACAAAAGTGATAAATATTTTGAATATTTCAATGGATTCTAGGTAACACCTAATAGTGGTACAGTGGTTTATAATCGGAACGTGTTAAATAAAAAAAAAAAAAACGGGTTAAAAAAGAGGGACCTTCTAACAGATATAGGAATGTCGGCAATCGACAAAGAAGGTTGTTAAACAGATGGTACCCATTTAAATATCTCAAATAATTTTTTTGGGGTTACATAGCTCCGTACAGTCATTCATTATTTTTACATTATTTTGTTGTATATCTCAAATATTTGGATTTACAAAGCTCCATACAGTCATTCATTATTTTTTACATTATTTTTATTGTGAACGAATTTGAAAATTTTAATAATCGAGTTTCTTTTCTTTTGAATCTACATGTAAAATTTTTCTTAAGATTTTCTTTTATCGAAAGGAATTACTGTTTTCTAAAGAATGAGTGTCAAAAGTTGAATTTTTGTTTACTTTTCATTAAATTCATTTTATGTTCTTTGAAAAAGGTTTTAAAGAGATGTTACTTTTTAAATATCTCAAATATTTTCGATTTACATAGCTCCGTAGTCATTCATTATTTTTACATTATTGTTATTGTGAACTAATTTGAAAATTTCAACAGGTTCTAGATAATCGAGTTTCTTAACTTTTGATTCTATATGTAAAATTTTAAGATTATCTATTGTGGGAAAGGAATGACCGTTTTCTAGACAATGAGTGGCAAAAGTAGAATTTTGTTAATTTTTCATGAAACTCATTTTATGTTCGTTGAACCTCGTCTTGAAGGAACGTCCTGTTTGTCCTACATATTTATTACTGCACATAGAACAAAATAACTCATGAACTCCTGATTTGTGTATGTTTGGAGTAGGGTCCTTTGCGTTAAATAATACCGATGATAATTTGTTTTGCGTTTTGACGACAATATTGACTTCTGATTTTGAAAAACTATTGGCCACTTTTTGACTTATGCTACCAAAGTACGATAGAGAAAATCCAAATTTATCTGTTCCACATTGTCAACAATTAAATTTTTCTCAAACAACAACTTGGAGAATTTTAAGAAAAGATTTGGGTTTACATCCCAACAAAATTGTGTAGAATGTAGAATCAAAAGGGAAGAAAAAAGGGATTATCTAGAATCTGTTGAAATTTTCAAATTAGTTCACAATAACAATAATGTAAAAATAATGACTGACTGTACGGAGCTATGTAAATCGAAAATATTTGAGATATTTAATAAGTAACATCTGTTTAAAACCTTTTTCAACGAACATAAAATGAATTTAATGAAAAGTAAACAAAAATTCAACTTTAGCCACTCATTCCTTAGAAAACAGTAATTCCTTTCGACAAAAGAAAATCTTAAGAAAATTTTACATGTAGATTCAAAAGAAAAGAAACTTGATTATTGAAATTTTCAAATTTGTTCACAATAAAAATAATGTAAAAAATAATGAATGACTGTTTGGAGCTTTATAAATCCAAATATTTGAGATATACAACAAAATAATGTAAAAATAATGAATGACTGTACGGAGCTATGTAACCCCAAAAAAATTATTTGAGATTGTTTAACAACCTTCTTTGTCGATTGCCGACATTCCGATATCTGTTAGAAGGCCCCTTTTTTTTAACCTGGTTTTTTATCACGTTCCGATTGTAAACCTCTGTACCACTATTAGGTGTTACCTAGAACCCATTGAAATATTCAAAATATTTATCACTTTTGTTTAAATACCACTGTACCACTGTTAGGTCATCAATTGTCTGATGATGGGATAGTTCATTTCCCGAAACTCGAGTCACAAGAAGAAGTGTAATATATCTTTTTTGGTAGTAAAACAATTTCTACAATTTGTTTTAATTACAGTATACATTGGGAAATTATCATTTTTAACTCCAGTCGTCCGTCCACTTACGCAGCCTTTCGTTCAGAAATTAGCATTTTTACTTCCATGTATTACATTTGGCATGAATCCTCGAAAATTTATAGAAAATATAGAATATTGACTGAAATTACATACCATACTTAGCTGTTTCATGTGAACCTTATGTATAACAAATTCTATTCCAAAAAAATTCTCTACATAAATTTAAAAATATAGCACATTCTCCAGAACAACGTTTGAAACGATATCATATGTTGTATATCATAAATACTGGTTAACGAATTAAAACAACTCTTCAAAGGTATTTAAAAATGTGCACTACTACTTCTTGAATTCTATTTGGTACTCCATTCATTGTTTTGAATACCCAATAGGTTCCCTATAGTTGTTGGAGCTGGTATTCTTGATCGAATTCGACTCGTTTGATGGCATCTCGGACATCGGTTCAAATGTTTGAGTAACCTGCATTGGCTAAAGTGACAGTTTTAGCTGCTCCACTTACGTCCAATGGCATTCTTTCTGACAAATAAGCGTCACATACTCTAATTTGATACTATTGAACGTTCAGCCACTGAGAAAAGTAGAATCAAATCAGAGTACTCAAAACTCATTGTGGTAAGCTTTACCCAAAGAAAATAAGTGTTAAAGTACAACATATGGGAGGGCGGTTAATTATACCAGTGAGTGTATAATAGTAGCAAGGCCTTATGAAGTAATTGAATGTCAGGAAGAAATATTTTAAATAAATTAAATAAGACGTATTAAAATTTATTGATGCAATTGCACTTAGTCTAGGCGGTGACGAATGTTCTATTCCAGATCCCAAGGTTGACTTTTCCAGATGATTTTAAACACTGTAATATAATTTGTGACGCCACTTTCACTGAAGTCTATTATAGTTACAACCATAGACGTATTAAGGATAATAAGTCTATGGTTACAACACAATTTCGAATAGAATTAGCTCAACTGAATACATGCAGAGTAAAATATACACTATATTAATGTTATACATTACAATGAAAATATTTAATATTTTCCTCAGTAATGCCCTCTAAAATCATGCAACATCATATTAGAGAATTCTCATTAGAATGAGCAAGTTATTATCATATAAAAACCCTGAATGAGTTGGTATAAAGAGACACAAACATACCTCGTAAAAGTCAATCATTATTATCCAACCCACAGGAATCAAAAATGGAATGCAGTATTTTGTGATCATGAGATATTCGTACTTTTTTTATTGATAATTTTCATATAGGACTCAAGCATACAAACTCATGTGATATGCTCTATATAAAGTATGAATGCAGATAAGAGACCAAATATGTTAAGCAAAATATATCAAGTGTTCAACTAAAACAGTCGGTTTAACTAGTATATAAAAAGTTTTCTTTATTAATGAATTATTCTTCTACTTACCACCAAAATAAAATACAAAAAAATCTACACCCATTTATAAAACCCATTAGATATTAATGTAACCACATGTTAAAACCAACACCTAATACACAATTACTATTTGTTCTCTATTTCTTTACTGCTCTTTTAGCCATTACATAGAAGTACAAAGAAGGAATGAAATGCCTCAAGAATATGCCAATTTTGGGTGTTACAGATGCAAGGACAATTTCATTCTTTTTCTCTACTACTGTTTTTAAAATTTGTTCCGCTGCATATTTGCAAGTATAACCGTTCCTTGTAGTATCATCCATTTTACCGTAAGTTCCACCAGTTGCAGTTAAGGCATTGAGAGAAAGTTGAGTCTGGATATATCCAGCACTTATCACAGTAACACCTATGTCATAATGTGAAACTTCTGCCCTCAAACAATCAGCAAATGCTTGAAGGGCATGTTTGGACGCAGCATAAGAAGAACGATCTGGTATTCCTATCAAACCTTGTATTGAACTGATGAATACTATTCTTCCACTTTTTTGTTTCACCATACTGGGCAGAACAGCTAAAAATTAACGAAATTATAAGATCACTCTCATAATATATAATCCTACCCTTCGTTAAAGCTACAGATCCAAAATAATTCACAGTCATAATTTTCATGTCAACATCAAGTTTGGTATCTATTGCAGTGCCTCTGTGAGATATCCCACCATTATTAACTAGTATATCAATTTTACCAGTTATGGTTAGAATCTTCTCCACTACCTTTGATAAACTTTCAATATCACTCAGATCCAAAGGAACGATGACAGGTGGATGATTTGATTCCGAACCCGGTAAATTGAGTATATCATTTCGTACTCGATCTAATTCTTGTCTTCTTCTAGCACATAATACAACCAAAGAGCCTGCTTTGTAAAATTCATGAGCTAAGGCCTCACCCAAACCGGAACTTGCACCAGTGATAACCACTACCTGGAAATAATAACATTGAAAGTATGAGGTATTGTTAGATGCTACACACAAACCTTGTTCTTTAAACTAATACTATTTCTTCCCGAAATTAAACCTCTTATAAATTTGAAGGTTGTATAACTTAAAAGGAACCCTGCACCCAAAAATACGCTATATACCATATTTGAATTATCCATTTCTAAAATCAAAATCTTGAGTAAGTCGTTAGAAATAATTATGTATATTTATAATAAGAACATTATATTAAAAAATGCAATTATTTTGTTTTGACCAATTTTAAATTTTAATGTATAAGTTTCAAGGTTAACAAACCATGTATGCGTTCCACAAAAAAATAAAGTCTATTTAATGCTGACGTGAAGTTAGCTAGCTTCTAAATGTTCTAGAAAATCCCGATCGAACAGAGTGCTAAAGAATACGTTTTCCCTAAAAAAATTACTTGCTTTTGATTGGCAAAAATTTCCACACTCTGAAAAAAGTTTCAATTTTTTTTCGGTACCTTTGCGAAACCTATAGTGAAATATAATTAGATGTGTTCTTTAGCATCATACAATATTATTTGATTACATTCAAAACCACTCTATTGAGACTAATTTATGAAGAACTGCGCTCTATCAGTTCGAACAAGGTGCAACACAATCGGAGTGATCATAAACTGAGTGCATTTCATTTATTGCAGGGAAACGTTCAATTTCCCTTTCAGGTAGTTCCGATGCCACTGGTTGATCAGATATTTCCGAAACTCTTGGCAGCCACCTCAGCCAACACCACCTGAAGTTTAGTTCCTAATCTGTTTAGGTGGTTTGGCTCAGCCAGCCAACTTCACATCGGTTAATTTAGTTGTGAAATGGTATTGAATGGACACTTCTCACGTTTTCCGATAATAAATAACTTTAATGTTATTTCCTGATGTAACATCTGCTACTATCCGGTTCTTTGTATATTTGTCACTATATTAACATAATTTTTTTATTTTTCAATAGTTTTAAGAAATGGAACGTAGCCGCTTCCAACTGCCAGTCAAAGTAAATGCCATTTGTCAATAATTGTCATTATTTCTGGACATCACATTTTTTGTTGGGTGGCTACAGTTTGCAAGAAAACCACATCTTGTTAGATTCTAAGGTAAAATTGTGCAATTATTTGAAATCTAAAATATTGACATACTGCTTTCTTGCAATTTGAGAATGTAAGTGAAACTTATTTCATTCCTATGTAGGTTTCTCGATTTTTAGTTATGTAATATTAGGTGTATTCTGGAAACTTGTAATTATTGATTCAAGTGGATTTTAAATTATTGGCATACTTCTGCTCCAATTCAATAAGCTCATACTGAATTTGTTCCTCATATTTAATTCATTAATATATTCTAAAAATTATTCCAAAATTACTCGTGACGTAAATGGGGAAAATTTCCTTCCACTAGTTGTCGAACTTGCCAAGATAGCGAGTTAAAATTAGGATCGCAAACTACATTGTTATTTTATTTACCTTTTGCGTCTTATGAATAGGCTGGAATTGACTTCCTTTGCCAAGAATTTTGCTTGACACGTTAAAAAAAATCATTGTCAATGCTGTTTATTGAAAGTGGGTTAATGCAATCTGTTCAAGTGTGACTAGGTCAGTTTTCATAATGCACAATAGTTTTATTGAAGGTTCCTTGAATTGTTTCGGTATCAATGTTTCTGTAGTTTAAGGGGTGTATTGCTTCGTGTTACTATTTATTCCTGAATATTAAATTATTTTAACTTTGTACAGACCATGCATCGGGCAAGACAAGTTATTAAAGGGGTCGCAGGACCCAAGGGCCAAGCATTCGCAGGATGGTTACTATCAAAAAATATAGCCCCCATAACAGTGGCTAGTAGGACTTACAATGTTCCTGCCGCAGCAGAACCGTTCTTGAATGGTAGCTCAGCCACATACGTTGAAGATATGTATAATGCTTGGCTGGTAGATCCCTCCAGTGTACATGCGGTAAGTTAATATTATGTTGTTAACAAAGATTTTTACTTCCATAAAAATATTCATTTAATGTACGAGTTTAATCCTCATATTTGCTGTTTTAAGTATAGATAAAGCGGAAATCAGTTTGTATTATTAAGGAACTTTTCGTTTTTCAGCTGAACATAAATTTTTCCTAGAAAGTTTGCTAATCTTAGTGAAAATTATCAATTAGGATCCTTAAGTTTTGAAAAAGCGCCAATTTGACTTAACCTAAAATTTTGTACGCGCGACTTAAGGGCAGCACTCATATTTTGGCGCGAAATTATAGAAAATTTATATATCTTGCCGTCATAATAACAAGAATTAAGACTTGAAAAATTTTGTCCTCGTCTAATAGTTCTATATATGAATTGGTTGCATATTTGTTTGAACAATTTTTGTTTGGATATGTTGACATATAAATTTTGCAATAAACAGAATTTCTTGAATTAATTTTCTTTATATCCTCAATAATGTATGGAATTGCCATGATTCATAAATTGCACTTTGTACATATAAAATTTCCATCGAGTAATCAGTTATTTGTGAAATTACAATACAGAAGTTTGTTGATGCAGCCCAAGTATTTAAAAATTTATCTCTTTTATCTAAACTCCATGATATCCTAATATGTGTATTTTGTAGAATATGAACTTGCTGATATCATTAATTGAAATATTGTAGATATGTTCCGATTAATTGAATGTTTATGTTTTGACTATGATCCAAAATATCCACTTTCTCCGTTTTATTTTTCTGGGGAAGATTTAATAAAATTATCTCTGGGTGAAATTAAAAAGAGATACGGGTCATTTTCTCAAAAGATTGTTGTGTTTACTCACGAAAAATAACTCGGATGCATTCGATTCATTTTGCAAAATTTAGATTATCATCTTTTCTTTGAATTATCATCTCATTATCATTATTTTTGGATACCACAACTATAATGTTAGTCAGTCTTCCACCTTAAGCTGGACATAATTTAGGAATAATTATTAAATGGGCTAAATGATGTTTTATCTGTGATGAAAGTAATATATGATTATTTGATTGATTCGATCTTTACTTGGTGGAAACTCATTTTAATTAAAAAAATATATGATTCATTATTATATTAGGAGTACAAATAAGTTTCCGCCGTTTTTTAACACAAATTAAATATTTATTATAGAAGAAAGCTTGCTGAGTGACTTCTAATGTTAGAGCAAGTTCTTTTTGTGTTTGAGATGAATCTTCCTTCAATTCTGCATCCTCGTAAATTTTTGGCCTTCCACTGCGATCTTTGTCTTCTACGTCGAAATCACCGTTTTAAAACTTTTGAAGCCACTCTCGACACGTTCTCTCACTCAAAGCACCCTCACCATATGCTTCTACGAGCAATTGATGCGCCTCAGCAGCAGATTTCTTCAAATTAAAGAAGTAAACTAATATTTCCCGCAAATGACGCTTGCTTGGCTCAAATTTTGACATTTTCAACTTATAAAAATTATATTTTACCAATATAAAATCGATGATATCAATAGGTTATATTGTTCTTGAATGTCCAAACTATTTTTTAAGCCGATTATCATCTGCGAAAGCTAACCGAAACTCCGTGCCGCGCCATCTACAATAAAACGGCGGAAACTTATTTGTACTCCTAATATTTATATTTATTTTTGATAAAAAATCATCTACATCCATTTTATGAGTGGACAGTTAGTATTCTTCTAGTTATTTCTTCATTTTCGTATATAAAAGACTTAATCACTTTGAATATTTGATTGTTTTTAGTAGGAGTTGAACAGAACATGGGTTTGTAAAGAAAAATTGAAACATTTTTATTTTGGTCCTTCCTTAGCAGCTATGAAGGCAGCGAAATTTCAGGATCAGATAGTACTTGATAAGATCTTCAAAATGAGGTATCACAACACCCCTCATCCCTTGATTGATTGTATCGGTCTCTACTTGTCGGAAATACATCTCGATGGTTAAAGTAAAACAACTTAATTTCCGCTAATTTATTTAATTTCACAACAATTGTTTCGTCATGACAACATGACTTCGTCAGGTGAGTATGGTACTAACTACATAATTGAGATTGAGTTCTTTAAATATTCAAATTGTACAGAAAAGAAGGTAGTGGGAATTTACAGTATTTTGTTTTTTTATTATTACACAAAGTTTCAGAAAAGGTTAAGTAAGGGGGATTTATTGAGGTCTGTCTGGTCGTTCAGGAGAATCTGTTTTTTATTGTATCTGTTCATTTCGAGGGCTTCTAGGTAGTTCAACCTGAGGTTCTTTTTTTCTAGGTGTAAGATTTTGTAGTTATTGTCAAAATCATGTCCTGTCTCCAAGAGACGGTCAGCATATGTTGAATTTCCGTTTTTTCCAAGATATGCTTTCTCGTGTTCACGTATCCTATTGCCGAAAGATCTACCTGTCTGACCCACATATACAGATGGGCAAGTACCGCAGTTTAACCTATAGACTCCAGACTTTTTGTTTTTATGGATCAAACCTTTATTATTTTTTATTAAATTTCCTAACGTGTTTCTTGTTTTGAATGAAATGTTGCAGTTACTCTTTTTCTTTAAATATCTTGCTATTTTTTCGGACTTTTTGTTTATGTACGTTAAAGAAATATATTTTGTATCAATAGCTATTGTTGGATATACAAGTGATATTGACTGTTTAAATTACATTCGTTTCAATATTTTATTTATAATGAACGGATTGAAACCATTGTTGAATGCATTCTGTTTTATTACATTCAGTTCTCTATCAAAATTCTCTTGTGTCATAGGTATGTTGATTAATCTAAATATCATGCTATTATAAGCTGCTAGTTTTTGAGAATGTGGGTGATTAGAATTTGAGTGCATCGTATTATCTGTATGATTGGGTTTCCGGAAAATTGGAAAGACATGTTTATTGTTAATTTTTTAAATTTTTAAATCAAGAAAATTGATGCTGTTATTTTGTTCTATTTCATTGGTGAATTTTATTGTAGGAGATAGTGTATTTATAAATTCTAAAAACATCGCAAGTTGTCTACTGGTAACGGTGAATAGAGATAAAATATCATCCACGTAACGATACCAATAAATGAAATATTTAAAGAAGGGGCTCTCTTGGATTTTGGTTTCCAGGAAGTCCATAAATATTTCGGATAATATCGGACTAAGTGGGTTTCCCATAGTGAGACCATCATTAGCTTCGTAAAGTATTCCATTAAATAAAAAATAGTTTTGGCCCAAACAAACCTTTAAGATTTCGATAATCTCTTGTTTTATAACAGGATTAGTTCTATTTTTTACTAATAGCATTTCTATCAGATTTTTTAATTCTTTAACTGGTATGCAAGGGAACAAATTTTGCACGTCGAAAGAAATGAGTTTAGCATTATTCGGAATATATATGTTTTTTATTTTCTCTATCAGGTTATATGAATTTTTAATGGCAAATTTTGATTGAAAGTTTGTTTGTTGAAACAAATCAACAATCAACATACCTATGACGAAAGAGAATTTTGATAGAGAACTGAATATAATAAAACAGATTGCATTTAACAATGGTTTCAATCCGTTCATTATAAATAAAATATTGAAACGAATGCAATTTAAACAGCAAATATCACTTGTATATCCAACAATAGCTATTGATACAAAATATTTCTTTAACGTACATAAACAAAAAGTCCGAAAAAATAGCAAGATATTTAAAGAAAAAGAGTAACTGCCACATTTCATTCAAAACAAGAAACACGTTAGGAAATTTAATAAAAAATAATAAAGATTTGATCCATAAAAACAAAAAGTCTGGAGTCTATAGGTTAAACTGCGTACTTGCCCATCTGTATATGTGGGTCAGACAGGTAGATCTTTCGGCACTAGGATACGTGAGCACGAGAAAGCTTATCTTGGAAAAAACGGAAATTCAATATATGCTGACAAGCTTTTGGAGACAGGACATGATTTTGACAATAACTTCAAAATCTTACACCTAGAAAAAAGGAACCTCAGATTGAACTACCTAGAAGCCCTCGAAATCAACAGATACAATAAAAAACAGATTCTCCTAAACGACCAGACGGACCTCAATAAATCCCCCTTACTTAACCTTTTCTGAAACTTTGTGTAATAATAAAAAAACAAATTACTGGATATTCCCACTACCTTCTTTTCTGTACAATTTGAATATTTAAAGAACTCAATATCAATTATGTAGTTAGTACCATACTCACCTGACGAAGTCATGTTGTCATGACGAAACAATTGTTGTGAAATTAAATAAATTAGCGGAAATTAAGTTGTTTTACTTTAATCATCGAGATGTACTTCAGACAAGTAAAGACCGATACAATCAATCAAGGGATGAGGGGTGTTGTGATACCTCATTTTGAAGATCTTACCGAGTACTATCTGATCCTGAAATTTCGCCGGAAAATCGAGGTGTTAAGTTTTCATTGGACCACACTGTATAAAGTTCATTTACAGCTTTACTCAATTATTGTGGTGAAAAGTGCTATGAAAAATTTTTAGTATCAACTTGATTCTTTTTTTATAGTATACTACTCTGTCAAGAAAGTACCGGGAATTTTCAATTAAAACAACATTTTTACATTTAATCGTCAAAATTTATTGGGTCGCCTTCAAAATAGGCTCCATTTGCTCCAATACATTTATGCCAACGGTACTTCCAATTATCGAAACATTTTTTATAGGCGCTTTCCGGGATGGACTTTAGCTCTCGCGCCGAATTTTGTTTTATGGCTTCAATCGACTCAAAACGGGTGCCACGAAGGGGCAATTTTAAAAACTCAACAAACGAGTTTTTGGCGAGAAAGTCAGTCACAATCGTAGCTCGGTGAGAAGGCGCGTTATCGTCATGCAAAATCCATGAGTTGTTCGCCCACAAATTTGGCCGCTTCTTACGGATACGCTCACGCAAACGTTTCATAACGCCTAGGTAATACTCCTTGTTTACCGTCTGACCCTCTGGAACGAATTCGTAGTGCACCACGCCACGGATATCGAAGAAAACAATGATCATCACCTTCATTTTCGAGCGGCTTTGGCGTGGTCCTTGAAGGCTCTGTACCACTGATATGCACGAGTTTTCGATAAAGCATTATCACCAAAGGCCTTTTGCAACATTTTCAATGCATCGGCACACGAAAATTCATTTGCAACACAAAACTTTAAACAAATTCTTTGCTCAACGTAATCACCCATAGTAAAAATCGGCACGCACTCGACATCGACTGACTTAATCAGCTGTTGCAAAAACACTAGTTGACAGATCCCGCTCAAGCTTGGCATAGTAATTAAGGACAGTGGTACCAACCTAGGAAAAAAAAATTTTACCTGCCTCATTGCCCCGCCAGATTTAAATCGATAATTCCCGGTACTTTCTTGACAGAATGTATACCTTTCGATCTCTTTTTCAGTAATTCCATAAATTTCAAAAACATCCATTCAATATTTTTCCTAACTAGTATTTCTTTTTGGACTGAATAGTTGCTTGCTGTATCAAGTATTTTTAATCCATTCAAATTCAATAAAATGCTTTTAGCACGCTATGCATATTTACAACTGGAACTGGTTTCATAAGATCTTGTTCCATCCAGTATTGAATTGTTATTCTCAGTTGAACGAAATTATACAATTAGAAGTTCAATTAGGATTTTAAAGGGGCTATTATTTTGTGGAAATTTGATGATGTGATAAAGATGCTCTTATTACGCAGTAATAACATACTGGAGAGGAAATGAATCATTATCTGGCAGATATCTATTTTGCGTTGTCATCTTGGAACATTAAATGGCTGGAAAATACTGAAGCATTGCTGAAATGGATTTTTTCTTGTATTTGGAGGAATTTTGGTAGATATTTATGATGTATCAGTTTAAGTAGCAAGGCATTCAACAAAAATCTCAATATCAGTCTTATCTGAAATCTCATAAATTTAGATAAAAATCGTACTTTTACTGACACTGATTTTTATTTAGTCCTATTAAAACCCGTTCAAATTGCCGATGATTATTTTGATGGGCATTCGGGTGCACAACATTTTATTATTTTCCCAAATAATAGATTAATATTTTTGTAAAGTTTTTATGCAATATGAATATTAGCATGATGATTAAAGGACCACCCTTTCAGGAATCGAGTAATGAACAGATAAAAATTTGAATATCAAAACAAATTAAAATATGTTTATCTTCTACAATTTTAATTTCAGAAAATTTTTATTCAAAAAAACTTTTAGAATTAAATTAATGTCTAAAACAAGCACCGCTTACATTTAATAGACGTATATAATCAAAACTCAATATATAATGTCAAATGGAATAAAGAAACCAAAAGATATACGAAAGTCATTAAAATTAATAAATAAATATTTAAAGGAGACAAAATTTGTTTCTGGTCTTACCTTCAAGAACGCCATTTGCCTTTTAAAAACATGAGCACACCTAAAGGACTTCTCAAAGAATATAATTTATTTGAAATATTTAATTAAAATAAGTAAATTCAGAAATCTCTCAAACCATGCACTATATCTTCAAAAAACAAATATAATTCTAAGCAATTCCGTCTTCAGTCAAGTAAAAGGCCTTTCTATTTTAATGAACAGAAGTTTTGCTTATTTTTTACATTTCTTAACAATCACACTTGTTGTGTACATCCCTGACGGTGTCAAACTTGATTCTTGCTTGAATATGTTTAAGGAACTGTTTTGGGTTGACAGGTACATGGGGGCATCACTTTGAGTGTCATAAGATTGTAGTGAGGGTGTAAAACGGCGTTGCCAAAAAGAGTATATTACATACCGAGCGGAGAAGTAATATATTACAGCCGAATAGTAAGGTAGCAGACTTGAGGCTAGAATGATTATTCCCCAAGTTTGTATACTAAGTTTTGATAATAATTATTAATTTTTGTTATATTACAAAATATTTTCAAGCAATCTGTGAGTCCGTCGCTAGGCAACATGAAAAGTAAGTTCATTCAACCATAGATTAGATCTGACAGTTGTTTCATTATTCACAATTTTTGACAATATTAACGAAAAATGTTCAACTGAGAATCTGTAAATACTTACGAAGCGTGAGTAAAGGTGCGCTGCACATCTTTGAGATGGTGCTCCTTGCCTATTTTGGCAAGGTTCGACATTATGGTCAAGGTACTCGATGCTACAAACACTATTAAATATCAGGCAATTTTTAACATCAGTAATTATGCATGTCTGTTGCTAAGCAATATAAAAAGTTAGTTGATTCAACCATAGATTAAATCTGATATATTTCCATGCTCGCCAGTAAAGTGACATTTGCTAACCAGATAAGTGACATTTGCTAGCTGGATAAGTATGAAGTATGTAATTATTCGCTTCCCAATTGTTCTAAATTTTAGGAATCCATCGATTACCAACAGTTTGTGAATAAACTAACACGCATCTAGGTATCCATGCTTTATATATACATGTATATCCAAGCTTTTTTTATGAAATGTTGTATTGAAGAAGTTCAGTTATTATAAACTGATTTACTCTTTATATATCAATTACTAACTTGTTTTCCTTGGATAGAAATTTTCAGTCCATTTAATTCGGATTATTTCTTAATTTTTTATGAATTCCGATTTCAGTCATGGGACTCATTTTTCCGAAACTCAGCCTCAGGCGGGGTTGGTTACCAAGCTCCTCCATCCTTAGCCCCTTTGGGCAGAAACGAAGTACCTGCAATGTCTTTCTTACCATCTATCGCTGGGGCAGCTGGTGCGCCTGTTAGCGAGAAAGTCATTGACGATCATCTTGCTGTGCAAGCAATCATCAGAAGTTATCAAGTAAGCAATAATACAATTAATTCTTTGTTGGAAGTTTTTGTCTTTTTCTTTGAAACTAGTATTTCTTTCCTCACTCATTGCTTAAGAAGTTTTTCATATAAATAATTCTGTTCTAATTGATTTAGGCAGATAACTTCCAATGAATGTTATATGGTGTTAATTAACCTTCAGTGTTAATAGCTTAAATGTAAGAATTTCATCATTTTTTTTTCTAAAGCACGTTATTCTGGTTAAACAATGTTCATATTTGACAATATAAAACTGAACTAAAACCTTCATTTATTTTTTTTAATTCTAAAATTATTCTGTTCTTGCCGACAGAGATGCATTTCAGTCAATTAAAATAAACATATAAATGGCAGGAGTATAGTGGATTCTCTCTTTATTCATCATTCATTTTTCTGCATGTTTTTGAACGTCTTAACATAACTCCTAAGATTTCATAGAATGAATATTTACGAGGCGTTTTCGAAGGTGAGGCTCTTTTAAAAAAAGGTGTAAAACTTGTCACAATCAATTATTTCGCAAATGTATACTCAGGGTGTTTGTATTTTCAAAGGTAACTGCATGTCTCTTTCACACTTAACACAGCCTCTGGTACCGTAGTTAAGTTCTCACCTAGATGAACCACCGAGGTTCTCTATAGAACCTTGATAAGAGCATTTACAAAGGTATTGCCTCAGATTTGAAATCAAATGTGTAAGGAAAAAAATATCGATAAAAACTTTTTTACAACTTTTCTACATGCATTTTCTGGTGGATGTTTATTTTTGATGGGTTCCACACCTTTTGAAGAAGAATTGCCTCAGAATTTTGAAACACCTCGGAAAATTAAAGTAATTTTTATTTTCTCAAATTTTCATTTAACACACAAATCTTTCAAAGACTTATAATTAAAATTCTTTTGTTGATGAGTCATTTACAAATGATTGATTGTATCTAGGAGTGAATCAAATGATTCTGATATTTTCAACTTGCTATTTGAGCTCCACAATCTTTGCACCTCTTATTTGGAATATAAAAGATTAGTAGGTCAGTAGACATTTCCTTTTACTTTTTAAGATTTTCAACCTCATTGAACTCATTTCTAAAAATTAGAAATAATAACAGCCTTAGTAGATAATTGCTCAAATAAAAATAAAATATGAATTTTACTAAGGCAATAATTGATATTGAGAGAACTGCATTTATTGGCAAGTCATTACAATTTTATGTTGACGAAGAAGTTATCAAATAAAGCTCAAGACTTAGCTGATACATGTTAGTCTTCTTTTTTCGATAAAAAATAATTGAAAATTAAGTATATAGTATTGGAAGTTTCAAATATTTCTTAGCATCCTAATTTGAAGTGAAAGGTATAAAAACTTAATTTTCAGTTGAAAAATCAAAGAAAATTGCACCAAAAGATTCAGAGGCAATATATTCTACCAATTTCACTGATTTCCACCATTGGATATTCTGCTTGAATTCAGAATTCAACCTGATATCGGCTTAGTACCTATTAGAAGTATAAATAAGTTTGTGCGGTTTTTTGTCCAAAATTTAAGCTTTCTTGTGAAAAATTGGTTATACATTCAAAGTTCAAAGTATTGTCCGTCGCTAGCCACTATTTTTTCCCATCTTTCTGGCAAGGCCAGCTCTTGGCCTGCTATCCATCCATCGATCCGTTTTTTGGATGGCTTCAGTTCATACGGCATTCAATTTCCTCCCTTTCGGATCTTTTCTATTGCTTTTAAACGATGACAAATATCTAGTTGAGTGACTCCAAGTGTTTTTGCAAGTTCCTCTTGCGTTTAGGATGGATCTTCATCGAGTCTTGCCTCTAATTCTTCATCCTTAAACTTTGGTGGCGCTTTGGGTCGTTCCTCGTCTTCCAAATCAAAATTGCCACTTTTAAATCGGGCGAACAACTTTGACATGTTTGTTCAGCTAGAGCATGGTCAACATAAACATCCACTGAAACACGTTGGCTTACGGCAGCCTTTTTCTTCATATTGAAATAATGAAGTAAAACTCCTCACAAAAACACTTTATTCGGTACAAAAGTTGACATTTTCAGAGCACATAGAACTATGTTGCTTACACTTCAGTGAAATGACAAGTCATTGAAAAGAAAGCCAGATGACACAATGGAATAATAAACTAATAGAGACATCTGTTATCAAAACTGCACGAACTTATTTCTACTTCTAATATTTATCTTACCACTTGACCAACAAGACAATTTATTTTTCATTCACTCTTAATTTCTAAAATTAAATATGCTAGAGTGGCATCGGAAGTCGAAAAACATTAAGAAACTGAAGAGATTGTAGATTTCGATATAATTCCGATTTATGTCAGACTTACATGAAATTTACCCTAGAATCTGCCATTTTCTTTCACCGGTTTAGTTTTCGGAGAGTCTACATTTCGATTTATCGTGAAAATGATATAAGTCAAGTTTCTGTCGCCAAACAATTAAGGGATTTACCTATGTTGACTGGTATAATTGATCTAAATGAGGTGCAAAGATCACCGAGCTTGGTACTACTGATGATTTAAATTTATTATCCTAGGTCATTCACAGAATAACAGATATATCGAGTGTGCTTTTATCATTTTCTATTCTTAATCTGCATGAGCTCTAGTTGCACATTTGACAGCATTTGGTGTAATTCATTCTGTCGATGGATTTAGGCTCGTGGGCATCTAGTTGCCCAGCTGGACCCGCTTGGTATAATGTATGCCGATCATACCACCACTATTTCTGATAGAAAGGGGGCAGCTCCCGACGAAATTATTCGACAGCATAAGTTAGGTACGATCTTAAACCTTTTAGTGGAGAAAAGTGACTAACAGACACTATTACACAATCTCACTACAAAATATCATTTACTAGATGGAATATTGTTGCAGTTTGAAACATTTCATTCGCATTTTTTTTATAAGCTGGTTCATGTACATCGTTGGGGTAGACGTTGCTTGGTTCTAGATGTATGGCTGTTGTATGCATTTTGATTTCAGATCCGTATGTACTTTCATAAGCAGAATAATTTCCTTCTAAATGTATACTATTCAGATACTGAATTGTTTCAGCCGTTTTCATAATTAAAACAAATTGTAGAAATCACTATGTTTTACTACCAATAAAAATATATATTACACATTTTCTTGTGACTCGAGTTTCGGGAAATGAACTATCCCATCATCAGACAACTGAAGACCTAGCAGTGGTACAGAGGTATTTAAACAAAAGTGATAAATATTTTGGATATTTCGTTAGATTCTAGGTAACACCTAATAGTGGTACAGATGTTTACAAGCGGAACGTGATAAAAAACCGGGTTAAAAAAGAGGGGCCTTCTAACAGAAATCGGAATGTCGGCAATCGACAAAGAAGGTTGTTAAACAGATGGTACCCATTTGAATATCTCAAATAATTTTTGGGGTTACATAGCTCCGTACAGTCATTCATTATTTTCACATTATTTTGTTGTATATCTCAAAATTTGGATTTACATAGCTCCGTACAGTCATTCATTATTTTTTACATTATTTTTATTGTGAACGTATTTGAAAATTTCAATAATCAAGTTTTTTATCTTTTGAATCTACATGTAAAATTTTCTTAAGATTTTCTTTTGTCGAAAGGAATTACTGTTTTCTAAAGAATGAGTGGCAAAAGTTGAATTTTTGTTTACTTTTCATTAAATTCATTTTATGTTCGTTGAAAAAGGTTTTAAACAGATGTTACTTTTTAAATATCTCAAATATTTTAGATTTACATAGTTCCGTACAGTCATTCATTACTTTTACATTATTGTTATTGTGAACTAATTTGAAAATTTCAAATTGTTTTGCGTTTTGAAGACAATTGCCTTCAAAACGCAATCTGTTAGTCTTCTACAATTATAATTTAAAAAAAAAATGTTTATTCAATAAACTTTTAGAATTAAATTAATGTCTACAATAAGCACCGCTTATATTTAATAAACGTGTATAATCAAAATTCAATATATAATGTCAAATGGAATAAATAAACCAACCAATATAAAAAATGCAATTAAAATAAATAAATAAATATAATATTTATTTTATACATAAATCCAAATATTTGAAAAAAAAATGTATGAGACAGTAATTTATTTCTACAAAAATGTTTGTACTACTAGAGCAATTGTTTCGCCACGATGTGGCTTCTTCAGGTATTACATTGTACCTGTGGAAATAAATTACTGTCTCATATAAATTTTTTTTAATTAAAATGAGTTTCCACCAAGTAAAGCGAATCAATCAAATACCAAATATTTGAGCTATACAACAAAATAATGTAAAAATAATGAATGACTGTACGGAGCTATGTAACCCCAAAAATTATTTGAGATATTTAAATGGGTACCATCTGTTTAACAACCTTCTTTGTCGATTGCCGACATTCCGATATCTGTTTGAAGGCCCCTCTTTTTTAACCCGGTTTTTTATCACGTTCCGCTTGTAAACTTCTGTACCACTATTAGGTGTTACCTAGAATCTATTGAAATATTCAAAATATTTATCACTTTTGTTTAAATACCCCTGTGCCATTGTTAGGTCTTCAGTTGTCTGATGATGGGATAGTTCATTTCCCGAAACTCGAGTCATAAGAAAATGTGTAATATATATTTTTATTGGTAGTAAAACAGTAATTTTTATAATTTGTTTAAATTATGATCAACTATCAAATAGTAACGGCTGAAACAATTCAGTATTCGAACATTGAAACAATTAATGAAATACAGCCAAATTTATGTGAGAAAATAACTTATGTGTTTTTTTTATTTTTTAAATTGTATCATCTCTAATGGAAAACACTTCACATGTATTCATTTTTTTTAAATTTTAGCTGCTCTATTCTAGATTTAATGTTTGAGCAAACTATAAATCAGTCCATATAGATCAAAAATGGCAGAACCTGTACAATTTTAATAGGAAATTAGTTGTGTAAAATTTGCAACATTTTTTGTTAATAATGGACTACAAATAAATGTGTATGGACGATCAGTATAATAATATAATAAAAAGAAATTTTTTTCTTGATGGAAGGATTATTACAAAATTTTAAATATGAAGTTGAGCTGATGAGTTACAATTGTAATATTTCTAAATTATTTTTTAGGAATTTTTTTTAAAGGAACCTATTTTGAGCAAGTTGTTTTTGAAGAAGTTCTTGAGGTTATGTTTTGCATCTTTAGGGAGGAATTTAGTTTTCATAAAACAAAGAACGAAACAAAATTTTGTACTTTTTGTACTTTTGTATTTATTTAATAATTTTTAGTTAACAATTTATATTTCTTTCATTCTATTTGGTACTGTGTAACAAGTATTAATTCTGTGTCTACTAAATTGACGCAGTGTGTTCTAAAGACATTTATTTAATTTAATGCTAAAAGTTTTTGAATAAAAATTTTTTGAAATTAAAATTTGTAGGATGTTAACAAAATAAATCTGTATATTTAAAATTTTGACGATCAGTATATTATGAATGAACAATCGATAAAGCTTTTCGCAAATGCATAGCCTTTTACTTTATGATAAATATTAGTTATTGACATTTGTTAATTTCTTAACAAATAAAAAAAATTGTATTTTAGTCTTAACTACTTTTTGATATACCAAAAAAAAAAATTGTGACAATTCAATTGTTTTATACGTATGATCCACATGACAATTTTTACATATTTTAATATGATGCGAAGTTTCGAAGAACAATCTAATTTTTCGGAAATTATTCTGCTCCCCTTTAAATGTTATTTAAACCAGGAAACAAATTGGTGAAATGTTAGGTATTGGCCTAAATTCTAGATACGTGGTCATCATATAGCCAAATTGGACCCGTTAGGAATAAACAGCGCAGATTTGGATGATAGAACTCCCCAGGAATTGTTGTACACACACTACAGTTTTGGTAAGATGTTTTTGTAATTGATTGGCTTTTACCTGAACTAATACCACATTATCCCGCTGAATCCTGCATTTATACACCGGATGTTCTTAAATTGGAGGTACAAACGTAGAGGGGAGACCTCTTGCATAATTTTAAGAAAAAAAAATCCCATAAATATGGGACCGCAAACTATTCGTTTTCAAGATACAGGGTTAAAGTTTGAATTTTTTTCAAATTTTTTTTATAATAGAATCTGTATTTCACAAGATATTCCACGGAAATTTGGTATAGTTATTACAATTACACCACGTGCCAATTTAGATTGCAATTCTACAGGATGATATTTTTTTATGGAACACTGTCCCCTGTTTTACTCCAGACCCTTGTTTTGGCGAGCCACTGTTGGTTTGAAAAATTTTAAAAAGAAGCTTTGTTGTTGTATTAAACTTTATGGTCTCTTAAAGTTTTGTCGTATTTAACACCGATTTCGAGTAAAAAATTTTACTAACTGGATTTATATGACAATTTGGATTTTTCTGAGAGTTTCGAGAAAACGGTTTAAAATTTTTTTCCCTGAAATCGGTAGCAGATACGACGAAACTACAAGAGACCATAAAGTTCAGTATACCAGCAAATTTACAAATTTTCAAACAATGGCTCGCCAGAAAAGAGTTCTGGAGTAAAACAGGGGACAGTGTTCCAGAAAAAATATCACTCTGTAGATTTTCAATCAAAATTGACATGTCACATGGTGTGAACTCTAAATTCTAATAACTATGCCAAATTTCAGTTGAATATCTTGTGAAATGTAGATATGGGAAAAAAACTTGAAAAAGAGTCACCCTGTGTATCGAAAACAAAACGTTAGCGGTCCTATGTTTATGGGACTTCTTAAAACTATTCAAGGAATCTCCTCGTTTGTACCTCCAATTTAGGACCATGTGTATATTTTGAAAGAGAATGTTTTCAGTGCACAAAATTCATGTACACACAAGCATTGTTTAAATGTCTTTTGATTAAAGCCAATTATTTTTATTGTACGTAGTAAAAGAAATTATATTCTGTTTTTTTATACGACTTATTTTAGACATTACTATAATTCTAAAAGTTTTTTCAATAAAAAATTTTTTTTTTTTTTAATTAAAATTGTAGAAGATAAACATATTTTAATTTGTTCTGATATTCAAATTTTGTTATACGACTCAAGTTTAAGACAAGTAACTACTTTATATTCTAATTAATAAATATTGCGCATTTTGATGGCTGCACGACTTGAAAAAACACATGCTTAACTGACCTTTGTTTTCAACATGTACAAAATTTTAGTATTGAAAAGATAAATTGAATGGATCACTTGAAAATAAATTACTTCTATTTTTAAAATTTTTGTCATGATTTTTCATAACAATATTTACGTGTACCTTTTCTGAAATGAGAATAACAAACCCTAATAATATTGTTTATATTTACTATTACAAATAATCTATTCTGTTAAAAGAATTTCAATAATTCATTTTTTATGTTATGAAATCCCTCTTATATCAGTGTTTTTATTGAAATTAACGTTTTACAATTTTTTTAACCGACTATGATTATTGTGTACTGTGCGAAAACATGATATGAAATGTTTGTACCCACTTTTGAACTAAAATTGTTAACAATTTTGTTTTGCCTTGCTTTTATTTGTTTTGTCATGTTGTTTTTGTTTTTTTTAACATAGACCATCCGTCTCAAACCTATTCTGAAGAACTCAGGAGACAGGTCCAAGAACTTATGAAGAGTAAGATTTTATTTTGTTTCTATATCTAAATGTGAAGAATTTTAGATCGGCAATTTTTTTTTATTTATTCGATTAATTTATGCTATCTGAAATTCTCCAAAAATCTTGTCAACTGATCTTCCTAGGTTATGGCCAAAGATAAGTACTAGGTTTAAGTTTTTTTCTTTGAATATTTTTTATTTGCTTGCCAGCAATTATTTCTGCTTTTTCTAATAAAATCACCCATATTTGAAATGTTTCGAACTGTACCAAAATTACTGTTTGTGTGTGAGACTCTTGGAACAAATTCATTTTTATGCTTTTTTAATAAACATTGATGACTAAAATTCTTTCAAATAAAATATTTGTCATGGTCATGGTCTAATTATAATCCACAATGACCACATTTGGTTCAATTTTTTTTAATCTTCATTTAGATGGAAATGAATTTGGTCCTTCGGTGCTGTGTAACCTTTTATTCTCGTGATGTTATTTGACGTAATTTACACCCCTAACCTAGATGAAGCCGATATGGATCGCGTTTTCAAACTGCCATCCACAACATTCATTGGTGGTAAAGACAAACAACTACCTCTTAGAGAAATCTTGAGGCGTCTAGAATTGGCCTACTGTAGACACATAGGCGTCGAATTTATGTTTATCAACAGTTTGGAACAGTGTAACTGGATCAGACAAAGGTTAGAGACGCCTGGCTGCATGGAGATGACACCTGAAGATAAACGCCTGATTTTGGCCAGATTAACTAGAGCTACAGGGTGAGTTTTCACAAAAGCAAATTTTACCATCATTAATCTACTTAACAGTTACTGGGAAAAATTCCCAGAATTTAAAATGAAAGCTGGAAATAGCTTGGTTAAGTTCATTAATGGACAAAATCAGTTTGATAGTTCCGCAGTTATTCACGTTTGAAAATTTTTTATATTTTTCGTAATATTTTCGGGAGTACGGATATTCGATCGATCAGAAATTTAGCATTTAAAACAAAATATTAACGTGTATGTAAGTGCGAAATTTCGTGAGGATCATATGATTTGAAGTGAAAAAACAATAAAAGTAATTAATAAAAATATATTTCACTGTTATATTTTTATTAATTAATTTTATTTTTTTGGATACGATGTTGGACTGAAGAGTTATCGACGTGGTAATTCCAAATGGCTCTTTTGAAGATGTTCCGCATGTTTTTGCAGTTTTTTTTTAATGCACTACTTTAAAGAGAATTATTAATACATCGTTAAGAAACAAAGATTATATCCTTGAAATATTTATTTAATATTTTTGATTAATATTCTATATTTTCTTTGTATTCTTTTATTCTGAGACATTTAATTTATTTTCGAAAAATTTTCTCCAAAAAGAAATTAAAATTTGAAGAGAGGTTAATAGAATAAATCTGTATGATATGAAAGATAATTTAAAAAGGTTTCAAAAAAAATATTGCACACACTCCAGAACAGTGTTTGAAACTTTCGCTAATCATCATTTGTCCAACTTGACATTTTGATTTGATTTAACACAAAATTTTCAAACAATACAAAATTCTGTGGAGGTGGCACAGAATTATTTGCTAAAAATTTAAAATAAAAAAAATCCTCTTCCAAAGGAATATACCCTTTCAATTTATTTTTTACTACAAAATATCACATTTAAAATGCTTAGTATTTTTGAATTTCCCCCCCAGGATTGTAAACCATTTTCTTCGCCCTTCTGTATTCTTTCTGCAGTTGTATTCTCAGTTTAAATACTCACCTAGTGAAGTCATAGTATCCTGAAAGAATTGTTGCGTAGATAATCAGAAGAAAAGCAAAAGTTAAAATTAATTTTTATTTATAAATTTCCGTCAAATAAAAACTGAAACCATCAAAGACGAATTTTATTACAGAATAATAGGTGGAATTAATTATCCAGAACATCTACAGATTTTAATCTAAATAAATCTCATGAAAACATTTACAATTTAATTTTAAAACATGTCCTAAATACACTGCCTCACTTTATAAACATTTATATCATCACATGTGGTGAAAATTAACTAATAAAGAATCAAAATTTGAATATCAAAACAGATTTAATCTGTTAGTCTCCTATAATTTTAATTTAAAAAAAATTTTATTCAAAAATTTATATAATTAAATTAATGTCATATAAGCACAGCTCAATCAAAAAAAAATTATCCGAAATATTTACAATTAATAAAATAGAAAGGCTTTTTACTTGATAGAAGAAATATGACAAAATTTGAATATCAAAACAAATTAAAATATGTTTGTCTTCTACAATTTTAATTTCAAAAAAATTTTTTTTTATTCGAAAAACTTTTAGAATTAAATTAATGTTTAATGTCTATGTAAGCGGTGTTTAGTTTAGACATTAATTTAATTCTAAAAGTTTTTTGAAATTAAAATTGTAGAAGACAAACATTTTAATTGGTTCTGATATTCAAATTTAGAATTAAATTAATATATAAGCTTATATTTAATAGACGTATAAAATCAAAACCCAATATACAGTAAAAATGAAATAAATGAACCAACACATATAAATTGTCAATTAAAATTAATAAATAAATATTTGAAGGAGAAAAAATTTTGTTTCTGATCTTACAATTATGAAAACTAATTCCTTTTCAAAAATACTAAACTTAATTTAAGGATTTCTCAGAAAATATAATTTATTTGAAATATTTAATATGTTTAAATAAGTTTCTTCAAAAATCTCTCAAACCATGTATTATATCTTCAAAAAACAATTAGAATTCCGATAAGGTCTTCATCGGTCCTACTTCACATTTAAAAAATAAAATTAATCAACAACAAATATACTACTCTGTCAAGAAAGCACCGGAAATTTTCAATTAAAACAACATTTTTACATTTAATCGTCAAAATTTATTGGGTCGCCTTCAAAATAGGCTCCATTTGCTCCAATACATCTATGCCAACGGCACTTCCAATTATCGAAACATTTTTTATAGGCGCTTTCCGGGATGGACTTTAGCTCTCGCGCCGAATTTTGTTTTATGGCTTCAATCGACTCAAAACGGGTGCCACGAAGGGACAATTTTAGTTTTGGGAAGAGGAAAAAGTCGCAGGGAGCCAAATCCGGCGAATACGGTGGTTGCTGAAGCACGTTTGTTGAGTTTTTGGCGAGAAAGTCAGTCACAATCGTAGCTCGGTGAGAAGGCGCGTTATCGTCATGCAAAATCCATGAGTTGTTCGCCCACAAATTTGGCCGCTTCTTACGGATACGCTCACGCAAACGTTTCATAATGCCTAGGTAATACTCCTTGTTTACCGTCTGACCCTCTGGAACGAATTCGTAGTGCACCACGCCACGGATATCGAAGAAAACAATGAGCAGCACCTTCATTTTCGAGCGGCTTTGGCGTGGTTTTTTCGGTTTCGGCTCATTTTTTGCCACTCATTCCGATGATTGCTGGCTTGTTTGCATATCGTACTCGTAGACCCAGGTCTCATCACCAGTTATAATGCGTTCCATGAATGTAGAATCGGAATTACAGCGATCCAACATGTCTGAAGCAACCTGTTCGCGATGACGTTTTTGAAGAAAATTCAGGTCTTTCGGTACGAGTCGTGCGGCCACCTTTCTCATGCCCAAAATATCAATCAAAATCGTACGTGCGGACTCGTGGGATATCTTAAGATCATGTGCTATCTCTCTCAAGCTGGTACGACGGTTTTCCAGCACCCTTTCCTTAATTTTATCGACGTTATCTTCGATCGAAGCCGTCGATGGGCGACCACTTCACGACCGTCCTTGAAGGCTCTGTACCACTGATATGCACGAGTTTTCGATAGAGCATTAACACCAAAGGCCTTTTGCAACATTTTCAATGCATCGGCACACGAAAATTCATTTGCAACACAAAACTTTAAACAAATTCTTTGCTCAACGTAATCACCCATAGTAAAAATCGGCACGCACTCTGATATCGACTGACTTAATCAGCTGTTGCAAACACACTAGTTGACAGATCCCGCTCAAGCTTGGCATAGTAATTAAGGACAGTGGAACCAACCTAGGAAAAAAAAATTTTACCTGCCTCATTGCCCCGCCAGATTTAAATCGATAATTCCCGGTACTTTCTTGACAGAATGTAATTGACCTGACAAATCTAGTGATATCCTTGTTTATTAATTTCAATTGACAATTTATATTTGTTGAGTTATTTATTCTTTTTGATATTGTATATTGATTTTGATTTTATATGTCCATTAAATATAAGCTGTGCTTATAAGACAATAATTTAATTCTAAAAATTTTTTACCAAAATTTTTTTTGAAGTTAAAATTATAGACTAACAGATTAAACCTTTATTGATATTCAAATTTTGTAATATTCCTTCTATCAAGTAAAAAACCTCTTCTTTATATAAATAATCATGTTTTAAAATGTAATTCTAAATGTTTTCACGAGATTTATTTAGATTAAAATCTGTTCTGAAGAATTAATTCTAGCTATTATTCTGTAATAGCAAATACTTCTTCATAGTAATTTTCAATTTACGAATTTTATTCACAATCCTTTTAAATAAATTATGCAATTATGAAATTTTGTTTCAGTTTCGAATCTTTCTTGGCCCGTAAATGGTCGTCGGAGAAGAGATTCGGTTTGGAAGGATGCGAGATCCTCATCCCCGCCATGAAAAATATCATCGACCAGTCGACAGAATTTGGAGTGGAAAGTATAGTGATGGGAATGCCCCATAGAGGTCGTCTTAACGTTCTCGCGAACGTCTGCCGCAAACCTCTACCGCAATTGTTCACACAGTTTGCCGGTCTTGAAGCCGAAGATGACGGATCTGGTGATGTCAAATACCACTTGGGGACATACATCGAAAGGTTTGTTTACTCTCGAGATGTGTAAAACAGAATTAAGTTCAAAACGCTGAAAATCTCTCCGTCATATCTCTGAATACAGCATCAAACACTTTTAGCTGTTGTATCCTACTTATTGCGTGATTAACATCTATTATAGATGTTATAAAGTCAAACAGCAACCAATGATACAAATTTGTATCACTGGTTGCGTTGTATATGTTAATGTACATAGTATATGTACATAGTATATGTACATATGTACATAGTATATGTACATATGTACATAGTATATGTACATATGTACATAGTATATGTACATATGTACATAGTATATGTACATATGTACATAGTATATGTACATATGTACATAGTATATTCAAATAATTAATGTTTGAATCCAACATTCGAAACATTTTCTGGGTGAGTCTAATAAAGGGACTTAACACCTGGCACTTCTGATAATATTTAAAGAACTTTGTTGAATATTTTTAGGAATGAACCATATTTTCACATTCAATATTTTCAAAATTCCTGTAAAATACTGGCCGATTCTACATATGGTTGATATGGACTATTCAAGATTAATTAAAGAATATATATGTCAAAACTAATTGTTTTGAGACGCAACAACCTGAAATCACGGGTACATTCCTCAATTTCCATAGTATTCCATTGACGTTAAAGAAAAATAAAGAATAAAATTATTTTCGCCTCCTAGATTGAACAGAGTAACAAACAAAAATATCCGCTTGGCAGTCTGTGCCAATCCATCCCATTTGGAAGCTGTAGACCCTGTTGTCCAAGGTAAAACGAAGGCCGAACAGTTTTATAGAGGAGACGGAGAAGGAAAGAAGGTAGGATACAAACTCTGCTGCATCGACTGTATGTCATTTTTCATCAACCTATATTTCAGGTTATGTCTATTCTCCTTCACGGAGATGCTGCTTTCTGTGGACAAGGTGTCGTTTTCGAAACGATGCACTTGTCTGATTTGCCAGCTTACACCACTCATGGAACCGTACACATCGTTGTAAACAATCAAATTGGCTTCACCACTGATCCAAGACACTCTCGATCTTCCCCATATTGTACAGGTAAGAGGAAAAAATTTCTGCTTCAAGCCGTTTTGTTTCCAATACTTTTCTATCGCGAAATGCTCGGATAATTATGAAAGTATGAATCAGTAATGAAAATATACTTAACCTTTCAACAATTTTTTTATTAAATTTTTATCATTATACAATTATTTAAATATTTTATTAGGAGTACAAATAAGTTTCCGCCGTTTTTTAACACAAATTAAATATTTATTATAGAAGAATGATTGTAAACGATGTGAGACTGCTTGCTGAGTGACTTCTAATGTTAGAGCAAGTTCTTTTTGTGTTTGAGATGAATCTTCCTCCAATTCTGCATCCTCGTAAATTTTTGGCCTTCCACTGCGATCTCTGTCTTCTACGTCGAAATCACCGTTTTTAAATTTTTGAAACCACTCTCGACACGTTCTCTCACTCAAAGCACCCTCACCATATGCTTCTACGAGCAATTGATGCGCCTCAGAAGCAGATTTCTTTAAATTAAAGAAGTAAACTAATATTTCCCGCAAATGACGCTTACTTGGCTCAAATTTTGACATTTTCAACTTATAAAAATTATATCTTACCAATATAAAATCATTGATATTAATAGGTTTTGTTGTTCTTGAATGTCCAAACTATTTTTTAAGCCGGTTATCATCTGCGAAAGCTAACCGAAACTCCGTGCCGCGCCATCTACAATAAAACGGCGGAAACTTATTTGTACTCCTATTAATATTTGCCTTCTACATATTTAATTTCAAAAAATTATATTTAATAATTATAACTTCAGGAATTAAATTAAATTGATGTCATATAAGTACCACTTGTATCAAACGACATATAAAATAAACATTCATTATAAGACATCCAAATAATATAACAAAATCCAATAAATAAAAATTGTTAACCAAAATCCTATAAATTAAATATTTTGAGTAGACAAAATTTTGTTTCTGCTGATCAATCTTATGAAAACAAATATCTTTCAAAAATGTTCAACATAATTTCATCATAAAACTATCTTGCTTAGAATATTCAATATTATTGGATATCTAACTAAGTTACTTTCTATAAAATCTCAAGATATGTAAAAACATTACTTAAAAACAAGTTTTAAGAGAGACTTTGCTTCGTCAGTACTCAAATAATTCATATCTAATAAAATATAACATTAATCAACAACAAATATTTACTCACCCTTCAACAATTTAAAAAACTTCTGGTAAATGAATTCTGAAAAATTTAAATGGAGTGTAATGTTAACTACAAATAAATAATTCTGTGGTTTACCCTTGATCTAAAAGATTGAAAGACAATTAAATATGTGGAGGGCTAATATTAAAATTTTTAAATAATTTTATATACCTTCTATCAAGTATTAACCTCTATTTATGTTATATCATTATACAAGGTGTTTGTTAGGCAAACGATAGCTCGGATTAAGTAGAGATAAAATGGACTATATTAACATAGGTAATAGCGGTCCGATGGCATCAAAACTCTCCTTTGATCCAGGATAGATCTAGAGACTAGGGATGATCCTTGAAGAAGAATTAAAAATACATTCACTGTGTGAAGTGGGTTATGTCTAAATTGTTACTATCATTTATTCAAATGAGGGCAAGTTATATAGCATGAATTAACACGCGGCAAAATAATTAGTGGTTTTGGTAGCAAGTGTGAGATGAGAAGACTTAATTTCTGTTCCTTTTCGATGCAGGGGCGAGAATTTTGATACTGTGCGGAAAGCAAAACGTACATTACAACCTACTATGCGTTTCCTGAACAGTGTTTTCAAAGATGATACTTTTAATAGCAGTTTTACTCGTCAAAGTCTCAGATGGCTCATTAAGTTCAGGGACTGACACACATTAGGCGCTGTCAATGCCATGCAACGTTTGTTTTACGGTAGTACCAACCTTCAAAAGATACATATAAATAAATTTCGGTTTAGTTGTGGTCGAGATATTGAAGCTTAAGTGATGTTATTATTTATTATTATTATTTATGGCGAGCGGGCGTCTGTCCACCCTACCACTGCGTCCGCACGGACTATTGTGGTTCGCCCCTAATTTATATCTCCCCGACGGGATCCAGTTTTTGGATAAAACCGATAATCTTCTTCAGGAGTAATTTTTTCAGTTCGCAGTGGGCTATAAAAGCCTGGCCAAAGACCTCGAATCTGATGCGACTCACCGCTGGGCACTCTGAGACGATGTGCATGGCTGTTTCAGTGTCCTCAAGACACAGCCTGCATTCATTGTCTTCAGCCAGACCGATTTTGTGCAAATGCGCTTTCAGTCTGCAGTGACCTGTCATTATTCCGACAAGTGTCCTTAGTTTGGCCCTATCCAGATCTAGCGCTAGGTTCGCCATCTTTTTGTTCGAAGCTGTTCCAAGGAACAACTTCGAATGTTTCAGGCCAGAATGGCTCCGCCAGATAGACTCTAGCCTTGAGTTCATTCTGCCTGTTATCGCCTCGTTAGCCACGTCATGTGGTATTCCCAGGAATGGTTCCGGTCCTACCAGAGGCAGCGCAGCTCCAGCAAATTCCAGCCGTTCCGCCTCCTCGTTACCCAAATAGTTTGAGTGGCTCGGTATCCAAACCAGAGTGACTCCGTTATACATACCGAGCCTGTTTAAAGCCGTGCGGCAACTTGAGACTGTTTTGGATGTAAAACAGCTGGATTCCAGAGCTTTTAGTACTGACTGACTATCAGTAAATATTTTGATTTTACCGTGGTGGATTTGCCGTTTTATCAGCAGTTCCGCCGCGGTCTCAATGGCAAATATTTCTGCCTGGAATATGGTTGCTCCCACTCCTGTTCCGTTCGTCGTTCGCAAGCCGTCTGTGAACAAGCCAAGGTCGGTTCTCAATAGAACCTCAGCATGCTGGGTCCATTCGTCCCGGCTGGGGACGATTACATTGAAATTCCGTTCCTGGCTCGTGATTTTTGACATTAGATCCGAGGGCATCGATAGGATACTGTTCGTTAAAAGCTCGTCCAGCAGTCCTGAGCCTCCCATCACTATTGCCTCTGGCCTGTCAATCGCCAGTTGATATAGTTTGAATGTGGTCCGTTCCGCCTCCCTCTGCACGAGTAGGTGCAGGGGTGGTAGATTTAGTAAGACCTCCATGGCTGCCGTGGGTGTGGTGCGAAACGCACCTGTAATTGCAAGTCAAGCCTGTCTCTGTAGTCGGGTGAGCTTTTGTTCGCCAACCGTTTGTTGGCCTTTCTTCCACCACGCTACAGCGCCATACACTATCCGTGGTCTAATTACCATAGTGTATAGCCAGTATATCTGCCTGGGCTTTAGGCTCCAGGTTTTACCACAGATCCGCCTGCAAGTCCAGAAACCCATTCTGGCTTTATGACACACTTTATCCAGGTGTGCACTCCAGCTGAGGGTCTTGTCCAGTACTATTCCCAGGTATTTTGCCCCAAATGAGAATTGTATTATTTCACCATGGATAGTCGGCGGTTCTAAACCATTCAACTTCCATTTTTTAGTGAATGGTACTATAACTACCTTTTGCGGGTTAAGAGACATGTCTTCTCTTATACACCATTTGTCAATAGTGTTCAGTATCTCTTGAAGGACGGCCGATATCGTCACCTCCGATTTACCTTTCACTATGATTACCAGGTCATCAGCAAATGCTTGAACGTCGACTCCCCACTAGCTAGCGAAATGATCGCTAGCAGGTCATCAAGTGATGTTACATTTGTCTTTGTTTGAACATTAGATAAAAACGAGTTTCGTGTGTTAATCAAACACCGTTTTTGCGCACTTGTTCCGGGAAACAACGTGCTATCGTTCTTCGTCTGTAATTTTGCGCCGAAAATGGCTCAAACAACTAAGTTGGAGTCGCTGATGAAAAATCCTATGTCAAATGTAATTCTATGTATACATCTGTTATGTCTCTTGAATATATCATCGAACACATCCTTGCCTAAGTTTTCATATTAATCTTTCAGATGTCGCTCGTGTTGTTAACGCCCCAATCTTCCACGTTAACTCCGACGATCCCGAAAGCGTGATGCACATCTGTAAGATTGCCGCAGAGTGGAGAGCCACCTTCCACAAAGACGTGGTAATTGACCTTGTCTGTTATCGTAGAAATGGTCACAACGAAATCGATGAGCCCATGTTCACCCAGCCTCTCATGTACCGCAAGATCCACAAAACCCCACCTGTGTTGGAAAAATACTCGGAACAGCTCATCGCTGAAGGTGTTGTAACAGCGGAGGAAGTGAAAGACGTGAAGGCTAAATACGAGAAGATCTGTGAAGATGCCCTCGAGCAAGCGAGGAAGGAAACGCACATTAAATATAAGGACTGGTTGGACAGCCCATGGTCTGGTTTCTTTGAGGGTAAGGATCCATTGAAAGTTGGTACTACTGGCGTCAAGGAAGACACTTTGGTTCACATTGGAAAGAGGTTTTCTTCTCCACCTCCAAATGCTGCTGAATTCGTCATTCACAAAGGTAGGCACGCATATTATTATATCATTTGATTCTTAGAAAAATGGTAACAATATGTCAGTTTGAATATGGATTGGGAATTGTAACTTAATTTCTAACCTATACATTAATATATAGAATTGTAACCTAACCTAACCTAACCTAACCATTTAAAAGGGAACAGATTATGGTTATAAACGTTTTTTGTCTTCAGGTATTGAACGTATTTTGAAAGCAAGAATGCAAATGGTTGAAGAACGTACCATCGATTGGGCTCTTGGAGAAGCCATGGCCTTTGGATCTCTGTTGAAAGAAGGAATTCATGTTCGTCTCTCTGGTCAAGATGTCGAAAGAGGCACTTTCTCTCATCGTCACCATGTCTTGCATCACCAGACTGTGGATAAAGCCACTTACAGGTAATTTAAGGCAATATTGACATCTGATTTTGAAAAACTATTGGCCACCAAAGTACGACAGAGAAATGAATTTTTTATTTTCTTCGGTTTTTATGATGGGATAAATTTGGCTCATAGCTATTTCAGATAGTTTCTGTCGAATTAGATTATCTATTATATTGGGGTTGAAACCGTTGTTCGCGGCTATTGATTTTATAGTTTGGACTTCAGCGGAATGCGGAGCTATGTAACCCAAAAAATTATTTGAGATATTTAAATGGGTAGCATCTGTTAAACAACCTTCTTTGTCGATTGCCGATATTCCGATATCTGTTAGAAGGCCCCTCTTTTTTAACCCGGTTTTTTATCACGTTCCGATTGTAAACCTCTGTAGCACTATTAAGTTTTACCGAGAATCTGTTGAAATATGTAAAATATTTATCACTTTTGTTTAAATACCACTGTACCACTGTTAGGTCTTCAGTTGTCTGATGATGGGATAGTTCATTTCCCGAAACTCGAGTCACAAGAAAATATGTAATATATATTTTTTTGGTAGTTAAAGATAGTAATTTCTACAATTTGTTTTAATTATGATCAACTACCAAATAGTAACGACTGAAACAATTCAGTAACTTTCCTCATGCTCAAATCAGACCATAATTTGCTGTAGCTCATGCTCCTTCTTAATGATTTAAAGAGTACTTAGTACCATACTTATGTACTTATCTACTTTTCTGAGGGGTCTGCATTCATTTGCTATAAACTAAAGAAATATTTTTTCTCAATTTTGTCTAATTTACGGAGATCACAGACAACAATTATATACTCCCTCTCGACGTAAATTTACTGGTTCATTTGACCTACCAGCTTATTAAACTACCTGAAAATTTTTTATCAGTCCACACTAGTTAATATAATTAAAGCAGAGTGCTATAATTACAATCGACAATAGAAGGCCAATCTCAAAAATGCTCTTTTTGTTTTCAAAAATGTTTTTTTTTTTTCAGACCACTATGCAACTTGTACCCAGATCAAGCCCCTTACACAGTTTGCAACAGTTCGCTCTCTGAGTTTGGCGTGCTCGGTTTCGAATTGGGCTACTCTATGACCAATCCCAATGCTTTAGTGATTTGGGAGGCTCAATTTGGAGATTTCAGTAACACGGCTCAGTGTATTATCGATCAATTCATTTCTTCCGGTCAAGCCAAATGGGTGAGACAGAGTGGATTGGTTATGCTTTTGCCCCATGGTTTTGAAGGTATGTTTATTATATTGTTTGTTATTTTTAAATTTATTTGAAGGGGGAAACTTTTGAGGACACCCAAATCCCTCTCACTGTAAACATCTAAACATTTGAACGGTTCGGAAAAATTTAATCAATCAATTATAATGATAAGCCTGATATTCCGTAAATTATACCAAAAGTGATCGTATTCTCTTGCCCTATTTAACAGTGGTCTTACGCCACTTTAGGAACAGCGCTGTTAATTGTTTACCCAACTGCAAAAGGTTGGATGGTCCTACGAAACCAGAAAATTTCTTTCCTGGCCCGCGGTTCGAACTCTCATTCTCACGATTATGAGTCTGATGTCTAAGCCACAAGATTACCGCCACATATGATTGGACTATAGTTGTTGAGAACAGTTATGTTATTTTTTTAGGTATGGGACCTGAACACTCGAGCTGTCGCCCTGAACGTTTTCTCCAAATGTGCTCAGACGACCCCGATTACATGCCACCAGAAAGTGACGAGTTTGCTGTCCGTCAACTTCACGACATCAACTGGATAGTGGCAAACTGTACCACTCCCGCTAACTTGTTCCACATTCTCAGGAGGCAGATCGCTCTACCTTTCCGTAAACCCCTGATTCTGCTAACACCCAAAAGTTTGTTGAGGCATCCTGAAGCCAGAAGCAGTTTCGATGAGATGGTTGATGGAACTGAATTCAAGAGAATCATCCCTGATGATAACGTTGGAAGCAATGCCAAAAAACTGATTTTCTGCACCGGCAAAGTCTACTATGACCTGAAGAAAGCAAGGGAAGAAAAGAATTTAACCAACGATATTGCTCTGGTCAGAGTTGAACAGGTAGGTGAATATTTCATATTTGTTTTCACAGACTTCATTGATTTTGAGTTGATTTTCTTTGGTATTATACTTTTACTTGTTTCCCTTGAAAATATTCAACGATCCAATGTTTTATAGACATTTAGCCTTTGTACTAAGGTGATGATGTCTTCACACTTGGAAGCATATTGATATGGAATAAAATTGATTCAGTTAGCATCATAGAGTGGACAAAGGTGCCACGCGCGTTCGCTGTCGAGACGTTTTTTAGTAAGGGTCACTCAATCAGCACCACGCAACATGCATTCTACATTCTGTCAAGAAAGTACCGGGAATTATCGATTTTTTTTTCCTAGGTTGGTACCACTGTCCTTAATTACTATGCCAAGCTTGAGCGGGATCTGTTAACTAGTGTGTTTGCAACAGCTGATTAAGTCAGTCGATGTCAGAGTGCGTGCCGATTTTTACTATGGGTGATTACGTTGAGCAAAGAATTTGTTTAAAGTTTTGTGTTGCAAATGAATTTTCGTGTGCCGATGCATTGAAAATGTTGCAAAAGGCCTTTGGTGATAATGCTCTATCGAAAACTCGTGCATATCAGTGGTACAGAGCCTTCAAGGACAGTCGTGAAGTGGACGCCCATCGACGGCTTCGATCGAAGATAACGTCGATAAAATTAAGGAAAGGGTGCTGGAAAACCGTCGTACCAGCTCGAGAGAGATAGCACATGATCTTAAGATATCCCACGAGTCCGCACGTACGATTTTGATTGATATTTTGGGCATGAGAAAGGTGGCCGCACGACTCGTACCGAAAGACCTGAATTTTCTTCAAAAACGTCATCGCGAACAGGTTGCTTCAGACATGCTGGATCGCTGTAATTCCGATTCTACATTCATGGAATGCATTATAACTGGTGATGATACCTGGGTCTACGAGTACGATATGCAAACAAGCCAGCAATCATCGGAATGGGTGGCAAAAAATGAGCCGAAACCGAAAAAACCACGCCAAAGCCGCTCGAAAATGAAGGTGATGCTCATTGTTTTCTTCGATATCCGTGGCGTGGTGCACTACGAATTCGTTCCAGAGGGTCAGACGGTAAACAAGGAGTATTACCTAGGCGTTATGAAACGTTTGCGTGAGCGTATCCGTAAGAAGCGGCCAAATTTGTGGGCGAACAACTCATGGATTTTGCATGACGATAACGCGCCTTCTCACCGAGCTACGATTGTGACTGACTTTCTCGCCAAAAACTCATCAAACGTGCTTCAGTAACCACCGTAGTCGCCGGATTTGGCTCCCTGCGACTTTTTCCTCTTCCCAAAACTAAAATTGTCCCTTCGTGGCACCCGTTTTGAGTCGATTGAAGCCATAAAACAAAATTCGGCGCGAGAGCTAAAGTCCATCCCGGAAAGCGCCTACAAAAAATGTTTCGATAATTGGAAGTGCCGTTGGCATAGATGTATTGGAGCAAATGGAGCATATTTTGAAGGCGACCCAATAAATTTTGACGATTAAATGTAAAAATGTTGTTTTAATTGAAAATTCCCGGTACTTTATTGACAGAGTAGTATGTCTATTTCAATATTGAGGCCTGTGGCCGTGTTGCTGCTCAGCAGTCAATTGTTTCATGGCCAACACTGAACGCGACGGATGTGGGAGATGTGTTTACAGCAGGACGGTACTACAACACATTTCCCAGAACGCCTCATCTCCTTGGGGGTGATCTGCACTGGTCAGCACAGTCACCCTCTAAATGGGACTGAGTAAAATAAATTGTTTATGATTGGCATAGGACCCTGGGTCACCTTAAGAATAACATTTGTCAAGCTATAGTCAATGGGACAGATTTGAATGAAACTTCAAAAGTAGATTAACACAGTAACTTATCAGATCTCTATCTGATCATCTATCATTTTTTTTTTCTGTCTTTCCAGGTCTCCCCCTTCCCATTCGATTTGATTAAACAAGAATGCGCCAAATATCCCAATGCTCAGCTCTGTTGGACGCAAGAAGAACACAAAAATCAAGGATACTGGACATACGTTCAGCCTAGATTCGACACCGCACTAACTGGAGCTCGAGACGTTTCGTAAGTTGATTGTTTTATTTCTGATATTCACAAGTGAAGATATGATTAACGTTCAGTATGAGATCTTATTTTCATGTTACAGGTTTTTCAAAAAATTGTTATAGTTTCTGAAATTGGAATATTACTATGTCGAATATGATATTGAATGTTGTCCGTTCTACTATATTAAAGCAGTAAGGTCATGGCAACCTAACAAAGAAGAAATGGCTTTTTGCTAAGTCGAAAGGCATTTTTCAGTGGAGCTTGCAAATAAAAGTGTGGTTACGGATCAAATGTCAAAAGACCGATGTAACTAACAAAAGCATTTTCATTCCTGTACGATTTTCCGTCTGGCGCTCGCGCTGTAAATGTCTTACCGTTTCATTTGACCTACTTGCTCATTGGAACTACTGGAAAAAATGTATCAATCGATCGAATTGATCTTGACTATGCTTGTTCAATTATTATCGTGATAAACCTTTGTAACTCCATTTAGAATGGTTGGTTACCATTTTTTTAGTGAAGATTCTGCTGTTGGGATTAGTGTTAAGAATGGAACGATCACTTGAAAACTAAAAAGGCAAATACCGTTGTGTTATTTCAGTTCTTCAATTTCCAAAAATGTTTAGAAAGTCGAAACTCTTCAAATGATAGATATATAGATTATTTGCAATATAAAATGCTCATACCAGATGTAGAAGCATGTAAGTTGATTTTTTTGTACAAAATATTATGTTTATTGTTTGAAAATGATGCAACGCCAAAAAACAGTTCTTTTTTTTTATCCGAACCAGTTATAGAGCTACTTGCGTACATTTTCATACTAATTGAAGTATTGTTCAGCGAGAGCGTGTCCCAGTGATGCGAATAGATGATAATTGGGCAGAGCCAAATCTGGAGAACAAACACTGATCGGTCTCACTGTGTGTGATGGGGATTATCATGGAGCAAAATTACTTTGTATGGAGTTTTTCCATATTCGATAGTTTTTCACATAGTGAAAACTTCTGCAGTATCTATCCTAATAATTAAATGTCTAAATTCGACATCGAATGTCACAGGAAATTATATCAAATAAATGTTATAAAAATTCACGATTCAAACGATTGAACCTTTTTATCATCAATTAAATAAACAAAAATGAAATTTGAGAATATAAGGACAAAACATTTTGGAAGGAGCATATTTATTAGAATTTTTCATCTTCAAGCACATTTCACGAATTTTTGATTGTCTCGGTCTTTACTTGACGGAAATTCATCTTCAATATAAGAAAAACAAATGTTAACTTCCGCTATTTTATTGATTTTCACAACAATTGTTTCGTCATACCATGACTTCATCAGGTGAGTATTTAAACTGAGGTATACAATGCAAAACATGACCTTAAATACACAGCTCTGGTACAAAAAATAGAGGGGAGGAAAGAGGTATACAATTAATGAAAAATATTAAGTAGGGGGGATCTATTTAAATCTATTTGATCATTCAATAAAATTTGTCTTTTATTATATCTATTGATTTCTAAAGTTTCTAACAGATTTAGTTTCTGACTTTTGTTTTCGATATGTAATATTTCATAGTTCATATTAAAATTATGGCAAGTCTCTAACAATAGTTTGAATATTCAAACGAAACCAAATTTATTTCATTAACTTACATAGGCCAAAAATCTGAAAAGATTGCTAGATATTTAAAGAAAAACGAAAAATATAACATCTCTTTTAAAACTATTAATTCTTTAGGCAGCTTAATAAAAAATAATAAAGACGTCATTCCAAAAAACAAAAAATCAGGAGTTTACAAGTTAACATGTAGTGATTGCCCATGTGTATATGTGGGACAGACACGCCATTCATTCCAAACAAGGATACGAGAACATGAAAAATGTTACATTAATAATAATATGAATAAAAACAATATTCTAATTTCCGCTAATATTTTATTGACACTACGATCGTTACGTCATACCATGACTTCTTCAGGTGAATATTACAAGATACTGAGTATACCATGAACAAGAACTTCATTTTATAGTACATGGATATAACAAAAATAGAAGAGGGGGTGAAGAGAGTTTTACAATAGTTTTGGGAAACTGAAAAATGGTTCAAAAAAGATTCAACAAAGGGGAGTCACTTAATTCAGTTTGGTTATTCAATAATATTTTTCTTTTATGATATCTATTAATTTCTAAAGTTTCTAATAAGTTTAATCTAAATCTTTTGTTTTCTGAGTGTAAAATTTCAAAGTTACTATTAAAACTATGTCCTGTGTCTAAAAGGTGCTCTGCGTAGGTTGAATTTCCCTTTTTGTTACAATAGCATTTTTCATGTTCCCTGAGTCTCGTCTGGAACGATCTTCCTGTCTGACCAACATATACAAAATGGCAAGTACCGCACGTTAACTTATAAACACCTGATTTCTTGTTCTTAGATGTTTTATCTTTATTATTTTTTATTAGTTTTCCTAGGGAGTTATTCGTTTTATAAGAAATTCTAAAATTGTGATTCTTCTTTAAATATCTAGCTACCTTTTCTGTTTTTGGTCCCAAGTATGTCAACGAAATGTATTTACTTTCAATTGGATCATTATTAATGGGATATACTAATTTCAAGGCCAGCTTTAATTGTATTTTTGTGAAAAGATTCTCAATAATCGGAACGTTGAAACCGTTGTTCAACGCAATCTGTTTGATAATATTATATTCTTTGTCAAAATTCTCACGTGACATGGGTATTTTGGCTAATCTATATAACATGCTATTGTATGCTGCTAATTTTTGTGAGTAAGGGTGGTTTGATGTGAAGTGAATTGTTCTATCTGTATGGGTTGGTTTCCGGTATATTGAAAAAACGTGTGGATTCCTTAGAAACTAGAATAATAAATAGCCCTTATTTTAAATGTTTCATTTATTGGTGTAGATATGTCGACGACGTTCTATGTTTATTCAATGGCACTGATAGACAATTTTTTTTGTGGATTTCATAAACAAATTATCCCCAACCATACAATTCACTTATGAAGGGGAAAAAAACAATAGTATAAACTTTTTAGACTTAACTATCACAAAAATTAATAATAAACACGTTTTTTCAATATACTGGAAACCAACCCATACAGATAGCACAATTCACTTCACATCAAACCACCCATACTCACAAAAATTAGCAGCATACAATAGCATGTTATATAGATTAGCCAACATACCCATGTCACGTGAGAATTTTGACAAAGAATATAATATTATCAAACAGATTGCGTTGAACAACGGTTTCAACGTCCCGATTATTGAGAATCTTTTCACAAAAATACAATTAAAGCTGGCCTTGAAATTAGTATATCCCATTAATAATGATCCAATTGAAAGTAAATACATTTCGTTGACATACTTGGGACCAAAAACAGAAAAGGTAGCTAGATATTTAAAGAAGAATCACAATTTTAGAATTTCTTATAAAACGAATAACTCCCTAGGAAAACTAATAAAAAATAATAAAGATAAAACATCTAAGAACAAGAAATCAGGTGTTTATAAGTTAAATTGCGGTACTTGCCATTTTGTATATGTTGGTCAGACAGGAAGATCGTTCCAGACGAGACTCAGGGAACATGAAAAATGCTATTGTAACAAAAAGGGAAATTCAACCTACGCAGAGCACCTTCTAGACACAGGACATAGTTTTAATAGTAACTTTGAAATTTTACACTCAGAAAACAAAAGTTTTAGATTAAACTTATTAGAAACTTTAGAAATTAATAGATATCATAAAAGAAAAATATTATTGAATAACCAAACTGAATTAAGTGACTCCCCTTTGTTGAATCTTTTTTGAACCATTTTTCAGTTTCCCAAAACTATTGTAAAACTCTCTTCACCCCCTCTTCTATTTTTGTTATATCCATGTACTATAAAATGAAGTTCTTGTTCATGGTATACTCAGTATCTTGTAATATTCACCTGAAGAAGTCATGGTATGACGTAACGATCGTAGTGTCAATAAAATATTAGCGGAAATTAGAATATTGTTTTTATTCATATTTTCAAGATGAATTTCCGTCAAGTAAAGACCGAAACAATCATAGACATTAATAATAAACCGAATTCAACTTATGCCCAACCATTTGTTAGAGACTGGCCATAATTTTAATATGAACTATGAAATATTACATATTGAAAACAAAAGTCAGAAACTAAATCTGTTAGAAACTTTAGAGATCAATAGATATAATAAAAGACAAATTTTATTGAATGATCAAATAGATTTAAATAGATCCCCCCTACTTAATATTTTTCATTAATTGTATACCTCTCTTTCCACCCCTCTATTTTTTGTACCAGAGCTGTGTATTTAAGGTCATGTTTTGCATTGTATACCTCAGTTTAAATACTCACCTGATGAAGTCATGGTATGACGAAACAATTGCTGTGAAAATCAATAAAATAGCGGAAGTTAACATTTGTTTTTCTTATACATTTCACGAATGTTATTTTCCAAATTCATTGAATTCCAGACATTATATAATATTCTTGAATATGAAAAATTTTGAGACCTGTAGGCTTTCAAGACAATTTTTCTTTTACGTCTGAATTTTTTAGTAATACTGAATCTAAAAGTTGGTTCGCTAGTCTGTTCGGAACCAGTAAGCCAAAAGAAGAACAAAAGATTGAACCGACAAAAAGAGCAATTAGGTGAGAACTGATGATCATATCTTCACGTGTAAATGAGTGCACCTAGTCTATAGTTGCTTCACTGTTTTTGTGTAATTGCGCTTCTTGTGCTTTTAACATATTTCGGCTACCTTGATTTTGTTTTGTGAATGGTTTTTTGTCTCATTGTCATAATGTTAGGTAATTTTTTCCTTGTCTATTCCCTACGGATGAGTAGTTTTATTTTTGATCAACAAATTCATTGATTTTTTATTTTTGCAGATTCATTTTTCATTCGAAATGAACAACATTGTTATAACATATTGGAGACTATAAATGCTTGAGAATAAATAATTCATCTAATAGTTTTGAAGGAAAAAATTATCTTGGTAAAGGTTAACATAGTCGTCTGAAGATATTACTGTATATAAATAACGGACCTTCAAAATTCACTTTTTCAGCCATGAAATAACATTCTTATATAGTTCACAAGCCTTCTCTAATTTCTAAATAAATTAATTAAATGCAATCGGTCAGGAGAAAATTAGTATGTCTGTCCAACAGAAAAATTGTGTTTTGTGTAAAAATATAGTAACTTGGGAATTACATCCTGTCCATTGACTGGCAAAAGTTCTAATATAGGTAAATTTGGACAGATTTCTATTCAAATCTTCTAAGTAAGAATATCTCCTTTAATTTTTCCGATGAGGTTATCTTGTATTTACTCATGATCAAAGTTTTCGACAAAAAGGAGCAATAATTATTTAAATATTTATTTGTGTATTTTAATATTAGCCTTCTACATATTTAATTTCAAAAAATTATATTCAATAACTTCAGAAATTAAATTGGAATAATGGTATATACATTCTGTCAAGAAAGTACCGGGAATTATCGATTTAAATCTGGCGGGGCAATGAGGCAGGTAAAAATTTTTTTTCCTAGGTTGGTACCACTGTCCTTAATTACTATGCCAAGCTTGAGCGGGATCTGCCAACTAGTGTGTTTGCAACAGCTGATTAAGTCAGTCGATGTCAGAGTGCGTGCCGATTTTTACTATGGGTGATTACGTTGAGCAAAGAATTTGTTTAAAGTTTTGTGTTGCAAATGAATTTTCGTGTGCCGATGCATTGAAAATGTTGCAAAAGGCCTTTGGTGATAATGCTCTATCGAAAATTCGTGCATATCAGTGGTACAGAGACCGAAAAAACCACGCCAAAGCCGCTCGAAAATGAAGGTGATGCTCATTGTTTTCTTCGATATCCGTGGCGTGGAGCACTACGAATTCATTCCAGAGGGTCAGACGGTAAACAAGGAGTATTACCTAGGCGTTATGAAACGTTTGCGTGAGCGTATCCGTAAGAAGCGGCCAAATTTGTGGGCGAACAACTCATGGATTTTGCATGACGATAACGCGCCTTCTCACCGAGTTACGATTGTGACTGACTTTCTCGCCAAAAACTTAACAAAGGTGCTTCAGCAACCACCGTATACGCCGGATTTGGCTCCCTGCGACTTTTTCCTCTTCCCAAAACTAAAATTGCCCCTTCGTGGCACCCGTTTTGAGTCGATTGAAGCCATAAAACAAAATTCGGCGCGAGAGCTAAAGTCCATCCCGGAAAGCGCCTATAAAAAATGTTTCGATAATTGGAAGTGCCGTTGGCATAGATGTATTGGAGCAAATGGAGCCTATTTTGAAGGCGACCCAATAAATTTTGACGATTAAATGTAAAAATGTTGTTTTAATTGAAAATTCCCGGTACTTTCTTGACAGAGTACTAAGTACTATTTATATCAAACGACATATAAAATAAACATTCATTATAAGACATCCAAATGATATAACAAAATCCAATAAATAAAAATTGTTAACCAAAATTCTATAAATTAAATATTTTGAATAGACAAAATTTTGTTTCTGCTGATCAATCTCATGAAAACAAATATCTTTCAAAAATGTTTTACATGATCTTGAGAATTTCATCATTAAATATGTAGAAGGCTAATATTAAAATATTCAAATAATTTTATACACCTTCTGTCAAGTATTAACCTCTATTTATGTTATTTTATTCATAATATATAATTATTTGGTTTCCTTAACATTCTTTATGCAGATAAGTACTTGTGCTATAACAGAGGCCGTTAAATTGTCTTTCAATCTTTTAGATCAAGGGTAAACCACAGAGCTATTTATTTACGTGTAAGATAACCTTATATTACCTTCAAATTTCTCAGCAGTTCATTTGTCAGATGTTTCTAAAGTATTGAAGGAGTAAATATTTGTTGTTGATTGATGTTATATTTTATTGAATATGAATTATTTGAATACTGACGAAGCAAAGTCTCTCTTAAAACTTGTTTTTCAGTAATGTTTTTACATATCTTGAGATTTTATACAAAGTAACTTAGTTAGATATCCAATAATATTCAATATTCTAAGTAAGATAGTTTTACGATGAAATTCTTTAGATCATGTTAAACATTTTTGAAAGATATTTGTTTTCATAAGATTGATCAGCAGAAACAAAATTTTGTCCATTCAAAATATTTAATTTATAGAATTTTGGTTAACAATTTTTATTTATCGGATTTTTTTATATCATTTGGATGTCTTATAATGAATGTTTATTTTATATGTCGTTTGATATAAGTGGTACTTATATGACATTATTTCAATTTAAGTTCTGAAGTTATTGAATATAATTTTTTGAAATTAAATTTGTAGAAGGCTAATATTAAAATATTTAAATAATTTTATACACCTTCTATCAAGTATTAACCTCTATTTATGTTATTAAATATTACAATAAGAAGAGGCTTTTTACTTGATAGAAGGATTATTACAAAATTTGAATATCAAATCAGATTTAATCTGTTAGTCTCCTATAATTTTAATTTCAAAAAATTTTATTCATTAGAATTAAATTAATGTTTTATAAGCACCGCTTATAACATGTCTATTAAATATAAGCAGTGCTTATATGACATTAATTTTATTCTAAAAGTTTTTTGAATAAAATATTTTGAAATAAAAATTATAGGAGACTAAGAGATTAAATCTATTTTGATATTAAAATTTTTTAATAAATATTATCACATTTGTCATTGTTGCTCTGTTAAATTGTGAAATTTGGCAGCTCAGGTGGTTTAAGGGAATGTTAAAGTAATAAATGAAGCACACGATAGTGTTGATTGATATTATTTATGGAAACAAAAGTTAACTGATTTTTTTAACTTTTTGGGGTATAACTTCTAAACTGGGACCAAATTCAGAGTTTCAGCTCCTGATTTATGTTCGAGAAAGCACTAAGCATATGTTTATTTTATTTTATGTATTGAAATAACTCTGGTATACTACTTCCATTTTGTTTCCTGTATTTTATTCCCTCTGTAATTTTGTATACAGGCTGTTTTCACAGTAGGAAGAAACTCAACAAAGTGAACCATTTTATTAAAAATCGCTTAGGGGGCGTCCATAAATTACGTGAGATGTTTAAGGGGGGAGGGGGTCGAGTCAAATCTCATCTAATCTTACGTTGGAGAGAGGGGGGGTCTCGGCAAATATCACGCATTTTTTTTTCTGATTGAAACAAAAAAAATTATGCTATTTTGGTAACGAAGTTGAAGGAGCAGATGATTTTACTGAAAATCATATGGACATGTTGGTTCCAATAGCCTCTCTTGAGACCGCGCATGATCCTCCATGGACTGAATTAGAGTAGATATTCTTTTTTTTAATCACAGTAGTCACGATTCAAGTATTCTATTGTTAAATTTTTATTACACTTATAACTGTCAGCAAATTTGATTACTAGTCGTAAATGAAAGTACGAAGTAATTTTTTTTTCCTTTTACAATAACAATCCAACGCGTTTACGTAAGAAACCCACATTTTGAAAAATCTCACGTGAGATTGGGGTATGGGGGAGGGGGTTGAATAAAATCTCACGTGAGATTGGGGTATGGGGGAGGGGGTTGAATAAAATCTCACGACATCTCACCAGGGGGGAGGGAGGTACAGAAAATTTAAAAAAAACACCTCACGTAATTTATGGACGCCCCCTTACATGAAATATTCAAGAGGACAAAGTTGTTCAACCTGTTGAATTCGAAGTCTTGAAATTTCGAATCCGGTTAGGTTACTTTAAACTACAGAGATATTATCTCCATGCTTTAAATGAGATGTTATACAAAAAGTGAAACAGCGGTAATTACGACTGTTTTGTGAATTCATTAAAAGAAATTCATTCAAATATTGAACATTTGGATAGTTCAAGCAAAATGCGGCAGAAAGATATCCCTTGTAAAATAATTGATATCCGCGAGTGCAGATACGAACTTTGTTCTTTTCAATTATTTGATACGAGTGTCCTCTTGAGTTTACGTATAAGATCGTATTCCCTTCCTATATTTAAATTAGTATGCGGCATCATTCAACAAATTAACTAAAGTCAAAAAGCTCACAGGTCTGTTGGAGGTTTACATTGAAATTGCGATATCGAAACGACACATATTGTCAATAGAGACCCTCGACTCGCTGACGTCGTCATAACTAACAGGACCGGGTTTAAATTGCTAGAATCGAATGCGAATTAAAGGGCTTCTATCTCTGTCCCGTTTTATATAGGCAATTTTTGTGTGAAATGGTTTATTTTTATGAGTCCTGTTAAGAACAGTCTCAACTTTGAGCTGTGTCATGGGGTGTTGAATATATATATATTTTTTAATATTAACAAAAAATATTGTAGCAGACTGCTGTGGAAGTGGAAACTTGATAATATTTAAATAAGGTTATTCTGATTTTCACAAACTTTTAGTGTTATATTTACAACAATCGTTTCGCTATCACAGTAGCATCATCAGGCAAGATTACATTTTGAATAACTAAGCTTGTTTCCGAAATCCGTTGCTATTTATATTACAGTAAGTACAATAAATTTTTATTGCGCACTAAAACCCAAAAAAGGGTCTGCAAATTCCAGCTTATCTGAATTAGTATTTAACAGAGGTGAGTTATTTAAATCTATTTGTTCGTTAAGTAATATTCCAATTTTATTATGTTTATTTATCTCTAGGGATTCTAACAGATTTAAGGCATAACTTTTACTTTCTATATGTAGAATTTCAAAATTATGGTTGAAAGTATGTCCCGTTTCTAACAAATGGTTGGAATATGTAGAGTTACTTTTATTATTGAGGAAACTCTTCAAATGTTCATAAATTCTATGTCGGAAAGTTCTTCCAGTCTGTCCTATATAAACTTTAGGGCAATCACCGCAGGTTAACTTATAAACCCCCGATTTATCATCTTTATATGTACAGTCTTTATTATTTTTAAGAAATTTACTCAAGTTTGAATTGGTTTCAAATGAAGTTCTTAAATTATATTTATTTTTGAGGTATGTAGCAATTTTCTCAGAAATACCTTCAGTGTATTTTAAGGAAATGTATTTAAAATTTTCTTTTATATTAGGAAACACCATATTTAAAGCTATTTTATTATTTTTATTCATCAACAATTTGTCTATCAACTTAGTTGTCAATAGTTAGTCAATAAAAGTTTGTGAAAATCAGAATAACCTTATTTAAATATTATTTAATATGGATTTTCACCAAGTAAGGACTGATTCAATTCAATATTTTGGAAACTTGATTATCTACAGTATGTCTGGGTCAAAACTCGGCTAAAACATTATTTCAAATGTAACCTACAAATTGAATAGAACTTCATTTAGTTCAAATTTTCTAGATTGTAAGCGAAGGTTGCAACGAAAAAGAACAAGTTATTTCCTCTAATTAAGTGTAGTGAGATATCTAGATTTAATTTATCTCTTTTACTTTCTCTGTTAACCAGAAGCTATAACCTTCTGTACGCTGATGTATCATTCATTCCGACTTTATTTACTATCTATTTTAAGTTCATATCCTTTACTATTATAAGTAGTAATATCTACAGCTGATCCTTATGATAACATTGTACCTTTATCGATTTTTAACATAACATACATTCATTTTTAAGTACTTTGCTGAGTAAAAAATTACGGATCTTTCGTTTTTTCTGATTCTTCCAACAAAGATTACTTATTTTATATGATGATTTTGTTGTGATTGCTTGAACAAAAATAGTTTTTGTTGATTTGTTCAAAGTTTATCGAAAAGGATTGAACTAATAGTCGAATTTGATATGCTTTTAGATCAAACAAAAATAAATTAAGAACTTCCGAAGCGAGTATTCCCTCTTATAGCGGTGATAACAGCTTGCAAACGACACGGCATACTCAGATCAAATTTTTGATCCCATACTGCGGAATATTGGCTCATTCCTACACCAGTCTGTTGTAAAAAAACTTTCTAGAATTTCTGGGAGCAGGTACATATCTCCATAAATGTCTCCCCATCTCTTCCCAATCATGTTCTATTAGATTCAAATTTGGCAAGCCAAACAAATCTGTAGATTTGAACCTTATCAATGCCATCTTAAGCTGAAACACTGGCCAGAACAACTGAAAGCAGCCGAAATTATCTTGTCCCCAAACCATGTAAAGATGCAAACACCATCACATCCTATCGACCAATTAACTTGCTCCCAGTTCTGTCAAAAATCTTAGAAAAAATAGTGCTTTAAAGAATAAACTCCGACCCAAATACAGGGGAGTAGATATCAGATCATCAGTTCGGATTCCGGTCAAACCACTCCATAATACAGCAAATTCATAGAATTAACCACGAAATAAGTAAAGCACTTGAAGACAGGCAATACTGTACATCAGCATTCTTGGACGTGAGCTTTTGATAAAGTCTGGCATCCTGGTTTGCTCTATAAAATCAAAAAATATCTGCCTGGTTGTTATTATGAATTATTGAAGTCCTATCTTAGTGAAAAACGATTCAGATTGAGAGTTGGTAGTGAGGAATTGAACTACTTCCCAATACAATCAGGAGGGAGGTGTCATTGGACCACTGCTGTAAGTGCTGTGCATTGTTGACCTGCCTACAAGTTCTCATACCATATTGGGAACTTTTGCGGATGTTATAGGCATTCTAGCTGTTGACGAAGTTTCATAAAATGTCACTAATAAATTACAGAAAAAACAGAAAGTCCAAATCTGTACAATTGAATTTCACCTTACGGAGAGGCCAGTGTCCACCTGTATATATAAATAATGTACAAATATCAGAGGTCTCAAGTACAAAATACATGGGCATGCATTTACATAACAAACATACATGGAAGGATTACATAATTAAGAAAAGGAAGCAAATAGTCTGAAAAACACAAGAACTAAATTGGCTTATGGGAAGGAAATCTAAACTGGCACTGGAAAACAAGATAATCATCTATTAAACAGTGACAAAGCCTACTTGAGTATAGGGTATAGTCAGACAGTACTAAAAGCTCTGGAATCCAGCTGTTTTAGATCCAAAACAGTCTGAAGTTGCCGCACGGCTTTAAACTGGCTCGGTATGTATAACGGAGTCACTCTGGTTTGGATACCGAGCCACTCAAACTATTTGGGTAACGAGGAGGCGGATCGGCTGGCATTTGCTGGAGCTGCGCTGCCTCTGGTAGGACCGAAACCATTCCTGGGAATACCACATGACGTGGCTAACGAGGCGATAACAGACAGAATGAACTCAAGGCTAGAGTCTTTCTGGCGGAGCCATTCTGGCCTGAAACATTCGAAGTTGTTCCTTAGGAACAGCTTCGAACAAAAAGATGGCTAACCTAGCGCTAGGTCTGGATAGGGCCAAACTAAGAACACTTGTCGGAATAATGACAGGTCACTGCAGACTGAAAGCGCATTTGCACAAAATCGCTCTGGCTGAAGACAATGAATGCAGGCTGTGTCTTGAGGACACTGAAACAGCCATGCACATCGTCTCAGAGTGCCTAGCGGTGAGTCGCATCAGATTCGAGGTCTTTGGCCAGGCTTTTATAGCCCACAGCGAACTGAAAAAATTACCCCTGAACAAGATTATCGGTTTTATCCAAAAACTGGATCTCGTCGGGGAGATATAAATTAGGGGTGAACCACGATAGTCCGTGCGGACGCAGTGGTAGGGTGTATAGACGCCCGCTCGCCATAAATAACAATAGGGTATCAAGCTCTGGGGGTGTACAAGCAAATCACATCAATAGTTCAGATACTTCGAATGATAGCAAATGCTCCATGGTAGGTAACTAATCAAACCCTACACGAAGGTCTACGAATCCGTAAAGGATGTCATTAAAGAGAAGAGCGAGAAACATCATGCTAAACTGGAAAGCCACCAAACATCGATTGAATCCAGTAGTCCTGCCACAATATAGAAGACTAAGAAGAAAATGGCCAGCTGACTTGAGATATAGTTGAAGGAGCTTTTTCACTGGAAAAGGCCTTATAATGTCATTGCGAGAGCCTCAAGCTCCATAGTTAGCAAATAAGCTTAGAGAATATGTGCTTTCTGATTGCTAATAAATGTATTTTAATAAAGAAAAAAAGATTAGCAGTAACTATCTAATCAGTGAACAAGATTACGTCCTTTCCAAGAATAGTCTTCTAGAACCTCTGCGATCTACGGTCAAGTTTAAATTCAGCATTTAGATGTAAATTAACGTCAAGATAATGCAAACTTTGTTAGGATCGTGGATGACGAACCAGCTTTTCTCAAGCACTCATCGAAACAACAACAACTTTTTTCAGTTAAGCAATCACGATAAAATAAGGCCATACAGATAGTAAACTATGTTACTAGGATTTCAAAAAGAAATGCAAATCACAGAATGCTCGGAAGTATAGTTCACAACATTTGTTTCATTTAAACTTTCTTTTTTTAGATATGTTGGCAGACCTACTGCCCCTAGCACTGCAACTGGTAGCAAAGCTCAACATCTTAAGGAACTTTCCGGTCTATTAGAAGCAGCTATGGAAATCAACTAGAAATGTTTAACACTTGTTGGTTTAACGACTTTTTTAATAGATACTAGAATAATCACCACTCGAAACTCTAGAAGACATATTTAAATTCAAATAGATGATTATTTTAGTAATTCTCTTTTCGAACTGCACCAAAACTAAAAGAAATATGATGTAAGTATGTATATAGCACTGTTGTTTTATGTGTTATGTTTTGATTGTTACTTGGACCAAAATGGTCCAGTTAAGGACTGTCAAAGTTGAAGTATGATTGTAAGTGCTAAAAGTATTGTTAAGCTTAATCTCTCATGAGAGTTGGTCAGGTGAACTGAAAGTATTTTTCATTTGTTATTTATTTATTGAAAGTATGTATGACTTATGGCTGATGAATAAATTTTAATCGCATACTTCAGTGTTTTTTATTTTGTACCTCCAATCAAAATAGTGAAAAGAATTGACGTGAAGTCGGAAGCTTTTCTGCTCTTGATCAACAGTCCATTTTGCCTGAAAATTTAAAATCTGTGAATTAAGTCATGAAGAACTTATACAGAGTGTTTCAGCATAAACTGGACAAAAATATACTGGGTGTTAAAAAACAAAGTTTCGAGTTTTGGGAGCTGATTATAGACCTCAAAGTAAGTAATAAATTTCATATAAACATGAGTCCGCAAATGAGCCGTTTTGGAGATATGAGCGATTTTCGGTTTACAAATGAACTACTAGCGCAACCAAATACAATATTCGATTTATTTTCATCTTTCAGATGTCTTGTTTACTGAACTTACAATTAAAATGTTTCTCAATCGGTTCATTAAAAAAAATCTGGCATCAAACATTTGGTTATCTATAAAATAAAATAGTAAAAGGCTTTTTACTTGATAGAAGAAATACTACTCTGTCAAGAAAGTACCGGAAATTTTTAATTTAAAACAACATTTTTCATTTAATCGTCAAAATTTATTGGGTCGCCTTCAAAATAGGCTCCATTTGCTCCAATACATCTATGCCAACGGCACTTCCAATTATCGAAACATTTTTTATAGGCGCTTTCCGGGATGGACTTTAGCTCTCGCGCCGAATTTTGTTTTATGGCTTCAATCGACTCAAAACGGGTGCCACGAAGGGGCAATTTTAGTTTTGGGAAGAGGAAAAAGTCGCAGGGAGCCAAATCCGGCGAATACGGTGGTTGCTGAAGCACGTTTGTTGAGTTTTTGGCGAGAAAGTCAGTCACAATCGTAGCTCGGTGAGAAGGCGCGTTATCGTCATGCAAAATCCATGAGTTGTTCGCCCACAAATTTGGCCGCTTCTTACGGATACCCTCACGCAAACGTTTCATAACGCCTAGGTAATACTCCTTGTTTACCGTCTGACCCTCTGGAACGAATTCGTAGTGCACCACGCCACGGATATCGAAGAAAACAATGAGCATCACCTTCATTTTCGAGCGGCTTTGGCGTGGTTTTTTCGGTTTCGGCTCATTTTTTGCTACCCATTCCGATGATTGCTGGCTTGCATATCGTACTCGTAGACCCAGGTCTCATCACCAGTTATAATGCGTTCTATGAATGTAGAATCGGAATTACAGCGATCCAGCATGTCTGAAGCAACCTGTTCGCGATGACGTTTTTGAAGAAAATTCAGGTCTTTCGGTACGAGTCGTGCGGCCACCTTTCTCATGCCCAAAATATCAATCAAAATCGTACGTGCGGACTCGTGGGGTATCTTAAGATCATGTGCTATCTCTCTCAAGCTGGTACGACGGTTTTCCAGCACCCTTTCCTTAATTTTATCGACGTTATCTTCGATCGAAGCCGTCGATGGGCGACCACTTCACGACCGTCCTTGAAGGCTCTGTACCACTGATATGCACGAGTTTTCGATAGAGCATTATCAACAAAGGCCTTTTGCAACATTTTCAATGCATCGGCACACGAAAATTCATTTGCAACACAAAACTTCAAACAAATTCTTTGCTCAACGTAATCACCCATAGTAAAAATCGGCACGCACTCTGACATCGACTGACTTAATCAGCTGTTGCAAACACACTAGTTGACAGATCCCGCTCAAGCTTGGCATAGTAATTAAGGACAGTGGTACCAACCTAGGAAAAAAATTTTTACCTGCCTCATTGCCCTGCCAGATTTAAATCGATAATTCCTGGTACTTTCTTGACAGAATGTAAATGTGAGTTTCGATGGATAAAGAAATGTTATAAACAATTTTTTTAATATTGTTTTCAGTCTTGAGCTTGTTTGATTGCATTAAAACAAGAAATAAGATTTCATTATTCATTGTAGAATCATTGCCCTATTTAAACTCGGCAGGTTTCTGGACGAGGAGCGAAGAAGTTGTTCGCTACAGTAGAATCAAAAGGAAAGAAACTTGATCATTTAGAATCTGTTGAAATTTTCAATTTAGTTCACAATAAAAATAATGAATGACTATACGGATCTATGTGAATCAAAAATATTTGAGATATTAAAATAAGTAACAGTAAGAAATTAGAAGTTTCGTAGTACGAAAACTCGAGTCACTGTATATCAGTTATAATAAAAAGTGATAGAAAACAAAGTAATTTCTTATTTCATTCCATTAAAATGAACTATGTCAAATTAACGGACTACTCCATCCAAAATAAGTAGCATCTGTTTACAAATCATCTATGACGTGCCGACATTCTAATAGTTGTTAGGCGCCCTCTCTTTTTTTAACCTGTTTTATCACCTCTTCTACCTGTATATGCATAAAATACCCTGTCCTGCTCGTTAAGTTTTCAGTTGTCTGAAGATGGGATAGTTAATTCCCGATACTCGAGTCACAATTAAAATATGTAAAATATCAATTTATTGATAGTAAAACAGTAATTTCTACAACTTGTTTTAATTGAAATTATTACATCAAACAAAATCTACAATGTAACTTTTTAATCATAAAATCAACACTACGGCAAATAGTGGCATTAATTTTTCAGAATGAAACAATTCTTATCAGTAAAAATAACTTTCTTTCATTTTTAAGCGACTTTTTAAATGAACTAATGTTTTTCTACGTTATTGCAAACAAGCTCGATTGTGCACCGTGCAATGTAAAGGCGTACATCGTCGTAAGTATTGCATAAAGAACTCTTTATACATTCAGAAACTGAATTGTTTCAGCCGTTACTATTTTGTAGTTGATCATAATTAAAACAAATTGTGGAAATTACTATGTTTTACTACCAATAAAAATATATATTACACATTTTCTTGTGACTCGAGTTTCGGGAAATTAACTATCCCATCATCAGACAACTGAAGACCTAACAGTGGTACAGTGGTATTTCAAGAAAAGTGATAAATATTTTGAATATTTCAATAGATTCTAGGTAACACCTAATAGTGGTACAGAGGTTTACAAGCGAAACGTGATAAAAAACCGGGTTAAAAAAGGGGGACCTTCTATAATAACATATATCGGAATGTCGGCAATCGTCAAAGAAGGTTAATAAACAGATGGTACCCATTTAAATATCTCAAATAATTTTTGGATTTACATAGCTCAGTATAATTATTTTTTACATTATTTTTTCGTGAACGAATTTGAAAATTTCAGTAATCAAGTTTCTCTTCTTTTGAATCTACAGGTAAAATTTTCTTAAGATTTACTTTTGTCGAAAGGAATTACTGTTTCCTACAGAAGGAGTGGCAATAGTTGAATTTTTGTTTACTTTTCATTAAATTCATTTTATGTTTGTTGAAAAAGGTTTTAAACAGATGTTACTTTTTAAATATCTCAAATGTTTTCGATTTACATAGCTCCGTACAGTCATTCATTATTTTTACAGTATTGTTATTGTGAACTAATTTGAAAATTTCAACAGATTCTAGATAATCGAGTTTCTTCCCTTTTGATTCTACATGTAAAATTTTAAGATTATCTATTGTGGAAAGGAATGACCGTTTTCTAGACAATGAGTGGCAAAAGTAGAATTTTGTTTATTTTTCATGCCGCTCATTGTCTAGAAAACGGTAATTCCTTTCCCACAATAGATAATCTTGAAATTTTGCAGCTACCATCATAGGTACCATCTGTTTAATAACCTTCTTTGTCGATTGCCGACATTCCGATATCTGTTAGAAGGCTCCTCTCTTTTTTAACCCGGTTTTTTATCACGTTTCGCTTGTAAACCTCTGTACCACTATTAGGTGTTACCTAGAATCTATTGAAATATTCAAAATATTTATCACTTTTGTTTAAATACCACTATACCACTGTTAGGTCTTCAATTGTCTGATGATGGGATAGTTAATTTTTAATCTTTATACATTGATGGTACTTCTCTCGTTACAGCTTAACAGTTCCTTCTGCAATACCTACGTCAAGTATTTGATGAATTCAGTCTTTAGTTGATGAAAACACTTTTCATCGCTAGTCACAATTTGGAACAAAAACTACTTTTTTGCCTTTGGAGCAGTTGTTCACACGTGAATTGGTTTCATACGGCACCTAATTTCCTATCTTTCCAATAATTCCCATTGCTTTTAAACGATGTTAAGTGGCTGGTTAAGTGACTTCAAGTGTTTTTCGACTCCCTTTTGCGTTTGTGATGGATCTCCATCGAGACTTGCCTCTATGCCTGTAATTCTTCATCCGTTAACTTTGGTGACGGTCTAGGTCGTTCTTCATTCTTCAGGTAGAAGCTCCCTCATAACACCCGCATTTCCGCCCAGAGCTTCAATACTCCTAATATATGAGGACTTTGTCCTCTCCAAAGTAATTTTCAGTCTAAAATCAAACTCAAGAAACGAACTGAACCACTTCGAACAAAATATGCAGGCTCCCATATAGTATTTTAAAATCATTGAACCATTCTTCTTCTATGAATGAGCAAATGATGGATTTAGAGCGAGATAAATCCTGTTCTTTGAACAAGAATTTATTGAATATATTTCTAATGCAAAAACTGGAAGTTTAGCTGTTAAAACTTTCGGATTACACCCCGTATATACTAGGAGGAGTGGATCTCTCTTATATTATCAGTCTAAGGTCATTATCACTCGTTGCGTCAACTCCAAGAAGCAAACAATAATGCTTATAGAGGCCAAATTTAATAAATTTAGACAGTCGATTGCATTGAATGCGTCTCTATATCGAGCAATATTTTACTTCACTGAAACATTTAATTAGAACAATTTTATAAAAAAATGGCTTTGAAATTCTCGAATCTATTTCGAAATATGTGTAAAATAAACAAAACCGGCGTACGAGAAGTTTCCCAATTTTATCCTATCGATGAACATATATTTGGGCTCACAACAGAACAAATACAAGTAAGTAAAAAAAAAAATATCAAAATGAATCCTGGCTTTATATACTTTCGAGCTGAAAGTAATCTGATAATATTGGAAAATTTCAGTTGAGGGAAAGTATTTTCAATTTTGCCCAGAAGGAATTGGCTTCGAAAGCGAACGAAATTGACAAAAACAACAAATTTGAAGAATTGAGGCCGTTTTGGAGAAAATTGGGAGAACTGGGTACTTTAGGTGAGTTTTTAAAATGGAAAATATTAAAAATTAAAATATTCAAAAATCTGCATGTTTGATTGTTTCTGTCCCTACTTGACGAAAATACATATTAACGTAGATTGTCTCCAATATTGAACAAAATTGGTTCGTCGATTACATTTTGGGAGTATGGAAACTAAATATTGAATTGAATCAGTCCATATTAAATAATATTTAAATAAGGTTATTCTGATTTTCACAAATTTTCATTGTTATGTTTACAATAATCGTTACAGTAAGTACAATAAGTTTTTATTGAGCACTAAAACCCAAAAAAAGGTCTCTGCAAATTCCAGCTCATCTGAATATATTTAACAGAGGTGAGTTATTTAAATCTAATTTAAATAATAATAATTAGATAAATTTCCTTAAAATACACTAAAGGTCTTTCTGAGAAAATTGCTACATACCTCAAAAATGAATATAATTTGAAAACTTCATTTAAAACCAATTCAAACTTGAGTAAATTCATTAAAAATAATAAAGACTGTACACATAAATATGATAAATCGGGGGTTTATAAGTTAACCTGCGGTGATTGCCCTAAAGTTTACATAGGACAGACTGGAAGAACTTTCCGACATAGAATTCGTGAACATTTCAAGAGTTTCCTCAATAATAAAAGTAATTCCACATATTCTAACCATTTGTTAGAAACAGGACATATTTTCAACCATAATTTTGAAATTCTACATATAGAAAGAAAAAGTTATGCCTTAAACCTGTTAGAAACCCTAGAGATGAATAAACACAATAAAATTGAAATATAACTTAACGAACAATTAGATTTAAATAACTCACCTCTGTTAAATATATTCAGATAAGTTAGAATTTGCAGAGACCCTTTTTTGGGTTTTAATGCTCAATAAAAATTTATTGTACTTATTGTAATATAAATAGCCACGGATTTCGGAAACAAGTTTAGTTATTCAAAATGTAAACCTGCCTGATGGTGCAACTGTGATACCGAAACGATTGTTGTAAACATAACAATAAAAATTTGTGAAAATCAGAATAACCTTATTTAAATAATATTTAATATGGATTTTCACCAAGTAAGGACTGATTCAATTCATTATTTTATCGACATTATCGAATGTCAGTGCTTATGAGCGGTAGAGTTCATTCAAAACCAGTCAATATGGATGACAGATCTGCTTCGCTCTGGCTGGCCATCAACATCTTCAGCTCAACTTAACATGGCCAAAGTAAAGAAAACGATGTTAAAAACAGTCGTTTAAGTCCAAGAGAAATTGGGAATTAATAATCTGTTACCATAATTAGTTTCAGAGTACTAAATATTTACTACAGATGCTTAATTATATGACGCCATAAAATGAAGATTATGAAAATTATCGCTTTCTCAACAACTGATGACAAATATATAATTTATGATCGACATGGGGTACACCTTATCATATCATTAAACACATTTGAAAGAAAAATAAGAAAGTGTATATTCAAGATTAATAATATTTTTCGTTTGTTTTATACAAACGACAAAAATTATGAGAAATTGTTTTATATCCCTGCAATAACTATCCTAATCAGATAACTAGCACTTCATTTTATGAACTTGTGAAGTGATTATTAAAGGGTGGCTCTCATAAAACAGTTAATCTTTCGGTTGAAAATTCGTGGGTGTATGATCATTTCCATAAATGGTAAAACCACAGATGTATATTATGATAATGAGTCTATGGGTAAAGTCTCAAGAATCTTAAATGTCAATAGGGGACGAATGACACATCATTTTGAAAGTTTTGCAATTCTTTCTATTCATGAAACTCTTTGAAAGTGATGAAAGAGGTCTTATTGAATAACCTCCAATATCTTCTGATTTGACATCTTAAAACTTCTCAGATGCTGAATTGTTTCAGCTACTATTTAGTAGTTGATCATAATTAAAACAAATTGTAGAAATTAATATGTTTTACTACCAAAAAATATATATTACACATTTTCTTGTGACTCGAGTTTCGGGAAATGAACTATCCCATCATCAGACAGCTGAAGACCTAACAGTGGTACAAAGGTATTTAACAAAAATGATAAAACCTAGAGTAAAAAAGGAGAGAGGGGTCTTCTCAAGGATATCAGTATGTCTGCAATCGACAAAGAAGATTGTTAAAACAGATGGTACTTATTAAAATATCTCAAATATTTCTGGGGGTTACATAGCTCCGTACGGTCATCCATTATTTTCACGTTATTGTATATCTTAAATATTTGGGATTTACATAGCTCCGTACAGTCATTCATTATTTTTTACATTATTTTTATTGTGAACAAATTTTGAATATTTCAACAGATTCTAGGTAATACCTAATAGTGGTACAGAGGTTTACAAGCGGACCGTGATAAAAAATAGGGGCCTTCTAACAGATATCGGAATGTCGGCAATTGACAAAGAAGGTTGTTAAACAGATGATACCCATTTAAATATCTCAAATAATTTTTGGGGTTACATAGCTGAGGACAGTCATTAATTATTTTTTACATTATTTTTATTGAACGAATTTGAAAATTTCAATAATCAAGTTTCTTTTCTTTTGAATCTACATGTAAAATTTTCTTTAGATTTTCTTTTGTCGAATGGAATTACTGTTTTCTGAAGAATGAGTGCCAATAATTTTGTCTCCTTTGAATATTTATTTATTAATTTTAATTACTTTCGTATATCTGTTGGGTTATTTATTCCATTTGACATTATATATTGAGTTTTGATTATATACGTCTATTAAATGTAAGCGGTGCTTGTTAGACATAAATTTATTTCTAAAAGTTTTTTGAATAAAAATTTTTTTGAAATTAAAATTGTAGAAGATAAACATATTTCAATTTGTTTTAATATTCAAATTTTGTTATATTTCTTCTATCAAGTAAAAGGCCTTTCTATTTTATTTAGTGAATATAATGGATGACCGTACGGAGCTATGTAACCCCCAGAAATATTTGAGATATTTTAATAAGTACCATCTGTTTTAACAACCTTCTTTGTCGATTGCAGACATTCTGATATCCTTTACAAGACCCCTCCCCCTTTTTTACTCTAGGTTTTATCATTTTTGTTAAATACTTTCGTACCACTGTTAGGTCTTCAGTTGTCTGATGATGGGATAGTTAATTTCCCGAAACTCGAGTCAAAAGAAAATGTGTAACATATCTTTTTATTGGTAGTAAAACACAGTAATTTCTACAATTTGTTTTAATCTTAAATTTTTTTTTGTGAGGTCATTTGAAGAGTGTCGTGTTTAAGACAGTACCTATTTCTCTAGAAAATCTTCGCCATATAATAATGTTAGCACATTGTATCGTACCACGGTTAATTTATTTTTTAACAGATAATTGTAAAATGAATTAATTGCAATAATTAATTACGAAAGGTTTAGTGGACTGTATTTGATGTAGTGTAGTGAACAAATGTAATGAACTTGCCAATACTTTGGCAATCGACAATATATGGATTACTATATTAGCAATAATTATCACGATAATTTGGACCGAAATGTCACAAGCTACGAGTATGACTATCTGGAGACAGTGCATAATGTATTAAAGGCCACATACGACAACTTTCATTACCCAAATGATAATTCATAATGTAGCAGACGCTACATACGACAGGTTTGACTACCGAGATGATAATTAGTTTACAGTCTGTTCAAAGACTGAATGTTAGATGTGCTCAATGCATACCTTCTCACAAAAAAGGAAATGATCGAAATTGACTGGAAGGTCCATTTGTAGGTGGACTGAATGAATGAAATAAACCTTCAACCTTATCAATGCTTTTAGATAAGGATAGAATGAAACAGTTTATAATTCCGAATGCTGTGTCGTGTGAATGTCTATGTGAGTTTATGAGCACTAAATATATCAAAATGGTCTAAAGACTTTCCATGTTTTCTTAGGCCATATATAATCGTTAGGAAACAAATAAACTGAAGTGTCGAATAACACTTTACATTTCGTATGGCACAGCTGAAAAACTTCTAGATCGAAATATCAACATGAAAAGACCTAAGTATCGATAGGAAAAGATGAATTATGTTTAGCGTAGACAGGGCCGTATCTCGTGAGAAGAAATACATTTAATAACACCTTGAATTTCACAGAATGTAAAAGCTAATTTATTTCAATTTCTTGATAATATGAATTATCAGGAGGTGAAAAAGATCAAATTGTTTGTATCAACCATATTTGGACTAAAACTATTTAAATTTTTTTTTTATTTCAAGGAATAACCGTAGATCCTGAATATGGGGGTACTGGAGGCAGTTATACAGATCACGTTATTATAATTGAAGAATTATCCAGGGCTTGTCCAGCAATCGCTTTAAGTTATGGTGCACATTCAAATTTATGTGTGAATCAAATCCACAGAAACGGAACGCAAATACAAAAAGAAAAATATTTACCGAAGGTAAACAAAAGAGTAGAAAGACATACGTTGTACGAATAGATTGTTGAAATTCACAGTATCACACAGTATTCACAGTAAAGAGGTTCTAAAAAAGTCTTTAAGAGATAATAAATTCTTAGGTTAAAATTAACTCCGCAACAGGATTTTTTAAAATTTCAGACAAATTTGTCATCGGGATGGATTGACGTGTAGAATAGTCTCAGAAGTATAAAATGGAGAACTATGAACTATGAATTCATAAAACTATGGAAATTTCAGCCAAAGGTTAATTATTCCCTAATCGAAATTTTAGAATTCCCTTTTTTTTTTTTAGACTCCCCAGTTTCATCACTCTTTGACTTGAGAATATTACAATAAAAAATTTATCCAGCTATATTAGGAGTTAACTTTTGGGTTTTTCAACTTCAAATTATCTGAGTCTTCCAATCAAACCCATATTAATGAATTTCCCTTCCATAAGGGATTGGCCATTTAAAATTTGCATTTTTGATCCGCTATAAATAAAAAACTAATGAATATTTTTTCACAATTTTTTATTGGAATGGTTGAACCTTGACTGACGTTCCATCGAGGAACGGGGTCACTGGCATCACAGGTAGAGATGCGCACTACGCCTGTCCGAAGAGTTCAGATGCGCACTACGCCTGTCCGAAGAGTTCAGATGCGCAGGCTCGGAACGAAACTCCGTCTACCTAATTAAGAGGTAGAAGCTCCCTCATAACACCCGCATTCTTTATAGACCGGTCAGTTTAGACATAAAAATAGTGATCAAATAAAGAAAATTCCGACAGAGCCAAGTCTTCGTAGAGACCTTAGGTTTACTACAAGGAATAAAGTGTCAAAAGTCCCAATCAGTCCCATGTGCGCTAAGGGACTTATTGGGGGCCCAAGGTCAAAATTTTAGGTTTTTTAGATTTTTCTCGAAAACGGTAAGTTTTATCGGAAAAGCACTTCAGCGCAAAGTTGTAGATCTTAAAATTCTCTATAAAAATGGTCCTTATGATTTTTTTCTCTAAGACCCACTATTTCCCAGATATTGCGCTTGTATGAATCACGTTCTACATAATATGCACACATTTTCACACCACCTGTGAGGTAGTGTACTTGGAGCGTTTTTTTTAACGTGGTATCCCGGTAGGCCTATTCCACGAACCTTTATGACGTTATTTTCAGGAACAATAATTATTTAATAGTATGAAAATTATTGATATGGGTTACTGAGTTTAACTGTCGTTCTAACTTTTTTTTATTACTTTAATCTGACTCATACTCTTCATATTCAACTTCAACAATCATGTTTTCTTCAATTTCTTCTTGTCCTTCTTCTTCTCCTTCCTGTTGATGAATGCTCAGAAATTGTTCAAATGAAGATGAATCAGTTGTCTCTTCCTCAAAATCACATGAATCTTCCTCTCTTGTATTTAATTGAACATTTGAGCAAGAGACACCTTGACAACAGACAACTGATTCATCTTCATTCGAACAATTTCTAAGCATTCATCAACAGGAAGGAGAAGAACAAGAAAAAATTGAAGAAAACATGATTGCTGAAGTTGAATATGAAGAGTATGAGTCAGATTAAAGTAATAAAAAAAGTTAGAACGACAGTTAAACTCAGTAACCCATATCAATACTATTAAATAATTATTGTCCCTGAAAATAACGTCATAAAGGTCCGTGGAATAAGCCTACCGGGAATACCACGTTAAAAAAAACACATTAAAAAAAACACCACCTCACAGGTGGTGTGGACATGTGTGCATATTATGTAGAACGTGATTCTTACAAGCGCAATATCTGGGAAATAGTGTGTCTTAGAGAAAAAATCATAAGAATCATTTTTATAGAGAATTTTAAGATCTACAACTTTGCTCTGAAGTACTTTTTCGATAAAACTTACCGTTTTTGAGAAAAATCCATAAAACCTAAAATTTTGACCTTGGGCCCCGATTAAGTCCCTTAGCGCTCATGGGACTGATTGGGACACTATATTCCTTGTGGTTAACCTAAGGTCTCTACGAAGATTTAGCTCTGTCGGAGTTTTCTTTATTTCAATTGTCTAAATTGACCGGATTATTAAAGAGGTTCAAAATTTTCGAAATGAGCTTAACAGTTTTTACCGTATCAGTACTTAATCTTGGCTTATACTTTTTTATTCAAATAATCACATAAATATTCAGGAAATGGAGGGGATTATTCAATTTTTGAACGTTATTTTTTTCCACAGCTTTGTTCTGGAGAACACATAGGCGCTTTGGCAATGTCGGAAGCTGGTGCAGGATCAGATGTTGTTTCGATGAAGACAAAAGCGGAAAAATGTGGTGATTATTATGTTCTGAATGGAAACAAATTCTGGATCACCAATGGACCTGACGCTGATGTCTTAGTGGTATGGATACTGATATAATAAACCTGAATGCATTGTGATTTGCTTGTAGCTTTTTCTTAGTTGAATGGAACCTGTCTCGATAAACAGTATTGACGATAATGTTTTTTTGTTCGGATGGTTTGAAAAGTTGAGTATGGTTGTATCTGACTTTATGGGTTCTGAATATATACTACTCTGTCAAGAAAGTACCGGGAATTTATTGGGTCGCCTTCAAAATAGGCTCCATTTGCTCCAATACATCTATGCCAACGGCACTTCCAATTATCGAAACATTTTTTATAGGCGCTTTCCGGGATGGACTTTAGCTCTCGCGCCGAATTTTGTTTTATGGCTTCAATCGACTCAAAACGGGTGCCACGAAGGGGCAATTTTAGTTTTGGGAAGAGGAAAAAGTCGCAGGGAGCCAAATCCGGCGAATACGGTGGTTGCTGAAGCACGTTTGTTGAGTTTTTGGCGAGAAAGTCAGTCACAATCGTAGCTCGGTGAGAAGGCGCGTTATCGTCATGCAAAATCCATGAGTTGTTCGCCCACAAATTTGGCCGCTTCTTACGGATACGCTCACGCAAACGTTTCATAACGCCTAGGTAATACTCCTTGTTTACCGTCTGACCCTCTGGAATGAATTCGTAGTGCACCACGCCACGGATATCGAAGAAAACAATGAGCATCACCTTCATTTTCGAGCGGCTTTGGCGTGGTTTTTTCGGTTTCGGCTCATTTTTTGCCACCCATTCCGATGATTGCTGGCTTGTTTGCATATCGTACTCGTAGACCCAGGTCTCATCACCAGTTATAATGCGTTCCATGAATGTAGAATCGGAATTACAGCGATCCAGCATGTCTGAAGCAACCTGTTCGCGATGACGTTTTTGAAGAAAATTCAGGTCTTTCGGTACGAGTCGTGCGGCCACCTTTCTCATGCCCAAAATATCAATCAAAATCGTACGTGCGGACTCGTGGGATATCTTAAGATCATGTGCTATCTCTCTCAATCTGGTACGACGGTTTTCCAGCACCCTTTCCTTAATTTTATCGACGTTATCTTCGATCGAAGCCGTCGATGGGCGACCACTTCACGACCGTCCTTGAAGGCTCTGTACCACTGATATGCACGAGTTTTCGATAGAGCATTATCACCAAAGGCCTTTTGCAACATTTTCAATGCATCGGCACACGAAAATTCATTTGCAACACAAAAATTTAAACAAATTCTTTGCTCAACGTAATCACCCATAGTAAAAATCGGCACGCACTCTGACATCGACTGACTTAATCAGCTGTTGCAAACACACTAGTTGACATATCCCGCTCAAGCTTGGCATAGTAATTAAGGACAGTGGTACCAACCTAGGAAAAAAAAAATTTACCTGCCTCATTGCCCCGCCAGATCTAAATCGATAATTCCCGTTACTTTCTTGACAGAATGTAGTTCGGTCAATTTAGACAATTGAAATAAAGAAAATTCCGACAGAGCCAAATCTTCGTAGAGACCTTAGGTTTACCACAAGGAATAAAGTGTCAAAAGTCTCAATCAGTCCCATGTGCGCTTAGGGACTTATTCGGGGCCCAAGGTCGAAATTTTAGGTTTTTTGGATTTTTCTCGAAAACGGTAAGTTTTATCGAAAAAGTACCTCAGAGCAAAATTTGTAGATCTTAAAATTCTCTATAAAAATGGTCCTTATAATTTTTTCTCTAAGACCCACTATTTCCAAGACATTGCGCTTGTAAGAATCATGTTCTACATAGTATGCACACATATGCCACGTATATACATATTTAGGTACTCAAGCAAGCAAAAATGCCTACTGGTGCCTCTTTTATGTATACATTATACTATTCTAAGAAAATATACTCTAAAAAGACCGCCGGTCCTTTACCGAATCCCCTCTACTTGAATAACACCTGGCCTTGAATAACATCTGCCTATTCTTTTGTCCGTGTGGTGTCGTTCACGTATACCTGCTTCTCTTAGTGTTGAACGAGCAGTGGATACTATTAAATAATTATTGTTCCTGAAAATAACGTCATAAAGGTTCATGGAATAGGCCTACCGGGGATACCACGTTAAAAAAACGCGCCGAGTACAGTACCTCACAGGTGGTGTGGAAATGTGTGCATATTATGTAGAACGTGAATCTTACAAGCGCAATATCTGGGAAATATTGGGTCTTAGAGAAAAAATCATAAGGACCATTTTTATAGAGAATTTTCAGATCTGAAACTTTGATCTGAAGTACTTTTTCGATAAAACTTACCGTTTTCGAGAAAAATCCAAAAAACCTAAAATTTTGACCTTGGGCCCCGAATAAGTCCCTTAGCGCACATGGGACTGGTTGGGACTTTTGACACTTTATTCCTTGTGGTAAACCTAAGGTCTCTACGATGATTTGGCTCTGTCGGAATTTTTTTTATTTGATCACTATTTTTATGTCTAAATTGACCGGTTTAATATCAAAGGAAATACCATTGTTATTGCTTGGTGGAAAGTTATATTCTCAATGCAATAATAACCGTTACAGACTAGCATAAATCTGAAATTGTTTGATACATTCTTTACGAGGCAATGGGTTTTTTTTCCCCAAACCGTTACCATTAATCAGTTTTCATTAACACAAACCTATTTCAATCAGGTATATGCAAAAACGAATCCACACGCCACAAAGGATCAGCATGGAATCTCAGCTTTCATTGTCGAAAAAGGTATGCCAGGTTTCACTACAGGGCCAAAACTGGATAAATTAGGTCAACGAGGCTCCAACACTAGCGAACTCATTTTCGAAAATTGCAAAGTTCCCCGTCAAAATCTCCTGGGAGTGGAAAACAAAGGAGTTTACGTCCTTATGAGTGGATTAGACCTCGAAAGGTTGGTTTTGGCAGGAGGACCACTTGGTATTATGCAAGCGTGCTGTGATATCGCATTTTCTTATGCACACATTAGGAAACAATTCGATACAAGAATAGGAGAGTTTCAACTTATTCAGGTGAGATTTAACAGAAATCTTAGACGAAATGTAGAAATTGTGGTTTTTGACAGAGTTCCTACGATCGTTTTTTAGTGGATCAATTTATTTGTGTCTTTTCTAATGAATAGTCTTATTTCAGGGCAAAATGGCTGATATGTACACAACTTTAAGTGCCTGTAGAAGTTACGTTTACAACGTAGCTAAAGCATGTGATAATAAGAAAGTCAACAGAAAAGACTGTGCTGGCGTTATTTTATATTCAGCAGAAAAGGCAACTCAAATGGCGTTGGATGCTATTCAAATATTAGGTAAACAGATTCACATAGTTATTACCCGTAGGTCCTTGATTGGGTCACTTCAGTTTTGCTCAATTATTCATGTTCATTCATTTTCCTAACAATGAATCCAAGGAACTTTCGAAATTTCTGTCTCTGGTCATCCAATAGAGGGCTCTTCATACCCGAGAGGCCCTTATTTCCTTTAACCACACATGTCGACAATTGTTCGTTCGACCCCACCACACTTTCAAGCTGAAAAGTGCCTTCTATCAAGCACTAAACTAATTGAATGATGAATTTTTCAGGTGGTAATGGATATATTAATGATTATCCAACAGGAAGATTACTAAGAGATGCTAAATTATATGAAATAGGAGCAGGGACTTCTGAAGTAAGAAGAATGCTGATTGGTAGATGTCTGAACTCTGAATATTCTTAATATTTATTTCAATAAAGTAAAATTATTGTTTTCTTATAACACCAGTACTATCATTTTTCACCTTACAGGATAATGTATCGCTTTGAGATGGTGATTGTTTATTAGCAGTTGATCAAAAACATAAAAGAACTATATTTGGTATTTTTAAAATATTTTATTTATTTTTTAAATTAAAATTTGTAGGACGTTAACAGAATGAGTCTGTGTTAAATTTAAAATTTTGTAATAATCCTCCTGTCAAGAAAAAATCTCTTTTTATTATTTTTTGTATCCTGTGTTTTTTTTTAGAGTGATAGAACTTTCGACAGGTATAACTATGATTTGACAGAAGGTAGAAGCCATGTTGTTTTGACATTTCTGTTCAGTAAGCATTGACAAATTATCATGGGAAGACTCACGCCGCAACAACGTTTACAAATTGTTGAAATTTGTTTTCAAATTCAATGTTCTATTCGCCAAACTTATAGAGCATTTCGTGAAATTTATATTTTGTATAATCGTCCATCAGAGCAGCTCATTCGTCGAACTATCGATAGATTTCGGGCAACATGGCAACATTTTCTCTACTCAATGCAACAACAAGACAAAGAACTGTATTCACAGAAGAAAAAATGGCTTCTGTGCATCCACCACAAGGAAAATTTCGCGTAAAGATCTTGGTCTACAGCCATACAACATCCAACTGGTTCAAGAACTAAAGCCACCTGACCATAATAAGCATCGTTTGCTTGCTGATTGAAGTTGATCCACTTTTTTATCGTAAAATTGTGTTTAGTGATGAAGCTCATTTCTAGTTGAACGGCTATGTGGACAAGCAAAATTGCCGTATATGGAGTGGAAACAATCCTCAAAAAGTTCTGCAGGTTCCATTGCATCCTGAAAAATGAACTGTTTGGTGTGTTTACACGCTGAAGGCATCATCGGTCCATATTTCTTTAAAATCGATGCTAGTGCTTATGTTAAAGTGAATGGTGCTCGTTATAAATCAATGATCAATGATTATTTGTTTCAAAATTTGAATGGTATCGACTCAGAAGTGTTTTGGTTCCAACAAGATGGTGCTACACCTCATGCTGTGACCGTAACAATTGTTTTATTGAAAGAAAGATTTGGCGATAACATTATTTCGAGAAATGGTCCAATTAATTGGCTTCCAAGATCATGCGACATAATTCCACTGGATTATTTTCTTTGGGGTTATGTCAAGTCATTGGTTTATGCTGATAAACCAGAAACAATATATATGTATATTTTGGTTTACGTTTATTACCTTTTATCATTTGGCTTTAAAGGAGTCCATAAAATACGTTGCAAACTTTATGTAATTTCTGTGGCAAGCATAGAATACGTAGGAAGTCTATAAGTTCACTTTATTCTAGTGTTTGTGCAGTAAACAGCATTCAGTTAGTTGGTTTGGTAAGATTTTTTTTTGTTATTATAATTAATTTTATTTTTTAAATTGTTTTAAATTTAAGTTGAGCTGATGAGTTACTGTTGTAATAATTCTAAATTTATTTTTAAAGATATTCTGCATGTTTTAGGAATTTTTTCAAAGGAACTCATTTTGAGCAAGTTGTTTTTGAAGAAGTTCTTGAGGTTATGTTTTGCATTTTTGAAAAGGAATTTTGTTTTCATAAAACAAGGAACGAAACAAAATTTTGTATTCTTCAAGTATTTATTTAATAATTTTCAGTTGACAATTTATATTTCTGTGAATTTCTTTCATTCCCTTTGGTACTGTGTAATAAGTATTAATTCTATATGTCTACTAAATTGACACAGTGTGTTCGAAAGACATTTATTTTATTTAATTCTAAAAAGTTTTTGAGTAAAATTTTTTATGAAATTAAAATTTGTATGAGGTAACAGAATAAGTCTGTATGATATTTTAAATTTTGTTATAATCCTTCTATCAAGAAAAACCTCTCTTTATTATTTTATTATACTATTTGGTATTCTAATAAATTTCATTCTTAATTTGTAACAATGTATGGATGGTGGATTTCTGCACTTAATATGCTAAAGGAAGAAAATTAAATGATGGAAACTTACATAAATAGATATTTATTCTACCTCAATAAATAAATAAATAGTTATACATGAACAACAATCCTTTTTCGACTCATAAAATATCTTATAATTATGAAGAAACAGAATTACAACTCTTAAAATAATCACACAATGTGGTGAACTAAAACTATTAATCTGACTAGATGACACTCGATTCGAAAATTTCACAAATGAGGAAAATATTAAAATAACAAAAATTTACATATTATGATCTACAAATAGCTACAGGCGAAATCACATATTATTTGCTTCAGCGAATAAGCTGATTTCATAACACAACATAAACAGGACCGGATTAACTAAGGAGGATAGTACCTTTGAACCCCTTTGCAATTCTTTATAGATTTGAAATGAAAAGTTTTATAATCTATATTTTTGAAGAGGGAACATTTATAACGGATTTTACACGGTAGGAAAGTCTAAAACATAACCTTCATCTATCTTATAAAATGATTTAGAATGTTTTAAATGTTTCTTCAGAAGTTAGGTTAGGAACATAGAAAATAATCTATATCAGATAGATGCTCAATATGCCTAAGAATCCTTGCGTATATGACTAAATCCAGCCCTGAACGTAAAATATATATTCAAAAATCAAAACTCCAACACATTCATCCAGTATCATCAATATTATTCTTCATACCCGTTCACTTGCATGATTTTGGAATAAAACAGATATTTCTATCTTACGTTAAATAATTTCATACATCCTGGCGTGTTATACAGATGATAAGAATTTCGATGTCGTATTTGTTCTTAAATTAGTGTATGATAAAATACTTGGAAAAATAGTTAATTTTATACATATTTTTTTCAACTTTTCAGTTTCAGTAGCTTGTTTCGGGAAGTACACTCATCATAAGTCTTCTAAAAGATCCACTCTGGTGGATGATTTCATCCTGACCGATGGAGTTTGCATATGTGGGTTGTTGATTGACGTTGCTTGATTTCTGGAAAAATATATAAATATGTACAAATTAATTTGAAATGTCAATTGCTTGCAACATAAATGCATGTAATAAGCTTCAGCGCATGATACCAGCTTAAAGTAACATTTTGTTAATTCATAATTAATTCTGTCTCATTAGAAACGGTCCTGTCTACGCTAAACATAATTCATTATTTTCTTATCGACACTTAGGTATCTTCATGTTGATATTACGATCTAGTAGTTTTTTAGCTGTGCCATACGAACTTTGAAGTGTTATTCGACACTTCAGCTAATTTGTTTTCTAATGATTATATGGTCTTGAGCATTTTGATATATTTATTAATTATGAATTCACATAGACATTCACATGACACAGCATTTGGAAATATGAACTGTTTCATTCTATCCTTATCTACTGGCATTGATTTCAATATTTTCTATATGCAATATATTTTTTCATTCATCCAGTCCACCATTCAATCAATTTCGTGAATTTCTCACTTGTTTTTAGAAGGGATGCGTCTCTAAGATTCAGTCTTTGAACAGACTTTAAAATTATTATCATCTTGGTAGTCAAACTTGTCGTATGTGGTTTTTATTGCATTATGCTTTCTCCAGATAGTTAAACTCACGCTTATGACATTTCGGTCCAATCCTATAGCGATTATTATTGTTAATATATTCATCCATATATTGGCGATTTCCAAAGTATTAGTAAATTCATCACATTTGTTTTAAGTGTAATAATCATACCTTTTGACTTGGTTTACGTACAGAAAACCCAGAATTACAGTCCGTTGTTGTAGTAAGTGTTTTACTTCAATTCCTTATCATCTTCGTTGGTTTATCTTATTAGATAAACAAAGCTAGCTCATTATCGAGATAACTATTCACATACAAGTGATCTTGAAGTTAAAATCTTCGCTACACTACGTCAAACATAGTCCACTAAACCTTTCGTAATTAATTATTGCGATTAATTCATTTGCAATTGTCTGCTATTTCAAAATACTGAAATAATAGACAAAATACTGCGGTAAACTAACCTTGGTACGAAGCAATCACAAAAGAACGAAACTATGTGAAGGATGTTATTCTAAGAGCACAATACAGTGCAAGCTGGTTAATATGAATACAAAAAATTATGTCTTGTTCAAATAGTCATCTAGAGTTTGCATTTTGAAGTAATGGTTATTTTGATTCTAAGAACTCTGTCATAAGTGTTTTGACAGAAATGTAAAAATATTGTAATAGTCCTTCTATCAAGTAAAAAACCTTTTTATTATTTCGACAGAAAATTTGTTAAATATTTGACATTAACGAAATGTGTCGATTCACGCTTGAATAAAACTGGAAAATATCCAAAGTGGTATATATTCTATCCAATCAGTAAGAAATTTACGTAGAAAATTCAATAGAAATGAGCAATTTGTGAGTTCATGAAACTGGATCGTTATTTGATAAAACAATCCGTTCACATTCTCCTCCAGTGAGCTCACCTGCAAAATAAATACATTTGCGCGTTGGTTCATATCACCCATGATCCTTAAAAACAATTTTTTTGGTCTTCTAATTATATGATCCCTACGGAATTTTTCACAAACATGCGGCTAATTATTCTAAATATGTATTTCTGAATGGTACCTATCGAATTTGTAGTTTCGGAAATATTGGAAAAATATGAAAAATGTTGAAACTTTAATAACTGCAAAACTATTAAACTGATTTTGTCCATTAATAAACTGGCCACGACATTTACACCCCAAATATTCCTTGAAAGTTTCAAGGCTCTAGCTCCTGTCGTTCGAAAGTTAACGGATTCCTCATCAATGAGTCCATTTTCATCCCAAAATTCTCACTTTAAGTTACAATTTTGAGTTGTAAATGAAAGAAAATACTCCAAAAGCAAGAATTTCGCAAGTGCCTATTTATATAACATTACGTGACTGATGATCTCAATTATATTCGATCGAGTTAGTCTTGAAATACATACATCGTCCAAAGTCTTACCTCCCCCTAGGTTTCTCAAGAAATAAGCAATCTATTGTGAATATATACCAAAGGTTTAAGAAGAATACCTACCTCTATGTATAATATGTTTTTTTAAGATCAAGAGTAAACTCTGTCTCTTTTAGTTCGGTATGTGTAACAAGCAGGTTGTAAGTATCTTTTCTATTATACAGTTCATCGTTAAACCAAGTGTTGTTTTATTACAGAGTGTTAGTTGTTGCAATTAAACTTCCAACGATATTAATCTACAACGGGTTATGGGCCCAGGTCGCATACACAGTGCAATAACTTATTAAAAAACTCAGTTGTTGTAAAAATAGTGGTGTAACTCGTTTTCTCACAAAAAGCAAGATGGCCGCCAGTTACCTAATGAGCGTACCGAAGCTTTTAGGACGTGAGAACTATGACGAATGGACTTTCGCAGTCGAGAATGTGTTTGTGATTGAAGGCTTGGAGAAATGCATCGATGGTAGCGAGAAAGATACTTCGAAGATAACCAATGCAAAAGCAAAATTGATTCTTACAATGGACCCATCATTGTTTCCACATGTGAAAGATTCCAAGACAGTCGAAGAAGTATGTACTCGCCTGAGGAAACTATATGATGACAGCGGATTCATGCGTAAAATAGGACTTTTAAGTACGCTAATATCTGCCAGATTGGAAAATCACACAAGTATGGAGTCTTATATCAACCAAATCGTAGAAACATCCCAGAAGTTGAGAAGAACGGGATTTGTCATTGATGAAATATTGGCAGGATCTTTATTGTTAGCTGGTCTTCCTGAGAAGTTTTCCCCTATGATTATGGCAATTGAAAATTCAGGCATGGAAATACCTATAGATTCCATCAAGACGAAACTCCTTGATATGTAGACAGATGGTGAAACTAAAGGCAAAAATGGAGCCTTCGCTGTAAACAGAAAGTTTGGTTATGGTTACCGTAAGCAGCCGAAAAAGAGCATAGGTAGAAAGCAACAAAGAGAGATTTAATGGAAATGACAATTCTACTCGTGAAATTTCACACCAGTCAAATTCCAATAAAAAGGATCTCAGTAATATTATTTGCTACAAATGCAAAAAGAATGGACATTATGTGTCAAAAAGGCCAAATAGATTCGATGGAGGTTTCATTGCTGTGTTCACTACAGGTGACTTTAATGTCACAGATCGGTATGTTGACAGCGGAGCGAGCGTTCATTTGACATCTAATAATGGATCATTAACTCCAGGAATCCGGATTTGAAGGAATTAACAGTAGCAAATAATGCCAAAATTCCAGTTGAATGTGCTGGAGATGTGGAAATTCAAACAAAGACAAATAAGAAACATATCATATTGTTAAATGGAGTACAGTATGTCTCCAGTTTGACTACAAATTTCTTAGCTGTGTCCCAATTGATCAAGAATGGAAATGAAGTGCAATTTGACGAGAATGGTTGTAGAATTTATAACTGTCATAAAATTTTTGTTGCGACAGCCAGTCTCAAAAATAAGGTATATAAATTGAATACTTGGGATACTCATTCTGTTTGTTTTCAGGCAGCAAGCTTTGAAACTTTGAGACTAGGCCAAATTAATAATAATTATCTTCAGGTGACAGCCAAAATAGCAGATGGAATCGACTACAGAAGTCGCAGTAGGATCGACAACTGTAAAGTGTGTTGCAAAGAGAAACAGACTAGGTTACCTTTTACAAAAGAAGGAACTCGAGCAAGACATGTCCTAGAAATTGTCCACAGTGATGTATGCGGTCCCATGGAAACCACTTCATTAGGAGGGGCAAAGTATTTCGTCACCTTCATTGACGACTATACTAGGATGTGCTTCGTTTACTTTTTGAAGACTAAGAATGAAGTATTCGATTCATTCAAAACCTTCAAAAACGTGGTAGAAAATCAGCAGAACGCGAGAATCAAGGTGCTAAGAAGTGATAATGGAACAGAATATTGTAATAACGAATTTAGTAGTTATTTGAGAAATAATGGCATCATCCATCAAACTTCAAATAGTCACACTTCTGAGCAGAATGGAATGACAGAAAGGTTCAACAGGACTATTTAAGTAAGTCATTATGGGCCGAAGCCTGCAATACCGCCTGTTACCTGAAGAATCGCTCAGCTTGTGCGAAGATAACGAAAACACCCTACGAGATGTGGACAGGAAGAAAACCAAACCTCAGCCATCTGAGGTTGTATGGAAGCATAACCATGGTTCATGTCCCTAAAGTAAATAGGAAGAAATGGGACCAAAAGTCATTGAAGCATTTATTGGTGGGGTACGATGAGACAACTAAGGGTTATAGATGTTTCAATCCAATCAATAGGAAGATTATCATCAGCCGAGATATTACTATTATCGAATTGAATCAGAAGATCACAGAGGAACCTCAGGAGGACGACATTCCAGAAGATAATACTGCTTCAGTGGGGGAGGAACCTGAATACTTTTCCTCTGAACCAGATGTTACATTACCATGTGATCTAGATTCATCTGATTCTGACTACGTTCCTGGTGGACCACCAGATTCTCAAGTAGAAGTGGGGCTAAGAAGATCTCAACGAGAACCGAAGAAAATAGAGTTTGAAGATTTCGTAACCTATTTCAATGGTGTATTGGATAATGGAGAGGCTTCAGATTTAGTAGGATTCCCACAGACGGTGAATGAAGTACTCTCGAGACCAAATAGATACCAATGGGTAGAGGCGATGAAGGAAGAGATCCAGTCTTTCAACGAGAACGACACATGGGAGCTAGTGAATCCTCCAGAAGGCAGTACAGTAGTGAAGTGCAAGTGGGTATGCAAAGTGAAAACTGATAGTGAAAATAAAGACAAGTACAGAGCAAGGCTTGTAGCCAAAGGTTATACCCAGAAAAAGGGCATTGACTATAGTGAAACCTTTGCGCCAGTTGTGAGACACTCAACATTTAACTCTTACTAGGATTAGCAGTTAGATTAAACTTCAAAATTGTACATTTAGATGTGAAAATCGCCTTTTTAAATGGTTTTCTCAAAGAAAATGTTTTTATGGAACAGCCTGAAGGTTTTGTATCAAAACAAAACCCTAATATGGTTTTCAAACTGAAGAAAGCTACATATGGTTTAAAACAAGCTAGTCGGGCGTGGAATGAGAGAGTAGACAAAGTTTTATTAGAGATGGGTTTAGAAAGTCGAAATTTGAACCATGCTTATATATCAAACAGAATAGGGATAAATTATCTATAACAGCCCTTTATGTAGATGATTTTCTTGTCCTCTCAGCTGACCAGAAAGATATTGATTTTATCAATGAAAAACTTAATACCCAATTTAAAGTAAAAAATCTAGGTGAAGCAAAGCAATGCTTAGGAATTAGAATTAACAGAACAAATAATTGTATAGCTATTGATCAAGAAGAGTACATTGATAATTTATTGAAAAGATTTGGACTGTCAGACTGTAAAGCTGTTTGTACTCCTCTAGACAGTAATATATCTCTATGTTATTTGGATAATGAGACATGTGACCCAAAAATTCCATATCAAGAACTGATTGGGAGTTTGATGTATTTGACCTGTTATGACTCGACCAGATATCTCAAATGCTATTAGTCTTTTAAGTCAATATAATTCATGTTACACTAAACTTCATTGGCAATGTGCTAATCGTGTTCTGAGATATCTAAAAGGAACTAAACATGTGTATATGAAATTCCAGAAAGATCAATATGATTAAGTTGGACTGCAGATGCTGACTGGGGTTCGGACAGAGGAGATCGTAAATCATTTTCCTGATATGTCTTCAAGTTTTCAGGAGCATCCATTTCTTGGAAGAGCTGCAAGCAGAAGACTGTTGCATTATCCTCAACAGAAGCTGAGTACATGGCCCTATGTGAAGCAGCAAAAGAAGCCATTTATTTGAATAATGTCTTATGTGAGCTGACAGGAACACTGAATTGTATAAGCATATACAACGACAATCAAAGTGCCCAGAAATTAGACATTCGGTACCATTTTTTAAGAGATGCAGTACATGAAAACAAAATCGATTTGATTTATATGCCTACCGATGAGATGGTTGCGGATATATTAACGAAGCCATTGCAAAATGTGAAAAATTAAAATTTTGTGAAATATTTAGGTCTCTGCAAAGACTGATTTATTGTTTTTATGTAAACTTTTGTTAAGTGGGGGCATTGTGAATATACACCAAAAGTTTAAGAAGAATACCTCACTCTATGTATAATATGTTTTTTCTATGATCAAGAGTTAAGGTCTATGAACGACTCAGTAAACTCTGTCTCTTTTAGTTCGGTCTGTGTAACAAGTAGGTTGTAAGTATCTTTTCTATTATACTGTTCATCGTTAAACCAAGTGTTGTTTTATTACAAACAGAGTGTTAGTTGTTGCAATTAAACTGCTAACGATATAATCTACAACAGATAAGATAGTGAAGATTTCACACAAAAAAATTGTCATGCTACATTCAACAAGTTGAGAGTTCATTTGGGGGGCTAAGACTTTTGACGATGTGTGTATGATGAGTGTTATCACAACTCATGAGTACACTCATATGATTCCCTTACTTAAGCAGGAAAATACGCTGGTTGGAGTTACTGAGGAAGATGCAGCTTTTGAGACTTTACCTTTACTTGGGGAGTGTATACTTTCGTTGGGGCTGGCTTCAATTCATGCACTTCTTGTCCCGACTGTTCCTCTTGTATGGCTTTGTAAGTTTCGCTTTCTGAAGGGTTGAACTTGACCGTTTTCTTAATCCTGGTAGAAATAATAGTCATTTTGAATGTGTTCTATGAAAGAGCCTGAAAATGTTCATTAATTAGATTAATAATACTCACGGAGAAACCCCAGTTTGTTTCCTAATCGTTTCGACAACATTTGGTTCGCTATATAGATGTAGGGGTGAGTTGAATTGCTTGTGCACAATCTGAAAAGTAGAGAATAATCCGTTTTGTGCTTCAGAAAGTACACGTAAATAAAACTCTTTCATATAGAATATCGATCAACCTTGCCATTATGTGTGGAATAAAATATCATTTAAATGTCTTCTGGGTGATCTCTTACAGGACTCGATCCTTGTGAGGTAATTTTCGATGACCCGCCGGCATATTTCGGGCAATATCTCACCAAGAACTTGACGAATGTTGGTTTTCAGATCGTCAACAGTACTTCGCATATCCAACGGCGACAAATCACAAGATCTTGGTGGCCAATTCACATTGCCAAAACGGGAAACTACGCGTCATGGGAATTCTTCTTGTAATAAAGCCAAAACGGGTCGTTTTGTGGGGCTTGTTACACCATCTTCCTGGAACCACATCTCTTCCAATTCCATATCATTAATTTCAGGCTATAGCGATGATAATTGACGGTTAGAGTGACACTATCTTAACTTTCATAGAAGTACGGGCCAATCATTCCACCAGACCAAATTGCGCACCATACAGTGGCTCTTTGTGGATGTAATGGTCTTTCATCAGTTACGTGAGCATTTCACTGCCCCAGATGCGTCAATTTTACTTGTTCACATAGTAACCGAGTGAAAAATGTGCTTCGTCGCTGAAGAAAACTGATGCGAAAAATTGTCATCCAAACGTTATTGTTCAAGCAGCCAATCGGCGTATGTTCTACGCATTCTATGATCAGCTGGCTTTAGTTCTTGTGTCAACTGAATTTTATAAAGATGGAGATTCAAATCCAGATCCATAGCGTGTCATAAGAGATGCCCAAATGTTGTGCGCGACGATGAGTTGATAAATTTGGATATTTTGAATATTAAAACAAATTGATATATGTTTATCTTCTACCATTTTAATTTAAAAAATTTTTATTCAAAAAACTTTTAGAATTAAATTAATGTCTAAAACAAGCACCGCTTATATTTAATAGACGTATATAATCTAAACTCAATATATAATGTCAAATGGAATAAATAAACCAAAAGATATACGAAAGTCCCTACTTATTCGAATATTTAAATATATTAAATATTTCAAATAAATTAAATTCTTTGAGAGGTCCTTTAAGTGTGTTCATGTTTTTAAGATGCAAACGGCGTTTTGAAAGCAAGACCAGAAACAAATTTTGTCTCCTTTATTTATTATTATTTATTTATTAATTTTAGGGACTTTCGTATATCTTTTGGTTTATTTATTCCATTTGACATTGTATATTGAGTTTAGATTATATACGTCTATTAAATATAAGCGGTGCTTGTTTTAGACATTAATTTAATTCTAAAAGTTTTTTGAATAAAAATTTTTTAAATTAAAATTGTAGAAGATAAACATATATGAATTTGTTTTAATATTCAAAGTTTGTTATATTTCTTCTATCAAGTAAAAGGCCTTTCTAATTTAATTTGGATATTTTCAACCATTCTACTTACAATTGGAATAATTTCGGTCAAGCGTATATTTCGATGATGTATGGGCCTTAAGACTTCAGTAGGAGTTTAAGCCACTATACTAATCATTAAAGCAGTAAGCGTCTTGGCAACCGACCACAGAAGATTAACCTCAAAAATACTCTTTTTGTGAGTCGAAATGATTTTTTCTGGAGGCGCTTGTAAAAAAATGCAGGTACGATTGGAATGTCGAAAAATCGACCAAACTAATAAAAGCATTTTCATTCCCACATCATTTTCTGTTTATTTTACTATGAACGATACAAAATTTTACCCCATTTTCGGAAATCACAGAGAACGATCCGACACGTCTTCTCACCATAAACGTCGTACCGGTTCAGTTGACCTACCTACTCAATGAACTACCCCAAAAAAATTGTCAATCGATTATATTAATCGCATATTATTATTTCATTTTATATATATTATTATATTAAATATTTGATTGATTCGGTCTTTACTTGGTGGAAACTCATTTTAATTAAAAAAATATATACCCTTTAGTATACATTGGCCAGACTGGTAGATCATTCAAGAAATAAGTCCAAGAACACCAAAGGGGTTATATATCCAATTCTGTACATTCGACATATGCTAATCATCTTAAGGAATTCAGGCATAATTTCAGCAATAATTATGGAATTATCCACGTTGAAAGCAAAAGTTCTAGATTAACACTTTTAGAATTTCTTGAAATCAACAGGTATAATGCCCGTAAAATCCTTTTGAACGAACAAAAAGATGTTGATGAGTCTCCATTACTGAATATTTTTCCTTAATGGCATTTTTAGCGTCAAACTCCAATAAACACCTAGAGTTTTTATGACTAGTGTTTCCATTATTTGGTCACGTACCTAAAAATGTATTTAAACTCGGTTACACTGAATACCATCAGACCGTACAATGTAATACCCGAAGAAGCCACATCGTGGTGAAACAATTGTTGTAGTAGTACAAACATTTTTGTGGAAATAAATTACTGACATATACATTTTTTCAATAATTATATTAGGTTTTTGAATAATGAAATTTATTATACAGTTTCCAGTGGTTTAATGAAGGCCATAAAATGTCTTACAATCTTTGTGTGATTTCTGTGTTTAGCATAAAACATAGATTACCTTGGATATTAGATGTACCTACCTACTTTATTTGCGTTCACAGATTTTGCAGAAATTGTGTGGTAAGATTATAAGCTTATTTATTTGTAATTGAATTCATATTACAAATGTAAAGTAGAACTGACATTACCTGAATTTGTAATTGTTTTTGAGGATGTGCTATATGATTTTGAGAGTTTTTGAAGTAACTTATTTAAATATTTAAACATATTAAATATTTCAAATAAATTAGTTTTGGAGAAGTTCTTAAAATTATGTTGTGTATTTTTGAAAAAGATTTAATTTTCATAAATATAAGACCAGAAACTGAACATGTTTTCAAATGTTTGTCAAGGGCAAAACATACGTAACACGTGCTTTTCTGACGAGTTCAGGTGCGTATGTTTGGAACGAAACATTCGATATTACTTATTTTTAATTTTTTTTTGGGTTTTTTTATTCCATTTGATATTGTATAGTGAATTTCGATTTTTATACGTCTATTAAATATAAGCAGTGCTTATTTAAGACATAAATTTAATTCTAAAAGCTTAATTTTTTATTTTTTGGAATTAAAATTGTAGAAGACTGACAGATTAAATCTGTTTTGATATTCAAAGTTTGTGATTATATTAATCAATTGAATGAACTAGTTAAATTAATAAGGAGTATGGGGTATGGCAATAGAAAGTTCTTCAAATGGAAACAATGCAACATACATCTGTATAACAAATCTAAACTCAAACAAGCCTGATCAATTTTTCTTGATCACTGGGATATAAGCAGCTCATGTCTTAGTGATCAACAAAACCTGATCGGGCTTGTTATGATATTTGATACAGATAGTATTTGAAACTGAAAGAAATAAAACTAATAGTCAACCTACCTGTTTGTTTGGATCATTTGTCGACAATCTGTCTAAAACAGAATTCGCTACCTGAAAAACAGAATGAAAATTAATCGAATAATATATGTTCTTTTCTAATCTGAAGAGCAGATCAGAATGTTCTGCATAGCTAGAATGAAACTCTTCTGCAAGCAACGAAAAGTGCAAGAGAAAATGATGAACGCTTAATGAAAATGTCAAGAAATTAATTGAAAGCAAGTTAACAGCGTTGCATTATCCTCTCATAATGTGGTTGCTACCTTCTGTTTCAATAAAAGATCGTCTAAATGATGAGGAGCAGCTCTAACAGCAGGATTAGGATGATGACGTAAATAACTCTCAGTAGGCCCTCCCTCCCGCTTCACCTTCGCACCTGGAAGGACTAAGGGTGTTGTACGATATGGCTACAACAGAGGAAAAACAACAACAATGAAGTCATGGTTATTATATGAGAGAAATATTAAATAACGAAGAAGTGGGTACATCACAATATTTTTCTCACAAACATCAACAGAAAAAAATTTGTGCTGTGAATCTAATATACTTTAAGTAGGTACTGTTATGATATAAATATATGATTTTTAATTACTAATATTTCGAACATATTTTAAAGGTTAAATTTAATTATGGAATTCACTTTCATTTAGTTTTGAGTATGAACACTTTTTAGATCACCCTTGTATATGAGTGAATGTTTTGTGTGTGCGCCAGCTAACTCTTAATATTATAATTTTGTTATTGAATAATTTAAATTTAAATATCATTAATTTTGATTAGTTTCAATAGGAAGGGTTCAATTTGAATTTTCAATAAGTTAATTTTCAAAATATATATTGAATCGAAGTAATCTGAGATAAATATGTTAACTAATCTAAATATCTAAGTTCTATGTTCTAACCTACTAACCTTAATTCTAAATATCGTAATTCTAACGTAAACAAGAAATTATTTGCATTGAAATTAAATTGAAAAGATTCACAGAAATATACTTATTTCTATCTGTGGTAAGTTTGTTCATCAATTAACAATGTTCCTTTTATGTTGGCTTTGCTGTATTTCAGGAATTTGTTCTGGTTCTTGGAGAATGTTTCTGGAATTTTCTGATTTTCCAGCCCACTTCATTGATTTCTTTTTTTGGATTTAAATTATTGTATACTTGATTTATATGTGGGATATTTCCATTTGAAACACTCAGGTAACGTATTTCTTGATAACATTTCCATTCACAATAATAATATTAATTTCTTTTTAGGTTTTTGAACTGGATTATTGAAGAGAGAAAAATCTTTAATCAGAGCGACGTGTATGTGCTCTCGAGTATTTAATACTGAATGACGTTTACCGTGCTTCCTCCTTCTACAGTTTTCACAAAAAATTTAATTCCAAACCTTACTAGCTTCTGTCAAAATTATTGAAAAATTATGCTTTCGAGGATTTTACAAAATTTTCATTATTTCTTGGCTTGAAACTATTCTAGAAAATTAAACTATTATTTTATGAATAATTTGGTTCCAGTTTTATGAAAAAAAAATTTAAATATCAAAACAGATTAAATGTGTTAGTCTTCTACAATTTTAATTTCAAAAAAAATTTTTATTCAAAAAACTTTTACAATTAAATTAATGTCTAAAATAAGCACCGCTTACCTTTAATAGACGTATTTAATCAAAACTCAATATATAATGTCAAATGGAATAAATAAACCAACAGATATAGGAAAGTCATTGAAATTAATAAATAAATATTTAAAAGAGACAAAATTTTGTTTCTGATCTTACCTTTAAGAACACCAATTGCCTTTTAAAAACATGAACACAACTTGAGGACTTCTCAAACAATATAATTTATTTGAAATATTTAATATATTTAAATATTCGAATAAGTTAATTCAGAAATCTATTCTATATGCACATGCACTATATCTTCAAAAAACAAATATAATTCTAGGTAATCTCTTCTTCGGTCCTAGATAATATTGCAAATATCAAAATCAAATAACTATAACTATATCATTTTTTTTTAGATTAAAATTGTAGAAGACTAACAGATTTAATCTGTTTTGATATTCAAATTTTTGTTATATAAGCCTTTTTCTATTTTATTTCAGTTTTATGAACATTGGTTGAGTTGAAATAATTATTTTCATATGAAGAATTTTCCAAATGTCAAAAAGTTTACTAATTTTAAATTCTTATGCTTTTTACTGAATACTACTCATGAAATTGATTAAATTTCTTCAGCTTATATACTATTACAAATTTATACATGCATAAGCATCTTCTAGAATATCTCTTACATTCATAATTTCAGAATTTCTGACATAGACACTATGTTTCTTCTAATTAATTGAATTTTAATCAAATTTGTCCTATTTACATCATTCTGGTAAGTTAGATTCAATTAAGCTTGTTAATTGTTAATAATTTCAATACATTTTATAGAGTTATTATGAAAATAACAAAATCTTTTCAACAATTTCTTCACGAATTTAAAACTAGATATCTAAATTCAAATTACTTCTATTTATTGTAACTTTGGTTGTCATAAACATTTAATATTTATAAATTGAATGCTCCCTGTGAATTCTATTTAAGATTTTCAAAAGGATTTTTGACTATCGTTCAAAAAATTTCCAATCGACTAGTGGTTATGTATTCTGAATATGCTTTTTCTTCGAAATTTTGGTTTGTATGTTTATGACTTGAATTATTGATACTTCTGTCTGAATTGATCTAATTTAATTAATTTTGATTTGATTATACCCTAAGGAGTCAACATGTATACAAGGGTGAATCTTTTCCTTGAATTTTATTGATTTTCATTATCTGAGTTTTTTAATAATGGTTATTTATAACTCGTTCACAAGGTGTAATTCACAAAATCCATGACAGTACATATTATAGGATTAATTTTGAGATTTATCATTATTTTCACTGTTCAAAGTGTATCTAAATCTGCCCATCTGTTATAGGTTCAGTAAGTTCTGAAAATGGTTTCCACAAAGCCCTACTGAAAATGCAAAATACAAATTATTTACCCAAAAACCCTAGTTCATTGAAGTAAAAACTTAAAAAGCTTCTGTTGTTATCCTATGTACGGATTCCACTGTCAATACACCGAATATTCGCAATCCACTGTGAGATGTAAACGCATTTTAACCAATGAACCAGGGTAAATTATAAAGGAAAGGGCATTTTGTATTATACCCACTAAGGAAGATTCAATTTGAAATGTAAAATGTAAAAACGAAGAGGTAATTTACGAAATTTCTTCTACTTCATAGGTAAAAAACACTGATTTGAAGTCAGGACCTGTTGCATGTTATTTAATATCATCCACGATCCTCACAAAAAATTTTTTTTTTTAATTGCACGATCATTAAGTGAAGAAACTATCGACTTCATATTTTTTTGAACTTTATATATGTGGAATTGACATTTTTAATTTAATTAATAACTAAAATATCTCGCGCTATTCCTAATGATACAAATCTAAAATAGAACTGCGAAGAAAATGACGGATAATTTGAAATTTGTTTGAGACACTGTTATTTTGATCAGTTTCTTGAATCTTGTGTTATTTTTAGAGATTAGAGACGAGTTTATTTTATACCCATTGAATGAACAAGGATTGTTTTCTCCTGAAATCTACAGTAAAAACATCCCAAATCTCGAAATTTGTTTTGATATTTTTACATACAGTAAATTTCACAGAATTATGAGTATATATTTTTTGCGATTCATTGGACGCTATTTTTTGTAACTCATAAAAATATAATATAGTCATATCATTTCATGTTCAAAACGTACAAAATTGAATTTAAAACGAAATTTGGACTTATTGCCGTACATAATCTATGTCGAAGGCGATTTGATAATCTTCAGTCCACTTTCATGCCAGCAAAGTAAAAACAATCAATAAAAATATCTATCATACACATAAGACCTAGTGGTTCGAATTAAGATGGAACTCAAATGATTTCTAATCCAAAAAATACCGTTTGTACATGATATTTTTATTGATTGTTTTTATTTTTGGTATGAAAGTGGACTGAAAATTATCGGTAAAAGTATCAATTCGCCCTTTTGAGGATGTGCTACATATTTTTGAAAAAGTTTTTAAAGGGAGGTTGTTTAAAAGAATTTCTCAAGTTTATATTGGGCATCTTTAGAGTGAAATTTGGTTTTCATAGTACCGTTATGAAACAGTACTGTCTCCACTAAAAGTTTGTTAAATATGTTCTTTGGATGCTTTGATTTCCTTTTGATACTGTGAAAAGAGTGTTAATTCAATATATACACTAAAGAGAAACAGTGTTTACTAAGGTGTTTTTTTAAAATGATAGAACTTTCGAAAGAGATAACTGTGATTTGACAGAACGTAGAAGCCATGTTGTTTTGACATTTCTGTTCAGTAAGCATTGACAAATTATCAGGGAAAGATTCATGCCGCAACAACGTTTACAAATTGTTGAAACTTGTTTTCAAAATCAGTGTTCTATTCGCCAAACTTATAGAGCACTCCGTGAAATTTATGGTTTACATAATCGTTCATCAGAGCAGCTTATTCGTCGAACTATCGATAGAATTCGGACAACATTTTCTCTACTCGATGCAAAACAACAACAAGACAAAGAACTGTAAGTACAGAGGAGAATATCGCTGCTGTAAGTCATAGTATTGATTATGATCCAGATTTGTCTATTCGTCGACTTTCACAACAAGTTGTGCATCCACCACATGGAAAATTTAGCGTGAAGATCTTGGTCTACACCCATACAAGATCCAACTGGTTCAAGAACTAAAGCCACTTGATTATTATAAGCGTCGTTTGTTTGCTGATTGGGCCCTAGAACAGCTTGAAGTTGATCCACTTTTTCATCGTCAAATTGTGTTTAGTGATGAAGCTCATTTCTGGTTGAATGGCTATGTAAACAAGCCAGATTGCCGTATATGGAGTGAAAACAATCCTCAGAAAGTTCTGCAGGTTCCATTGCATCCTTAAAAATGCACTGTATGGTGTAGTTTACACGCTGGAGGCATCATCGGTCCATATTTCTTTAAAGACGATGCTGGAGCTAATGTTACAGGGAATGGTGCTCGTTGCAGATCGATGATCAATGATCATTTCTTTAAAAATTTGAATGGAATCTACCCAGAAGTGTTTTGGTTCCAACAAGATGGTGCTACACCTCATGCTGCTACCGAAATATTTGGCGATAACATTATTTCGAGACATGGTACAATTAATTGGCCTCCAAAGATCATGCGACATAACTCCACTGGATTAGTTTCTTTGGGGTTATGTCAAGTCATTGGTTTATACTGATAAACCAGAAACAATAGACGCTTTGGAAGCCAACATAACTAGTGTTATTGATTAAATAAGGCCTTAATTACTCGAAAAAGTGGTCCAAAATTGGTCTGGTCGAATGCGGTTCCTCAGAGCTAGTCGTTTTAAAACATAAATGTCATAAAATTGGCTTCAATCTTAATTCAAATGTGTTTCATTTCAATTTAAAGTTCTATCACTCTAAAAACAACACCCGAGATTTATTTAATTTGTTAAAAAGTTTTTAAGATTGGCCAATGTGTTCTAAGAATTTGCCTGCTGTGGTTATTCTCAGAAATGTAGCCAAATTTCGAATATTTCTTTTCCCAGTCTGTGACTGAAACTACCTACTGTAACAAATTCATCCTTGTATAGCATTCAAGTAAAAGTTACCGTACGAGGAATACATACCTCTCTGTTTCATTTTTTAAGCCCACCTTCATGGCAAATAGTTCTTAACTGTAAATAATAGAATATTGTCTTACGAACAGTATTCTTCCATTTCAACGTAGCAGAAAAAAGTGCATTTACAATAATTGGAAAGATATTTTATAAAATTAAAATTTGTAGCGAGGTATAAGAGAATTTACTCTGATTGATAAGATATTGAAAAAGTCTTCTATCAAGTAAATAACTTATATTCAACAGTTAGTAGAAGCAATATGAATAGTATTACTCAATAATTATGTATAAAATTAATTATATTATTTGGGATATTCTGATTCACATAAAAATACAGAGCAAATATGTTGAATTATTCAGGACGAGCCTCACAAATTTGATCCTCACCCACATAGAGACCGATTCATCTTTTTCACTCAGGTGGAACTGATTTCTAGAAAAAGAATTCGACCGGACCATCTCGGAAAAATACCGTGCAACTTGGTCGCAAAAATACAACTAAGCCGAAACTCAAAATATGCCTACTCCCCACTTGATGTCGCAGCTTTCTTGACACGGATCTAGTGTTTGAAAACTCATATTTTTTTCCTTTCGTCAAGAAATATGTCCGAGATTTATGGGACCTACCTCAATTCGAATTCTCATTGTGGCTATTTCGGCATTGCGTTTATTTTTACATTTGTTATAATTCTTATTTACGCGAATAATGCGAAATAAATGATCGTCTAAATATACGTTTTTCTCGATACAATTTTTGGCAAGTTTTCAGGTAATTGCAGGAATAATTTTTCTATGGTTTCTGGAATAACTTACGGCGTTAAGTGATAGCGCATACTGGGATTGATTGGCTAATAAGTTGATTTTCGCGTAAGTGTAATAGATTTTGAAGGTTCCGGTGATTAAAAGCATTAATTAGTTGTCTGTTGGAGAGTTTCCAAGGTTTAATAAGAAGATAATTCAATTATTCTATATTTAGATGCAGTTTTGCCAATCTAAATTAAATTATGTCATCATAAAAAATTTCGTTATTATTAGGTACGTTATCACCCCGTGCTACTCAATCCTAATAACTGAAAATACTGTAATTTTTTTTCCAATATAGCATCGGGTGTTTTTTTTACAGTGCTAGAACTTACGATAGGGATAACTGTGATTTGACAGAAGGCAGAAGCCATGTTGTTTTGACATTTCTGTTCAGTAAGCGTGGAAAAATTGTCATGGAAAGACTCACGCCGCAACAAAGTTTACAAATTGTTGAAATTTATTTTCAAAATCAGTGTTCTATTCGCCAAACTTATAGAGCACTTCGTGAAATTTATGGTTTACATAATCGTCGCTTATTCGTAGAACTATCGATAGATTTCGGACAACATTTCTTCTACTCGATGCAACAACAACAACTGTACGTACAGAAGAAAATATCGCTGCTGTAAGTCATAGTAATAATGATGATCCAGATTTGTCCATTCGTCGACGTTCATAACAAGTTGGACTCTGTGCATCCCTCACATGGAAAATTTTGCTGTAAAGATCCAACTGGTTCAAGCGTTCAATAAGCGTCGTTTGTTTGCTGATTGGACCCTAGAACAGCTTGAAGTTGATCCACTTTTTTATCGTAAAATTGTGTTTAGTGATGAAGCTAATTTCTGGTTGGACGGCTATGTCATCAAGCAAAATTGCCGTATATGGAGTGAAACCAATCCTCAAGAAGTTCTGCAGGTTCCATTGCATCTTGAAAAATGCACTGTATGCTTTACACACTGGAAGCACCATCGGTTCATATTTCTTTAAAAACGATGCTGGAGCTAATGTTACAGTGAATGGTGCTCGTTACAGATCGATGATCAATGATTATTTGTTTTAAAATTTGAATGGTATCGACCCAGAAGTGTTTTGGTTCCAACAAGATCGAGCTATACTTCGTGCTGCTACCGTAACAATTGATTTATTGAAAGAAAGATTTGGCGATAACATCATTTCTTGAAATGGTCCAATTAATTGGCCTCCAAGATCATGCGACATAACTCCACTGAATTGTTTTCTTTGGGGTTATGTCAAGTCATTGGTTTATGCTGATGAACCAGAAATAATAGACGCTTTGGAAGCCAACATAATTCGTGTTATTGATGAAATAAGGCCTGAATTACTCGAAAAAGTGGTCCAAAATTGGTCTGGTCGAATGCGGTTCCTCAGAGTTAGTCGTGGTGGACATACGCCGGAAATTATTTTTAAAACATAAATGTCATAAAATTATCTTTCAAATAAAAAAAATTTGGCTTCAATCTTAATTTAAATGTGTTTCATTTTAATTTAAAGTTCTATCACTCTAAAAAAAATACCCGATATATAAATTCTTTTATATCCTTATATACCGTGCGTTCCTGAATTGAAGGTATATACAAAGACGGGATATTGCTTGACTAATTTCAAGAAAAAAAGAGCCATAAACATGGGACCGCAAACGTTTCGTTTTCGAGATATGGGATGTTAAAGTTTGAATTGTTTTCAAGTTTTTTCTTATTATAGTATTTGCATTTCTCGAGACATTCAACTGAAATTTGGCATATTTATCACAATTTATAGTTTACACCATGTGACATGCCAATTTTGATTGCAAATCTACAGGTTGATATATTTTCTGGAACTCTGTTCCCTGTTTTACTCTTTTTTCTAGGGAGCCTCTGCTGATTTGAAAACTTGTGAAAAAGCTTTCTTGTTATACTAGACTTTATGATCTGAAGTTTTGTCGTATCTGCTACCGATTTCGAGAAAAAAATTTCGAACGATTCTCTCGAAATCGTCAGAAAAATCCAAATTGTCATAAAAATTTAGTAAGTAAGCTGTGGTGAATCAATTCATTGTTAGTTTCGACACATCAGATTAAACTCGTGTGTTTTGAAAAGTAAAGGTGGTTGCAATTTAATATCAAAACGATTTCACGAATTCCGAAATGGCTGACATGCATTTCACGTATTGTCATGAAATCTGGTTCATGCACGACGGTGTTCCAGCTCATTTTTCAGTTTTGACTAGTGAGTATTTGAACGAAAATTATGAAAACAGGTAGATTGGAAGGGGTGGACATCAGTCATGGCCCGCCAGATCCCCAGACTTGAATATTTTAGATTCCCTTTTATGGGGCCACCTGAAATCTTTAGTGAGTTCTGATGACATTAAGAATTATCGTCCGATAAGCCTGCTCATTTCATTTCCAGAAATTTTTGAAAAAGTTTTGGTGGACTGACTGCTCAACTTCTTCCATAAATTAGAAGTATTTTCAAAAAACCAACATGCATACCTGAGAGTCAAGAGCCCCAGCAGTGCTCTTTATGAATAGACTTCTGAAATTCTAGAAGCACTCGAACGTACAGAAGTACCTGTTGGACTGTTTTTGGAACTGCCTAACGCTCGACAGTGTGAACCATGAAAACCTTCTCAACAAATTGAATACATGTGATAATCGAGACGCTCAACTGGAATTATTGAGTAGTTACCTCAAGAATAGAATTCAGAGAGTTTCTGTTGAAACTGGCGAAAGGAATTTATTATCCAAGGATGAAACAGTAGTTGTGGGTGTACCTCAGGGTAGTATTCTGGGACCTCTACTGTTTGTGATATACATAAACTACTTACCTGAGTCTTTGTTTTCTTCCATCTCAAGAAGAATAAAAATGCTTTTGTTAGCTGATGACGCAAACGCTTTAGTGCGTAATGAAGATTTAAAATCCGGCATGGAGCAAACTCAGATAGTTTGCGACTCGATAAGTGTCTGGTGTGCTCAAAATAGGCTCCTTCTATATGTTGATAAAACTGAGTGCATTATTTTCAGGACTACTCAGTTCAAGGAAAGTATTCCAGCAACCTCGACAATACAGAAGTCGGCATAACAGAATTAATCAAGTTTTTGGGAGTATATCTAGACTGCTTTTTAAACTGGCACCAATATATGTGTGAGCTGAGTAAAAAACTAAATAGAGTTCTATATATGATGAGAGTATTGTCTCGCCGAGTAGATAGGGAGCTCTTAAGATCAGGTTACTTTACAAATTTCAATTCTTTGATCAGATATGATGTTGTTCTTTGGGGTGACACCTCTAGAGTCATTCTTCAGAAATCAGCTGTGAGGTCAATGTATGGGCTTAATTATCGAGAATCATGTAGAGGAAGATTTCGACAAAATAAAATTCCGACATTTATTGGGATATACATCATAGAATGTGCTCTATTTTTGAGAAAAAATCCACATTACGTCGAAGATCTGCGTAATATGAATAAAACAAGACGGACAATTCCTTACCATTTTCCTAAACATGGTCTTAAATTGACAGAAAAAACACCAAATATATGTGAATTAAGTCATTCTTCTCTCATCATGCCCCATCAAATATATAAAACAGAACAATCTAAACAGGAATCTGGGAAATGGGATTTGAGGTCTGGAATTCGACATTGAGAAAGGGGGTTATTCAATTTTCATGAATATCATCCAATGTTTCATTAATGAACGGCGTTTACAGCTGGAGTTTAGCCAGAAACCTTCGCGAATCCGAAAATAACACCGTATTGACATTAGCTGGTAGTATACTTCGTGTTCAACATATATCTATTTGTTTTCGTCCCCATTTTATTACGTCTGTACGTTGTTAAATGAGACGAATTCAATGGCATAACATAATTAAAAGTTCATCCCCAATTGTCAACCTTTAGATGTATTGAATCAGTTGAAAAGCTTGAAAAATCATATGTGGGCTATGAAAATTTCTTTATCAACTTGTTAAGTGAATTCGCTCCAACATTTGACGACATAATTATAAACATATAACAGACTCATTTTTGTAATTTGAAAAAAATCTCCTTAAAATTCAGTACCAAAATAGGTTACTAGGTTCGACTAACTAATGAAAAATCCCAGGACAAAATTTCTGTCCGTCCCATCCGTCCGCAAACACTTTTAAACGGAACTAGCTAAAGACTTGAAGCTTTTGACGTAGGTTTGGCGCCTAAATATCTCGGTAAAGTACATTAATAGGCAAAATCGGTCCAATGGTTTCGCAGTCTTTCACATTTGAAATTTTCCCTTATTTTTCCAAATATTTTCGAAACTACAACTCCATTGATCGTGATTAAGCACAAAATGCCGCCACAACATGTAATCTCATGCGCAAAGTGTTTGCGCATGTACATTCTATATAATAGTATTTCAATATTGTTGTATGAAGCATAATCTTTCTACCGTGGTTGCTTCCAATTTAACTTAATTTCTCTATGAAAGAAGAATAACCACAGAAACCATAGACAAAATTTCGTGTAATTCTTGATGTACCAAGTCAACTATACATTCAATATCGACAACCAACCACACACAAGCAGTCAGTATTCCCAAACGGTTCCACTACACCAGCTTCTTCCAGCACACACAGAAGAAGTACAGTAAGTTAATTTTGTATACATTATCATTTTATGACACATATTTTATACTTCAATATATTTTCTATACCTGTATTATTCTTTCAATCCTTGAAACCAGGCTCAACATTTAATACAGTCCACTTATCTCTCATCTAGTTTGTTGCTCTATATTATCAGTTATATCTAATAATAATTCCAACATCAATTCTACACACAAACTACTTATATTGAGTATATCTTAGGGAATCAAATCCTACGTTGATTCCGAAATACGCAGGCTTTTTAGATATACTGGCAATATTTCTACCAGCGACAAATCTTAGGCAATTTCGATCACACAGAAATTCCATTTGCAATAAATTCATTGCAAATTTACAGATCGTATGATTGAAAGATTTGAAAAGGAATAATTTATGAACAGAGCAGTGTTGAGCGCTAATGAAATAACAGCAACAGTGTTACGCTTGAGTTTCAATATAGCATTTAGATGTGAAATAATGGCAGGAAGACTAATGCAAAATTTCGTGAGGATCATGGGTGATATGGACTTGTGCGCAAAAAATCTTGACTTTAGGTCATCGCTTTTACTCACTCAATTTTTGAATTCTACCTTAATCGAAACGTAAGCAGTGTGGTCGATTTTACTGCAAGGTTTGTTCGAGATATACTTCTCTAATGAATATCAGTTGAAATAAAATACCCTGGATTGTTTTTTTTGGACCTACAGGCCAATCTGCGGTAAAACCTGGGGTTTGAAGCACATGGCTATACACTATGGTAACTAGATCACAGATAAAGTATGGCGCTGTAGCGTGGTGAAAGAAAGGCCATAAACGATTTGCTAACATAACTAATTAGGCTTTCCTAATTACAGGTACATTTCGCACCACACCTACGGCAGCTATGGAGGTTCTACTAAATCTACTACCCGTGGACCTGCTCGTGTAGAGAGAGGCGGAACAGACCACATACAAACTACATCAACTGGTGATCGACAGACCAGAGGCAATAATGATGAGAGGCTCAGGACGGTTGGACGAGTCTTTAACGAACAACACCCCATCGATGCCCTTAGATCTAATGTCAAAAGTTTCGAGCCAAGAACGGTATTTCAATGTAATGGTCCCAGGACGAATGGACATAGCATGCCGAGGTCCTATTGAGGACCAATCTTAGCTTGTTCACAGACGGCTCGCGAACCATATTCTAGACAGAAATATTTGCCATTGAGACCGCGGCAGATCTGGTGATAAAACGGCAAAATCAAAATAGTTAGTGATAGTCAGTAGAGTACTAAAAGTTCTGGAATCCAACTGTTGTACATTGAAAACAGTCTGGAGTTACAGCACGGCTTTAAACAGGCTCGGTATGTATAACAGAGTCACTCTTGTTTGGACACCGAGCCACTCAAACTAACGGAGAGGCAGATGAGCTGGCGTTTGCTGGAGCCACGCTGCCTCTGATAGACTCGGAACCATTCCTTGGAATACCATATGACGTGGCTAAGCGGACGATAACAGGAAGAATGAACTCAAGACTAGAGTCTTTCTGGCTGAGCCCTCTTGGTCTGAAACATTCGAAGGCGTTCCTTGGAACAGCTTCGAACCAAAAGATGGCGGACCTAAGGCTAGGTCTGGATAGGGCCAAACTTAGAACACTTGCCGGAATTATGACAGGTCACTGCAGGCTGAAAGCGGATTTACACAAAATCGGCCTGGCTGAAGACGATAAATGCAGGCTGTGTCTTGAGGATACTGATACAGCCATGCACATCATCTTAGAGTGCCCAGAGGTGAGTCGCATAAGATTTGAGGTATTTGGTTAGGCTTTTATAGCCCACTGTGAATGGAAAAAGTTACCCCCGAACAAGATTATCGATTTTATCCAAAACTGGATCCCTTAATTAGGGCTGAACCACAAGAGTCCGTGCGGACGTAGTGGTAGGCTGGACAGACGCCTGCTTTTTTCTTCATGCGCCATTGAACTTGATAAAGTGGGATTCATAACATCAGAAGTATATATTCAATGCAAATCAGATACTCACCTGTTTCGTTACGTGTATTTCACCATCTTCAGTTCGTCTTTGTGCTCCGGACGTGTAGTCTAATACGTCAAAATAATTGTCATCTATTGGAGGAAGTGGAGAAGAATAGTAAGGAGTCAGTGCTGAGCCCCCAGGACTGTATGTCGATGAGGTGCCTCTTGGAGATAAATGCGGTGACACGGAAAGTGGACTGTAGTTGTGGGAGCTGGTCCTCGAGGATCCGGTGCTTGTAGGATGTTTTAGAGAGGTATCTCTAGAAAAAACAGTATTCATATAAAAAAAAGTTTCGCAACGAACTCTGGGTCCTTGAAATCTCAAGGAATCGGTTGATTGTTTGTAATACATACATCGTCAAAAGACTTGGCCCCTCTAGGTTTCTCAAGAAATAAACAATCTATGTTCTGGCAATGAATATTTTCCTCTATAACTGCAATATATTTGATAGAAAATCTTTGTTGGTTACTCTTTGCTTTATGCAGGATGAGACAAAAAAGGGAAAAATGAGAAAAAATCGAAAATTATTGATTATTTATTTATTGAAGTCAAATTCAATAGTCCGTATTAACATCTCTTCTTTCAATCAACTGCTCAATACGCCTAGGCAGCCCACGAACCAAGTCATTAATGATATTTTCAGGCATATCGTTCCATTCTTCCTGAAGGGCTAAACTCAATGCCTAAAAAGTTGAAGGTGGGTTTTGGCGATTGGTTATTTCTCTCCCTAAGTAATCCCATACGTGCTCCATTGGATTAATGTCTGGTGAGTTTGCTGGCCAGTTCAATCTCCGGATATTGTTCTCTTGAAGAATGTTTTGAACCCTTCGTGTGGCGTTATCATCCTGATAAATGAAATTATCCCAAAATTCGTAGCGCAGAGGAACAATGATTGATTCATGATGTTTTCTACGTAGATGGCACCAGTAATTGTTCGTTCAACGATAATAAGAGGTGTATGGCGACCGAACATTATACTCCCCCAGCACATTGTTGATCCGCCTTGAAAGGGCACAACTTCCCGGGTGAAATTGAGTCGCTCTAGTCTGCCTAACCTCTCCAAACCCTTTCTCGTCGACTATCACTTTGTACACCGAATGGTGACTCGTACGGAAAAAGTACGTTGCGCCATTGTGGTAAAAGTCAGTCTTGGTGGTGTTCTGCCCATTGCCGACGAGTAGCTATATATAGAGGTGATAGCCGAGGTACTCTTCAAGGTATTTTCGCCCTTAAATTGGAGGAATGCAACCTTATGGTACTGGTTGAGACTATCCGTCTATAGGTCCTCAAAAAATGACTTCGCAGGTCTGTTACAGATACCGTTCGATTCCTTCGAGTAAAATTTGCGGTATAATGGTCTTTTCTTGCAGATGTTACTCTGGGTTGACCAGGCACCGGTCTCCGGGCAACGCTACCGGTTTCCAGGAAAAGGGCCACTATGCGTCTTACTAAAGTTCGTGAAATATCCAAACGTTGCACAATATGGTGTTGGACAAAGCTTCTTGATGTAGGGCTACTATTCTTCCCCGGTATTTTCCACGGAATATTCTCAATATTACAACTCTCGTCATTCACTGAAAACTGATTAACTACGAATACAGCTGTATTCTGGTTATTGCCAGAATATTTATTTTACTGTTTTCATTTAAGTGATAAGATAGTGAAGATTCTACACACAAAAAATTGTTATGTGACATTCAACAAGTTGAGAGTTGATAGGGGGGGGCGCAAGACTTTTGATGGTGTGTGTAGTTCATTCTAAAATAGAATCAAATAAGAAATTACTTAGTTTTCTATCTCTTTCAATTAACTGACTCAAGTTAAGTAATGTTTACTATATTTTCAAACTGAATTACCAACTTATTTCCTAATGAAGCAAAATTTACCAAATCAAATGATCTACAGTCCGTCTTGAAAGTATCCGGAAAAAACAAAGCTTAATTATTCAGTATTTGTTTTTATTTCTTGAATTAGAAAATTATAACCAAATATTCATCATATTTACTTATACAACTTCCATTTAACTGTTAACACTTGACTAAACGTGGAGGTACACCCGAAACTAGATCACCTCCATAATTTTCGGTGATGTTAGTCCAGGACTGTAAAATTGACTGAATTAAATCATCTTTATTTCGTGGCGCTGCTCTTTCAAATTCAATATTCATTAGTCCCCAAATGTTTTCAATGGGACTAAGATCTGGTAAAGCTGCTGGCCATGAAATGGTTGTCACTTGGTGTTCCCAAGCATCCAAGCTTGAGTATAGGTCGAAGTATGGCTTCTTGTATTATCCTGCGGAAAACGCAACCCCTCTGGATATAAAGCATCGTTTCAAGGAGAAAATCGTTTAAAATGCCACAATACTTTTCACTATTAATGGTATTGAGAACCGTACTACAAATGAGGAGGACTGACTGATGTAGTGGAAAGTTTCGAGAAAATGACCTTCGCACTTTTGCTTCCATACACATACAAGACAGCTTGCTCTTTCTATTCTAGAACCGGAATGACTTTGATACTCTAGGAACTATCAGACACGAAACTATGCACAACCAGTACCCACTCCATCGACTTACAGTAACTGAACAAGGTCCTAAGTATAGTAGTATCAAATACTTCAACAAAATTCCAGCTAACATCAGAGCTGAAAATAATCTGAAAAATTTCAACAATTTTTACCTCCTTCTGAGAATTGAGCCATATACTATACAGAGTTCCTTAAAGCTAAAATGGGTCTCTGCGGTTATTAAATAATTTGCTTTTGACACTGTTCATTTCAAAGTCACAAAGTATTATACTTTTATCTAAAATGAAGACTTATGTTATTGTGGCAATTATAAAGATAGGCGCAGCACCACGATGAGATTTTGCTCCCCAAACCATTATTTTGGTGGGAAATTTGAACGGTAACAGGTTGTTTTGATAGGATTTTTAAGTGATTTCTTCCAAGTTGGAAACAACTTTCATCAGATATAAAGATATTATTAAAATGATCTTCTTGAAAACGTTAACAAAATTCTATCCTTCGTTCGTTTTGTGAAGGTGTCACTATAGGGATTTTTTTGGTTTCATTGATATGTACCCTTGTCTTTTCAGTTACATACGGACGGTTTCTGGACATACTTTTATATTTCGTTGATTTCCAAATCTCTTAGCCAATTTGCGGAACCTCAGGTGCGGATTGTGTCGTCCTAAGGCTAATAAAGCGTTTAAATTGTTTCTTTTAATCTTACGCGGTCTTCCTGAAAGTGGGCCATGCCTTATATCCATGCTAGTTTTTATCCTCTTTATTGTCTCATATACAGCACTGTTTCCCAGTTCAGTCAATTGCACTAATTTTTAACATTTCGAAAACCATTTCTATACAAATATTCTACCTGTTTTCTTTTTTATAGTTGCGACATTATTCCATAAATTGTATACGTGTTGACAAACAACAATATTTGACAATAGTTTTGCCATACAACTTTGGCCATAGCCGACTATCTGCACAACCTACTTTATAAATTACTTTTGTTCTAGAATGTTACAAAAAAAAGTATATCAGAATTATGAAAAATAATAAATTCTGTCATTATAAAATAAAACACTTGTTTACATTTTCTACTTTATTTTTGGTATTGACGTACGTTTCGTCTTTGCTAGAAAGACTTCATCAGAATACAGGTATTCTGATGCAGTCTTTCTAGCAAAGACGAAACGTACGTCAATACCAAAAATAAAGTAGAAAATGTAAACAAGTGTTTTATTTTATAATGACAATTACAACTGATTTCTACCAAGCAACGGCCCAATGCTATCATAAATTTAATAAATTCTGGATACTTTCTAGACGGACAGTAGCTACTGTGTTTAATACCTTTTACATCTTCTTTTTAGCTTGATTTTTTCACTTCATTCAAATTTATAATCTACTTCTGTGAAGTATCGAGTAAATGTTATGTATGTATGGACTATCAGAAGATAATAATGATATTAAAACTTCATTATTATAAGAGGTGAGCCATTTGAAGTTTCATTTTTTGATCGGCTATAAATAAAAAACTAATGAAGATCTTTTCAAAGTAATGGGTGTATTAAAATGGATAAACCTTGAATTTACGAATAAAAAACATCATTCAAATGACCTCCAAGGCTGGCTACAGTAACCTATCCGATCATTCCAATTTTTCAGTACACTGTGTTTCAAGGCATCTGGATGGATAAGTGTTACGCTACACTTATCCTTGACGGATACCACAAAACAATTCAAACTCTACATGGTCCATTCTTATTTCACTACCAAAATTAAGGATGTGTGAATTGAGGCTCACACAGTAACAATTGAATTATCTGAAGATAAGTAACATCTCGAAACAGCAGCAACGAAAAAACTGGATTTAATTAAGATCAAATAGCAAACAGTAGCAGCTGAAACAGATCAAGATGACAACTTACCTTTGTACTACAACTCTAACAGTACTACCAGAATTTTTGAAGAGATTTTGTGCGTCCTGGTGCCGTATATCCCTGGCATCATAATTTCCTACTTTTGTGATGATATCGCCTCTCTGGAGAACTCCGTCAGCTGGTGAACCGAATCCGACCTAAAAGAAAATTTTATATCATTATTAAGTTAGAACTAGATCAGGGTGATCTTGAATTCAATAACGCTCTATATTCTACGTTGATTTTGGTTTATTATTTCCAAATTGTTGGAGAATTGTTTATTTTATCAATAACACGAGTTATGTTGGCTTTCAAAGCGTCTATTGTTTCTGGTGGAGTTTTGTGGCATGATCTTGGAGGCCAATTAATTGGACTATTTCTCGAAATAATGTTATCGCGAAATCTTTCTTTCAATAAATCAATTGTTACGGTAGCAGCATGAGGTGTAGCATCATCTTGTTGGAACCAAAACACTTCTGGGTCAATACCATTCAAATTTTGAAACAAATAATCATTGATCATTGATCTGTTACGAGCACCATTCACTGTAACATTAGCTCTAGCATCGTTTTTAAAGAAATATGGACCGATGATGCCTCCAGCGTGTAAAGCACACCATACAGTACGTTGGATGCAATGGAACCTGCAGAACTTCTTAAGGATTGTTTTCACTCCATATACGGCAATTTTGCTTGTTTACATAGTCGTTGAACCAGAAATGAGCTTAATCACTAAACACAATTTTACGATAAAAAAGTAGATCAACTTCAAGCTGTTCTAGGGCCCAAATAAACGAAGCTTATTATGGTCAAGTAGCTGTAGTTCTTGAACCAGTTGGATCTTGTATGGGTGTAGAGCAAGATCTTTACGCAAAATTTTCCATGTGGTAGATGCACAGAGTCCAACTTGTTGTGAACGTCGAGGAATAGACAAATCTGGAACACCATTAACACTATGACTTACAGCAGCGATATTTTCTTCTGTACGTATAGTTCTTTGTCTTGTTGTTGTTGTTGCATCGAGTAGAGAAAATGTTGTTCGAAAGCTATCGATAGTCTAACGAGTAAGCTGCTCTGATGGACGATTATGTAAACCATAAATTTCACGAAGTGCTCTATAAGTTTGGCGAATAGGACACTGATTTTGAAAATAAATTCGAAACAATTTGTAAACGTTGTTGCGGCGTGAGTCTTTCCATGATAATTTGTCAATGCTTACTGAACAGAAATGTCAAAACAACATGGCTTCTACCTTCTGTCAAATCACAGTTATCCCTATCGTAAGTACTATCACTCTAAAAAAAAAACACCCAATATTACTTGTCTTTTATGCCACCCCCCCTTCCCCCAGAATCTATATGATATATCCAACTCAAACAAATTACAGTCCATAATCCAAGTTAGATGGATCTGTGAATGATCTGCTCAAGAGTTGGGGAAACTTCATAACTCCAACACAAATATTAAATCTAGTTCGTGGAACTAACAAAAATTAACCATCAATAACTTTACAATCATATGATAAAGCACTGTTATAATTTCAGGAGTTTTGAAGCGCTTGCAGAATAATAGTTAAATGAATTAGGTTCTCCCTGAGAACCGTAAATTGCATATTTCCTTAAGATTTCCATTTTACGAGCGGAGTTCAATGTTTTCTTGGTATCGGGTTGTTTGCTAATAATTGGAGTTATCTAATTATCTCATTTACTAATGACACTATCTGAGGGTATAAATATAAAATTTCTCTAATTTACGATCATTAGTTTTCTAGATATGCTCAGCGAAAGACCACCAGAATGACTGACGGCACAATGATGAAAAAATCATTCATGAACAGATAGTTACTGTTTACCAAGACTGTGCCCCGTCGTTATCCACCGTTCAAAAGTAGTCAAGTGAATTCAAAAGGGGCAGAGACAGGGACGACCTTCGCTCGATCGGGCCCGTTAGCGGCACCACTGAATCCGGAAGAATATTTTTTACAAGGATTAGAGAAGCTTATTTCTCGATTTACCAATTATATTGAAGTTCTAGAAAACTACTACTGAAAAATTGAATTTTTCCAAAATTTTCTGAGTTTCCTTTCATGTCTATACCGAGAAAACATTAAACGCTCCTCGTATATAAGCTCGGAATAAAGTGAACCGCTTTCGTAACTCAAATATTTCACTCTATTAAAAATATTTCTTGAAATATCCAATTGGTTCTTCGGTATCAGTTTGTTATTGCCCCATTCCGAATTTCAAAAGAACCAAAACAACATTGAATATTCGCGATTATTTTAAAAGGCGAGTAAATCAGGTCAAAAGTAATCTGCTTTTCTAAAAATATTTTACGATTTCCTGTCAGTGATAAATTGCCGACGCTATGGTGTTGTTTTTCACATTTTCCAACAATTAAGCTTCATGGAATTTTTAATATTCCCTTGGTTTTCATAAATGATAATTTGAAGCAGTTTTAAATACGTTATCGATCTTTCCGTGATGGGACGCTATGATAATTTAAGCTTATATATTATATAACTATCCAAATATTCCAAATACATGTTTGAGGATCTACACAGCCGAGCATAAAATTAGGGTCGTCCCATAATTTGCATTCATTCCAAAAATCTTTCGATTCTTAGGGGTCTTTTCGGTTTTAATATGGTAAGCTAACTTAATAATGTTATCTTCGTTCGCTTTCGCATATATTAGACATCTCAACATGTATATGGACGACAAAGTTAAGTTACAATTTCCTACAAATACAGAACGAACGCGGAGGTATGTTGTATATCATACGGAAAGTGCGTTTTTGTAGTATGAAAGCCCTGCCAAAATCTGAGGTGTTTCATCATAGCAGAACATTATATGACCGGTGGCTATATACCAAACTACAATAGACTTCTATAAGCGATTCTATGGAAAGTGAACTTTTTATTCTATTTAAGGCATAATAAGAATAAGTTTTCTGCATAAATGTTCTACATGTTTACTCCACTTAAAATTTTTGTCCACATAAATGCCAAGAAATTTAGTAACTATCCTTAGATGGGATGATAATATCTAAATGGCGAATGACCAACCTTGTGTCCAGTTGAAAATTGAATGCAATCAGTTTTATCAAAGTTGATCATAAAATTATTTTCATGACACCAATATACAAAGTTCCACAAAAGACGCTCGCAGAGCAATTGCAGATCCTCAAAAGTCATCGTCAGCGAACATGCTAATTATGCACTTTTCCATCGGCGATGAAGGATCCTGATGGGTATGCACATTAACATGCCTATTTCACAAATTAACATCATTAATAAAAATTAAAAATAGAAGTGGCCCAAGGACTGAACCCTGTGGCACTCCCATATTCATACCGTACTCATAAGATAACGAGTTTTTTACTCTTACTGACATGGAGCTGCCATCGAGATCCATAAACACATCCCTGAAACCCAGGTTGTAACACTTATCAATTATAAATTGAAAGGACAGACTATCTAATTTTCGAGAGAGGTCAAAAAATAAACCCGCAACATACAATCCGTTGTCAAGGCAATCGTAAACGAACTTAACAAAGTAGATTGAGCGTTGAGGGTTGAGCGACTAGATCTAAACCTATGCTGGGCGTTATCTAGTATATTGAATTTATCAAAATACTTCATCATTCTATTGAACACAATTCTCGCGAAAACCTTAGAAAATATATTCAAAATAGAAATAGTCATTCCCAATACTTTCAAACGATGGCAAATGGCTGGTTGATTTTCATCGAGCCTTGTCTCTAATTTTTCATCCTTAAACTTTAGTGGCGCTCTAGGTCATTCTTCGTCTTCCAAAGCAAAACTGTCACTTTTAAATCGGGCAAACCACTTCCAACACGTTCGTTCAGCTAGAGCATCGTCACGATGAACATCAACAACATAGAGGGGTTCCTCAAGGATCAATATTAGGTCCCCTTCTTTATATAATCTACACGAACGATTTGATTAAAGTAACATCCAATGATTCTGTAATGTACATTCTGTCAAGAAAGTACCGGGAATTATCGATTTTTTAGTATGCCGATGACGTATCAGTGATCTGCGTTGGTTTCACTCCAGCTGAATGCAAAGCCGCAGATTGTCTGATTGGAGTCAAATATGCACCGTTTTGTCCTATAATTTGTTGCCATTTTAAAGATAGGTCTATTAGGCCTCTCTCATAGAAGTCTTGGTCCTTACTGGCAAAAAACTCTGGTGATTGATTTTCACAATCTCTCTTGATGCTTATTTCTTATCACTAAGGAAGTTTTGCAATGCGAGAAAAGCATGGTAATTGCTTAGTGCCAGGTCCGGACTATATGCTGGATGCATTAAAACTTTTCAACCAAGCTCCCGGAGTTTCTGGCGGGTCACTACAGACGTGTGTGGTCTGGTGTTATCCTGCCACTTCTGTTGGTCAATTCTGGCCGTTTTTGCTAGCTTCAAACGGTCCAGGTGTTGACAGTAGAGATACGAATTTAATGTGTGGCCATATGGAAACAACTCATAATAAATGATTCCTTTCCAGTCCCACCAATTGGACAGTAGAATCTTCCTAGCCTTTAGTCCTGGTTTGACCACCGTTTGAGCGGGTTTTTGTTATCCCCAGTCACCATCCGTTTAAGGAATGGATCGCTTCGCAGATGGAAATATGATCCATCATGTTTTTCGGTGTTAATTGATGTGGCATCCAAACATAGAGCTTCTTTTTGAATCCAGCTTTGCGCAACTGTTTTATGATCGATCTTCAGCTCCTGAGTGATGGAACGACCATTAACATGCCTGTTAACTTGGATTATTTTTGTGATTTTATCCATAATCTTTGACATTGAAAATACCTGAACGGAATCGACCAAACCAAAATTGCACGTAATCAGCTGCTACAGTATCGAGAACAGAAAACACCATTCACAATTTTAACCTTCTGGCTTACATTTTCGACTTCATCAAAGAGAAACTGTAAAATATACCAAATTTTCTCTTTTTTCACTTCCATTTTCAAAACTCTTTAAGTCATAACTGAACGAACCAAACAAAAACCAGCAAAATAATTTTTTAGTGTGAAATGTCACCGATATTTTACGGGATATTGATCACTACAGAAATCTCTCGAAAAAATAACCTAACATAATATTGTACTCATAATATCGGGTGTTTTTTTTAGAGTAAAAGAACTTTCGATAGGGATAACTGTGATTTGACAGAAGGTAGGAGCGATGTTGTTTTGACATTTCTGTTCAGTAAGCATTGACAAATTATCATGGAAAGACTCAAGCCGCAACAACGTTTACTAATTGTTGAAATATATTTTCAAAATCAGTGTTCTATTCGCCGAACTTATGAGCACCTCGTGAAATGTATGGTTTACGTAATCGACCATCAAAGCAGCTTATTCGTCGAACTATCGATAGAGTTCGGACAACATTTTCTCTACTCGATGCAACAACAACAGCAAGACAAAGAACTGTACGTACAGAAGAAAATATCGCTGCTGTGAGTGATAGTGTTAATGATAATCCAGGTTTTTCTATTCGTCGACGTTCACAACAAGTTGGACTCTGTGCATCCACCACATGGAAACTTTTAGGTAAAGATCTTGGTCTGCACCCATACAAGATCCAACTGGTTCAAGAACTAAAGCCACTTGACCATAATAAGTGTCGTTTGATTGCTGATTGGGCCCTAGAACAGCTTGAAGTTGATCCACTTTTTTATCGTAAAATTGTGTTCAGTGATGAAGCTCATTTCTGGTTGAACGGCTATGTAAACAAGTAAAATTGCCGTATATGGAGAGAAAACAATCCTCAAGAAGTTCTGCAGGCTCCATTGCATCCTGAAAAATGCACTGTATGGTGTGCTTTACACGCTGGAGGCATCATCAGTCCATATTTTTTTAAAAACGATACTGAAGTTAATGTAACAGTGAATGGTGTTCGTTACAGATCGATGATCAATAATTATTTGTTTCGAAATTTGAATGGTATCGACCCAAAAGTGTTTTGGTTCCAACAAGATGCACACACCTCATGCCTCTACCGTAGCATTTGATTTATTGAAAGAAAGATTTGGCGATAACAGTATTTCGAAAAATGATCCAATTAATTGGCCTGCAAGATCATGCGACATAACTCCACTGGATTATTTTCTTTGGGGTTATTTGAAGTCATTGGTTTATGCTGATAAATCAGAAACAATAGACGCTTTGGAAGCCAATATAACTCGTGTTATTGATGAAATAAGGCCTGAATTACTCGAAAAAGTGGTCCAAAATTGGTCGGGTCAAATGCGGTTCCTCAGAGCTAGTCGTGATGGACATATGCCGGAAATTATTTTTAAAACATAAATTTCATAAAATTATCTTTCGAATAAAAACTAATTTGGCTTCAATCTTAATTTAAATAATAATAATAATAATAAAGGCCTTTATTCCAAAAAAATAATTATAATACAGCTTAAGTCATTTCCACTTAAGAAATACAAAAAAAAAAACAATTGGAAAAGGCGAGATTCAGAACACCGAGCACAGTGTTCTGTTCAATCTAACCTATGAATCCCGACCACATTAATCGATACCTATGTATGTATGTAAAAAAAGAAAATATATACACATAAATAAAAATGATATGTCTTGCAACATATATACATATATATATACATATATATATAAATATACTTATTATGACTACCCCACCAAATCCAGCATAAGAGAAAAAAAAATATATTAAAATCAAGTACATAATATGATCAAATTAATTTAGAATGCAAAATATTCCAAACATCAACTTATATTAAACACTTCCATTCTGCCCTCTCATAAGCCTATTGAAGAGTCCCTGTCTAAAACTAGTTAAACTGCAATTATTTTTAATGTTCAATGGTATGCTATTCATTATGAACGCGATGTTGTACGAGTGAGATCTTCGAAATAACTCTGTTCTATGTATAGGTGGTGTTAGAGTTCCTTTGAATCTAATGTTCAGGTTATGAACGTCACAACGAAAAGAAATTTTGTTATAGAGATAAGGAGGGGTCTTTGTTCTTAAAATTTTTTGGTAAAGTGTAGCCGAATGTAAAACTCTTCTATTCTCCATATTTAGCCAATTAGCCAGATGTAGGGTATGACTAATTCTCTCATACCTTCTGATACCAAAAATCAGTCGAAGGCATGAATTCTGCACTTTTTGAATTCGCTGTTTATCATGAAAAGTCAGACACGGGCCGTACAATGCATCACAGTAACTTAAATTGGAGAGAACCAAAGATTCACAGAGTAAGATCTTGAGTTTCCTTGTAAGAAATTCACGATTCTTGTATATTATCCTCAACTTTAAGTATGCCTTCTGAAGGCAGGAGGAAACATGCTCGGAAAATCTCATACCGTGGTCAATGTATAGCCCCAAATTTCTCACACAATCAGACATATGTACGATCTCACCCCCAATCCTAACCATCTCATCACCGGCTAAGAACTTGGCTCTTTCGTTTCTAGGTCCAAATACAATTGCAACGGTCTTGTCTACATTTAGTTTTAAACAATGTGTTTTGTTTCAATTTAAAATTCTATCACTCTAAAAGAAACACCCGATACTTTTATTTTAGGAATTAAAAATTCTTCGCACCATCAAAAAAATTCTGGAACTAAGGAAAAACGACTCAATTTCTCTGTTGTTGTAATTTCTGAGCTTATTGCATTATCCTGAGTTTCAGAAAGTGCACTGAGGTACAATATTTCACAAATTTTCATGGCTAGCAAATCAGCAATGTAAGTTATAGCTCTATTAAAAATAATTCTGAGTTTTCGACAAATCCCGGAGAATTTAAGGCAGCATCATATTTCCTGTAGGAGTAGGAGAAAAACGAGATAGCTTATCAGCATATGAAATCTGACGATGCCAACATTTCACTGCCAAGAATATTCTAGAACTCGATCTCAATTCTTACCCTGGTCACGATGAGTGGAGTCTTAACATCCGCACCCCCGACCAGACTGAAACCCCACTGTTCTGTCGGCGAATTCCGTCTCAAAGTCACCAGAAATTCATGAACTTTGCCCATGAATCCAAAATATCACAACCACTTTGCAACACCAAAACCGGAAGAAGTTTCCTTTTAACACCGGATGAAGGGGTAGTCAACAGGTTTCGGGTAACATACTAACACACTAGCAGATGCAGGAACGTTCCCGTTTAGATAGATTTCAAAACCCCTCTCCAATTTTCTCCTGGTAACATAACGGCAAGACACAGAAATAGCTTGGCACAACTGCGTTTTATTATAACAAAGCTTTGTCACTCGTATAACACTAAGTTAGTCCAAGTTTCCGAAATAAAAACAAATTGTGATAATTTCTGGTGGAACCGACGGTTTTTCGGACACTTAAAGCTGTTCTTCCGTGTTCCCGAGAATTCGAAATGTCGATCTATTCTTAGTTGGATAAATTATTTCTATTCCTGGATTAAGCTATCAATTTTATTCGAACGGTGTTGATAGTAATCCGTTTAACCCTCTTCCTTTCTAGAGCTTAAAATAGAACGGAGGGAATGGAAATTATCAATATTTCCAGATTGTAGTGAATGAACGTTTAACTTGAAGGGTTAGCACAACGATATGGACAAGAAAAAATCGGTTATTTGGCCTCAGAAGCTTTACTGCTCACGTGCATTAATATTGCACGAATTGATTTCACTGCTAATTAAAGTTCATTGGTACAGGGTTATCCATTTTCTGCTTCCGAAAGTAAACGTGAATAAAACACTCTTTCATTAGGAATATCGATCAAATTTTTAAACATAATGCTTAGACCTTTCTTTTATGTGTGGAATACGACATCATTTGAATGTCTTCCGCGTGATCTTTTACAGGACTCGATACTATCATTTTCGATGACTCGTCGGCACATTTCGGGTAATATATCACCAATAACCCCACAAAAAATCCAAAGGCGATAAATCACAATATTTTGGTGGCCAATTCACATCGCCAAAACGAGAAATTACGCGCCCTTGGAATTTTTCTTGCAATAAAGCCAAAATGGGTCTTGTTATGTGTCTTGGTGGAACCACATCTCCTCCAATTCCACATCATTACTTTTAGATAAAAAAACTCGGTAATCATTCGGCTATAAAGATGAGAACTGACGGTTTGAGTGACACCTTCTTCATTTTCGAAGAAGAACGGGCCAATCACACCACCAGACCAAATTGTGAACCATACAGTGAGTTTTTCTTGATGTTATGGTCTTTCAGCAGTTACATGAGGATTTTCACTGCTCCAGCTGCGCCATTTAGCTTGTTTACATAGCCACACAGTGAAAAATGTGCTTCGTTACTGAAGACAATTCGATGCGAAAAATCTTCATCTAAACGTTGTTGTCTAAGCACTCTATCGGCATATGTTCTACGCATCCTATGGTCAGCTGGCTTTAGTTCTTGTGTCAACTGAACCTTGTAAGGTTGGAGATGCAAATCCAAAAATGCAGTCTACACTTCACCAAAAAATCAGAATGAAATTATAGGATTATGTGGTGAAGTTGTCAAAGAAAAAATTATTGATGACTGTAAACAAGCAAAAGCTTACGCTGACACAGCAGATATCGCTGGAAAACAACAGCTTTCTATAGGATTGCGATTTTATGATGATAATCAACAAAAAATTAGAGAGGAATTTGTAGGCTTTGTTGAGCTGAAATCTCAAGATGTTGATCAAAATCTTTCAGCAGAGAATTGTGTTGGTTTTGGATTTGACGGATGTTATAGGATAGCTGGAAAAGAAGATGGTGTAAAGGACATTTTGAGGAAAAAGTACAATAAATCTTTATTTTTTCATTGCTCAAGCCACAAACTATATCTTGTGGTCAATGATGCTAGCAAACTATCGGAAATAAGAAACTTGATTGCAACTGTTAAGGATACAATATCCTTCTTTCGTGAGTCGCCAACCAGCAGGACTTCGGCTCCTAATTTATCAAGGCTCTGTGAGATCAGATGGTCTGAGAAAAACAAGAGCATCAGAAAGTTTTCAAACAGCTGACAAAGAAGGTTGTTAAACAGATGGTACCCATTTGAATATCTCAAATAATTTTTGGGGTTACATAGCTCCGTACAGTTATTCATCATAATGTAAAATGAATGACTGTACGGAGCTATGTAAATCTAAAATATTTGAGATATTAAAAAAGTAACATCTGTTTAAAACCTTTTTCAACGAACATAAAATGAACTCAATGAAAAGTAAACAAAAATTCAACTTTTGCCACTCATTCTTTAGAAAACAGTAATTCATTTCGACAAAAGAAAATCTTAAGAAAATTTTAGATGTAGATTCAAAAGAAAAGAAACTTGATTATTGAAATTTTCAAATTCGTTCACAATAAAAATAATGTAAAAAATAATGAATGACTCTATGGAGCTTTGTAAATCCAAATATTTGAGATATACAACAAAATAATATAAAAATAATGAATGACTGTACGGAGCTATGTAACCCCAAAAATTATTTGAGATATTTAAATGGGTACCATCTGTTTAACAACACATTGTCGATTGCCGACATTCCGATATCTGTTAGAAGGCCCCTCTTTTTTAACCCGGTTTTTATCACGTTCCGCTTGTACACCTCTGTACCACTATTAGGTGTTATCTAGAATCTATTGAAATATTCAAAATATTTATCACTTTTGTTTAAATACCTCTGTACCACTGTAAGGTCTTCAGTTGTCTGATGATGGGATAGTTCATTTCCCGAAACTCGAGTCACAAGAAAATGTGTAATATATCTTTTTTTTGGTACATAGTAATTTCTGCAATTTGTTTTAATTGTTCCACGAGTTGTTAAAAAGCAAATACACAGAAGTACTCAGCCATCTGAGACTGCTATTGAATACTGGAGACGATCGTTGATTATCCCTTATCTTGACTCTTTAACCTTATCATTGGATGTTAGATTTCCACACGAGAATACACCTGTTTTTGCCATCTCTCATGCATGCTAAGAAGTACTTCAAAAGATTTGGAAAAAAACGCAAAATCTTTCATGGAATTTTTTGAGTTGGGTGATATCTTAGCAGAATTAGATTTGTGGTATAATCTGTGGAAAAAGAAAGATTTAGCCTGGGACAAATTAAATGATATTGAAGTAGCTGTACTTTTAGAGGAGACTAATATTTTTTCCCTGCAACAATCCATGCACTCCTCATTTTAAGTGCTTTCCAATCCACTATGGCTACTGTTAAACGATCTTTCAGTACCCTTCGAAGGGTAAAGACCTGGCTGAGAAGTACAATGGGAGAGGACAGATTGACTCGGTTGAGTTCGATGAGCATCCATCGTAAATATTTTAACGAAAATCAGGAATGAATTGAAACGAGAGTTTTGAACAAGTTTTCTACAAATCCAAGAAAAATGATAATAGTATAAGGCATGTAATTAGAATACATTTATTTTCAAGCAAATAATTGTAATAACTTAGTTGATGAAGCACTGTTATAATTATACATATTTCTATAAAAATTTTAGTTTCATTCACCTTCGAAAAAAAAATTCGTGATATTCGTTTGCCCCCTCCTAGATTTGATCCTGCCCTTTTAAATGATAATTAATAACCAACTTTCAATTAAGCATATGAGGCTTCGGATCACAGTTCTATTCGACATATGTCATTGAAACTGCACTGTGAAATCCGGATCACGAAATGAATAACCCTTTATATTCGTCAGTTGATAATGCAATGAAAATTTGAACATCAAAAAACATGATCTAAATTAGGTTTGTTATCAATTTTGTAGCTTCAACATGAATAAAAATTTGTGCAGGTTTTCCGATTAAAATGTTATAAAGGGCCTATGTTATGCTTAGGAATACAGCAATAAATTTTGATCTATTAAATAAAATTTGGTTACTTGAGGATCGTAGCCGATAAACGGCGTTAATAATTGAAGTTGAAAATTAGCTTAAACAACGGGCGAGAATTTTAAAGCAACAATGTATTAATCAATGGACCGATTCATTTAAGTTCAATCAATGGATCGATTCATTTAAATTTACGACAGGAGGTCTTGGGAACGGAAGTTCCCACACTTGATAAGGGTAGTTAATGTGCAAATATTCGAGGCTAAGATTAGGTGTTCTCAGAAAATTCGAGATAAGAAATTGAAAAGTCAAAAAAAAAACTGTATGGTCTAGACTGTGTAGGTGTTTTGGAACTTCGAAAAAGTCGAAATAGAAAAAATTTGAGTAGGAGGAAATACCCCAACGTTTTGGAGGTTTGGGAAAAGGAAAAGAGAGTAGTCGTATGGTTCTAGTGACGCATAGTCACTAACCGTGGTCGGTATAGTTTAGTTTAATTCCGTTGGTAAAAAAGAGAAATATTCCATCTGTAGGTCCAAAAGTGAAGGATCATTTCAGTTCAAAATTAAGATAATAGACGAAAATTGGGACAAATGAGTTAACCTATATGAAGTCGAAAATAACCGGATAGTTATAAAATTTTAACTACCCTATGTTTATTGTTGGTACTACATCTGCGATTTTGTGTTCACATATTCATTAAATTTCCGGAAGAGTTGTATTGAATGAATTGCTTACAATTGTTAATAGAAGCACAGTTTAATGACTACAGTTGCTCGAATCAAATACAGAAATAACGAGTTTCAACAATGCCAAATTCCAGTTAACAGAAATATTAAAACATTTTTGTGCCAATTTGCTGTCGAAGAGAGGCCGGAAAATTACGTGCACTTCAACAATATTTCATTATTGTCCAAATTTATTAATTACATAAAAATCAGTAAGCTAACGATGCATCGACGAATTGTTCCCGAACAACCATACCATAAAAATTTTACTCGTTACTTTAATGTGGATATGCCCTGGCCAAATCTTTCAGATTTATCGACTTTGCTGCACGTTTCAAGTAATTCATTTCATGTCCACTATGGTACAGTAAAAATTCGAATTGGAACACTTTTGGCACAGCTATTGACTGTGACAGATAAATGTCCAAGTACAAGTGAGTTTGCCATGTCTTTGAATGCGAAATTTTCGAAGAGTAATGAATCGTTCCTGGATTGACTGAACTCCCAATAAATCGTTTGTTCGCTAACGAAGAAAGACAATGTCGTTTAATGATCTCATGTGTTATTTGAAATTGTGAATTATGTGTGAAGAATAATAACGTTTAATTCAACTACATGGCAATCTATATTAGAATTGTTATCAACTGGCGAAATTCCAATTTGGTTTTGTGTCCGATTTCCCATTTCAGAAGGTGATTCTAGAACTCAAAAAATGGAAAAAACTTCATATCAAACTCCGTCCTAAAATGCATCCCTCCGGGCTTAGCGTCACTCCATCATAGCCCCATATTTCTGGATTATTTTTCAAAATTTAGTAGGTTCCAAATATGAAACTATGTAATATAAGTATGTAAAAATAAAACTGTTATTTTTAGGGAAAACAACTTTCTAACTTCTATGTTCTATGTCCAAGATTTTAACCTAAAAAGTGTCACATGTTTATTTAGTTAGTTGTTAGAAATGTGAATTGAGATACCCGAAGAAATACCATTGTTTTTGATTTCTTCCAGGTAAGTAAGCTATTTTTTTTATTTATTTCTCTTCATTTCTTTGTATGTTATTATTTTATTTTGTGTATGTTATTCTGTTATATTTTAAACTAAAGAAAATAAAATCTTCCAGAATTATGACATCAAATCGTCTATTTCTTCAATTATAAACATAAGAATTGATTACATTCTTATAAGTCAAAAACTTAAGCTATATAATGACGACATCCATGAAGATTTGCATCGCTTTGGAAGCACCAAGACTGTTAAGAAGAAAAATACATACAAATTCAAATGGATCCAAACTACGGGAACGGAATATACAGAGGACAAACAGGATATATCTGATCATCATGAACTTTTGGCTCTACCGAAGGTGAAGAATATCTTGAAATCGATTAAAAGTAAGAGGTTCATTTCGTACGTGTGTATGTCATTACCAAATGTTTATGTCGTTGTTGTTTTGTTTAATTTCTTTTGTTTAATAAAGTTGAATGAAAAAAGTTTGTCCGAGGTTTCCCATGTCACCCTGTATTAAGATAATACGTAAAATATGCATCTTCGAAGATTATGAATATTATTATTACTTTGGACAAGCAGATTATTTTCACGTAGAAATAATAATGAAATTTTGAGTCATATTTTGTACAGGATAAATTAAAGAATTAAAAATTCATCAAGTAATAATTTCCAAAGATTGGAATCGTCAAGTACTGTTGTTTGGAGAATGATTTCATCGGCATATTTTTCATTCCATTAAATGAAAAAATTTGTTTCTGAACATAGTAATCATCAAAATTTAGACCTGCAATTATCTTATAAGGTATAAAAAAGATATGCCAAACCTTGGACGATATTGAACTGAAGAAAGAAAATATGTAGGTGAAGTGTAGAAGAAATATATAGGTCACTCTCGATAAATGTAGGTAATGAGATCTAGGATAATACCATTAATTATAAAGAACAGCTGATTAACTAGGGCATAAATGCAGTCACCCTCAATTGAAGTGCATTCGGGAACATTCAGTCTTGGCTATTGGAACAATTAATTAGATTCAGAGTTTGTTGTCTGTCTTGATTAATCAGGTTACTTGAAAACAATTATTCATCTATTCATAACCAAATGGTATTATGTATATATATATATATATATATATATATATATATATATATATATATATATACATATATATATATATATATATGATTGGTAGTTTGGTAATTGTTGGTTAGAGCTGTAGGTATTCAATGAAAATTTTCTTCATGTTAATATTATCATAAATGCTTTTTCAACTGATTTATATAAATACCGGGTTTTTCAGCATAATTTCACCCTGCCTTTAACTTTGTTACAAAAGGAGATACCAAAAAAACTGTAATTCACAAAAGTTCAATAATATATAAGAATGTAAAAATAAAACTGTTATTTTTAGGGAAAACAACTTTTTAACTTTTATGTTCTATGTTCTATGATCTATGTCTAAGATTTTAACCTAAAACTGTCACATGTTATATTTAGTTAGCTTGTAGAATGTGAATTGAGAAACCCGAAGAAATAGCATTGTTTTTGATTTCTTCCAGGCTAGTAAGCTATTTTTTTTTCTTTTGTATTATGTTGTTGTTTTATTTTGTGTACGTTATTCTGTTATATTTTGATCTAAAGAAAATAAATTCTTTCAGAATCATGACATCAAATCGTCTATTTCTTCGATTATAAAAATAAGAATTGATAACATTCTTATAAAAATATATACAGAGTGGATAAGATATTGAGTTCAACTTAATTTTTTCAAATGGATCACCTTGTATATTTTCTTATTTTTGGCTAGTTCTTTCTCTCCTAGTAACGAATATATATATATGCATGTGTCGATCATTCTCTTTCGTCAGTATGCTAGTGACTCCAAATCTGTCCAGTTACATTGCACTGATGAAAACCAATCAGTTTGAAACGTGCGCATGTCTGAAATTTGTCTCTGTGATCTACAAAACCTGGTCGAGTTTGAGTATACAATTGTTATACAGATGTATGTTACACTGTCTCGATTTCTAGAACTTTCTATTACCATAGCTAATACTCCTTATTAATGATTTTTGGTACAGATCAGCCGAATTTATATTAATACAAATTTTCACAATAAATCTTTAATTTTCCACAAAAAACCGTACCAACTTTTTCACACTCCTTAGAAAATGAACATTTCTTTTAATGCAGTGGAAGTTCTATACAAAATTCATATGATGAATAATTTTCAATCTGATTACTTTAAGCAGTTACATCAATTGGATTTACACTATTATGATATCGGGTGATTTTTTAGAGTAATATTTTCAAAATCAGTGTTCTATTCGTCAAACTTATAGAGCACTTCGTGAAATTTATGGTTTACATAATCGTCCATCAGAGCAGCTTATTCGTCGAACTATCGATAGATTTCGGACAACATTTTCTCTACTCGATGCAAAAACAACAACAAGACAAAGAACTGTACGTACAGAAGAAAATATCGCTGCTGTAAGTCATAGTGTTAATGATGATCCAGATTTATCTATTCCTTGACGTTCACAATAAGTTGGACTCTGTGCATCCACTACATGGAAAATTTTGCGTAAAGATCTTGGTCTACACCCATACAAGATCCAACTGGTTCCATGACTAAAACCACTTGACCAGAATAAGCGTCGTTTGTCTGCTGATTGGGTCTTAGAACAGCTTAAAGTTGATCCACTTTTTTATCGTTAAATTGTGTTTAGTGATGAAGCTCATTTCTGGTTGAACGTCTATGTAAACAAGCAAAATTGCCGTATATGGAGTGAAAACAATCCTCAAGAAATTTTGCAGGTTCCATTGCATCCTGAGAAATGCACTGTATGGTGTACTTTACAAGCTGGAAGCATCATTGGTCCATATTTCTTTAAAAACGATGCTGGAGCTAATGTTACAGTGAATGGTGTTCGTTACAGATCGATGATCAATGATTGTTTGTTTCAAAATTTGAATGGTATCGACCCAGAAGTGTTTTGGTTCCAAAAAGATGGTGCTACACCTCATGCTGCTACCGTAATAATTGATTCATTGAAAGAAAGATTTGGCGACAACATTATTTCGAGAAATGGTCCAATTAATTGGCCTTCAAGATCATGCGACATAACTTCACTGGATTATTTTCTTTGGGGTTATGTCAAGTCATTGGTTCATGCTGATAAACTAGAAACAATAGACGCTTTGGAAGCTAACATAACTTGTGTTATACTCGTGTTATTGATGGAGAAAGGCCTGAATTACTCGAAAAGTGGTCCAAAATTGGTCTGGTCGAATGCGGTTCCTCAGATCTAGTCGTGGTGGAGATATGCCGGAAATTATTCTTAAAACATAAATGTCAAAAAATTATCTTTCAAATAAAAAAAAAATTGGCTTCAATCTTAATTTTAGTGTGTTTTATTTCAATTTAAAGTTCTATCACTCTAAAAAAAAACACCCGTTAGTAGATATTTCATATTTACTCTCAATTCTTCAGATGACTGTAACATTTAGAATTGAACACAATAACAAACTGAGAAGCTTAGTAAGTCGAAATTATTTTCAGAATAAAAGTCCAAATAGAATTATATGACAAGTGCTCTGCTCGATTCGAAATAAGAACTAAATCTTCATAAAAGGTTTGGGAAAAAATCCATTATTTATTCATCATATGAGATGGCTGTAGTGATCGATATCTCGTAAAATATCGATCAAACGATTTCATATTTATGCTCGTTGTCAAGATGAAATTTCATGCTAAAAAATTATTTTGCTGCTTTTTGTTTGGTCTATTCAGTTGTGAGTTACAGGGCGTTATAAGCGAAAGTCGACAAAGAGGAAATTCGGTACACTTTATAGTTTTTATTTGATAAAGGTGAAGCTGTAATATTGTGAAGAAATTATTGTGGCCAATGCGCGAGAAGCAGCTCAAACAATGGCCAAACCGGCCAGGAAGGTTCTAATGTCCCTTTGGTAGGACTGGAAAGGAATAATTTATCACGAGTTGCTTCCATATGGCCAAACACTAAATTCGTATTTTTACTGTCAATAACTGGAACGTTTGAAGCTAGTGCTTGACCAAAAATGGCCAGAATTTACCAACAGAAGAGGTGTTGTGTTCCATTAGAAGAACGCCAGGTCACATATGTCTGTAATTACTCGCCAGAAACTTGCTGAGCTTGGTTGGAAGTTTTAATGCATCCATCACATAGTCCGGACCTGTCACCAAGCGACTACCATATTTTCTCGTATTGCAGAACTTTAGGAGTGATAAGAAATTGGCATCAAGAAAAGATTGTGGAAATCAATTAGTAGAGTGTTTCGCCAATAAGGACCAAAACTTCTACGAACGAGACATTATGTACTACCTTGGCAACAAATTATAGAACAAAAGTGTTGAAGTTGACGCAAAAATAATGAATTTTTTCCCCAACTAAATTCCAAATGTTAGAGTTATCTGAATATTGACAATAATCAAGAAATACGTATAATAGCTCATATTTCATTTCAGTTTTCAAGTTAAATCGACGTTTACAATGTCATAAAGGGAAAACGAGATTATTTCTATTATTAATCCAATTTATACGTTCCTGTGTGTGTTTCTCAAATTATATGTCTAAGTGATCTCATTTCCTATTGATGAATAGTTTCAAAATGCTTAATATTTAATCGAAAAGAGTCAAACTAACAGCGACTAAACGAATAACAACTGTTCTGATGATAAAAAAGCACGAAGTAAAAATAGAAACGTCGCCTATAAAAATCAGGTTCTATAGGTTCTTGAACCTCAACGTTTCCTGATCGATAATAATAATTTCAAGGGAAATCTGAGTAGAAACAACTGTACGCATGGAAATTCTCCATTCTTAATTAATTTTGATTGGTCTCTCTCTTATATGAATCACATATGGCATTATCTTAAGTTTTCAAGATGTGTTCCACAACAAATATGTATACCTACTTGTTTTGTTAATTGATCGTGTTTATTTGAACCTTAAATTATTTTTGGCAACGTTTATAGTTGAACCTCACCTTGATAGATATTTTAGGAAGGATATTTATCTTTTTCGAGTTCGATTGTTTGAATTTCTATCGCTTTGATCATATTGACTAAATATAAAATAAAAATACATTTATTCGATCTCCTGTTGTATTAAATCTTCTTCGAATAGTCTAGATAATAAGTATTATTGAAAACTATGAAAAGAGAACTCAGGAATAATTTGAAAAATTTGAAATAAGTTAATCTTCCGCTATTATTTAATTACAACAATTATTTCGTCATAGCATAACGTATTCAGAATATTGAAACCTTGTTTCTTTACATATTTCTATTCTCTACAGAGTGCTTCTTTATCTTGATTGTTCCATTTTTGATATGAAGTTAACAATTTTTTGTATAGGGTGTTTTTTTAGAGTGATAGAACTTTCGATAGGGATAACTGTGATTTGACAGAAGGCCATGTTGTTTTGACATTTCTGTTCAGTAAGCATTGACATAGAAAGACTCACGCTACAACAACCTTTAGAAATTGTTGAAATTTGTTCTCAAAATAAGTGTTCTATTCGCTAAACTTATAGAGCACTTCGTGAAATTTATGGTTTACATAATCGTCCATCAGAGCAGCTTATTCGTCGAACTATCGATAGATTTCGGAAAACATTTTCTCTACTCGATGCAACAAGACAAGAACTGTACGACAGAAGAAAATATCGCTGCTGTACGTCATAGTGTTAATGATGATGCAGATTTGTCTATTCGTCGACGTTCACAACAAGTTGGACTTTGTGCATCTACCACATGGAAAATTTAGCGTCCAGATCTTGGTCTACACCCATACAAGATCCAACTGGTTCAAGAACTAAAGCCACTTGACCATAATAATCGTCTTTTGTTTGCTGTTTGGGCCCTAGAACAGCTTGAAGTTGATCCACTTTTTTATCGTAAGATTGTGTTTAGTGATGAAGCTCATTTCTGGTTGAACAGCTATTTAAACTAGCAAAATTGCCGTATATGGAGTAAAAACAATCCTCAAGAACTTCTGGAGGTTCCATTGCATCCTGAAAATGCACTCTATGGTGTGTTTTACACGCTGGAGGCATCATCGGTCTATATTTCTTTAAAAACGACGCTGGAGCTAATGTTGCAGTGAATGGTGCTCGTTACAGATCGATGATCAATGATTATTTGTTTCAAAATTTGAATGGTATCGACCCAGAAGTGTTTTGGTTCCAACAAGATGGTGCTACACCTCATGCTGCTACCGTAACAATCGATTTATTGAAAAAAAGATTTGGCGATAACATTATTTCGAGAAATGGTCCAATTAATAGGCCTCCAAGATCATGCGACATAACTCCAATGGATTATTTTCTTTGGGGTTATGTCAAGTCAATGGTTTTTGCTGATAAACTAGAAACAGTAGACGCTTTGGAAGCCAACATAACTCGTGTTATTGATGAAATAAGGCCTGAATTACTCGAAAAAGTGGTCCAAAATTGGTTTGCGTCGAATGCGGTTCCTCAGAGCTATTATTTTTGAAACATAAATGTCCTAAAATTATCTTTCAAATAAAAAAGAAATTGGCTTCAATCTTAATTTAAATGTGTTTTATTTCAATTTAAAGTTCTATCACTCCCGATATATTTGAATTGAAAATTGATACTAAGCTAGGCTATTTTGAATAACATTTTTTTGAAATTGAAATTTGTAGGAGGTTTACAGAATAATTCTGTATGATATTTAAAATTTCAAAAACTCTTTACACTGTATCAAAAAGAAATAAGATAACCCAAGGAAATATAAAATAATTGTGTCTACTTTGTTGGCATGAAAGGGGAAGATTATCGCCATTTTGAAGATGTGCTACATATATGATATTTGAATGACCTTTTTTAAAGAGAGGGTGTTCCAAGAATTTCTCATGTTAATGTTGGACATTTATAAAGTGGTATAATACTGTTATGAAACCGTGCCGTTTCAACTAAATGTTTGTTAAATAAGTTCAATCAATATTATATATTTTCTTTGGTTTCAAATTAAATAGAAGAAGGCTTTTTACTTGATAGAAAAAATATAACAAAATTTGAATATCAAAACAGATTAAGTCTGTTTAACTAACTTATTTGAATATTTAAATATATTAAATATTTCAAATAAATTATATTTTTTTGTGAAGTCCTTAAGTTGTATTCATGTTTTTAAAAGGCAATTGGTGTTCTTAATGGTAAGATCAGAAACAAAATTTTGTCTCCTTTAAATATTTATTTATTAATTTTAATGACTTTTTATATATCTGTTGGTTCATTTATTCCATTTGACATTATATATTGAATTTTGATTTTATATGTCTATTAAATATAAGCGGTGCTTATTGTAGACATTAATTTAATTCTAAAAGTTTTTTGAATGAAATTTTTTTTTCAAATTAAAATTGTAGAAGACTAACAGATTAAATCTGTTTTGATATTCAAATTTTCTTTGGATTCTTTAATTTCCTTTCGATACTGTGTAATGAGTGTTAATTGATATGTCTACTCAAATTGAAACAGTGTTTCCTCAAGCATTGATTCAATTTTATTTCAAAAAGTTTTTAAGGAAAATTATTTTTATGAAATTATCTGTAGGGAGATTAGCAGAATCGATTTATTTGATATTTAAGACATTGAAAAAGCCTTCTAGCAAGTAAAAAATCCCCTTTTTCTTATTTCATTTCATATAAAATCACAGCTTTGATATCGATTCCGAAAACCATAAACACCTCTATCCTAACAACAATTTATTAATATCCATACGGTTCTAAGCAACATGATGTTATGCCAGGTCCACATTTATTCTAATTATGTAAACCAATCAAAAATTCCGGCGATATAAATCATATCCACTTACTTTTTTCTTGTTGGAAGACGGTCGCCATTGCCAGAAAGATGGACGCTGGTAGGACATGATTTTTTTCTCTAATATTGCACTGAAACCTCGATAATACACTGTCAGTCCAGAGATTTGGAATAATTGCGAATATTTGGAGGTGGGGGAGTCGTGAAATCCAGGCCGCTCATTTTATATTTAGGAGGATTTTATTGTGCTGTTTTGCGCTAACAGCTGTTTGGCAGAAACACTGTAACCAAATTCTTCGTCTTTTTAATTATGTAAGGAGAGATTGAAAAAAAATTTAGGCCGTTTGTATCCGTTTTTATATCGGGTGTTCTTTTTAGAGTGATAGAACTTTAAATTGCATCTTTCACTATTTTCGCTGTTCTTTCATTAAAGATGGATATTTTGACATTTTAGGGTAAGATAGTACTAGATACGATCTTCAAAATTAGTTATCGCAACACCCCTTACCCTTTTTTAAAATCAAGGGGTTGTGCTCGCCCCCGTTAGAGAGTTGAAGTTTTGGGGATGAAAAAAGTGGAACAGTTGTTCTCCCTCGCATCAGAAATTAACGTCCGAGCGATTTTACATATTTTCATTTTAAAGTCGGAAAATCGAGTTATTGAGTCTATAAAGTGATACAGTGTTATCTAGAGCATGTTTAAAATATAATTCTAAATGATTTCGATAGATTTATCCAGATTCAAACTTGTAGAGGTTCCGCAGAATTAATCCAGCGATTATCTGTAGGTTTCAGTGAATTGTTTCAAGATTCATACCGAAAAATAATTTAATCCTTTTCTGAGTAAAATTTTAGAGTCATGTTTTCTGTGCATCTGACATTTTTTACTTCAAAGTGCTGTCGTTTGAAACAATTTGGGCGAAATTATGCAACATGTCTATCATAATATATTTTGGTCCCTATGAAACAAATGGATTAATAAAGCACAAGACTGAAAGACTTCACGGAATACTAGGTTAGTAAAATAAAAATGATAAAAGTCACTGACGTAAAGTCGAAAACTTTTGCATGCTTGTTCAAAAGTCCATTTCCTTTGAAAATTTCAAATCAGTGTATTACTTGTTAAAATAGCTTTCAAATGGAACTAACTCAGAAGCTTTTAAGCTGATTCTGTTCATTTTTGAACATAACACATTCAGACACCAAATATTTTTCACAGAATTTTACCTAAATTCCTATCACAGTACTGTAAAAGTTTTTATGCAATTATATCTGCAGGTATCGGGTGTTTTTTTTAGAGTGATAGAACTTTAAATTGAAATAAAATACATTTAAATTAAGATTGAAGCCAAATTTTTTTTTATTTGCAAGATAATTTTATGACAATTATGTTTTAAGAATAATTTCTGGCATATGTCTACCACGACTAGCTCTGAGGGACCGCATTCGATCAGACCAATTTTGGACCACTTTTTCGAGTAATTCAGGCCTTATTTCATCAATAACACGAATAATGTTGGCTTTCAAAGCGTTTATTGTTTCAGGTTTATCAGCATAAATGACTTGACATAACCCCAAAGAAAATAATACAGTGGTGTCATGACGTATGATCTTGGAGGCCAATTAATTGGACCTTTTCTCGAAATAATGTTATCGCCATATCTTTCTTTCTATAAGTCAATTGTTACAGTAGCAGCATAAGGTGTAGCACCATCTTGTTGGAAGCAAAACACTTCTGGGTCGATACCTTTCAAATTTTGAAACAAATAATCATTTATCATCGATCTGTAACGAGCACCATTCACTGTAACATTAGCTCCAACATTGTTTTTAAATAAATATGGACCGATGATGCCTCCAGCGTGTAAAAAACGCCATACAGTGCATTTTTAAGGATGCAATAGAATTTGCAGAACTTCTTGTGGACTGTTTTCACTCCATATACGGCAATTTTGCTTGTTTATATAGTCGTTCAACCAGAAATGGCCTTCATCACTAAACACAGTTTTACGATAAAAAAGTGATCAACTTCAAGCTATTCTAGGGCCCAATTAGCAAACAAACGACGCTTAGTATGGTCAAGTGGCTTTAGTTTTTGAACCAGTTGTATCTTGTATGGGTGTAGACCGAGATCTTCACGCAAAATTTTCCATGTGGTGGATGCACAGAGTCCAACTCGTTGTGAACTATTCAAATGGCTCCAACCTGTATGACCTCAGTGAACAGGATTGTGAAGCTTCCTGTAGTTGAATCTTCAATTCAGACAGCTTCTTACGTATACGAAAAAGTTAAGGAAATCAATGGTTACGCAAAATGGGGATTCCAAACCATGGAGAACACACTTTACAAGTTCGTTGAAGCTGGTAAACCCTACTGCATAGATGCGGCGCAAAGACTTGATGGTCCAATCAAGAAAGTAGACAACGTCCTTTGCAGTGGTTTAGATTACGTCGAAACCAAAGTGCCAGCTGTCAAACTACCACCTGGCGAGATCATTTCACAGTTGTACAACTCCACGAGGAGCTATGTACAAGACACCGTCATACCAACAGTAGATGCTGCCTGCAAAGCCGTTCGTGCAGTTGTAGAACCTGCAGTCAACGTGGCTAGGACTCTTGTTGATCTTGCTGTTCAGGCAGCTAAACCAATGGTTGAAGCTGCTTACAAAATGGCGAAACCGATGGTTCAAACAGCCTTGGAAAAAGCTACTGCTCTAAAGGAGAGAATTTTCAATGGTGAACTAAATCAGAAGGAGGCAGAAGAAACTGTTGATTCCAACGAAGATGAAAATGAGAACAGGTAAAAACTTTTTCTCAAACATAAGAGATTACTGAAATAAATAAGAAGGCAAGGAATCAAATAAAGAAGTGACCACCATACAAAACTTCTGTAAAATCAACTAGCTGATACTACAATTTACTTACATGTCAGAACAGGAAAGACTTGAATTCCTACCTTCGTCTTCCTGGACATCTCTATATTTTATATGTTTAAGGTTATTCATTATTTATTTTATAATTATAACCAATCGAAAAATCTGGATGATCATTAACACTATGACTTACAGCAGCGATATTTTCTTCTGTACGTTCTTTGTCTTGTTGTTGTTGCCTCGAGTCCGAAATCTATCGATAGTTCGACGAGTAAGCTGCTCTGATGGACGATTATGTAAACCATAAATTTCACGTAGTGCTCTATAAGTTTGGCGAATAAAACACTGATTTTGAAAATAAATTTCAACAATTTGTTAACGTTCTTGCGGCGTGAGTCTTTCCATGATAATTTGTCAATGCTTACTGAACAGAAATGTCAAAACAACATGGCTTCTACCTTCTGTCAAATTAGAGTTATCCCTATCGAAAGTTCTATCACTCTAAAAAAAACACCCGATACAAATGATCCGTGCATTTTTCAGGAGAGCTGAGTAAACTTGGCATTCACATAGAAATAATACCAACAAAACACTTGGAACGTCTGTCCATTGAAATGAGAAACCGTGAGATATTCAGATGCAATATCAAAAATCTTCAATACAACATTGACTACGAAGACGATCCGATGGCACAGAAAGTTGTAGCAGCTGTACAGGAGGCGCATTCGCGCATCTACAACGAATCTAACATACCCAGATATTTCGTCAATAAGGGCGGAATGAGAGAAGTGAAGAAAATACAGAGGGGAATATCTCCAAGAGAAATATTTTCACCTAGTGTTGAATTGATCAGTGAAATAGGGCAAAATAAACCAAGCCCTTTTTAGGAGTTGAGGTTTATTATAGTGTGCCTTGGAAAAATAAACTCTTATAGAATTAGATTTTTTGATTTAATATAATTGTAATAAATGGATACCCAATCTGTACAATGAATGATATGGCAACTAGTCAACTTTAGATATTGAATCATACTCTCCTCAGAATGTTTTAAATGTCTTCATTTCACAGTGTAGCAACCACCTTCTTCCCACCTCGTGCAAAATTCTTCTTTGCTGCGCTGCAGCTTGCCAGCGTATCATATAGAGGACACGACTAGTCTTAAACAATACCTGACTCCCTCATAACACCCGCATTCCTTCAGAGCTTCAACAGCTTTTTAGAATTTGAACCGACAATTTACGTATTATGAGTAAATATACTACTCTGTCAAGAAAGTACCGGGAATTTTCAATTAAAACAACATTTTTACATTTAATCGTCAAAATTTATTGGGTCGCCCTCAAAATAGGCTTCATTTGCTCCAATACATCTATGCCAACGGCACTTCCAATTATCGAAACATTTTTTATAGGCGCTTTCCAGAATGGACTTAAGCTCTCGCGCCGAATTTTGTTTTATGGCTTCAATCGACTCAAAACGGGTGCCACGAAGGGGCAATTTAAGTTTTGGGAAGAGGAAAAAGTCGCAGGGAGCCAAATCCGGCGAATACGGTGGTTGTTGAAGCACGTTTGTTGAGTTTTTGGCGAGAAAGTCAGTCACAATCGTAGCTCGGTGAGAAGGCGTGTGTGTCATCAGCAAATTTAATTCTAAAAGTTTTTTTGAATAAAAAAATTCTTTTGGAAATTAAAATTGTAGAAGATAAACATATTTCAATTTGTTTTGATATTCAAAAAAAAATGTATTGAAGTTTTCTTTCATGCCTGTACCGGGAAAACGTTGAACGCTATTCTAAAATTCATTAATTGTTTCAAGTCCTAAAAATAAAAAAAGCTATTCACGTCTTTATTTTATTAGTCAGTTCATTAGTATCCGCTCAGAAAAATTCAAACTTTCATTGCTTCATCCATAAAATTATTCTGTTCTTTTATGTGCAAGTTCTTGTTCCCGGCAGCAGTACTAGCTGAGACTGGTCTTCCAAAGTAGCTGAAAAAACGAGTTCATTCGTGAAATATATATGTAGCAATACTATCATACAATGTTGTTCAAACAGAAAAGCAGATAAGCCTTGATTCATTGTAACGGGTTTTCCAATAGAAATGATACAATTTGAAATGGTTTTAATGGCAACACTCAGGCACGTAGCCATATATCGGGTGTTTTTTTTAGAGTGGTATAACTTTAATTTTTATTTATTTGTAAGATAATTTTATGACATTTGTGTTTTGAAAATAATTTCCGGCATATGTCCACCATGACTAGATCTGAGGAACCGCATTCGACCAGACCAATTTTGGACCACTTTTTCGAGTATTTCATGCCTTATTTCATCAATAACTTAAGTTATGTTGGCTTCCAAAGCGTCTATTTTTTCTGGTTTTTCATCATGAACCAATCACTTGACATAACCTCAAAGAAAATAATCCAGTGGAATTATGTCGCATGATCTTGGAGGCCAATTAATTGGAACATTTTTCGAAATAATGTTATCGCCAAATATTTCGGTAGCAGCATGAGGTACGTCTATTGTTTCTGGTTTATCAGCACAAACCAATGACTTGACGTAACCCCAAAGAAAATAAATAACTCCAGCGGAGTTATGTCGCATGATCTTGGAGGCCAATAAATTGGACCATTTCTCGAAATAATGTTATCGCCAAATCTTTCTATCAATAAATCAATTGTTGCGGTAGCAGCATGAGGTGTAGCTCGATCTTGTTGGAACCAAAACACTTCTGGGTCGATACCATTCAAATTTTGAAATAAATAATCATTGCTGATCGATCTGTAACGAGCACCATTTACTGTAACCAGCATCGTTTTTAAAGAAATATGGACCGATGATGCCTCCAGCGTGTAAAGCACACCACACAGTGCATTTTCCAGGATGCAATGGAACCTACAGAACTTTTTGAGGATTGTTTTCACTCCATATACGGCAATTTTGCTTGTTTACACAGAGTCCAACTAGTTGTGAATGTCGACGAAAAGACAAATCTGGATCATGACTTACAGCAGCGAAATTTTCTTCTGTACGTAAAGTTCTTTGTCTTGTTGTTGTAGCATCGAGTGTTGTCCGAAATCAATCGATAGTTTGACGAATAAGCTGCTCTGATGGACGATTATGTAAACCATAAATTTCACGAAGTGTTCCATAGGTTTGGCGAATAGAACACTGATGTTGAAAATAAATTTCAACAATTTCTAAAGGTTGTTGTGGCGTGAGTCTTTCCATGATAATTTGTCAATGCTTACTGAACAGAAATGTCAAAACAATATGGCTTCTACCTTCTGTCAAATCACAGTTATCCCTATCGAAAGTTCTATCACTCTACAAAAAAACACCCGATATTAATCAATTCAATATATGGAGGACGCTAGAGTTTTGTAATGTGAGCCCCCCCAAAAGAAAATCCTGGCTACGTGCCTGGCAACACTGTATATTATTTTTGATATTTCCCATGTCATTTGTGTTCAGTAGGTCATGTCATTTAATCATGGAAAGATACACGCTTCAACAACTTTAAGAAATTCTTATTTTATAAAAAATCATTGCTCATTTGCGAAAACTGTAAATTTAAGAAGAATTCAAGGACGAGATTATTCATTTAATCGAGTTTGCTGCAGCTTCACGGTCTAGCATATGGAGGACGCTACCGCTTTCTGAATGCCGAGCTCACCGTCCTCGCCCGGTTCAAGTAGAGCAGAGTGAAAGCGTTCTGACAACCGACGTTCCAACTTGGGACAAGGTCACTGGCGTCGTAGACAGACACGTCATAGGCACCACGCCTTTCTGAAGAGTTCAGGTGCGCATGTTCGGAACGAAACGCCGCCTCCGAATTAAGAGGTTGAAGCTCCCCCATAACTCTTGCATTCTTTCAGAGGTTCATTGGTGACCTCAGATGCTCCGATCTCCTCCATCATTCCGAGGTACCTTTCCTATTTTTGTTTTACATTAAGCCCGCTGGAGATGGCACCGCGTACAGGCCAACGGCGGACTGTTTCCTGCCACATTCCAACGCCCAGTTCCGTGATCCTATCGACGCTCACTGAATGCGGAATGTGTAGCGACCTTCCTCGCCCAGAAATCTACTCTGCACTGTTGCAGAAAAATGGCGTAGCATATAAAGGACGCTACCACTTTCTAAATGCCGAGTTCACCGTTCTCGTCCGCTTCAAGTAGAGCAGAGTGAGGGCGTTCCGACAACCGATGTTTCGACGTGGAACAAGGTCAGTGGCGTCATAGGCAGACATTCGCACCACACCTATCTGAAGAGTTCAGGTGCATATGTTCTGAACGAAACGCCGCCTGCGAATTGAGAGGTTGAAGGTCCCTCATAACACCCAGTTTTCCTAAGAGCTTCACTATTTTAACGAAGGAAAAACCGTTATAATGAAAGTATAAACAACTTATTCTGTTATAGATAGGCTATACTAAAAAAAAATAGTATAAAACAAGCATATTATGGCAATTTGTTTGGAAATATTCATGTAAAATTCTGATGGGGTTTTCGACAACATGATTCTGAAATCAAAATTAAGATCAGAATTTCATAAAATTTCGAGGAAAACTTACATGATTTCCTTTTGTTTTTTGAGCAGATAACTGATTCTGTATGCCACATAGGCCCATGCTCCTTGGAATTTATGTTCTTCCTGTGCCCACCCTATCTGCGCTTCTGGATATTTGTCTAATTCTTTCTTGATGAAATCATATGGGAAGGGGCAGTACTGAAATATGGTAGGTATATTGAACCGTTCTACCCGTTACTATTTGGTACTTGGACGTTATTAAAACTTTTTAGAAATTATTGTTTTACTACCAAAATAATTGAGATCTTCACATGTATTAATTGCGTTAATTCAGATTTTTGTAACTGTATTTTTGAAATATTATTTCATCTTCATACAACGTTGAGTATTTATTATTTTCACTGTTACGTTTTATGAGTGAGAAAGGTATCGAGTGTTTTTTTTAGAGTGATAGAACTTCAAATTGAAATAAAACACATTTAAATTTACATTGAAGCCAAATTTTTTTTTTATTTGAAAGAAAATTTCATGTCATTTATGTTTTAAAAATAATTTCCGGCATATGTCCACCACGACTAGCTTTGAGGAACCGCATTCGACCAGACCAATTTGGACCACTTTTTCGAGTAACTCAGGCCTTATTTGATCAATAACACGAGTTATGTTGGCTTCCTAAGCGTCTATTGTTTCGGATTTATCAGCATAAAGTAATGACTTGACATAATCCCAAAGCAAATAATCCAGTGGAGTTATGTCCAGGATCTTGTAGGCCAATTAATTGAACCATTTCTCGAAATAATGTTATCGCCAAATCTTTCTTTCAATAAATCAATTGTTACGGTAGAAGGTGTAGCACTGTAGCGAACAACTTCTTCGCTCCCCGTCCAGAAACCTGCCTTGCTCTATCGGTATGCCGGTCAAACTACGATAGAGCAAGGCAGGTTTCTGGACGGGGAGCGAAGAAGTTGTTCGCTACACACTCCCTCTCCAGTGAGCGTCGATAAGGTCACGAAATAGGGCGTTGGAAGTAGGCAAGGATACAGTCCGCCGATGGTCTGGTCGCCAGGTTCAAATAGAGTAAAGCACTGCGTTTGAAAATCAGCGTTCCAAGCGGACGCATGGTCACCGGCGTAACAGGCAGATCCTGCGCATCAAGCCTGTCTGACGAGCTTCAGATGCGCATGCTCGGAAACGAAACGATGTCTCCCGAACTAAGAGGTGGAAGCTCCCTCTCAAAATCAAACTTTGAAACAAATAATCATCGATCTGTAACGAGCACCATTCACTGTCACATTAGCTCCAGCATCGTTTTTAAAGAAATATGGACCGATGATGCCTCCAGCGTGTAAAGCACACCATACAGTACATTTTTCAGGATTGTTATTTGTTATTGTTGTTATTTATGGCGAGCGAGAAATGGGCTTCATCACTAAACACAATTTTACGGTAAAAAAGTGGATCAACGTCAAGCTGTTCTGGGTCCCAATCAGTAAACAAACGACGCTTATTATGGTCAAGTGGCTTTAGTTCTTGAACCAGTTGAATCTTGTTTGGGCGTAGACCAAAATCTTTACGCAAAATTTTCCATGTGGTGGGTGCACAGGGTACAACTTGTTGTGAACGTCGACGAATAGACAAATCTGGATTTTGATTAACACTATGACTTACAGTAGCGATATTTTCTTCTGTACGTACAGTTCTTTGTCTTGTTGTTGTTGTTGCATCGAGTAGAGAAAATGTTGTCCGAAATCTAGCGATAGTTCGACAAATAAGCTGCTCTGATGGACGATTATGTAAACCATAAATTTCACTAAGTGCTCTATAAGTTTGGCAAATAGAACACTGATTTTGAAAATAAATTTCAACAATTCGTAAACGTTCCATGATAATTTATCAATTCTTACTGAACAGAAATGTCAAAACAACATGCTTCTACCTTCTGTCAAATCACAGTTATCCCTATCAAAAGTTCTATCACTCTAAAAAAACACCCGATGGTATAAGGACTGACTTTTTCGCCTGAGTAAGCTCTGTACTTGTTGAATAGTTTATCCAATCTCCGAGGATTGTATTTAACCAAAATTTGTAGTTATTTGAGAACTGAGTTTTTAATTTGTAGCGGCCACCTTCTTCGCTCCTCCAGAATTCTGCTCTGCTCTGCTGCAGCTTGCCTGCGTATCATATACAAGACACGACTAGTCTTAAGCTTCCTGACTGACCATCCCCGCCGAGTTCGAGTAGGACAAGGCACACAGCGTTCGACGACCGTTCCGACGTGGAACACAAGGTCACTAGCATCACGGGCAGACATGCGCACCACGCCTGTCTGAAGAATTCAGGTGCGCATGCTCAGAACCAAACGCCGCCTCCCAAATTAAAAGATAGAAGCTCCCTCATGACACCCGCATTCCTTCGAGGGCTTCAAATTCACATATCATATCAATATGAAGATGTTTTCAAACTGAATGGTATTAACAATGCTGAACGAGCATGTCAGAAGTGGTTTGTCTGATGTAAAAATGGCAATTTTCATTTGGAAGACGAAGAACGAAGAATTGAACGTTTCCTTCTGAATATCAACCTACCTGCTCTATCCTCACCAAAGCGATATCTTTCACTAAATTCCTTTTAGCCCTCTCCTCTTTCAGTTCGTAGTACACTTTACCCGAACAAAATATCAGTTTTTTAGCCCCAGAAGGCACATCTTTATCAGGGTAGACCGGCTGGAAAAATGTACCTTCTATCATCTCGTCGAAGCTGCTTCTAGCCTCAGTATGCCTCAAGATGAACTTAGGGGTAAAGATAATGCAAGGTTTACGAAAATTGAGGTAAATTTGTCTCCTCCAGATGTGGAATAGATTTCCCGGTGTAGTAACATTGGCTAGGATTATATTTGTTTCGTAGAGATGCTTGATGGAGAACTGGGGATCGTCGATTTGAGGTGCAGTTTCGGGATCATCATCACATAGTTCTAGATATCGTTCTATTCTACCGCTTGAATGTTCTGGACCCATACCTGGAATGATATAAGTAGCGTCCATAGTCAAAATTATAATATCTTATTATTTTCCATTTCAATTTAATGAAGTGGTGCACCGTCTTGTTGAAAAATGATCGAGTCATTCTTAACTTGGCGGTATTGTATTATCACGAGGGGGTGAATGCAAATGTATATTGAAATTGTGGAGTTACAAATGAGTGCGAATAAAGTTCTTTCTTTGAATGCGTGTAAATTCTTCAGTGTAGCGAGAAAGATGAAACGTGGGCTACAGGAAGTTGGTTATTCCTGGACTTGGGTAAATATTTGCGGGTTAATGCGGTGACTGTGACTTAAGTGGATGTAAGCGAATTAAAGCGTTGACTGAGATTTGAGTGAATGTCAGCGGGTTTCTGCCATGACCGCTTGGTTGAAGCTCAGCGAGAGATTTAGGGAGTGACATGATTAGGGTCCGAGAAAGAAAATATTTCGGAAAAATCGAACAATATTCTCATTACCCCCATGACATTGTAGCTTGTCGCGCTGGGGGCGCTTGGCTTGACTAATATCCTAGTTTCATCCCGGTGAAATGGAGGATTAAGTGTTGATGCCTAAAACAATGTTACTCGCGCCAGTCACTGGACCCGTGTGGTGCGAATGTGTGCCGAATAGGGCCCTAGTTTTATGGTAAAGAGAACATTCAGTGACAAGGATGCCTGTCGCAGCACAAGGCTTCACCCGTAAAACTAACGTGCTCTACCCTATTACAGTAAATCACCGGATTTTTCTGTCCAATGGCCGAGTGCGTTATGTAGCATACTGTGTTACCTCCGGAGAGTGGAGGGCCTCGGGAAGTATTCGTACAACCCGTCCACCCAATTGGACTCGAAGGGTTGAAAGTTTGCGTGCTGGACTAGAAACCATCTATGTGTTCGCAGAAACTCATGTTCAAGATATCTTGAGAAATGCTTCAGGGTTTAGCGAGACTGGACGGTTCAACCGGTCTAATCCTGAACAAGGATCGTTTGCGAGACGTTTCTGGGGTTTGTGGATCTCGAAGATACGGCTAGACCGTTGGAGCTTGAAGCCAGGACCAATTGAAAGACTTCACAAGGGTTCGTGGGTCTTGACGTACAGGACGGATTGACGGTGCTCGTACCAGGATCAATTGAGGCATTAATCTTGAGACTATCTTGGTTCATGGGACTGCGTTCGAGTGGCTGGATAAAAAGCCCCTTCGGCGTGTGAGATTCGTCCCAAACAACTTGGATGCTGACACTCCAGAGCCAGTAGAGGTTGAATAGTGCTTCGCTGCTACCAGTCACGGTGTAGGTTTTCGTACTGAAGCAGAAACTGGAAGCTTCGTGGGTTCAACTCTTCGAAGTGGTTCTCGCTAATGCGCGATGAGAAGACGTATCATTATCACACTATCTGCTTCCTGGGCATATTGTGAAGGCTGCTGAGTACTCACCTGGTGAAAGAGCCACGCGCACATGCAATTTACTTAACCAGTAGAATTCACGATGCCCGCCTGCTTGAGGGTTTATCTAGAATTTCTTTCTTATTCTTTTTAGTATTGTACCTACCTTCAAATCCGTGAGGGAGCAGCATCAATAAACCTGATTGCCGGTACCATTTCGTTTGACCGGACGTGACAAAAGCATCTATGATTGCCTGCGCTGTATTCGCAAAATCTCCAAACTGAGCCTCCCATATCACCAAGCACTTGGGGTTGTGAGTCGAATAGCCGAGTTGAAAACCCAGTACAGCGTTCTCCGACAACGAACTGTTGCAGATGGAATATTTCGCCTGGTCCGGAAATAAGTTGCACAGGGTACTAAAATGAAATGATATAATTACCATGAGTTTAATATTTATCTAATCCTAAGCTATTCAACCAATGCGAACATAATGACGATCTGGCATGAAACCATTTCTTCTATTGTACCAACCACTGGTCCCTTGCAGTGAGACGCTCTATTCCCCAGTTTAATGAACAAAGGTCTATGTTCATTACTTTGAGCTCTAATCTAATGTCTCACGAGCAACTCGTCATCGTCCTCCAGAAATGAACATTTCTTGAACTTCTCTGAGGAAGAATTTTACCTAAAGACCTCGGTATGAAGGCTCTTATCTTCAAAAAAGCAATGGAGCTTTGTGCAAAATGGCAGAGGTATTTTCAATCTTTCAAAAAATATTTAAACTTATCATGTTCATCACGAAATTGATTGGCTACACAAACAATGCTTCAGTTGATGTCGAAAACCACTAACTGATACAACACTCTTTCAATACTCACTTGTAGGTGACTTTGTCAATATCCTGATGATGTAAGACGTGATGTCGATGAGAAAACGTACCCCTTTCAACGTCTTGACCAGTGAATTGGACGTGGATTCCTTCCTTCAACAAAGATCCAATTGCTAAGGCTTCTCCCAATGACCAATCAGTCATACGATTTTCTACTAATTCCATTCTTTGTTTTAGGATCCGATCGATTCCTAGAACAAATATAGAATCAGTTTGGTGCTTCTGAAATTTATGCCTAAACATAGTTTTAAGATATTTTAAGTGATGATGAAAACCCATCATAAACTTTTATTGAAAACTCATGAAAGCATTGGATGGACAAAATAAGATAATTTCTGTTTGTTTTTTACTTTTCTGGATTATTTTATGTGCACGGATTAATCTTGACTATTAATCCGGGTTTTTTATGCGTCACAAATCGTTGGTTTTTGGGTGTTGCCCTCTACAGCCAAACCAAAGAGGTTTAAATGACCGCTAAGATAGCTAATCTATGAAATGAATAGGTGCAAATCTGAACACTTTCGTAGAAATGTCAATGTATATTTTCTTGTTTCTCAACCTAAGATAACAAGAACGAAATGAACTGTACCCAAACATTGTGATACATTAATAAGAAGTATGAGCTATGGTAATAGAAGGTTAAAATAAATAGAGACAGTGTAACATACATGTGTATAACAATTCTAAGCTCAAACAAACTCGACAAGGTTTTGTAGATCACATGGGCATATTGCAGACATGCGAACGTTTCAAACTGATTGGTTTTCGTCAGTGCAATTTATACTAGTGACTCAAAATCTGTCAAGTATCTATATTCGCTATACACAGAGACTCCGAGATATTAATAATGCACTAGCGCCATCTAGGGTATGCAAAATACATACAAGACATATTTCTAGAACTTTGTATTACCATGGCTCATACTCCTTATTAATGATTTTTGGTACAGGTCAGCAGAATAAATTTATTTTTCATTGTAATACAATTCGACAAATTATTTTTCTGAACAAGAAAGGGACTGATAGTTCTAAAGCTACACAGTGTTAATAACAATAATCAAGTAGTTGAAACGAATTCTGAACCGGTAGTTCAATCAACCGAATGTTTAAACAATTAGCTTTATCGAATATTGAACTAGTAGTCAGCCGAATGTTTTGAATCATTCGCGTAGATACAAAAGCTTGTATCGGGTGCTTTTTTTTAGAGTGATAGAACTTTCGATAGGGATAAGTGTGATTTGACAGAAAGTAGAAGCCATGATGTTCTGACATTTCTATTCAGTAAACATTGACAAATTATCATGGAAAGACTCACGCCGCAACAACGTTTGCAAATTGTTGGAATTTATTTTCAAAATCAGTGTTCTATTCGGCAAACTTATAGGGCACTTCGTGAAATTTATGATTTACATAATCGTCCATCAGAGCAGCTTATTCGTCGAACTATCGATAGATTTCGGACAACATTTTCTCTACTCGATACAACAAGACAAAGAACTGTACGTACAGAAGAAAATATCGCTGCTGTAAGTCATAGTGCTAATGATGATCGAGATTTGTCTATTCGTCGACATTCACAACAAGTTGGACTCTGTGCATCCACTACACGGAAAATTTTGCGTATAGATCTTGGTCTACACCCATACAAGATCCAACTGGTTCAAGAACTAAAGCCACTATAATAAGCGTCGTTTGTTTGCTGATTGGGCCCTAGAACAGCTTGAGGTTGATCCACTTTTTTATCGTAAAATTGGGTTTAGTGATGAAGCTCATTTCTGGTTGAACGGCTATGTAAACAAGCAAAATTCCCGTATATAGAGTGAAAACAATCCTCAAGAAGTTCTGCAGGTTCCATTACATCCTGAAAAATGCACTGTATGGTGTGCTTTACACGCTGGAGGCATCATCGGTCCATACTTCTTCAAAAACGATGCTATAGCTAATGTTACAGTAAATGGTGCTCGTTACAGATCGATCAGCAATGATTATTTATTTCAAAATTTGAATGGTATCGACCCAGAAGTGTTTTGGTTCCAACAAGATGGTGCTACACCTCATGCTGCTATCGTAACAATTTATTTATTGAAAGAAAGACTTAGCGCGAGAACATTATTTCGAAAACTGCTCCAATTAATTGGCCTCCAAGAATGCGACATAACTCCTTCGGATTATTTTCTTTGCGGTTATGTCGAGTCAATGGTTTATGCTGATAAACCAGAAACAATAGACGCTTTGGAAGCCAACATAACTCGTGTTATTGATGAAATAAGGCCTGAATTACTCGAAAAAGTGGTCCAAAATTGGTCTGGTCGAATGCGGTTCGTCAGAGCTAGTCGTGGTGGACATATGCCGGAAATTATTTTCAAAACATAAATTTAAAGTTCTATTACTCTAAAAAAAACACCCGATACTATGTGTGCTTTCATACTGAGGGTGGGAGATCCTCGAGTGTGAATGGTTCCTGATTACATGGCGTGAATGTGGAATAGGATTCCGAAATTACTCCGCACCGAAGAGGGAGGGGTCTTTTCTATAAAATCAACATATAAAATTATTATTGTTAAACTTTTAGTGTGACTGTACCTTTGTGCGTAACGAATTTCAGCTCTGGGGGAGGAGGTGATGAAAATTTCATACCAATATGCTTGAGAATTTTTTCATTAACTCCCGTTGATTTAACCTCATACTTATCCTTTCCCTTGAAGAACCCGACCCATGGACTGTCCAACCAATGTGTCAACTTGACGGATGTTTCTTTTCTTGATGCAGTCAAGCCATCTTCGAGAATTTTGTCGTATTCCTCTGTGTACTGTTTGGCTCTCTCCGTTGTTATAACCCCTGTGGTGATGACAAGATGTATAAAGTACCTCATAAAAGAAACCAGAGTCAAAATATACGCTCTGAGGTTCATTGATATTCCTTAGATAAAATATACCTTCTAAAATTGTAGAACTATGTCTACAGCGCTATTAATTCCATTAACAATTTTATGAGCGCGGACAGCTCAGTGGTAGAGCATTAGGCTCGTGACCGGAAGGTCCGGATTCGAATCCTGTTCAGGTGGAAAAGAAATTTATATATATATATATATATATATGTGTATATACTCATTATTTTTTTCATCACGCACAAGTTGCTCTTGCAACTTCAGTGATTATTCGTTTATACACAAATTGCCTTACTATGAAACTATCATGCATTGTACTGTATCTTTCTGATGTGAATAAACATTATTTTTATTATTATTTCAGTGTTGGGTCAAAAATTAATACTGCTGTGACCTAAAGTGATGCAAGATCGCAGTTACAAAGCCTACCCAGAACACAACTGAACTCCCAACTCGCACAAACTGAAAAAGCTTCTAAGGGATCTTCACAGAAGATCTAGGAGTATCAGGATAATAATATTGCACGTGTCGACTGCTGCTGTTGCCAGATGACGTTTACGTCATATTGAATGGAGTGGTTGGACTCACAAAACATCAATTTACGCAGAAATTCTTCAAATGATGAAGTTATGTGATGAAGTCGAATACAGAATTAAGTTTATCCGGTGATGGCATTGAATGCAGAATCGAGTTTAACACTCTGGATTTAGAATTTAAAGAATTGTAAAAGCCACCATGAAAACGAACGTGTAAAATGAGCTGCAACAGCGAAAATGATATTGATTCATTCAACCCCACATTCGCGACCACCTTCTCCGCTCTTCGTCCAGAATCTTGCCTTGCTCTGTTGCAGATTGACTGGCGTATCATATAGAGGACACGACTAGTCTAAAAATTCCTGACTGACATTTGGAGGCCCTAATTGCCCCCATCCATCAATCTGAGGTAGACTTTCCTTGCCTGATCCCAACGCCCTATTCCGTGACCTTAACGATGCTTACTGGAGGGGGAGTGTGTAGCGAGCACCTTCTCCGCTCTTTGTCCAGAATCTTGCTTTGCTCTGTTGCAGATTGACTGGCGTATCATATAGAGGACACGACTAGTCTAAAAATTCCTGACTGACATTTGGAGGCCCTAATTGCCCCCATCCATCAATCTGAGGTAGACTTTCCTTGCCTGATCCCAACGCCCTATTCCCTGACCTTAACGTTGCTTACTGGAGGGGGAGTGTGTAGCGAGCACCTTCTCCGCTCTTCGTCCAGAATCTTGCTTTGCTCTGTTGCAGATTGACTGGCGTATCATATAGAGGACACGACTAGTCTAAAAATTCCTGACTGACATTTGGAGGCCCTAATTGCCCCCATCCATCAATCTGAGGTAGACTTTCCTTGCCTGATCCCAACGCCCTATTCCCTGACCTTAACGATGCTTACTGGAGGGGGAGTGTGTAGCGAGCACCTTCTCCGCTCTTCGTCCAGAATCTTGCTTTGCTCTGTTGCAGATTGACTGGCGTATCATATAGAGGACACGACTAGTCTAAAAATTCCTGACTGACATTTGGAGGCCCTAATTGCCCCCATCCATCAATCTGAGGTAGACTTTCCTTGCCTGATCCCAACGCCCTATTCCGTGACCTTAACGATGCTTACTGGAGGGGGAGTGTGTAGCGAGCACCTTCTTCGCTCCTCGTCCAGAAACCTGCCTTGCTCTGTTGCAGCTTGACCGGCGTATCATATAGAGGACACGACTAGTCTAAAAATTCCTGACTGACCGTCCCCACCGAGTTCAAATAAGGCAAGGCACACAGCATTCAACGACCGTTCCAAAGTGGAACACATGGTCACTGGCGTCACAGACAGAGATGCGCACTACGCCTGCCTGAAGAGTTCAGGTGCGCAGACTCAGAACGAAACTCCTTCTCCCTAATTAAGAGGTAGAAGCCCCCTCACAACACCGTATTTCCTTCGAGAGCTTCAATGCTAATCAATACCTTTCCTACATTCATTCAAAAAGAGCTAGACTTACCTTCCTGTATGAGTTTCTTTGTATAATCGTGCAACACTGGAGGTTTAGATCTTATGATTTTGTACATCAGAGGTTGGGTGAATGATGGTTCGTCTATTTCATTGTGGCCACTTCTTCTGTAGCAGACCAAATCTATTACCACACATTTCTTGAATGTTTTTCTCCAATCAGCTGCCACTTTACAGACATTATACACTGCTTCTGGGTCGTCAGCGTTCACATGAAATATCGGAGCGTTGACAACACGTGCCACATCTACAAAAAGCTCAGAATGTTATTTTTATTCCTAAAGACTTCTGTTGCTGAGTTGGCATGCATCACAATTTCAAATTTTCCGAATATCCATACATTTTCTTTTGCAGAAAAGAAATTCAATATAGATGAAATTCTTCTCACCTGTACACATCGGAGAAGATCTGTAAAAACGAGGATCTGTTGTAAAACCAATTTGGTTGTTGATAACGAAATGCATCGTTCCATGGCATGTGAAATGAGGTAAATCAGACAACTGGATGGCTTCGAAGACGATGCCTTGACCGCAAAACGATGAATCACCATGTATCAATAGAGGCATGACCTAAAATAATTTTTTAAATACACTTACTCTAAAAAGTCTTTCACCCTTTTTGAATTATACAAAAGATAGACAAGCATTTGAAATTTATTAGAATTAATATTAGAAACTGACGAAATGGCTATAAGATCATGAAGTGGACGTCCTCGTATTACTACGGCACGACAAGACCTATTTAAGTTATGAAAATTCTAGTGTTTACTTACTAAGTCTCCAGTTCTATCACCCATAAAAAACTGTTCAGCTCGACATTTCCCAAGACACACTGGATTAACATGCTCCAAATGAGAAGCATTTGCAACAAGACTCACTCCTATCACTTTGTTAGTGGCACGGTTCATCCTGCAACAATAATTTCATCAATAATGAGTATGAGCTATGGTAAGCGGAAAGTTCTTCGAAAGCAGGTTTCAATCCTTGTTGGCGCACCATAAGTGTAATGCCAACGAATGCACAGCCACGCACCTAAATTCGCCCTGCATAGGGACATTAAAGTTTCATTAAACAATAGCGCCATACACATACGCAGCATACCCCATCAAGCTTATTCAAGAAATTTACTTCTAGCCTTACAAACTTAGAAATCTTCCTCATGCTCCAGTCGTATCTCATTACGCCAATAAATAGCATTTATCGCCAAATGATTTAATTAATTTGGTGAATATTAATTTCGGTCTATGAGCTATGGTATGATCTTCGAACTATTACATTAATTAATTCATTTGGTGATAAATATAATTTATTGACATCACGGCGTAATAGGCACAGAGAAGGTTTCTGCGTTTATAACGGTAGAAGTAACCGATAATACAGTTCACTTCTTGAATTAGCTCGTTGGAGTATACTGCGTCTAAGTATTCGCGAAGCATCTGGCTTCTAATGGGTTTCATACGAAGCTGTGCAACTCCTTAGAGGTGCAGAAAGGCACAAAGGGTGCAGTAGAAGTTAAAATAATGCAAAATTCTTTACACTTTCACATAAGTGCCCAAATGGTACTTGACATCCCCAGCTCCAACCTCTGCAGGTTCCAGGCCGATGAAATGTGCGAAGAGTTGGTAAAGAGGTTTCCTACAGACATTCACCAGGGTATTAAGCCTTCCTCTATGGGACATACCAATGATGTAGTTCTCAACTCCATGAAATGTCGATTGATCTATCACCTCCTTCATAGCTGGTATCAAAACCTCGCATCCTTCTATGCCAAAACGCTTTTCGGAAGACCATTTTTTCGCCAAGAAGGCCTCAAAACTGAAATAAAATTATTTTTAGTCATTTGCTAATAACATTTGAATCGGACAAGAATGCTGAACGTCTAGTGACCAATGTGACAACACTCAGGTTGAAACAGAAGACGTCTGCGAGTTGGGAAAAGGAATTTAATATGAATTCGTTAAAATACTATCCATATTTGGTAAGCATAGCTCTTCACCAGGTGACTTCGTACACAATTGCCGAAAGAGGTTGAGTGATGAGGAGTAAGCCTTATCATTGCTCAAAGTGAAGAACCTCCTAGTTCTTCCAGTAGGCTCCAGTTCGAGAATCTAACTGTCTGGTTGCAGCACTGCACTACTCAACTCAACCTTTACTGCCAATGTAGGTCAGTACCCGAGTTGTTTGGGATGCAACTGAAACACCGAAAGGACTTGTTTCCGCCACTTAATTGCAAATTCAAAATAAATAAACTGTCAAGAATAGATTCCTCGATCGATCCTGGTTCGAGCACCAACGGTCTTCAAACGTATCGTCAAGATCCACAAACCCCTAAGGCACATCTCGATCAATGCCGTTATAATCTGTTACAAAATTAGCAGAACAAATTTACAATGAACTGAAAAATTAGAGTACTGCAGATATACTAATGTATTATTATTATGCTTAAAGTCTGCGTGCATATATAATTTCTTACACTGTTGTACGAACTAGTCTTTCCCAAAGCTTGATTTTCTTCTCCTTTGACAATACCATTATACCAGGGGGCTCTAATCGTTCTCTTATCCATTTAATCTTCTCGCTATCATTTATGTAACGGTATTCAGCGCCTATATGATTCGTGTAAACCTCTTCACATCTATCTATAATTTCGTTCAGTTTCATCTTATCCGGTCCCAAGAACGTATTATGAGGTATCCAGTATTTTTGGCCCATCTTGTCGGGTTTGTCTGGAATTAATGAAGTCCTGATAAGATTGAGACAGAATAATATTGTGGTACAAGTTTAAACTGAAGCACTTTAGGGTGCGGTGTTATGAGGAAACTTTCAAACCTCTTAATTCCGGGAGGTAAGTATTTTGTTCTAGGTTTTAAGCCCCTGAACTCTTCAGATTGGCAATGGGGTGCAAGCCTATCAATGACCGGTTGAACCGTCTAGTCCCGCTAAACCCTGAAGCATTTCTCGAAATATCCTTATCATGAGTTTCTGCGAACAGATAGAAGGAATACCCTTCTAGTCCAGCATGCCTCTGCCCCCCTCTAGCCCAACACTAATTGTATGGCCAGGTCGTACGAATACTTCGCGAGGGCCTCCACCTTCCCGAGGTAACGCAGTATGCTACACAACGCACTCGGCCATTAGAAAAATCCGAAGATTTAGTGTAATAGGGTAGAGTACGTTAGTTTTAAGGGAGACGCCCTGTGATGCGACGGACTCCCTTGTCACTGCCCTGTATTCCATCTTTACGGTAAAACTAGGGCCCCATTCGGACAATGTTCCACCACACAGGACCAGTGACTGGAGTAAATCGCATTACTTTAGGTATCAAGACCTAACTCTCCATTTTACCGGGATGAAACTAGGGTCCTAGTCAAGACAAGCGTCCCCAGCGCGTCAAGCTATAATGCCATGGGGGGCGGGGTTAACTAAGTATCGGAAAGCGGTCGCGTCCTCTATGTAAAACGCCGGGAAGCTGTAGCAGAGCAGAGCGGAGTTCTGGGCAAGGAGCTGGCACGTCGCCACAAAACAATGCACATTAAATGGAATGTAATCTTATCACAGGCATTTGAAAACCCTTAAAATTTCACAAAATATTTGTTATTTCCTAATAAAAGTTACAAAAGTATTTCTGCCCCTATGCGCTAATTTTTGCGAACATGTTCTAGGGAATGAAGTGCTATCGTTTTGCACCAATAGGCCAATCCGATTCTAAACCTTCTAACAATTATTATTAGCAATAGACATCTTCATTTGATTAATACTCGTTAATAAGTTACTCTGCTAGAGTGAAATATATCGAAAAAAAAAAATAATAAACTTGTATTGCAGTATTTCCAAAATCCTATTATACAAAAATCTTACCAAGACCTCTCTTGTAGAAGCCTGAGTCTACCTTCCACTTCTCTATCTTATCTCTTCGATTCCTACTGGTTATTCCAAGAGGATCTAGATCTGCAGCGAGATATCCTTTATCCTATGAAATAACTTCATATTTATTTAGGAACAAATAGTCTGGTAGCATTAATTAATGAGAGATTACGCTTCAACACTCTCAAACAATTTCGGAGAAATTGTTTTCATCTCAACGAAGTACAGATTAAAATGACGACCTAAGCATGGATACGATCAGGATCTTGGAGCTGCATTTGGTGAAAAAATATTCATCAATTTGATTAGTAGGGTGCATAAAGGAATGGGATTCCATGGGCCTGTTCCCAATAGTATATAGTAGTCCTTTAAGCCAGAAGGAAACACCTTAGATGCATTTGATAAAGAGTACCAGAGTACTAGATCTTCTACATGAGTGAGAAGGACGGAACTCTCCTTCTCACTCATGATCATCAGGTGCTTCACAACCTGGAATCCTCAAATATAAAAGAATAGAAAACAGGGAAGATGGGAAGTTGAGTTTTTAACCTAAAAGAGTAACTTAACAAAGATCAGTCATCTTCTCAATCAGATAACATGTCAATCTTACCTTGCTTTTGAAATGATAACCTGTGAAATTTAGCATGAGAAGGGTTGCAGGAATAATAAATGGGTTTTAGAGAAACCCCTACCAAAAGGCACATGCTTTTGAAATGATAACCTGTGAAATTTAGCATGAGAAGGGTTGCAGGAATAATAAATGGGTTTTAGAGAAACCCCTACCAAAAGGCACATAGGTATAGAGTAGGATTCATTTGCAGAATAAGCAATGCATACGAGAAACAACCTTTTGCACAATTTTATGACAGAAAATATTCAGTTTCTCCGATATGAGTCTCTGTTGTTTCAAAAAACGCATTCTATATATCAACAAAATTTAATTCAATAATGCCCCACATGATCTATATTCCCTATTCTAAATTCATAAAAGACCACCCCTCTCAGTTTGTTCTCTACAAGAAATTTGTACTCTGGAAGATTCAAATTCAAAAAAGCTCTCTACGTTAAACTTGAGTATGTTTTTATTTGTCGAAGATTAAAGCACTGGAAGATCTTAACATCCAAGTCCACAATACAACCTGAAATAAATAACAAAACTTGGCAAAACAGTATATTATTTCAAGAAAGTATATTGACATTCTCTTTGTCGCTGAGTTGGTCCAACTGTTCTCTATACTTTTGAGTGTGATCTGTCTATCATTTAGTTTGCTAACAGTTCCCTCATTTTACCAGGTTATCTCAAGTGCGTTATGCGAATTTCGTAATGGATATATTTCGTACCTGATAGCTTCTCACTAGGCTTTTTACGGTGGCATGATCTTCAATATCATCGAAAACTGAAGCGCCTCCAGAATGCTGAATTTGTGGGTGAGAATGAATGTAAGGATGTCCATGTTTTTTCAAATAGTCGCTCAGATGCATCTCATTCTTACCGATATAAGTTGAAGGAGGCTTCGGGGTGTAGCCTGCATCCCCTGCAGCTGAGTTTTGGAAATATGAAGCCCAAGACTGAAACATATAAACTCAAAGGTTAGATAATATCAAGGAAGAACAAAATCGGCAAATATTCCACCCAGCTACGAGCTAGTCACACCAAGACCAAAAGAATCTTCACAGAGGAGGTATTCAGGGCACCCGGTTTCGCTGCTGAGATCTAGAATACTTGAACCTATTTGTGAATCGGGGAGTCTGGTGAAATAAACCCACTAGCGCCACTTAAGAGCATTCTTGAGAACTCCAAGCTTCCAAGATGCAGAACCCTTACTATGGACTAAGCAGCGCTGGTTTGTACCATTAACCTTCATGTTTATACTCCTATTAGAAGTGTGAATCAGTTCATGAGGTTTTTTGTCGAAAATTGAAGCTTTATTCTGAAAAAATTGCTAAGCATTGAAAGTTCAAGGTATTCTTCGTGGCTAGCCACTACTTTTTCCCATCTTTCTGGCAGTTGACTGATTCCATTACAAAAAAAGCCCGTTCTTTGTCCGCTATCCATGCATCGATCCATTTCTTTGAGTTCATCGTAATTGAAGAAGTGCTGGCCAACCAGGCTATGTTGCATCAATTGGAAGAGATAGTAATCGACAGGAGCAATGTCTGGGCTGTACGGTGGGTGGGGTAGTGCTTCCCATTTGATCGTTTCTAAGTACGTTTTAACGGGCGACGCAGCATGCGTCATTCCGCAAAATGACATGCGTCATGCTGCAAATTACTTTGTCTTGTATGTATTGCAGCCGTTTTTCTTGCAATGCTCGTCTCAAACGCATCCCGTTTGAACATTAATTCGAGTGTTTCGAGAAATTTTTGGAATATAAGTTTTGTTATAATTTGCTCAATATTTTTTTCATTGGGGCACTCTATATACTCATGTAATATAAAAGCATGTGAGGTATCGTTCTGTTTGGCATAACGTTCTGTTTCTAGGTACCTATATTTACAATTTATGAAATCAAATGCAAATACGTACATGCGTGTACAAAAATCGTTAGAAGACAACTAATCAGAAAGTCTTGAACGATTTGTAGAGCAGCAGAAGGAACACATATCAGATTGAATAAGTTCACAAGGATCATTATGCAAATAATTGAGTATGAATTCATAATAATATGAAATCATATGATTTGACACTGAAATTTTGAGGTGACAAAAACTTTTGACATAATAATGAAATATCTAAAACAATGTATATGAAGCTCTATGTTGAAATGTACTGTATAATATCCATAAATAATTATCAATGGAATGCTCATTCAAAATGATTTTAATGTCAAGATATATCTCGATACGATCATTCGTTTACTTACAGAATGTACACTTTTTGGATCTTTCAACCACGCTTGGTGCAAATCTTCTATATATTGAAGAGATGAAGGGTTGATCGAAGCATCAGATTTGTATTTGATTGATACTGAAATATAGTTATATAATCTCTTTGATAAATTGATTAGGAGAATTTTATTCATTGTAAATTGAAAATTTGCGGCAAACAAATATTTTCTCTCAATTTGGAAAGCTGAAAAATTCAAATGTCATAAAAAGACAAATGTAAATTTTTTCATAATTTGTATTTTCACACATGTGCCTGGTGGTTTCCAGATATTGAGTCTATGATCGCATCCTCTTCATAACATTTTTCTGTGAAATAGCCTAATTTTGAATTTTATGTGGAACATTTTTTGGAGATTGAATTTGTTATTCCTTAATATCCAATCGAAAAAAAATTATATTGGGTGATAGATTTAGTTGGTTGCCGCTCACATGTGTTGATAATCTATATGTCTATAAAGTGAAATAGTGTTTTCTAAGGCACTCTTTATTAAATTAAGTTCTAAAACAGTTTTCAAGAGATGTTTTGTTTTGAATGTGTAGAGGTTTAATAAATCCAGCTATTATCTGTAATATGTCAAAAATAAAACTTTCAAACATAGAGAGGTACATATTAGAAAATAATGTATCCTTATAAGCAATAATGTGTATTACTCTATGAAATATCTGATATCTCTATGCCATAGTTAATGGAGTATATTCTGTTTATCTATGCTCTATGCTCAAAGGTTATATTATTGTCAAAGTAATCAACATTCAGAAATAATTTTTTGGAATTTCTTCAAATACATTTATTGAATGTCATATTACTATTCGCTATAAATTTATAAAATTTTTTGTAACATTATTAATTAATTGCATTAGTGATTGGTAGACATTGGTTAGTGTTACGTTTCAAATTCTAGAAGGCTAAAACTTGTTCTAAATATGTAGGTTATCATTTTTCTATTTCTTTTCAGGCTGTAATCATGACCTCCAAATTGTTACAACTTAGGTCGCTACTGAGATATAATTATCTACTTAAAGCTGAACGTTTCACGGTTTGCTCTACCAGTAACCCCCTTTATTCCCAGAATACACAAAAACGAAATTATAAAAATTTCCATCATAAACCACAAAGGGAAAATAAATTTACAAAGATTTATTGTGCAATACTATTACTTGGCATACTACTTCCAACACTGAACTATGAATGGTAGTAGTAGAATTCATTATACCATACGAAAAAATGTAACAATTTTGTTATTAGGTTTCTCAACAAGTTCACACCAAAAGTTGACGCTTTTAGTGGGGATATTAAAGAGCAAGCTAATTCAGACAGCTTGAGTGAAACAGATGATGAAGAGGAAAATAAGAAAAAGAAACAAAAAAAGAAGATTGGATTTAGAGATCGTAAAGTGAGTGCTTCTTCTATCCGACTAAGTTAAATCTTGGGAACTATTGAGAATAATTGGTTATACATATTTGAAGATTAATATTATAGTCAATAATTTTCATCTAGATTTTTGCATTTAAAATGTTTTGAAATAATTGGAATCTTGATTATCACTATTTTCTTAAATCATAGAAATGTGGAAGTTTCTTTCTGCTCGCTTTTTCTACGCAACAGGCTGCTATTGTATTTGCCTAAATAGCAGCTGATCTGCCGAGAACACTCGAACTTCCAATGGAAAGAGCTGGAGACTTGAGTTCGTTAATGGGCAAAATCGATCTAATATTTTCGGAAAAATTTTCATTTGAAACTTTTTCTCATTTCTTCCGAACAATCTGAAAATTGGTATTTAGGAGTGAAATAATGACTTATATATTGGAGCAAAATTTCGTTATAATCGTATAATTAGAAGATTTAAAAAACATTCTGTGAGAAGAGCTGCGTTTTGCGCTACCAGAAACATAACAGCAGTCCTACGATCAAGTTTAAATTTATTATTTAGGTGTGAAAGACTATGAGAAGGCTAATGCTAAATTTCATTTTACTCATCTTGTCTCGAAAGATAGGGCAGGTCATCTTATGATAAGATTTTTCTTCTTGGAATCAGAATCAAGTGATTTTCAGTCATCCAATTATATGCAAAATAATTTTATAGGTAGAGGAGGAACTTGAAGCGATTGATATAACATACATAAAATTTTAGTTCTTCAAATTATGCAGTATATGAACTAATTGTTCGATTTATATTTTTTCAGATAGAATCAGAATATCATTGAGTAACTTTGTAGTAATTGGAAATGTAATAGCCAGTACAAGGATTTGTAAATCAGATGAAATGATCTTGTTTAGTTCATATTAAATATAGTTTCAATAATCTGTACCTCTTTTTTGATTTTAAATTGAATATGACTATCCCTTTCAGAGACATTATCCGTTGTGTTATTTCTCAACTTCTCTCACCATATTTGTCAATTATGTGTATGTGGTCTAAACCAAACATTTTTCAAAATGACTTATAATATACATTTCCGAAGCGAAATGGTCAAAAAATATTTAACAAACTAACTTTATGAAAAGTATAACGTATCTTTATTTGGGTGTGAAGAGTAATTCTCACATATAAAGGGGCCAAAATTGATACATATACACATTTTGATGTTCTTTAAAAAATAAAAATTATGATATATTAAGTGACATTAAAATAATAACAGCCAGTAATTGTTTGAATATTTTGATTACTTTTGTTATACATGTTGGATATTCTTATGTCCTAATAGCTCAAAAAATTCTACGTATATTTCTTCCTGTGTAATGATGTAACAGAATTCTTTGTATCGGGTGTTTGTTTTAGAGTGATAGAACTTTCGATAGGGATAACTGTGATTTGGCCGAAGGTAGAAAAGCCATGTTGTTTTGACATTTCTGTTCAGTAAGCATTGACAAATTATCATGGAAAGATTCACGCCGCAACAACGTTTACAAATTGTTGAAATATATTTTCAAAACCAGTGTTTTATTCGCCAAACTTATAAAGCACTTTGTGTTTAATTCACATTTCACAGTCATGATCGCATCTTTAAAATAATTGATTAAAAGCGATAACAATATCTCAAACATACAGCTGATAATATTGTTAAATCATATCCCTTAATCTATATACTTGGTTTTTCAATTTCCATATCACCATCAACTTAGATAGAAGAGCATTTTCATTAATAGAAGCTTATGTATTATATATTATAGATCATAGAATACGAGAATAGGATGAGGTCGTACTCAACACCTGACAAATTATTTCGTTATTTTGCCACAGTAAAACTTTCAACTGCCGAAGGCACTGAAATTTACATGACCCCAGATGATTTCTTGAGAGGCATCACGCCTGGAATGAAACAGCCAGATGGTAAAAAGTGTTTAGCTCATTTCAAAATACTAAAGCTTGGTTCTGGGCCTTCTAATAACACTTTCTTCATTTTATGACCATAAAATGTCCATTTGCTGTTTCTATAGGTGATTCTAAAAGGATATAGAAGGCTTACTGCGTAAAAAATTGTCTTTTCATCTTGCAAAAAAAGAGGGGTCCTACATAAATTTTAGACAGCAACTATTGTTAAAAGAAATTGTAGAAATTACTGTTTTACTACCAAAAAATATATATTACACATTTTCTTGTGACTCGAGTTTCAGGAAATGAACTATACCATCATCAGACAACTGAAGACCTAACAGTGGTACAGTGGTATTTAAGAAAAATGTGATAAATATTTTTAATATTTCAACAGATTCTCGGTAATACCTAATAGTGGTACAGAGGTTTACAATCGGAACGTGATAAAAAACCGGGTTAAAAAAGAGGGGCCTTCTAACAGATATCGGAATGTCGGCAATCGACAAAGAAGGTTGTTAAACAGATGGTACTCATTTAAATATCTCAAATAATTTTTGGGGTTACATAGCTCTGTACAGTCATTCATTATTTTTACATTATTTTGTTGTATATCTCAAATATTTGGATTTACAAAGCTCCATACAGTCATTCATTATTTTTTACATTATTTTTATTGTGAACGAATTTGAAAATTTCAATAATGAAGTTTCTTTCTTTTTGAATCTACATGTGAAATTTTCTTTTGTCGAAAGGAATTACTGTTTTCTAAAGAATGAGTTGAATTTTTGTTTACTTTTTATTAAATTCATTTTATGGTCGTTGAAAAAGGTTTTAAACAGATGTTTCTTTTTAAATATCTCAAATATTTTCGATTTAAATCGAAAACAACCTTCTTTGTCGATTGCCGACATTCCGATATCTGTTAGAAGGCCCCTCTTTTTTAACCCGGTTTTTTATCACGTTCCGCTTGTAAACCTCTGTACCACTATTAGGTGTTACCGAAAAACTGTTGAAATATTCAAAATATTTATCACTTTTGTTTAAATACCACTGTACCACTGTTAGGTCTTCAGTTGTCTGATGATGGGATAGTTCATTTCCCGAAACTCGAGTCACAAGAAAATGTGTAATATATATTTTTATTGGTAGTAAAACATAGTAATTTCTACAATTTGTTTTAATTATGATCAACTACCAAATAGTAACGGCTGAAACAATTCAGTATCAGCAACTATTGTGTCGAATGATGTCCCAATAAATTTTTACTTTCAGAATTGTTCAAAAACATCCAATGGAAATATTTAATGATCATGATACTATTAACATAATGAAATTTATTTCTAGTCCCACAATATCATGATTTGTATGAGTTTATCCATCGCACAATTTACTAATATGAGTTTTCAGTGTGCTTTGGCCAAGAAGGTAGATAAAATCGCGCAACTCATTTCTACGAATAAAATAAATTTATGGAGCATTTACTTCGTGAAGGTTATTATTTTAAAAAAATAGGGAGAGTGTTTATCAGATCCTATTTTATTAATATTAATGAGTGAAATTGATGATTTTTCTATCTCGTGGAAATTTATTACGAATTGAAAGAAAACGCTTTGGTCTGATTGACACTAAGAACTTTATTGGTCAATTCATTATTATTAATATTAATTATACTTTTTGTAAGGGTTTCGAATTCATTTCTATAAAGAATTCTCTTACTACAGATTAAGGCAATTTTTGTATTGTCACACGTTCTAAACACCGTGATTTTCATAAATATTGTGTTGAAATATAGTATTTTATTATAACATAAATAGAGGTTAATTCTTGATACATATTTAATTTCAAAAAATCATATTTAATAATTATAACTTCTGGAAATAAATTAAAATAATGTCATATAAGTACCACTTATATCAAATGACATAAAATAAACATTCATTATAAGACATCCAAATGGTATAACAAAATCCAATAAATAAAAATTGTTAACCAAAATCCTATAAATTAAATACTTTGAATAGACAAAATTTTGTTTCTGCTGATCAATCTTATGAAAACAAATATCTTTCAAAAATGTCTAACATAATCTTAAGAATTTCATCATAAAACTATCTTATTTAGAATATTCAATATTATTGGATATCTAAGTTACTTTATATAAAAACTCAAGATATGTAAAAACATTACTGGAAAACAAGTTTTAAGAGAGACTTTGCTTCGTTAGTATTAAAATAATTCATATTCAATAAATATAACATCAATCAACAACATGAATTATTTGAATATTCTAAGTAAGATAGTTTTATGATGAAATGAGATTTTGTTATACCATTCGGATGTCTTATAATGAATGTTTATTTTATGTCATTTGATATAAGTGGTACTTATATGACATTATTTCAATTTATTTTCAGAAGTTATAATTATTAAATATAATTTTTTGAAATTAAATATGTAGAAGGCTAATATTAAAATATTCAAATAATTTAGTATTTTATTGAAAACTGGGACATATTAGACTGAAAAAATGTCTTTTTTTCGTACAAAGCCAGGATCACTCTTAGGGGGCGTTGTAGGGAAAAAATTAAAGCATTCCTGACTCCTCTATATACCTTTTTCACACCTGAGAAAGAGTCACGTAGTACCGGGACATACTGTATTTATAATCCGGATTATCTATAATATTTTGGTGGTGAAACACTAATTTCTAAAAACTTGTATTTAGAAATAACAAATAATTTTTTCTCAAAATAAACCATATAAAGATCTTAATCCGGATAACTTCAAAAACAGGAATAAAATTTACTGAATCTTTTAATTATGTTGAAAATCCACATGTTTTTGACAGTTTTGGTTGTTCCTAAAAAGTTGCCCGATTTTGTCTACCAGACTTGACCAATATGAGAGAATTCAATCTGCAATTTAACATGTATCTATCTAATGCTTATGTCTTTCTCATTGCATGACTTAACAGATTATAGAGTATGAAAATCGCATTCGGCAGTATTCTACACCAGATAAGGTTTTCCGATATTTTGCAACTCTTCAGGTGCAGGGTCCTACTGTTGATCAGCATGAGATCTATATGACTCCTGATGATTTCTTGAGATCAATGACACCCGGTCTCAAACAACCAGACGGTTAGTCAAAAAGAAACCAATTTTCACGAACCAGGGCAAAGAAAAATTATGATCTATAGATTTGGTGTTTTCGTTAGTTCATTTCGTTTTTTCCTTGCAAGGGATAAAAATCGGAAAGTGTGTTAAATGGAGGTGATAATTTCTATTTGCCCTGAACAAGATTTGTTGCTTAGTTCAGTCATATTGAATTTTTATTTTCAGGTTTTGGTCTAGATCAGTACAGAAGATATGATCCAAAAGTAAGCAATTTTTTATATCTATGTTTCAACACTTTCACAATTTTTATGATTGAACTAGTACTCACTTGAAACTACACAACATTTGATCATAATCTATACCGGGTGTAGAAGTATGAAACCGCAATTTCCCTATAGATGAAAAAAACCTTTTTTTAATTTATCAAATATTACAAGAATTAAACTAAACACTAAGATCATTATTAAAAAAACTTGTAACTTCAATATTCACATTGCGAATAAAAATTGAGATATGGAGATTTTGTGGCTAAAATATTTTTTATCATTTAAGAAACAGACGTGTTATGTTATTATGTTATGTTATTTATGGCGAGCAGGCGTCTGTCCACCCAGCCACTGCGTCCGCACGAACTATTGTGGTTCACCCCTAATTTATATTTCCCCGACGAGATCCAGTTTTTGGATAAAACCGATAATCTTGTTCAGGGTTAATTTTTTCAGTTCGCTGTGGGCTATAAAAGCCTGGCCAAAGACCTCGAATCTGATGCGACTCGCCGCTGGGCACTCCGAGACGATGTGCATGACTGTTTCGGTGTCCTCAAGACACAGCCTGCATTCATCGTTTTCAGCCAGACTGATTTTGTGCAAATGTGCTTTCAGTCTGCAGTGACCTGTCATAATTCCGACAAGTGTTCTGAGTTTGGCCCTATCAAGGCCTAGCGCTAGGTTCGCCATCTTTTTGTTCGAAAGCTGTTCCAAGGAACAACCTCGAATGTTTCAGCCAGAATGGCTCCGCCAGAAAGAGTCTAGTCTTGAGTTCATCCTGCCTGTTATCGCCTCGTTAGCCACGTCATGTGGTATTCCCAGGAATGGTTCCGGTCCTACCAGAGGCAGCGCAGCTCCAGCAAACGCCAGCCGATCTGCCTCCTCGTTACCCAAATAGTTTGAGTGGCTCGGTATCCAAACCAGAGTGACTCCGTTATACATACCGAGCCTGTTCAAAGCCGTGCGGCAACTCTAGACTGTTCTTGAGGTACAAGAGCTGAATTCCAAAGCTTTTAGTACTGACTGACTATCAGTAAATATTTTGATTTTACCGTGGTGTATTTGCCGTTTTATCAGTAGTTCTGCCGCGGTCTCAATGGCAAATAGTTCTGCCTGGAATATGGTTGCGTTTTGACTGAGACTCACTGAGATGTTAATTCTCGATTTGCTCCCATAGACTCCCGCTCCCGTTCCGTTCGTCGTTCGCGAGCCGTCTGTGAACAAGCCAAGGTCAGTCCTCAATAAAACCTCAGCATGGTGGGTCCATTCGTCCCGGCTGGGGACGATTACGTTGAAATTCCGTTCTTGGCTCGTGACTTTTGACATTAGATCCGAGGGCATCGATAGGATACTGTTCGTTAAAAGCTCGTCCAGCAGTCCCGAGCCTCCCATCACTATTGCCTCTGGCCTGTCAATCGCCAGTTGATATAGTTTGTATGTGGTCCGTTCCGCCTCCCTCTGCACGAGTAGGTGCAGGGGTGGTAGATTTAGTAGGACCTCCATGGCTGCCGTGGGTGTGGTGCGGAACGCATCTGTAATTGCAAGGCAAGCCTGTCTCTGTAGTCGGGTGATCTTTTGTTCGCCAACCGTTTGTTGGCCTTTCTTCCACCACGTTACAGCGCCATACACTAGCCGTGGTCTAATTACCATAGTGTATAGCCAGTACATCTGCCTGGGCTTTAGGTCCCAGGTTTTACCACAGATCCGCCTGCAAGTCCAGAAACCCATTCTGGCTTTATGACACACTTTATCTAGGTGTGCACTCCAGCTGAGGGTCTTGTCCAGGATTATTCCCAGGTATTTTGCCTCAAATGAGAATTGTATTATTTCACCACGGATACTCGATGGTTCTAAACCATTCAACTTCCGTTTTTTAGTGAATGGTACTATAACTACGTTTTGCGGGTTAAGAGACATGTCTTCCCTTATACATCATTTGTCAATAGTATTCAGTATCTCTTGAAGGACGGCCGATATCGTCACATCCGATTTACCTTTCACTATGATTGCCAGGTCATCAGCAAATGCTTGAACGTCGACTCCCCACAGCGAAATGATCGCTAGCAGGTCATCAACGGGAAGGGTCCACAGTAAGGGCGAGAGAATACCTCCTTGCGGACAGCCCTTCGCAGCTTTGAACTCGAAGACCTCATTCTGGTATGAGGTCGTTATTGTTCTGCCTCATAGCATTGCCTGTATCCATCTACAGATTAGTGGGTCGATTCCTCTCGCAGCGATAGCCTCAGCGAGAGAAGCCGGCAGCGTATTGTTAAAAGCACCTTCAATGTCCAGAAATGCTGTTAGTGCTATCTCTCGATTATCGAGAGATTGGTTTAATTTTCCGGAACAGACGTGTAGATTTCACAAAAAAATTCCGGTTTCATACTTCTACAGCTGCTAAAATATAATTAAATTCCTCATATTGCTTCAACAATATTCTCAGAGTCGTTCTGTGCTTGCTTTGGGTCTTATATACACAAGAAAGTGTCCTTAGATCTTCTCATATATAAAATTATAATGTTGACATTCAAATTAATTTAAACGGCAGATATTCTCTTTAAGCCCGAATAGTTTTTGTTGATCACTGGGACATAAGTAGTAAAGTTCGAAAAATTTTCTGGGTGAGTCTAATAAAATGGACAGAGACTGTATATTTGCACCGCATAAGAATACTAATTAATGTTTTATCAAACACTAGCGCTACATAATGCACACGTATATACATACACGGCATACCCATCAAGTTGATTCAAATAAGGAACTGTATTCCCGATTATTTTCTGCGTTACTAACGTAGAGGAACTTCCTCATGCTCAAGTCATGTAAGGCGTAATTAGATATGACTTGAGCATGAGGAAGTTTCTCTACGTTAGTAACGCAGGAACTAGTCGGGAATACAGTTCCTTACCTGAATCAGCTTGTTGGGTATGCCTTGTATTTGTTTGATTAAACAAGTTCTTATGCAAGGCGAATATAGGTGCGTGGCTGATTTGCATATGACATGTGAACTTTAGGAAACTTACCTCTTACTCCCAAAATTCTTTCGTCCCATTAATTTTATAATAAATACTGTATCTGTAATGTGACTTTTTCTAATGTTCCTTTCACTTAATCTTTCTACCTACATTTTCAGCATTCTCTACAGGTAAAGCTTATTGCTTTTTATGTTTTTCGTATATGCTCTTGGCGCAACGTCATTCTTTGTGTCATTTCATTTCAACATTGAAATGTTTCAAGGATTTGATTGTGTAATTACGATGCTTGTTGAGTTTGTAATATAGATGTTAGATCATATAATTAAAAAAAAATTTTTTTATGGATTTAATATTGGTTGAAGAATTGTGTTTCTAGTGCAAGTAGTGTTAGTTTAATGTAGAATGATAATATTTATTTGCTAAATTAAAAATTCGACCGTTCTGAAATACATTCTGCCTAGCACAAAATTGAGGTTATTCGAATTCATTTTAGAAATGTTTGTTTTTTTTTGGATTGTTTCGGTTGTAACATAGTTTACTAACCCTATGCGATGATTTTGTCGTGATTGCTTGTTGTTTTGTTCATAGTTTTGAAGCTCTTAAAGGAAGTGGGGTGTTGTGAGGGAGCTTCTACCTCTTAATTAGGGAGTTGGTGTTTCGTTCTGAGTCTAAGCAACTGAACTCTTCGGATAGGCGTGAAGCGCATCTCTGCTTGTGACGCCAGTGACCATGTGTTCCACTTTAGAACGGTCGTTGAACGCTGTTTGCCTTGCCCTACTTAAACTCAATGGGGACGGTCAGTTAGGAATTATAAGACTAGTCGTGTCCTCTATATGATACGCCGGTCAAGCTGCAACACAGCGAGGCAGGACTCTGGATGAGAATCTAAGAAGGTAGTCGCTACACACTCCCTCCCCAGTGAGCGTCGATAAGGTCACGGAATAGGGCACTGGGATCAGGCAAAGAGACAGTCCGCCGCTGGTCTGGTCGCGGTGCCATCTCCAGCGGGGATCTGTGGAACGAAAGGAAAGGTTACCTCGAAATGATGGATACGGGGCAATAAGGGCCTCAAAATGAATGGTTCGCTTTTAAAGCAAATCCCCCCCCCCCAATCACGTCGGGTCACCAATGAAGCTCTCGAAGGAAATGAGGTGTTGTGAGGGACCTTCTACCTCTTAATTAGGGAGTTGTTCTGAGTCTGCGCACCTGAACTATTCAGGCAGGCGTGGTGAGCATCTCTGCCTGTGACGCCAATGACCATGTGTTCCGCTTTGGAACGGTCGATGAACTTGTCCTATTTGAACTCGGCGGGGACGGTCAGTCAGGAATATTTAGACAAGTCGTGTCCTTTATATGATACGCCAGTCAAGCTGCAACAGAGCAAGGCAGGATTCTGGACGAGGAGCGAAGAAGGTGCTCGCTACAGTTTATTGAAAATGATGAGAACTGGAAATTTAATTGATATACTTTTGAATCTAAAATTAGCTTTTCTAATAATAACCTTGTATGATACAAAGCAGTCTTGAAGCTCTTTTTGGAAGCGGTGTTGTGTGGTGGCTCACAGAATTCTCAATTGCGATAGGTTGCGTTTCTTCCCAGCGCTTGTACCCGTTTGGACTTTTCTGATTGGCTATATAGGTATTGCTGTTTTTTTTTAATTAAAGGAAAGAGATGTGGAGTGTGGTTGCCTCCTCCGTAGTGAATACCAAAAATTTGCGGTAGAGCAGAGCAGATCTGTGAGAGATGCTGAGGGAGTTTGGACACGTTTTGCCACACTTTTCTAGAACCTCTATCAGGTACCTATGGGCAAATAAACTGTAGCGAACAACTTCTTTGCTCCTCGTCCAGAAATCTGCCTTGCTCTGTCGTAGTTTGACCGGCGTACCAATAGAAGACCCGACCAGTCAAAAGAATCGTGACTTACCGTCCCCGCCAGGTTCAAATAGAGCAAGGCACCGCGCTTGACGATCAGCGTTCCAAACGGACGCATGGTCACAGGCAGAGCTGCGCATTACGCCTTGTCTGATGAGTTTCAGATGCGCATGCTCGGAAACGAAACGCCGTCTCCCGAATCAAGAGGTGGAAGCTCTCTCGCAATATCCGCTTTCATTCGAGAGCTTCAAAACAAAATCCCATTTTGAATATGAACTCATTTCGTGCGAGTAGCCATTTCAACACTGACAGCAACACAACTTAAACAATTTGCAATAGACATATAAAACCACTAAAACAAAACATATGGTGGTAATGATTTTTAAAACACTTTTTCAAACACTTATCGAAACAGCAATATTTTTTATTCAAGCAATCACGATAAGCTCATCGCACACAGATAGTAAATAAAGGAAAAAAACAAAAGATTCCTACAATAAATGCAAATTACGGGATAATCATAAACTTCATGCGTCATTCGTCAGTGTATAACAAAAGATAAATATAGAGTCCATCTTTTAAGTAGGGGGTTGCAAAAGTATATTTAATACTTCAATTGTTGATTAATCTATTCTTTATATTTATGATTACTTTGATGAAATTCTGGTAAATCATAAAATGAAAAAATATTAAGCACTACGGCAGTAACTACTGTAGTCTGAAGAAATCTCTACATGTAACAGTACTCATTAAATGGTGTGTATTAATATATTTTGTCTTACTTCAATTTATATATCAAGTAGAAACCACTTCTATTGAAAAAATTCATTGTATAATATATATTTAATAATAAGACAATATATTTCATACAATTTTCTACAATTTATTCAATAAGAATGTAATACTCGAAGCGTTTCGATCATAACATCATCATCAAGTGAATTGGTTTACAGAATGCATTGAGATATATAAGATGTCATATTAAGGAGGAAGCAGAGCGTTCTACATGTTGTGGATCGAGAAGAGATCCACCACAAATGTCGGAAAGGATTAAAAAAATATTAATTTATTAGAGTGCTTGGAAATAAACAGAGTTCATAAAGATCCCGAACTTCAAACACTGAAACCCAACTCCTCAACATATTACCCCACTCTTCCCGATTCAAACATATAACCACGCTCCGCTTCAGCCTTAATATAATACCCTATACAGCTCATTGTGTAATCCTACATAGTTGAAGATGATGTTATGATCGAAACGCGTCGTGTATCACATTCATAGTGAATAAATTGTGAAAATTTTAACGAAATATATTGTTTTATTTCCCAATATACAATGGATTTTCATGAAATAAATAAGTCGTGAACATAATATATTAATTTCATGGCCTACACATATGTCCTCTATATTTATTTCATTATATTTCCATTGCAATCATTTAGACTGCGCTGTATGCAAAAAATTCATTTATATCTATTGATTTCAACTTTATTTCCTTCCCTTTTCTGAGAACTAACTATCTTATTCTTATTTATATTTGTATACTGGTCTGAAATTACTTTTAGAACTATGTAAACGATAGAATTAATAAATAGAAGCTTAGGATATATATGATTAATTGTCTGGAATGTACACTCTATAGTACAAACTTATTTAATTTGCATGTAATATGAATGAAGCTTTAGCTATGATTCCTATTCAATATAAGAAGTGTTCAAATTTAAATTTTTAATAATGTTTAAAAAATTTTTTTTGGGTATCTATGAGAATTCTTATTAGGAGTACAAATAAGTTTCCGCCGTTTTATTGTAGATGGCGCGGCACGGAGTTTCGGTTAGCTTTCGCAGATGATAACCGGCTTAAAAAATAGTTTGGACATTCAAGAACAACATAACCTATTAATATCATTGATTTTATATTGGTTAAATATAATTTTTATAAGTTGAAAATGTCAAAATTTGAGCCAAATAAGCGTCATTTGCGGGAAATATTAGTTTACTTCTTTAATTTAAAGAAATCTGCTGCCGAGGCGCATCAATTGCTCGTAGAAGCATATGGTGAGGATGCTTTGAGTGAGAGAACGTGTCGAGAGTGGTTTCAAAAGTTTAAAAACGGTGATTTCGACGTAGAAGACAAAGATCGCAGTGGAAGGCCAAAAATTTACGAGGATGCAGAATTGGAGAAATTATTGGAGGAAGATTCATCTCAAACACAAAAAGAACTTGCTCTAACATTAGAAGTCACTCAGCAAGCAGTCTCACATCGTTTAAAATCATTAGGAATGATTCATAAACAAGGAAATTGGGTTCCGTACGGCGGAAACTTATTTGTACTCCTAATATATTTCAATATCTTATTAACTATTTCCAACTGAATAGTTCTTAAATTGCTATTTATTCTGAATAAGAGAACTTTCATTTTCTGAAAACTTTAGGATGATACTAAATTGACAACCGTGTAAATTGAACCCAAACTTCAACTATCCAAAAATTAGGGTATTTTAAATTTGAACACTCCATGTGAGATGATCTCGAATCGGATCAACTGAACCTAAACGCGTTCGCTATAAATGTTTAAATGCCTCTTTTGCTTCGTTAGAGTGTTCATCAGGAGTTGGAACTGACACTGGATGAGGATAGTATATTTTATAAATTGGGAAGCTCTGGACTCATAACTTTCTCTGACTATATATTCTTATTGACCGTATTGTCAAGTAAGCTTTGGCCGAGATTGAATGGAATTCAGTTTTAAAAGTTTCAATTCCAGCCTCAAGACGCCATTTTGAAATTGCCTTCCGCATGTTTGATTTGAATGGAGATGGCGACGTTGATTGTGAAGAATTTGAAAAAGTTGCCACCTTGATTAGACAGCAAACTAGTATTGGTTCCAGACATAGAGATCATGTTGCAACTGGTAATACTTTTAAGGTGAGGGTTGTGAAATAAAACAATTACTGCCTGATAACAATTAAAATACATACTACTCTGTCAAGAAAGTACCGGAAATTTTCAATTAAAACAACATTTTTACATTTAATCGTCAAAATTTATTGGGTCGCCTTCAAAATAGGCTCCATTTGCTCCAATATATCTATGCCAACGGCACTTCCAATTATCGAAACATTTTTTATAGGCGCTTTCCGGGATGGACTTTAGCTCTCGCGCCGAATTTTGTTTTATGGCTTCAATCGACTGAAAACGGGTGCCACGAAGGGGCAATTTTAGTTTTTGGAAGAGGAAAAAGTCGCAGGGAGCCAAATCCGGCGAATACGGTGGTTGCTGAAGCACGTTTGTTGAGTTTTTGGCGAGAAAGTCAGTCACAATCGTAGCTCGGTGAGAAGGCGCGTTATCGTCGTGCAAAATCCATGAGTTGTTCGCCCACAAATTTAGCCGCTTCTTACGGATACGCTCACGCAAACGTTTCATAACGCCTAGGTAATACTCCTAGTTTACCGTCTGACCCTCTGGAACGAATTCGTAGTGCACCACGCCACGGATATCGAAGAAAACAATGAGCATCACCTTCATTTTCGAGCGGCTTTGGCGTGGTTTTTTCGTGGTTTCGGCTCATTTTTTGCCACCCATTCCGATGATTGCTGGCTTGTTTGCATATCGTACTCGTAGACCCAGGTCTCATCACCAGTTATAATGCGTTCCATGAATGTAGAATCGGAATTACAGCGATCCAGCATGTCTGAAGCAACCTGTCCGCGATGACGTTTTTGAAGAAAATTCAGGTCTTTCGGTACGAGTCGTGCGCCCACCTTTCTCATGCCCAAAATATCAATCAAAATCGTACGTGCGGACTCGTGGGATATCTTAAGATCATGTGCTATCTCTCTCAAGCTGGTACGACGGTTTTCCAGCACCCTTTCCTTAATTTTATCGACGTTATCTTCGATCGAAGCCGTCGATGGGCGACCAGTTCACGACCGTCCTTGAAGGCTCTGTACCACTGATATGCACGAGTTTTCGATAGAGCATTATCACCAAAGGCCTTTTGCAACATTTTCAATGCATCGGCACACGAAAATTCATTTGCAACACAAAACTTTAAACAAGTTCTTTGCTCAACGTAATCACCCATAGTAAAAATCGGCACGCACTCTGACATCGACTGACTTAATCAGCTGTTGCAAACACACTAGTTGACAGATCCCGCTCAAGCTTGGCATAGTAATTAAGGACAGTGGTACCAACCTAGGAAAAAAAAATTTCACCTGCCTCATTGCCCCGCCAGATTTAAATCGATAATTCCCGGTACTTTCTTGACAGAATGTATATTATTATTAACCTCTTATTGTAATCCAAATTATTACTCTTTTTGAGAATACATTATAACATGAATTAAGATAATTATTGACCTAATGACCTAAGATATTAATGTTGGGCATTCACATTGACATCTGTCATCTGATGTTTTCGATCGTTTTTTATTTACGTCACTTGATTTTAAATAGTAAACCTTTAATTTTGGGAACAATTCCAAGGTCAGTCAGTGGTTTGACGCAGAAATGTCGTAATATTGTGTAAACTCATTTAAATGTATACCATGTGGGGGTAGTTTAAGTTTCTTCTTATGGTTGTTGTATTCACTTTGGTTATAAAGATATGTGGTAGTCGTTGCTAAAATTTCTCAAGTTTTACATTTGTTCTCTTGTAAATATACTGATGTTTGCAAGACCTCTGTCGCCTTGATTCTTAATAAACGGGGTTCTCTTAACACATCATTTTGGGTGATGCCATTTTAGAAAGTTTTCTCATTTTTCTTGGAGATGATCACTATCTGTGTTGATCTATTTTACAACACCAAGTGAGCAGGCGAGAACTGAACCATGCATTCATCATATTCTTGCAGTTGAGATTCATCTCTTTTAATCTTCTGGGAACTCAGTTGACACTTTATTATTAATCACCTTTCGTTCAATTCTAGAGTATTGCGTCATTGCCAGATTTTTGTGCAAGTCTACAGCCTATAGCTCTTTTATTTTGTTTTCATTGGACAAGTTTAGAAGCACTCTCATTCTATCTTTGAACTGATGTGATTTGATAATAGCTTGACTGTCGGAGTGGATCTGAAGCTCTCGAGTAAATGTGGATGTTGTGAGGGAGCTTCCACCTCTTAGTTAGGGAGACGGCGTTTCGTTTCCGAGCATGCGCATCTGAAACTCGTCAGACAGGCTGATGCGCAGACTCTGCCTGTTACGCCGGTGACCATGCGTCCGCTTGGAACGCTGATTTTCAAACGCAGTGCTTTACTCTATTTGAACCTGGCGGGGACGGTTAGTCACGAATCTGTTGACTGGTCGGGTCCTCTATCGGTACGCCGGTCAAACTATGGCAGAGCAAGGCAGGTTTCTGGAAGAGGAGCGAAGAAGTTGTTCGTTACACACTCCCCCTCCAGTGAGCGTCGATATGGTCACGGAATAGGACGTTGGGTGCAGGCAAGGATACAGTCCGCCGCTGGTCTGGTCGCGGTGCCATCTCCAGCGGGGATCTGTGGAACGATAGGAAAGGGCCATCTCGGAAATATGGATAGGGAGCAATTAGGGCCACCTAATGAATGGGTTGGTTCGCTCTTGAAGCAAACCCCCCCCCAATCAAGTCGGGGTCACCAATGAAGCTCTCGAGTAAATGTGGAAGTTGTGAGGGAGCTTCCACCGCTTAGTTAGGGAGACGGCGTTTCGTTTCCGAGCATGCGCATCTGAAACTCGTCAGACAGGCTGATGCGCAGGCTCTGCCTGTTACGCCGGTGACCATGCGTCCGCTTGGAACGCTGATTTTCAAACGCAGTGCTTTACTCTATTTGAACCTGGCGGGGACGGTTAGTCACGAATCTGTTGACTGGTCGGGTCCTCTATCGGTACGCCGGTCAAACTATGACAGAGCAAGGCAGGTTTCTGGAAGAGGAGCGAAGAAGTTGTTCGTTACACACTCCCCCTCCAGTGAGCGTCGATATGGTCACGGAATAGGACGTTGGGTGCAGGCAAGGATACAGTCCGCCGCTGGGCTGGTCGCGGTGCCATCTCCAGCGGGGATCTGTGGAACGATAGGAAAGGGCCATCTCGGAAATATGGATAGGGAGCAATTAGGGCCACCTAATGAATGGGTTGGTTCGCTCTTGAAGCAAACCCCCCCCCAATCAAGTCGGGGTCACCAATGAAGCTCTCGAGTAAATGTGGAAGTTGTGAGGGAGCTTCCACCTCTTAGTTAGGGAGACGGCGTTTCGTTTCCGAGCATGCGCATCTGAAACTCGTCAGACAGGCTGATGCGCAGGCTCTGCCTGTTACGCCGGTGACCATGCGTCCGCTTGGAACGCTGATTTTCAAACGCAGTGCTTTACTCTATTTGAACGCCGGTCAAACTATGACAGAGCAAGGCAGGTTTCTGGAGGAGCGAAGAAGTTGTTCGCTACAGATCACTATCACATCTCTCATAATCCTTTGCTAGGTTGAATTGTACACATCTTCCTATTGCCTGAATTCTACCTGAAAAAGGCTAAGATAGAAATCGTATTTAGCTCAAATACTTCAATGGTGGTATTTTATTTGAAAGAATGGGTGGTAGATGCCATTTTATAGTTCTGCTTTCCATTTAGCATTGTGCTGAAGTATCTTTCAAGGTTAAATCAAGAAATTGAGTATTGGTCTTCCATCTTAGCTAGAATAAATCATTATTGATGTATTTTCCTATAGCCTAGATAGGATAGAACTTGGAAAACTTTTACGAATGAGGAGTCTGTATTGCACCATTCATTGTTGCACCTTGCCCTTGGAAATCAGTTATAATTATAATGTTCATAATATTATTCACACTGAAATAAAAGACATTTTGTATTACAGTCGACTGTCGTTAATTCGAAACTCGAGGGACTCCTGAAATATAACGAATTATCGAGTGTTTGAAATATCAAATGGTTTGAAATTTGTGAGAGAAAATAAATAAAACTTCGAATTATTAAGTGTTGGTTAATTTTTATTTATTAATATAAAAATGACAAGAATCAAGAGGTACATTCGTGTACATACATGTATTCGTAATGTGAATTAATTAATCTTTCGAAAGAACTTTGTTATACTGGTTTGCTTTAAAGCACAATTCTGCTGCTCACACTGCTCAATAACTTTTTTTAAGAGAAAAAGTGCCTGAAATGCTTTTTCATCACTTTCGTTTTGTAGACAGAAGCTTTGTAAGGTATCAAATGAGGATCTTGCTTCCTTAACTGACACCTCTGCCAAAGGTTCCGATGTATCGTCCTCATCTTCATCGTTACTTTGCGTATCTGTCGCAGATAAAATTTCGCCATCGGTTAGTGAACCTGAGACAGCAACATTTTCATCCACTTGAACAAAATCAGGAAATTCACCTTTAGTAGTTCTTTTCAGTACTCCAGCAGTTTGAGCAGCATTATTTTTCTCCTTGTGCTTTATTATTGTCGAGAGAGTACTCAGAGGAATCTTAAATTCTTTTGCAACATCACTCTTCTTCTCACCTTCTTCTACTTTTTCGATTAACTTTTTCTTTTCAGCAATCGTCAAACATCTATACTTTCTAGGGCTCATAACTAACACTAACTTTTAATCTGCATACGAACGAAAGAGTAACAGTAACTGAATAACTAAACAAACCAATTCGTAAGAAGTGTGTGCGTCAAATAGTCAAACTAATCATAACAAAAACAAAGGCTCGTGTATCTTGATACAAGTTTGAACTTGTCGCATACAAGTTTGAACTTGTCGCAAAATGTACTTACAATCTTTCCGCCTCTTCTCTCTGCAACTTTGAATTGTCGAGTGTTGGACGCCGATGAGATCGAATTAACGCGTCGTTTTGTTAAATAGCAATGATTTTTTCGTTCGAATTACCAAGTGTATGAAAATGTATTAATTTAGTTCGAAATATAAAGAGATTTAGTAGGGAACTCGTGATAACTTTGAATTATAGAGAGGTTCGAATTATCGCAGGTTTGAATTAACAAGAGTCGACTGTATATGTTCTAAGTAGTTTCAGTGTTAATGCTAAATTTTGACACATCAATCTCTGCTTCTTCAATTAGAAGGCATCTCTACTTTTGTAATATTCATTTCATGTTTATTCCAGGGAGTCAATTCTGCATTGACAACGTACTTTTTTGGGCCAAACTTGAAACAGAAATTGACGATTGAGAAATTTCTAGATTTCCAGGAGAAATTGCAGAAGGAAATTCTGAGCCTAGAGTTTCAACGGAAGAACCCAGATGAAAACGGAAGAATAACAGAGGCCGACTTCACAGAATTGCTCTTGGCTTATGCTGGGTACCCAGAAAAAAAGAAAGCAAGGATGTTGAAGAGAGTTAAGAAAACGTGAGATTTCTCTCTTATTCATAATTTTATACAATTTATTGCCAGCAAAATAAAAACAATCAATAAAAAATATTTATCATACATTCTGTCAAGAAAGTACCGGGAATTATCGATAAAATTAAGGAAAGGGTGCTGGAAAACCGTCGTACCAGCTTGAGAGAGATAGCACATGATCTTAAGATATCCCACGAGTGCGCACGTACGATTTTGATTGATATTTTGGGCATGAGAAAGGTGGCCGCACGACTCGTACCGAAAGACCTGAATTTTCTTCAAAAACGTCATCGCGAACAGGTTGCTTCAGACATGCTGCATCGCTGTAATTCCGATTCTACATTCATGGAACGCATTATAACTGGTGATGAGACCTGGGTCTACGAGTACGATATGCAAACAAGCCAGCAATCATCGGAATGGGTGGCAAAAAATGAGCCGAAACCGAAAAAACCACGCCAAAGCCGCTCGAAAATGAAGGTGATGTTCATTGTTTTCTTCGATATCCGTGGCGTGGTGCACTACGAATTCGTTCCAGAGGGTCAGACGGTAAACAAGGAGTATTACCTAGGCGTTATGAAACGTTTGCGTGAGCGTATCCATAAGAAGCGGCCAAATTTGTGGGCGAACAACTCATGGATTTTGCATGACGATAACGCGCCTTCTCACCGAGCTACGATTGTGACTGACTTTCTCGCCAAAAACTCAACAAACGTGCTTCAGCAACCACCGTATTCGCCCCTTCGTGGCACCCGTTTTGAGTCGATTGAAGCCATAAAACAAAATTCGGCGCGAGAGCTAAAGTCCATTCCGGAAAGCGCCTATAAAAAATGTTTCGATAATTGGAAGTGCCGTTGGCATAGATGTATTGGAGCAAATGGAGCCTATTTTGAAGGCGACCCAATAAATTTTGACGATTAAATGTAAAAATGTTGTTTTAATTGAAAATTCCCGGTACTTTCTTGACAGAGTAGTACTTATACGTTCCATATTTTTGAAGAGTTTTTTGAAAGGGCTTCAATAAACAGAATTCTTGTATAAGGTTTGGAAATTAATCCAATAGAATCTTTGTTTCGTAAATATTCCAAAATATGCAGAAGCAATCAAGCTCAAACCAACAAATTGAAAAAATAGATGCTTGAATATTTTTCTTACAAAATTGTAATTTTGTATTTGAATCATTTTGATTGATTCGTTATCAATAACTTACAAATCAATGAAATTCATCATTTTAAATTCTTACGCAACATATCGATGCTTTTATTTTTTTATATTTTAGTTTCAGAGACCACGGGGAAGGAATCTCCAGAGAGGATTATCTCAACTTCTTCCATTTTCTGAACAATATAAATGATGTGGATGTTGCTTTAACTTTCTACCATATAGCTGGCGCTTCTATTGATCAAGCTACCTTGAAACATGTTGCTAAAACTGTAGCCCATGTCAATTTAAGCAATCATGTTATAAATGTTGTCTTCACTATCTTTGATGAAAACCGTAAGTTAGTTTTTCATGAATTATTATCAATTCTACAAAATAGGTTATAATCGGACGAAGCCAAGTCTGGAGGATAAGCTTCTATGTGTGATGGAGCATTATCATGTAGCATACTGACCTTGAGTTGTCTTTTTCTATTTCCCAGTAATTTTTCATGTAAGGCTTGATTTAAATCGATCATTTGCTGTTGATAGCGATCAATGTTAATGGTTTCAACATGTTTCAGCAGCTCATAATAGATTATACCATTCTGGTCCCACCAAACACAGAACATTTATTGTCTCCTTTACATTTTTTATTTAGTCTTGCAGATATATCCATTTTTCATCACCTGATAGAGAAATTACTTTCTTTTGTATGTGTCGAGCAGCATTCCTCAAGTAGTTTCTCGATTTTCTCGCTGCCTTTCATTCAGTTCATGCATAACCCATTTTCCGAATATTTCCAATAGGTTTCAAACGAATAAAGACTGCTTTCTGCATCACATTCATTTGATCCATGAGTTCTTGTTTGAGTGTCATCTTCATCCAATAATAAGCCTTGAAATTCGTTATTTGCGAACTTTTTCTGTGGTTTCTAAAACTCTTCATTCCTCTCCTCAAACCAATTTTGAATTTTCTGAACGACTCAAAACACTGTGTTTTACCTAGTTTATGTTTAGTTGTATATCGCAAATATTTTAAATTCACTTGACTTTCATGCTTTTGACACAATGTCAGTTGTTCATTGTATGTTAAATAAATTTGATCATGTTTTTAGAGGATGGACAGTTGAGCAACAAAGAATTTATATCCGTAATGAAAAATAGACTTTTGCGTGGACTAGAAAAACCAAAGGATACTGGATTCATCAAATTAATGCAATCGATAATCAAATGTGCTAAAGATACTAAGCCTGCCTTACTGGATATTTAAATATTCTCAATGTTCAATCTTTTCTTAATTTTTTCTTATCTGATTTGCATGTCTGATTTTTTTATTAAATCAGTTTGCATAGTGTTTATACAAGAAGAAAAATGTATCTTGCTTATTCCTACCTGTTAATAACTATTAAAAAAATTGTTAGTTGTTCATGAACTTATTTTTAATTTATATGGATTGTTATCTCGAATTTTGCAAATAATATAAAGGATTTATTGAAATGTGTTATTTATACTTACTCCAAGATTTTTCTACATACTATACACAATATATTCAATTATATATACATTGGTAATGTTGAGGGATAATTAAAGTGGTGGTTAATTGCCGAACTAACGGTTCATAATCGGTCGGTGTTTTCATTTTTCATTTTTTTCATTGAAATAAAGGACTTTCTAGAGAAAGAAGGATTTTCAACTGAAATATCCATTCGACAAGAAAACAAAATTTGAATGTAATTAGTGCCAACTTTAGTGTTTTTTCCTTGCAATTGGAAACACTGGTGATACCACAGATATACAGGTTACCACCAATATATTAGTTTATATCTCTGGGAGAAAGAAACTGAACACTACAGTCTGTGCCGAACACTAATATCATAAATAAACTACTTACTTCTCTTGTAGTTCGTCTATGACTAATGAATTGTTTATTGAAGAAGTCTCGTATCGTAATAAAGTTCGTACGTACCGAAAATTAATTAATTTCTGTTCAATGTCCTCAGCAACTTAGGCGCGACCACAAAATATTCTACAACCTAAGTACTCTGTCATTCGCATGTCATGTGTCCAAATTCTATAATTGATTGTGCATCTTCTCTGTGGTTTTAACATTCAGTTTTTCTCTTGTAACACAGTCATTTTGTTATCCCCGTAAATTATTTGTTTAATTTTGTTTACGAGGATAATAACAATGGCTTCTAGAACTGCCGCACCTCGTAGGGCCCCTGAAAATGAATCAACTATAGCTTATGTGCAAGCAGATGGTTTGGTGAGTATATCAATATGTTAGGTTATTTTTGTACACATTTCAACAGTATTCAAAGCGACATATATGTAATTCTCTTATTTGTTTTTAGGCTGTTATGAAAATTGTGAAACACTGTCATGAAGAAGCTACGACAAATATGGATATCGCTCAAGGAGCACTTCTGGGTCTTGTTGTTGATAACCGTCTTGAAATCACCAATTGCTTCCCATTCCCAAAACAAACTGATGATACTATGGACGAAGATGAGTATCAATTGGCAATGATGAGACGATTAAGACGCGTTAATGTTGACCATTTTCATGTGGGCTGGTATCAAAGTGCTGATGTGGGTAACTTCTTGAGTATACCTCTTTTAGAATCCCAGTTTCATTATCAAACTTCTATTGAGGAATCTGTCGTCGTAATATACGATACTCAGAAGTCTGCCAGGGGTTTCATAACTTTGAAAGCCTATAGATTAACGCCTCAAGCAATTGAAATGTATAAGGAAAATGAATTCACTCCTGAGGCACTATTGAAACTCAAGGTTGGTTTTGAAAATTTGTTTACTGAAGTTCCATTTGTTATCAAGAATTCCGCATTGACAAACATAATGATGACCGAGTTGGGTGAACTAGTACCAGAGGAGGAAGGTGCCAAATTCTTAGATTTAGGAACTGCTTCAGTGTTAGAAGGACAATTGAGATGTATGATGGATAGAGTAGATGAACTTAATCAAGAAGCTATTAAATTCAACAGATATCAGCAGACAGCCAGCCGTCAACAGATGGAAAAACATAAGCTACTCCAGAAAAGGGCCCAGGAAAATGCAGCCCGTTTGGCTAAGGATGAACCTCCTCTACCAGATGATGACATCAATAAAATGTTCAAGCCACTTCCAGTTCCTGGACGACTCAATCCAATGATCATCTCTGGCCAAATCAGCACACACAGTCAAGCAATTTCACAGTTCTGTTCACAATCATTGGCTAAACTGTATATCACTCAAGCTTTACAGAGTGCTAAAGAAGCAAATAAAAATGCTTAAGTTTTATCAGACTGGTGAATTCTGTCAATAAAATTTATAAAAATTAGGTATGAGTTTAAATTTTTGACATTTGTTATATAAATTTTTTAATTTTATTAAAAGTAAAATATAGACGATTCTCTTATTTACAGTAAATCAATCATTATCACTTGAAGGGTTCACAATACAGTGGTAAAATTTTTAGTTCATAAATTCTTTCCGAACTGTTACCCAGGTGTAAATTTGCCGTAATTCAATTTAATTAACGACGATCGAAATAAATTGAAGCATATTTTGGGAGTATTTAATTTGAAATAAATTCAATACAAATATAAGTTGATATAATTAACTACTTGATCTAAACAATAAATAGACTCACTCTTTCTTCAGTTCATTCAATATTTACAATTTTATTGCACAAACAGGCCAAAATTCACAATATTTGTGCATACAAAAACTAATTTACACACTCGATCAAATCCATGTCAATTTCAAGAATATCACAATACCAGAGACTAGTAAAGAGGTATAATATGGCTATGTTTATTATCAGAACAACCTGTTTGAAACCTGCGGACTCGTGCGTATTTTTTAAATTGAGCATGTGTCGGCAAGTTTCAGATGGGTTCCAATTGTTTTGAAACATACCTAAAAAGATATTGCAACAAATATGTCATTAAAATAACTTAACATAAGTATGAAGGGTTCAGTACTGTTACTTATTCATTTAAGTACACTAGCAGAACACATTGCACAAAAGGTATTAAGGTATAGGTACTTTCATAACTACTCGATCTAATTTTCATTTTGAAATATTTGTGAGCCAAGTTATGGTCGTACCAAAAGTCTTAACTAGAAGTACAAAAAAGATTCGAAAAAGCTTATACTAACATCAAATTCCACATATATTTTGGTAACTATTCACCACTGGCCATTGTCCTATAGGTTTTTCTTAAAACTAAATTACACGAAATATACAATAGAAAATATCACGCACAGTATGATATAAAAGTCAGTAATGAACCTCGAAATATTCTTACAATTGGGAAAAAATTAAAATTCCAAAAATTTTTTAGCAAAATATCAATTATAGATTTCTTCGCCATTATGGCAATAAATGATGCTGAGATCCTTAATAGTGTATGAAATATTCCCATCAATGGTACTAAATATCGAAGTACTTCATTATTTGAATGTTTTATAGTATGAGCATCTTAGAGCGCTGTTTGACTTCAGTCAAAAAATTAACTTCTTCTTCAAAACATGTTCCTTCTAGATTCAGATTCAAAAATTAAAATTGTGTTAATTTTTATTACTCTCAAGTATGCGTTTTCAACTTGTCAAATCTTATATTCTTTTTGTATTAGGAAATATCTTAATGACACAAAGAATTCCACCGGCACAAAAAAAAATTAAGTAGAATGTGCATTTGACCAGACCTACCTACGGGTACATATTTTGGTCCGCTGAATCCGAATTCGAGGTCATTTTGACCCCTACACCCTCGAAATTTCGAGAAAACTTCAAAAAACCGTAAAAATGATGATAACGATCTTCGATTCCTTTTCAAATTGAATTCTCCACAAATGTAACAAAATGAATCGGGACTTTTATTACACAGATGAGAATTACTTCTTGTAATAGTATACTATCCAGTAGCCAAGTTTCCCACTTCTGAAGAGCTGCAGTCGCATGATGACGACGCCTGTGAGCCTGCTTTCTCACCCTCACCAGACGCCGATACTGGGTTTCCGAATCCCTGCATCGTAAAGTACTTATCACTTGTACCTGCCATGACGGTACGCACGCCGTTAACCCAGGCACTCTGCTAGATGGTTCTGTTGCCTACCGTCACCACGTGGACGTGCCCTGGTTACAGGCACAAGCAATTAAGTCTCAAAAGTCAAAAACGAGAGTAAAAAAACAAAAAAAATTCCTTTTTTTGAAAGTTTGGAGGGTTTGTGTGATTTTTTTACATTTAAAACGGCTCGTGGTCTCAATAAAGTAAGATTCATATTCAGCGGATCGAAGTACATGAAAATCACGCTTAGTTTAGTTCCAAAACATTTTTTTATCATTAAAACTGTCAATTTTTATCATTTTTACGGTTTTATGAAGTTTTCTCGAAATTTCGAGGGTGTAGGGGTCAAACTGACCTCGAATTCGGATTCAGCGGACCAAAATAAAGGGTAAAGGGTAAATCAACCATGACGAATCTACTGGGGTGCATCAACAGCTGGACTGCGGCTTTAGACGGGGGGGAGGCGATGGACATTATTTATTTGGACTTCTCCAAGGCCTTTGATCGGGTGCCTAGGCAGAGGTTGTTTCATAAGTTGGAACATTGTAGGATTCGGGGAAAACTTCTCCTTTGGATAAAATCCTTTTTGTCTGACCGAGAGTTCTGCGTTCGCATCGGGAGTTCTTTTTCGACAGACAGAGTGGTACAGAGCGGCGTACCCCAGGGATCTGTTCTTGGGCCGCTGTTGTTTATATTATATGCCAGTGACTTATCTCGTCACATCCGGTCTGACTGTGCTTTTTATGCCGACGACACGAAGATTTTTAATTACTCCACCCAACACAAAACTCTACAGGAAGATCTGGATTCAATATCTCAATGGTGCTCGGACTGGCTTTTGCCACTGAATATAGATAAATGTGTTGTTTTGCATCTCGGGGGCAATCATTCGCGTAGGACATATATGCTGGGTGAGCATCTTTTGGACACTGTACGATCCCATAACGATCTTGGTGTGACCGTTTGTGAGAATTTGTCGTGGTCAGAGCATATTACGAAAATTGTGAAAAAGGCTAATAGCAGGCTTTTCATGTTAAAGAAATCGTTCCGAAAAATATCATTGAAATCATGGATACGATTATACTCCAGTTACGTAAGACCATTGTTGGAATATTGCGGGCCTGTGTGGAATGCTGATTTAGTGCGTGATCAACAGTGCTTGGAAAAACTACAACAGAAGGCAACGCGGCTTTGGTTTCGAGGTGCACGACCAAGCTATGAGGAAAGATTATGTATGGTGGGTCTAAGCACCTTCGAAAGGCGCAGGCTACGAGGAGACTTGATTATCACTTTTCGTATATTGAGGTACAACTATGGCATGCTGAGGGACATATATAGTGTAAGCTCTGACACTCGTTTGAGAACCATTTAAAACTTAAGAAGGAAAACTTTTCTGTCGGGTGCCGCAAGAATTGTTCAATGAATCGCGTGTTCACAGTGTGGAATTCCCTACCTGCGGGAATTGTCGGTGCGAGTTCGGTTGGAGTGTTTAAGAGTGGATTGGACGGGTGGTTTGGCTGAGATATTAATGAAAATTTTTTTTTTTTTTGGCTTAGTTTGCTATCGGGTTTTTTGTTGGACATTTAATGAGGTATGTTTACTACTGAGGCAACAAATTTTGTTAATTTTAGGGTTTATGGGTTCGCCCCTCCCTTTGTTTGTGTATTAATAATAATAATAAAATACGTACCCGTAGGTAGGTCCGGTTAAATCCATATTCTACTTAATTTTTTTTTGTGTGCCGGTGTTATATTTGTTGGGTATTCGTGACAATGACCAAATTTTACATAATTTATAATGAATACCTAATTTCCACCAAGTGATGCAATACTTCCAGTCAATAATTACTTATTCCAAGAGCATTTCGTTACTTAGTATGTATAAATTCATTGTATCTTGCTCACCTAATGATATTTAGAATGTAGTCTAAGTCAGTCGGTTTGGTTAAGTATCCTCATTCGTTTTATTTTCATTGACAACTTTGAACGGTACTGAAGCTTCTAAAATTTCTTCGCCTAAGAAATTTCGTATTCTAGTAGGAAGCTGCAATTGCTCTAAATCTTTTTTCCTCTTGACTAAATTAACAATAACAGATCTACATCTATCCTGTAAGTTCATGTAGTCCCTTCTCATAGTGGACAATACCATTTCGGTCTTAGCTGCCGTGGAGCATATGATAGGGTACAATGGTTCTTTGACTTGGTGAAGACCACGAAAGGCAATCCCTAAACATTCTTTGTCTTTGTAATAGGTAAGAGTACCTGCGACACCATCGAAGTAGATCCCAATAACAGTGTGAACGTTTTCTCTGAAAGGTTTGGTGTAATGGGTTCTAGATCCAGCATGCCATAATATACCCTTGTGAGATAATCCCCAACTGTTTGAGTCTTCTCCAAGGAGGTTTGTGAAAGAATCGGCGTGTAGTCTAGCATTCTTGGTTCCTATACCAAACATCATGCTGGTTCCGAATATGCGTTTGGAGAGATGCAGCTCCCAAAAGTATCTTCCGTTATTGAGCATCCTGGTTCCTCTGACGCCAGCCGTTCCACTGCTCCAGTTGGGATGGAAAAAAGCAGATCTGAAGTTGTTACCGTAGAGCCTGACTTCTGGAGATTTTTCCTTTCTGTTCCATGTCCAGTTGTCGTTGCAGCCATATTTTAAGGGAGGAATGTATTCTTCTGGGTTCATATCAGGTGAATCTGGAGGATCTGCTAATTCCTCTTCTGGATCGTGCCAGGGATCCGGATGATTATCACTGAAATAATACAATAATTAGAACTGTTTTCAAAATCGCCCTTGAATAGTGGATATCAACTTTTCTCAAATTATTCACTCAGAATGTGATACACGACGCGTTTCGATCGTAGCATCATTGTCAAGAGTATAGGATTACATAATGCATTGATAAAGGAGGGCCATCTAGTGATTGTACTTTGAAGTAGTGGTTATTTCGAGTCTGGCAGCACTTCAGCCATTCGTGTTTTGACAGGAAGTTAGTTTAATATTTGACATTAACGGAATGGGTCGATTCACGCTTGAACAAAACGGAGAAATAAAAAAAACTTATTTCCAAAGTGGCGAATCTTCTATTCAAACTGTTAGAAATTTAAGTGAAAATTCTGTAGAAATGAAATGCCCTCACGGCAATTTGTGAAGTGAGCTCGTGAAACTGGATCGTTATAGCGAAGCAATTGTTATACAGGTGTCCCAGAAGTCGACGTCAAGCCGGAATCGGGTAACCGACTGTACTTTTCAAATTATATTGCATTTTTTATTATTCAAGAAAATGCACATCCTGTGATGATTTTTGAACTCCTCTTGCTGTAATTTTTCACTTTTTTCAAATTTCATTTTACCTGTGTTATCCCGAATAGCGCTTCTGTAACCTGTGATCTTCAATTCTAAGCAAATTACTCCAGCTTGAAAAATTATCTCACTTTTTGAACCAAGCATTCGAAATTAATATTTCGCACAACTTTAACTGACTATACTAAAAAAAAAACTGTACCACATCAGTTTGGCAAATTACTTTAAAAGTTAGCGCATTTATTAGGGATTCTAAAATGGTATAACACTGACTACATTATTTCTTAGATCGGTAAAAAAACGGTCTTTCTTAAAGAAACACAGTTTCGAACAATTTCTTCTAGTGCACTTTAAGAATCTGGTTTGAATGAGATGGGGTAGTGCATAAAGTAAACACGCGCATCTTTCCGTATTTAATCGTGTTATTTGTGTACTTACTACTTTTGGCTTCGTTTAATAGATTTGTTTGCTTTTTATTTGGATAGTTTTGAACTCTTTACGACGAATTTTGATTTTACCTGGATTAATCTGTGATTGTGTATTGCCAAATTTACTTGAAGACGTGCCAGTTAGTATTTTCAGCCCAGCGTACTATGCCCTCACAGTTAGGGAATATCTAAATGAAGAATATCCAGGTAGATGGATAGGGCGATCTGGTACAATCTCGTGGCGAGCCCATTCACCTGATTTGAATCCCTTAGATTTTTTTAATTAGGAGCAGTGAAGGAAAAAAATTATTGGAAACAAATTGAAAATGTAGCTGAGCTTCGGGAGAGAATTAGGGAAGCAATGAAATTCGCCCGTCTGATATCCCGATCTTTTTTAAGATGTCGTGCTTGTAATGCGGCTGAAGGAGGGCAGTTTGAACATCTTTTGTGAATTTATTAGAACTTGTCATAAAACGAAACTGAATTTCTTTAAGAAACGCAATTTTTTGTCCAATTTAAAAAAGAATGTAGTTGGTGTTATAGTATTTTAGAATCCTTATTAAATGTGCTAACTTTTGAAGTAGCAAAACTGATGTAGTACAATTTTTTTCCAGTACAGTCAATTGGAGTTGGGCGAAATTTTAATTTTGAATACTTGGTTCGGCAAAAAATTACATTATTTTCCAAGCTGGAGTAATTGGATTATTATTGAAGTTTACAGGTTACAGAAGCACTATTCGTTCAGGATAACATAGGAAAAGTAAAATTTGAAAAAAATAAAAAAATTGTAGCAACAGTAGTTCAAAAATCATCACAGGGTGTGCATTTTATTGAATAAAACAAAGTGCAATATAATTTGAAAAATACAGGATTTGGATTTTCTTTTATATTTTTCTGACGACTATTATGACTTGACGACTTGACGTCGACTTCCGGGACACCTGTATTTTATGAAATATGTGGAAATTGGAATAACTTTATCTAAGATAAACCCCTTTATTTCTGTTTCAGAGTTTTTTTGTATTTTAATTTGTTTTGATATTGAATGATATTCGAAATGAACTGCTGGTGCATCCTAGAGACATAGGATTCAGAATATTCCCTTCCTTTGGGGCAGTCGGATTAAAAGTCAACAATCTAGGAATGTACCCTCCGTCGTCTACTAAAAAGAGTGTAAGGGTGTAGTAACCAGAGGGTATTCACCCTCTTATCAGCCATGCAACTTCGACTGGATGACTAAGCGAACATCAGATTGTGACTAACACAAAATAATGAAATGAAATAAGAAATCACTTCGGTTTCTACCACTTTTTATTACTGAATAACTGTACCTCAAGTTTCTTAGTGTTTAATACATTTTCAAACTGAATAAACCAATTTTATCACAACGGTTATCTATTCTTGAAGGTTTCGGTTCGTACAAAACTTCGAGAAGTGATATATTCAAAGGTCCATCTGCTTGTTCAATAGTTTTATTCCTAAAGCGTGCTTGCGTTAAATAATTCGTTGGATTTCAGGATGTCTACTTTTTTGCCCTTCGCTTCCAGGTGTAATATTTCAAGATTGTCTAATTCTGGGAATACATGATTGGTTTCGAAAAAATATTTCGCAAATTGGAGTTATCTTTACGGTTGACAACTTATTTATAAATTCCAGAATCACATTTTCAAGTTCAAAATGTAAACTTGACGATGCCACAATGTTGGCGAAACAATTGTCGTTTAATTAATAAATTGTGGAAATAACCTATATTATTTTATTTTGGTGTCCAGGGAGGGGTATTTACAACGTACATTTGAGGCAAGAATGAGCGTATTCCTAAGTAATTCTGCATCAACCCCTCAAAATTTAAGTATCGGGTGTTTTTTTAGAGTGATAGAACTTTAAATTGAAATAAAACACATTCATATTAAGATTGAAGCAAATTTTTTTTTATTAGAAAGATAATTTTATGATATTTATGTTTTCAAAATAATTTCCGTAATATGTACACCACGACTAGCTCTGACGAACCGCATTCGACCAGACAAATTTTGGACCACTTTTTCGAGTAACTCGGGCCTTATTTCATCAATAACACGAGTTATGTTGGCTTCCAAAGCGTCTATTATTTCTGGTTTATCAGCATAAACCAATGACTTGACATAACGCCAAAGAACAATCCAGTGGAGTTATGTCGCATGATCTTGGAGGCCAATTAATTGGACCAATCAATTGTTACGGTAGCAGCATGAGGTGTAGCACCAGCTTGTTGGAACCAAAACACTTCTGTGTCGATACCATTCAAATTTTGAAACAAATAATCATTGATCATCGATCTTTAACGAGCACCTTTCACTGTAATATTAGCTCCAGCATGGTTTTTAAATAAATATAGACCGATGATGCCTCCAGCGTGTAAAGCACACTATACAGTGCATTTTTCAGGATGCAATGGAACCTGCAGAACTTCTTGAGGATTGTTTTCACTCCATATACGGCAATTTTGCTTGTTTACATAGCCTTTCGACCAGAAATGAGCTTCATCACTAAACACAATTTTACGATAATAAAGTGGATCAATTTCAAGCTGTTGTAGGGCCCAATCAGCAAACAAACGACGCTTATTATGGTCAAGCTTTAGTTCTTGAACCAGTTGGATTTTGTATATTGAGTTGAGATTTTATACGTCTATTAAATATAAGCTGTGCTTATAACACATCAATTTAATTCTAAAAATTTTTGAATAAAATTTTTTTAACCCATTATGGAATATCAAGTGGTTTAAAGAAAACCATATAATACCTCACAGCTTTCTGTAATTTTTGTGACGTACGTAGAATATCATGGATTTTAAAGTTTTATGTGTTCAAATTAAGGATATCAGTTTTGTCAGGTGGGTAATATTTGTTGTTGATTAATTTTAATTTTTAAATTTGAAGTAGGACCGATAAAGACCTTATCGGAATTCTAATTGTTTTTTGAAGATATAATACAGAGAGGTTGAGAGGTGTTTGAAGTAACTTATTTAAATATATTAAATATTTCAAATAAATTATATTTTCTGAGAAGTCCTTAAATTACATTTTGTATTTTTGAAATTCATAATTGTAAGATCAGAAACAAAATTTTGTCTCCTTCAAATATTTAATTATTAATTTTAATTGACAATTTATATTTGTTGGTTTATTTATTCCATTTTTATTGTATATTGAGTTTTGATTTTATTCGTCTATTAAATATAAGCTAATAAGACATTAATTTAATTCTAAAAATTTTGAATAAAATTCTTTTTAAATTAAAATTATAGGAGACTAACAGATTAAATATGTTTTGATATTAAAATTTTGTAATATTCATATTGTAGATAACTCTATTTATGCATTTTAATCTATTTTTTAATAATGCACTAAAACACTGATGCAAAAAAATTCACACAGAACTTATTGGACCAAAAGTGATTGTGGGTAACGTGAAGAAATTTGAGTTTTGATACTAAGGACAGTGTAACTTTGACTAAAAAAGATAATATATTGGGGAAAAAACTTGGATTAAAATATGCTACTAAATCTTCATAAACAATGTACAGCAAAATATGCCAGATAAATAGTGTAAATTGAAGAAAAAATTGGTGCAAATTTAAATGGCTATAGTAAGAAAGTTATATGTATGTTATTATTTTGATTTAAGCACTAAGACATTACTCTAATAACAAGATACATTCAATTATTAAATGAAAAAACATTGTAAAAACTTAACACTGTAAGTGCTGATACGGAAATCGATCAAAACATTCTGAATTAACGAACTAATTAAAATGCATACCTGTGTCTTTCATCTGGAACAAGCATTAGTAATTTATTTCACCAACAATAGGTATACCAAGCTATAAAATTTGCGCTCAGCGATAAGAAAATAATGGTGCTTCGCTGCCGAAGTGATACCACGGCAACAGAGCAACGTTATCGATTGGACGCTGATAACACGAAAATTAAACTCTTGCACACTGACAGACAGACAGGCTCAAAAGAAAGGTAGGTAGGATGTTTGTACTTACGGGGTAACTGCATGGTCAGTCTGTTCTAGTGTTGTTACGTCTTCGTCGTGTATCTGGGGCCCAAACGTAGTCGCATCGCACTGGAAGGTTTCGAAGAAAATGTCATTCATCTTGAAGTGGACGCTGAACGTCGCGGCGCCCAGATCGCACTGTCACGGGCAGTGACGTAACCCCGATTCTGGACACGATCGCTTTTCGCGTATACCAGAGGCGTCGCGTTCACGTTAGGTGAGCGATGAAGTATGAAATGGTCGAAACGATGAAGCCCGCTTCATTATTTTGCGATCAATAGTGACTTGATTATATTTTTGTGCGCTGGAACCATATGAGAGTGTAGATGTTTGATAGCGAACAGACTCTGTCATTCGCGTAATCATACACGATATACACGACTTATGGTGTATTCAAAGGAAGAACTTTTTCAACAGAACTCATCAAAATAAAACACTTCAACAAAAAATCCCTTTGTGAAATATTCAAGAGGACAAAGATATACGCCCTTAAACTCGAATTCACCGTCGCAAAAATTCAAGTACGGTTCTGTTACTCAAACGCTTCGGTGACTTCAGACCTTTCCATTATTTGGAAGTACCTAATTAATCTATAATACTCCAATACATAAAATTGATTGTTGCATTCCAAAATGAAACGTATTCAAGATTAATATGGTTTATCGTATTTGATTAGAGAAAACAGAAATGTATTAACAAAATTAATTGTCTTCAACATAAAAATCTCAAAGTAACTTCTTATGTAACTAGAAACAGCAATTTAATGACAGAATTATATGGTTAAGTTTCACCGGCTTTTGACAGAGTTTCTGAGTAGTCTCCCAGAAAATCTAGGATACTCATAAAACATAGTTAATAATCAACTAATATCAAACTGAACATCCTTTCATCTCAGCATTTACTCATTATGAATTTTGAAAGGGCAAATATACGTCCCGTCCAGTTCATTCACACGCCACTGTTGACCCACAGCTGACGCGTGTCTGGGGCAGTGGGGTAGGTGCACCCCCAATTTTTAGAGGAAGAGTTCAACAACCCTTCGATTATTAAACATAATTTATGGCTGACAAATCAACAAACTAGATAGTAGACCCTGATTTATAACTTGGCATAAAAAATTGGATGTGCAGCTGTTCAGATATAGGTATATGCTTATTCTAGAGTGCCATGCTTTTGAGAATAAAATCCTATGAAGTTTACATGAAAAATCTTTTTTGAAACGTGGAATTCGCTGGATATCTTAGAAAACATAGTTGGTAAAAGCAAGTCAGGATCACACAATCGATTTTCTTGTGAAAACAGAGAACAGATTCACAGATTTCAGTTTTTATTGTGAGATGTTTTGATATATAACATATTTCCTATACAATTTGAAAGAGAATATCTATGTTCAGATGTTCTCAAGATTATTTTGCAAAATATAAAATTGATGAATCTGTTGCTTTTCAATCTGGAGGAATTTTAGGTACTCACTTCTAGATATTTAGGAATTTTTCGTTGCTAAATCACATTTTGTTAAAACATATTTTGCTGATTACATTATGGTGAAATGAATATTTTTTAATTCAATCCAGAGTTTGAATATATCATAGAGTAATAATTAAGGTTTATTTATGTTCATTATAAGAAGGAATACGTTCAGCGGATTGGCACTACTCTAAAATCGACCTATTGCCATAGAGATATAAATTCTATGAGCGAATATCGATTAGGTTGAAAAAACTGCCTGTGCGGAAATGTTAGGTTAAGGATTACAAAATGAAACAAATCGACTGTCGTAATTGTCGGTATTGAATATTAATTTTATTAGAAAATGCCACCCCACGGAGATCATGGAAATAAATGTTGCGAAGGTGATAGCCACAAAAATGAATCCGATGAGATGGGTGTACAATACAGCCTTTATACCAAAATCAACAAAGATAATTTGGAATGCTTGAATGAAGAATGTGAGGGTTCTGGAAAAACAATTTTCAAACCTTGGGAGGAAAGACTAAATTACGATACTGTATGTTTTAGTTTTTCTTCGATTTATCGATTGTAAATACTTTTTCTGATATAGGTTGTTGAGTCAGACGCGGATGCTGAATTGTTATTCAACATTCCATTTACTGGTAATATTAAACTGAAGGGTATTATTGTCATGGGAGAAGACAACGAAACTCATCCTTCCTTAATGCGAATGTGAGTTTATCCTGCATTGTAATGTGTGATTAAAATGAAGACTTTAAATATTTATCATTTATAAGGATACATCTTTTCTATAATAAGATTAAAATCATCAATGTACCGTGCAAAACTTTAGAGCAAATCATATTATTGTTTTGTTCAGTTGAATCAGTTCTCTATATACAGTAGAACCCCGGTTATCTGAGGTAATGTGGGTGGCACAATGAAATTGGTATATCAACATTTCTGTTTCATAATCCATCTTTTTTTTGTAACTAATATTTTGCCATCTATTAAAAAGGAGCAAAGCCAATAGGTTTGTGATTGTTGTTAGATATATCTCAAAGCTTTTTTCCAAAGGAGAAAAATCATCTTGGCAGGCTGTTAAAACACAGATTCGTTATCATTGTCTGAGTTTTGGAGTTTCCTGAAGAAGTTGACTCAGATAATGGATAATCGATGTTCTACTGTATCCTAGCTAAATTTACTGACTTAAATATTTTCTTACCCCTCATTCAGTAATGCGACTTTGTAAATTCAAGTTGATTATTCAAGAATCAATGAAAATGGGGAATAAATTTGAAGGTATTTTAGTGTACTCTGATTTTGAGATTTAATACAAAAATGGTTTGTCTTCTCATTAAAACGTGGATGAACTTAATGCGATAAACTTCTTTTTACAAGTTTAGTTGATCAATTTGTTGAAACAAGTTGTATGTTGTAGTCCTAGAAAATTTTTTATATTCCGTACAAAATAATGTTTTTAATTAATTCCTCTAAACCATATATCCTCATTTTATAATCTAAATATTGATTCGATCGAAACAATTCGAATTATATTATTGTAGATTCAAGAATAGACCATCAATGACTTTCGATGATGTCTCAATAACACCCGATCAAGAGTTTGGTCTCAACCGTGATACACAGGGAACCTTAGAATATGCAACAAAGTGAGTTGATCAGTTTCAGAAAGGCCGAATTGTATTTCACTGCTTTCTTTCAGAGTTGTTACATTCAACAATGTACATCATCTCACTCTACATTTTCCCAATAATTTCGGTGGGGACAAAACCAAAATCTTCTATATAGGATTACGAGGAGAATTCTTCACGTCGCATCATCATGGAGTAACTATATGTAATTATGAGGCTGCGCCCAATATAAGCGATCACAAGAATCAGTTGGATAAAATGTCTGGTCATGCTGTTCAGTGAAAAGGTTTCAAGAAGGAAGCCCATTTCATGTATGAAATTAATTCAGAAAGTTATTTTTATTTATTTTGTTTATTTCATGTCGAACATGGATGTGAAGTCAAAAACTGAATTATTTTGTTGAATGAGTTGTATTTATTTTTGTAGGTTTTTTATGTTCTCTTATATATTATATACAATACAGCAATAAATAATAAAATCTTCCATGTACTAACATTTGAATAAAGATTAATCTTTCATTTTATTTATGTGTTAATCAGCAGAAAGGGAGAAACATGGCATTTGGGAGAAGAGAAAGAACTACAGTGAGAAACTGGATGGGTGAAATGGAATGACATAAGAAATTACTGTTTAAAAAGTGACAGAAAAAGTGGTTTTATTCCATTTTAAAATCACAAAGTAACAGACTAACTAATCCATAAAATATTGCAAGGATGAAGACAAAAGTTCCTTTGTACGAAATTCTGTGTAGTAGACCATAAATAGCATTCGTATGTGTGTATTTCTTCTATGTGTATTATTCAATGAAGTCCCTTCTGTGTTCTGCTTCTGATAGCTGTATGATTAGTGGGTTGGTTGTTGCTTGATTTATTTATTTTAACACAAAACTTGATTAAAACAAAGTGAAATGTTTAGTAGAACTTGGAGAAAAAATAAAAAAAAAAGGACGTGAATATTTCACTAGATGCAATTCCCTTTATAGAAATAATTTGAAAAAGGTTCATGGGCGTACACAGCGAGGGGTGGGGGGCTAGCTGCCCCCCTGGAAGCAAAAAATTAATCGTTATTAAATTTTCTTGTTGGAATACATCGCAATTCTTGAAATAACTCTTTTAATAATAAAAAAAAAATGGAAAGAGTAGTTCGTTACTTTGTGATAGATCATTTTAGTTAGAAAAACGAAAATTTAACCGCCGCTGGTTTAGATCAATATAGTCCATGATTGGTCTACTCAAGTCGATTGAAAGGTGCTTTATGTATGCACTGTGTTCTTTTTCCTCCATATATTACTACAGTTAAAGGAGTTTTGGGATCATTTATGGTAAGGTCATACACGCAGTTTAAAGATATACTATACATGGAGATTGTAGAAAACACGTTGGCAGGCACTACAACGGCTGCTGCAAAAGTCTTGAAAATGCTCCAGTTGATGTACAGTTGCAAAGTGGTCACCAAAAGATGATTGAAGAAAACAAACAAATATTGTCATCAATTATTTCTTGTATCATATTTTGTGGAACGCATGATTTGCTACTTAGAGGAAAGGAAGTAGATGAGGGGGTTTTCTTTGACCTTTTAAATTTGAGAATTGATTGTGGTGATCTGAGCTAAAGCATCACTTGGATAGATATCGAAAAAATACAGTTTACACTTCACCAAAAATTCAGAAGAAAATTATAGGATTATGTGGTGAAGTTATCAAAGAAAGAATTATTGATGACTGTAAACAAGCAAGAGCTTACGCTGTAATAGCCGATGAAACAGCAGATATCGCTAGAAAAGAACAGCTTTCTATCGGATTGCGGTTTTATGATGGGAATCAACAAAAAATCAGAGAGGAATTTGTAGGCTTTGTTGAGCTGAAATCTCAAGATGACCCTACAATCAATCGCTAGCACAATTCAGAGTATTTTAGTTGATCAAAATCTTTCAGCAGAGAATTGTGTTGGATTTGGATTTGATGGATGTTATAGGATAGCTGGAAAAGAAGGTGGTATACAGACCATTCTGAGGAAAAAGTACAATAAATCTTTATTTTTTCATTGCTCAAGCCACAAACTATATCTTGTGGTCAATGATGCTAGCAAACTATCGGAAATGAGCAACTGTTAAGGATACAATATCCTTCTTTCGTGAGTCGCCAACCAGAAAGACTCTGTGAGACCAGATGGTCTGAGAAATACAAGAGCAGCAGAAAGTTTTCAAACAGCTTTCATGAAATCGTCAATGCGCTAGAACATCTCTCGATCGAAGGAAACTATGCTACAAGAAAATTTGCCTATCAATTGTGCAGTAACTAAACCAATTTTCATTATAGGTTTAGTCATGATTGCAAAGTACTCTGTGATTTTGTTGTGTGTTCGTTTGTTTGCGTTGTGAACGTTCTACAAGGTAAAAATATGGATTTGATTATGGTTAGGAAACACATTGGTGAAATCCTTGATGTCATCAAGAAGGATCGACAAGTAATTGAACATGTTTCTGAGGGAGTATTAAAAAAATCACATGATTTCGCGGAGAAAATCGGCATTGAGTTAACAGTTTCACGAATTGTTAAAAAGCAAAAACACAGAAGCAATCCGCCATCTGAGACTGCGATTGAATACTGGAGACAATCGTTGATTATCCCTAACCTTGACTCTTTAACCTTATCATTGAATGTTAGATTTCCACACCTGCTTTTGACTCATCCCATCTTCATCTTTCATACATGCTAAAAAGTACTTCAAAAGATTTGGAAAAAAATACAAAATCTTTCGTGGAATTTTTTGAATTGGGTGATACCTCTGCAGAATTAGATTTGTGGTATAATCTGTGGAAAAAGAAAGATTTAACAGGAGACAAATTAAAGGATATTGAAGTGGCTGCACTTTTGGAGGGGGCTAATATTTTTTTCCCTGCAACAAGGCATGCACTCTTCATTTTAAGTGCTTTTCCATCCACTACTGTTGAACGATCTTTCAGTACCCTTCGAAGGGTAAAGACCTGGCTGAGAAATACAATGGAATAGGACAGATTGATTGGGTTGAGTTTGATGAGCGTCCATCATAAATTTTTTAAGGAAAATCAGGACTGGATTGAAACGAGAGTTTTGAACCAGATTTCTACATATTTTTCTAAACATTTTTGTTTCATTCACCTTCGAAAAAAAAATCCGTGATAAAATGTTCCCGACCATGGTTTGCCCCCCCTAGATTTAATCCTGGGTACGCCCTTGAAGAGGTTACTTATAATAGAAACATTCCCACACTCTGTTGTCGAACTACTGGTTGATTTATGTAAGATTGATCTGCGAAATTAAAGGTTTCTTCCTATAATTCAAGATTAGATTATGCAAATAAAAACTATTATCACTCGATATAATATTTGATGTTTGAGTGCTTCAGCCACTACTTGACGGAAATTCATATTTATGTTATTTAAGGTGAAAAGCTTGATTCAAGGTAATATTTACTGAAGTACACTTTTCTTTAATGATTGTGGTAACTAATTATTCCTTTCATATCAGTCTTATAAAATAATAATAATATAATTTTAAAAATGTTTGGGTAGAGGAAGGTGGTAAGATATTTAGCGTTTTTTTGGAAATTCCAGGGTTTTATTCCATAACATTATTATCATATTATCATCAACCTGTTACATAAGCTGCGAAATAAAATACCACAAAAATACTAACATAACTTAAGGCTGTGGAAACAGAAATTCATTACTTGGCGAAAAACTCTAGTAATCGATTTTCACAATCTTCTCTTGCTGCCAATTTCTTATCACTAAGGAAGTTTTGCATTGCGAAAAAAAGTTGGTAATAGCTTGGTGCCAGGTCCACACTTCCCAACCAAACTACAGAGTCACTACAGACGTGTGTGGTCTGGTGTTGTGATGATGGAACACAACACCTCTTTGTTGGTCAATTGTGGCCGATTCTGGCCAATCGCTAGCTTCAAATGGTCCAGTTGTGGGCAGAAGATAGGAATTTAGTATTTGGCCATATGGAAACAACTCATAATAAATAATTCCTTTCCACCAAGTGCACAGTAGAACTTTTCTGGCCGTTAGTCCTGGTTCTGGTTTGTCCACCCTTTGAGCTGCTTCACCGCGCTTTGACCACAATCGCTTTCGCACAATATTGTCGTATATATTTCTCATTCCCAGTCACAGTTCGCAGTTGGAAATTCGATCCATCATGTTTTTTGGGGTTAATTGGTGTGGCACCCAAATATGGAACTTTTTTTAAATCCAGATTTGCGCAAATGATTTAAAATTGTTTTATGGTCGGTCTTTAGCGATGCTACGACTACTAGCATGCCTGTTAACTGCGATTATTTAACACCAAAAAAACCTGAAGAAAATCCACGACACCAAAATTGCATGGAATTAGCTGTTACAGTATTCAGACCATAAACACTATTCACCATTTTAGCCGAGTGACTTGCGATTTCGCCTTTATCAAAGAAAAACTGTGAAATGTACCGAATTTTCTCTTTGTTGACTTCCATTTTTAACATCGTGGTTAGTGTATTGGCATGTGTGGGTAGCTCTTTCGCCAAGTGACCAGTTAGCAGTATCCACAGTCTGCCCCAGAGGCAGAAAGTGTAATAAGGGTTACGCCTTAACATTGCGCGTGGTGATAACCCCTCCGAAGAGATGAACACACTAGCTTCCAGTTTGGGCTTCAGTTCGAAAACCCACAAGCGTCTGACTGGTAGCAGCGACCTTTACTGGTTCCGCATGGTGAGTACCCGAGTTTTTTGGTACGCAACTCACACGCTGAAGGATTTCTTATCCATCCATCCGAACGCAGTCTCATGAACTAAGATCAAGATTGATGCCTCAAATGATCCTGATACGAGCACCGTCAATCCGGCCTGTACGTTAGGATCTACGAACCCTTGTGAAGTCTTTCAATTGATACTGGCGTCAAGCACCAACGGACTAGCCGTATCGTCGAGATCCACAAACCCAGAAACGTCTCACAATTGTTATGTTAATTTATTATTGATCTATATCCTTCTTTCAGTTTAAGGAAATTTCCCTATTAAAATTAATATTTTCTTCATGCTTCATGAAGATTCAGAAAAAAAAAGAACCTGAAATAACTTTTTGAGGACAAGATCCACATTTATTAACAATAAGAGCTTGTATTAAAATAACAATTGATTTATGTAAATAAATAAACAATGTCATGTCTTTAGGAAATAATGCGACTTCTATTCTAAACATTGATTGTAATAAAGCTTCTAATACAACATCGTCCATTTACTAACCATAATTATGAACAGATACTTTGTTAATTTTCTTATATAAATATAATTCAATTCACAATATTTTGTTACTATTTTAACGTTTATCAGTCATTTTATTCTAAATCAAATAGCAAAATCATTCAGAGAGTTCAGTGAAACACTATATACACTTTCTTGATCACTAAGAATCGTTTCAAAAGCATACACTTAGCTTTCAGCCAATCAAAGCAATGATATGAACAATAAATATCATCCAATAGGCCACTCATTCATTATAGCAAAAAGTAATGAGGGATGGCTCACAGAAATTCAATTATAATCGCATATTTTTTGTCAGTTTGGATAGTTAATTCTTCTTTATTTTTTAGTACGGTGCTAGTTTCTTACTTTGGACTTTTGGAGAATAAAGTTGAACAGTTGAATATATTGTTTAGGAAAAAATTAAGAACATATTGTGAATTTTGAATAACCATTAATCAAACATCAAGACAGATTTGAACCGTAAAGAATTATATTTCATTCAATGATGAGTTCCTTTTAGATTAACACATTTCCAACTGTACGAAATTTTTCTAGAAAAATATTTGGGTATTTTTACAGTTTACAAATTACTTACAAATATTTTAATTAACAAATGTACATTTTTATAGACCATTATATCCACATCAGATATCAAGAGACACGAATAAATGATATAACCAACATTTCCTTGACAAGAATTCAAAACGAAGATGAATGGAAAGTTTCCAGTCTTTCCGTTATTGCTAGGTCCATTTCTCAATCTTCTGGATATTTTTATTTGATTGTTTCACTTTGTGTTGAAGTTTCTGATTCTTCTGTCTGACTCTCGTTTGTTGAAGCATCGTCTGATACCAAAATGTCTGGTAGTTGACCGGTTTTTTCAGCTAGCTCATCGGGGACACTCTCTGTATCTGCTAGTGTTGTTGCAACTGCTGGTTTCTGCGTTGATTTTTCCGTGGTGGTAGACTGGATAGTTGATGGTAAATCAGTTAGGGTGACAAAAAGTACTTTGTCTATATAAAACATCGTTCCAAGGTTATAAACGAAAACTTCACTTTCCACTATGGTGGCTTCATTGACTTTAACTTTATCTGCGAACAAAAAGACAATTAGAAAGTGTCTTTGTCTGAATATGTTTCAGATTGATATTGATATTTGGCATATCATTTGGTGAAACATTTTTAAATTAATAAAGTAAATAAAAACAACTTGGCTTAAGTTTCACTGTTTATTTGATGTGATTAAATAACGGGGAAAGTCGAGACAGACAGATGCGTTGCTATTCGAATTACAGAATTTAAAGCTACTCAATAATACAGCACTAAAAAATTTGTGAAATATGAAATATACATAGATATTGTTCTATTTCTGTTTGAAAGTTTCGTCTGTGGTACACTAAGTCCCAAAAGTTTTTACTGATAACTATGCTGCTGTGAATGGTATATGAAGTGTAGGTCATTAAAGGGGTTTTCTCGAATAATCTTGTTAACTAAGTCAGTGTCTCTTCACCTCACAGGTGAGATGGGAAGCCGAAATTACCTCTCTACGATGTTCATAGGCTGATTGTTTGGAAAGAGGTGGAAATGATGATCATTGAAGATTGATTCCCATTTGGATGCGACTATATTGCGATGACCCTGTAGAATTTTATGACGGAGGAGTGTCAAGAGGGGATTAGATTAGTCGTGGTCGTTTGGCTCAGTAAGTACGGTAAGGTCTTTTGTGAGTTACCATACTACTAAGTTTATCTCAGAAAGGTTATCTCCTTCGAAAAGTTGAGGCATTTTTTAGGAGACCTGGCTCCAATATAAGTCATGCTTTCCAGTAGATTGCGTTTTTCATTGGCAGAGTATGTATGTATTCGGTGGATTCTAGCGCAGATTCGCATAACCTACACATAACAGAGCTTTGTTTACCATCTTGTATAGGTGGAATCCTAAGAACCAGAGGCTAGTGAGAAATCCACTAAGCAGCCTTAGCTCGTTCTTTGGACAGCGATAGCGCAATCTCCTTACAGAACATGATAAGCGCCATAGCTTGTCATTGGACTGGGGTGTTAATCCAGTGATAATTCTTCTCTCCATTTTCCCTCCCATCGACTTCAGTCCAACACAAAGGTGCCAGTATGTAGAAGGAAGTTTTTTCTCTTTTTTGTTTGTTGCTTTTTGCCAGCGATATAAGGGATTTTTTCAATATTTTACAGCGCCAGCAGGTCCTTGACTTACCTCGAAAGTCATCAGTTGCTTCAGTGCCATCTAACTACCTGAATCAATGCAAATTATAATTCCCTTGTACTGTCTGCACAAACAAATTCAGGGACATTTCTCTAGAGCCAGAATTTCGTTTTGCAGCGTTGTTATAGGCTTTCCTGAAGCCAGTGATTGATTCCCTATGCTTGGACCATATGTGCTATGATTGCTCCTTGCTTTCTGAGCGACCCATCATTATACAAGCTGAGATGGTTATCGAGCTTGAACTAACTTTTCCATGCCTTCTTGGTGGTCAGCTATGATCACCACATAGTTAGTATCAAGGTCATACTGAACTGGAATAGTATCTTTCAGAAACTAAAGAAGTTCAGCCCTTATTGATTCCAACATTCTCATAAATATAAAATAACACAGGCCCAATATGTTTAATTCTAAGGGCACTCATAACAAACTCTTTCTCACATATACACGCAGCGCGGTAAGATTCAATAAAACCTATATTGCTGCTGTGTGATTTGTACGCGTAGCTCTTATGATGCCTAGGCCAGCAAGTCTTTGAAACTTGTACAGACTCTGCAGGTTTGTTATTTCTCCAGATTTAGTCCATCAGACTAGGGAGGCATACTTAATGATAGGTCTTACCACTGTAGTATATGTTCAATGGATTATTTTAGATTTCAGATCCCACGTCCTGCCAAACCGTTTGCGGCATGTCTAAAACGCCGCTGTAGTTTTGGCAATAACTTCATTCAAGTACGAGTCCCAATTGAGTTCTTATCCAACTCCATTTTTGTACCCTTTAACACCAGCACTGTCAGTTTGAGCTCCCTGCAACGTGTGAAAGGAACAATAACTATTTTGGTTGGATTGATACTAGATTCCTCCCCCAGATACTATCGATTTATGATTTTGATGACATTTTGGGTCATGACAAAAGTTGTTCCTTCGAAATTTTCCCTAATTCTGATTGCTAGGTCATTGGCGTAACTATAGTAGCTTCACCCCTGCTCGGTAAATTATCTGAGTAATTTGTCCATCACGAAACACCAAAGAGGAGGTAATTACACTTCGCCCTGTGGGCATTTTCTCCCAGAAGCAACAGTGACTGATAGATACTCCTCCAAGATTCGCCGTGACTCTTTGTCCCACAAACATGGATTGAATCAATTTGATAGTCGAGGGGTTTTGCCTCTTTTTTATCGCGCCCTTCTCCTTATCTTGCTTAGGTTGTGTTATCGGAAGCATCTTCCACATCCTCAAGTGTCCCAATTGCACTCCAGTGTCGGGACTCCAGTCCCGACGGGTTGGTAAGCGAACGGTCGCACATGCAATGGGTCCTTTTCCAGAACATCGTTCCTCAAATAGCTGTCCACGATTTTTTCCAATGTTCCTAGGAGAAATGATGCGAGGCTAATTGGTCGCTATGATTTGGATTCACGAGGTCTTCGCCCTGCTTTCGGAATGAAAACTACCTTTACCTCTTTTCTGCATTTGGGATGTAGGCAAGGAAAAAGCAGACCTTAAAGAATTTCTGCAAATTTTAGGGACAGAAATTTCAGACCATTTTGAAGCAGAGTTGGCAGATTCCATTTTCCCCGGTCTATTTGTATGGCTTTAAGCTTTTAATCGCCAAATTTAACTTTCTTTGTGGTGAAGAGCAGTTCGCCATCTCTCTAGAAGAAGATGGGATAGTTTGATTACTGCTCGAAGCAGAGGGTTTTAGAATGTATTAATTACTCTACATACGGTCAAGTTCTACACGATCTACATAAGAGCATATGAGCTACTTCAAAACGCTAATAAGAGTTGATACCCATAAGATCTAATGCCGGTGCATTAGATTTTAGAGGAACAGGAGACAATTCTGGTTTCTCTGAGCTGTGTTACTTTGGCAAACGTTAATCTCTGTAGTTCTCGTTTTCACATTCTTTTTCCATCATGTAAATAAGTTAAAGGATGTCATTATAGAAGGGATGATGAGTCAATATTCTATTACAACCTCAATAGTTTGATGTCATCTCGATTTATACACTTATACACTTTTCTATTTGACGCGAAGCATTTCTATTCGATTTCGAGGTACAGAATAGGTCTGATTATACTGATATGAATTCTTACCTTTTCTCCTAACCGTAATCGTCTTGTTGCCCAAAGTTGTTAGTTTGACACCATCGGTGAGATCTTTATTGTATAACCTGCCTTTCACGAAATGGTTCAATAAGATTTCCAAACCTTGCCCATTCGATAAATAGTTATCCGGCATCTTATCCAGTCCCAATTCTTCAAAGGCGGTATCGGTTGGTACGAAGAACGTGTATCCAGTTCCAGACACGTGAGGAGCTAGATCGGCCAAATTCAGGAACCTTGTGATATGTGTAAAACGCCTATCCCTCTCCAGGGCCAAAAAAGCGTGCGACAGAAACTGTGCTCCAAACCAAGGAAAAGCTAGTAGGGGAGGAGTCTCCTTGTCTCTGTGCTGTTGGTGCAGTTTTGAAACAATTGATTCGCTCACGAAAAGTACCTCGCCGATGAACATAATGTTACCTTTAGCTACAGGAGTGTCGCCCTTCACTACTGTTGCACTATTAACTGTCAGAATGGCTGCAAATTTAAATCGGCTGTTAGTCAGGCTTTCCTTATGTTTAATAAAAAGCAGTTCTATTGAATGAAATAATGAATTATTCATCTTCAGACAACGTACATCTTTATAAATGATATACTTACGGGATTTTTTGAAGACAATTTCTTTGCCTCCTAAGGTTTTGACCGTTTGGCCGTCCATTATGCTATCCTGTTTGAGTCTGCCTCGTACGAAGTGGTTGGTGATCACACTCTCCGTGAATTCTGGAACGCTGAAAGGGTAGAAACCCCAATCTATAGGGTGCCATCGCTGGAATGCGTGATCGGTTGGTACGAAAACGGTGTACTCTTCATCTGTAATCCAAAGAGATATCGATAATGAAACCTTATCAGTGAGAAAGGAAAGAAATTTCGTTCAATATATATTGAAAATAATATGAAGTATTCGACCTGAATTCAAATCTTTGCGTCGGAGCGCTCGAGCCTCCTCTGCGCGGTATGAGCGTAACCAAACTGCCTGAATGCAGTAGTTATCGGCCAGATGCCTTCGGTCGCGCGCAGCTTGTGTTTATGTCCAACGTGTTTTATCCGTTCGTCGCATTTGAATTGCAGATAATATACAAAGAATATTACATTGAAATTTTGAAAAGATTACATGCTCCGTGAGAAGCACGCGTTTCTGGTCAAGCGGCGACTGGACCCTTTCACGATAGCTCATTCATCTAACCTTGTGCTGCATTTTACGGCGAAACACAAGAGTACACAACTTCGCCACCCTCAGTAAAGCTCCCTGCGACTTATGGGTGTACTCCCATTCATTTGTAACTTCACAAATTCAATATCAAAATATCTACAAAAATACAAAAAATTCTTGAATGACAAAGGAAATTTTCTAAAACTGGTTATTCGAATGCTTCGTACCAGAGGTTAATATAAAAAATGAAATGTGAGCAAATGAGATTTTTTTGTAGGTAAAGCAATTTATAAAATGTTCAAATCTCCCGGGAAAGGCAATGCTTGTTCTAGATAATGCACCCTCACATCCATCAGCTGAAGAGTTGATAACAGAAGATAACAAAATATTTGTGATGTTTTTGCCTCCTAATGTGACTCCTTTAATTCAGCCAATGGATCAAAATGCCTTGAAGTTAACCAAATTGCATTACAGAAAAAACCTTTTGAGTTTTCTGGTGTCCCAAGGGCACAACAAGGCAGATGGACTCAACAACCTCACCTTGAGGGATGCCGCATTACATTTACACCGGGCATGACAACAATTAAATCCTCTGGTAATCAAAACGTGTTGGAACAAAATTTTTTACCACAGCGACATTGATGAAGATCTTCCTCTTGTGAAGCTCCGGGAAATATTGAGGAGTAAAAAATCGGAAGGGGAAACTATTGAGTTGCTGAACATAATTCATCCGGTTAGTTGAGAAAACTTTGTAACACTCATACTTTTCAAATATTCGAGCAAATCAACTTCGATTTAAGATACTATCGGGTGTTTCTTTAGAGTGATAGAACTTTAAATTGAAATAAAACACATTTAAATTAAGTTTGAAGCTAATTTTTTTTTATTTGGAAGATAATTATATGACATTCGACCAGACCAATTTTGGACTACTTTTTCGAGTTATTCAGACCTTATTTCATGAATAACACGAGTTATGTTGGCTTCCAAAGCGTCTATTGTTTCTGGTTTATCAGCATAAACCACTTGAATTGACATACACCAAAGAAAATAATCCAATGGAGTTATGTCACATGATCTTGGAGGCCAATTAATTGGACCATTTCTCGAAATAATGTTATCGCCAAATCTTTCTTTCAATAAATCAATTGATACGGTAGCAGCATGAGATGTAGCACCATCTTGTTGGAACCAAAATACTTCTGGGTCGATACCATTCAAATGTTGAAACATAAATCATTGATCATTGATCTGTAACGAGCACCATTCACTGTAACATTAGCTCCAGCATCGTTTTTAAAGAAATATGGACCGATGATGCCTCCAGCGTGTAAAGCACACCATACAGTGCATTTTCAGGATTCAATGGAACCTGCAGAACTTCTTGAGGATTGTTTTCACTCCATATACTGCAATTTTACTTGATTACGTAGCCGTTTAACCGGAAATGCGCTTCATCACAATACAATTTTACGATAAATAACTGGATCAACTTCAATCTGTTCTAGGGCCCAATCAGCAAACAAATGACGCTTATTATGGTCAAGTGGCTTTAGTTTTTGAACCAGTTGGATCTTGTATGGGTGTATACCAAGATTTTTACCCAAAATTTTCCAAGTGGTGGATGCACAAAGTCCAACTTGTTGTGAACGTCGATGAATAGACGAATCTGGATCATTATTAACACTATGACTCACAGCAGCGATATTTTCTTCTGTACGTACAGTTCTTTATCTTTTTGTTGTTGTTACATCGAGTAGAGAAAATGTTGTCCGAAATTTATCGATAGTTCGACGAATAAGCTGTTCTGATGGACGATTATGTAAACCATAAATTTCACGAAGTGCTCTACAAGTTTGGCGAATAGAACACTGATTTTGAAAATAAATTTTGACAATTCGTAAACGTTGTTGCGGCGTGAGTCTTTCCATGATAATTTGTCAATGCTTACTGAACAGAAATGTCGAAACAACATGGCTTCTACCTTCTGTCAAATCACAGTTATCCCTATCGAAAATTATATCACTTTGAAAAAAACACCCGATACTTAAGATATTTTTCAAGTTTTAGGCTGAGTATAACTGTGAAGATGTGAAAAACTGGCATAGGCATATGCTGGAAGTGAACCAAAGTCTGGCTAATATTGATTGTGATACTAATGTCAGAGGCGACTCTGATGTGGAAACTCAGGTAAATAAGAAGGTTTCTATTGCAGAGGGTCAGAAGGCATTGAAAGTAGTTTCTCAATTTGCCGAACAAAATACTGATATAAACATAAATGAAATAGAAAGTCTACAAACAATTCAGTATGAAGCACTGAATGCTCAACCATCAGCCAGAAAGTAAATAAAAATAAATAATCAAATAAATATCAAATGACAAATTTCCATTTTTTTTTATTATTATTATTGTTATCCTGATACTCCTAGATCTTCTGTGAAGCTTTTTCAGCTTGTGCGAGTTAGGAGTTCAGTTGTGTTCTGGGTAGGCTTTGTTACTGCGATCTTGCGCCACTTTAGGTCACAGCACTGTTAATTTTTGACCCAACAGTGAAATGGTGGCAGACTAGAAAACTTCTTCTCCACCTGAACAGAATTCGAACCCGGACCTCCCGGTCACGAGCCCGATGCTCTCCCATTGAAGTTTAACATCGAAAGCTTTGGTTTCATATCATTTTTTTGATGCTATAAACATTTATTACATGTCTTCAAAAATTGAATTAAGTTCATCTATGCACTGTTGCTGAGTTAATCCACGTCGAAAGTTGTAAAAAATAATCGCACGAAAATGTTCACGATTTAATTCCATTTTTTGACCTAGATGAATATTTTAAGTTACGGTAAACAATACAAATAGTGCTCGTATGTCAAAACGTACGCATAACCTCAAAAATGTCAAACTTTACGATAGAGCTGTCAGTTGTCAGATTGCAACACCAGGGTTGTCCAATCCCGAAATATATCCCTAGTATTTTCTTTTAGAATCCCGAAAAATACAGATAGCCTTCCCCTCGACGAACAAACAAAAAGTAGCTTCGTTAGTCAGGTGATTTTCCCCGCTGCCGACCCTCAAACAATTGCTTTGGGCCGGAAGGCATTCGGTTTCAATCGCAATTATGGAAGTAATGAAGTGGGCATAATTCTTGGTCTGAATTTTCGCCAGCGTTTCGCAGATTGGCGATGGAAGGTCGAGATCTAGTAAAGTGGGTAATAACTGGCTCTGGAGATCGTTTAAAGTTTAAACGATCCGTATTCACGGGATCTTCAATCTGGGAAATTGTTTTCCCTTATTGCCGTAATTATTTTCAATATCGCGGTGAATATTAGCCGGAAAATTGGACCGGGTGAGGTGATAACGCCTACGCTCGAATTGGCGCCACCTACTGTCTCATGAACGATCATCGACTCAAAATGATCATAACATATAAATTATAAATTTCGAGTCTACTTGGAGTAAGTTCTAACTTGAAATTAACATTTATTATAACAGGTTATCCATTTCGTGGTCCGGATTTCGCAGCCCTGTTTCAATGACATACAGGTGGTCCAACGAAAACTCAACACCTCGATTTTCCGACTTTAAAATGAAATTGTGGAAAATCGCTCGAACCCGTTAATTTCTGATTCGAGGGAGAACAACTTTTCCGCTTTTTTCATCACCGCAACATCAACCCCATAACGGGGGTGAGCACAACCCCTTGATTTTGAATAGACAATTTAACGGCCTCTGTTATAGCACAAGGACTATCTGTATAAAGAATGTTAAGGAAACCAAATAATTATATATTATGAATAAAATAACACAAATAGAGGTTAATACTTGATAGAAGATATATAAAATTGTTTAAATATTTGAATATTAGCTTTCTACATATTTAATTTCAAAAAATTACATTTAATAATTATGACTTCAGGAATTAAATTAAATTAATGTCATATAAGATAGTTTTATGATGAAATTCTTGAGATTATGTTAAACATTTTTGAAAGATATTTGTTTTCATAAGATTGATCAGCAGAAACAAAATTTTGTCTACTGAAATATTTCATTTATGGGATTTTAGCTAACAATTTTTAATAATAAAAAAAAAATAATAAAATAGAAAGGCCTTTTACTTGATAGAAGAAATATAACAAAATTTGAATATTGAAACAAATTAATATATGTTTATCTTCTACAATTTTAATTTAAAAAATTTTTATTCAAAAAAACTTTTAGAATTAAATTAATGTCTAAAACAAGCACCGCTTATATTTAATAGACGTATATAATCTAAACTCAATATACAATGTCAAATGGAATAAATAAACCAAAAGATACACGAAAGTCCCTAAAATTAATAAATAAATATTTAAAGGAGACAAATTTTGTTTCTGGTCTTGTCCTCAAAACGCCATTTGTACCTTGAAAACATGAACACACTTAAAGGACCTCTCAAAGAATATAATTTATTTGAAATATTTAATATATTTAAATATTCGAATAAGTAAATTCAGAAATCTCTCAAAGCATGCACTATATCTTCAAAAAACAAATATAGTTCAAAACAATTCCGTCATCAGTCCTGAAATATATTCAAAATATCAAAATCAAAAACCAACCTGTACCAAACCACTCAACACGTGTAAATGAATAATGTTTCGAGACATAGATCATCTTTATAATTCAAGATTTATCTATGCTCTAACAGAATCAAAGAACAGTGTGAGTTATTTTAAGGTTTACCTAACCTCATTGACACTGTATAATGAAATTATTGAAGCCAAGATATAATTATATATTATATATAAAATAAAATAGAAAGGCCTTTTACTTGATAGAAAAAATAATAAATATTTATTTATTAATTTTAGGGACTTTCGTGTATCTTTTGGTTTATTTATTCCATTTGACATTGTATATTGAGTTTAGATTATATACGTCTATTAAATATAAGCGGTGCTTGTTTTAGACATTAATTTAATTCTAAAAGATTTTTTTGAATAAAAATTTTTTAAATTAAAATTGTAGAAGATAAACATATATTAATTTGTTTCAATATTCAAATTTTGTTATATTTCTTCTATCAAGTAAAAAATTGTAGAAGATAAACATATATTAATTTGTTTCAATATTCAAATTTTTTTTAACAATTTTTATTTACTGGATTTTGTTATATCATTTGGATGTCTTATAATGAATGTTTATTTTATATGTCGTTTGATATAAGTGGTACTTATATGACATTAATTTAATTTAATTCCTGAAGTTATGACTTTTTGAAATTAAATATGTAGAAAGGCTAATATTAAAATATTTAAATAATTTTATATACCTTCTATCAAGTATTGACCTCTATTTATGTTATTTTATTCATAATATAATATATAATTATTTGGTTTCCTTAACATTCTTTATACAGATAGTCCTTGTGCTATAACAGAGGCCGTTAAATTGTCTTTCAATATTTTAGATCAAGGGTAAAACACAGAATTATTTATTTGTAGTTAACATTACACTCCATTTAAATTTTTCAGTATTCATTTACCAAAAGTTTTCTAAATTGTTGAAGGGTGAGTAAATATTTGTTGTTGATTGATGTTATATTTTATTGAATATGAACTATTTGAGTACTGACGAAGCAAAGTCTCTCTCAAAACTTGTTTTTCAGTAATGTTTTTACATATCTTGAGATTTTATAGAAAGTAACTTAGATATCCAATAATATTGAACATCCTAAGTAAGATAGTTTTATGATGAAATTCTTAAGATTATGTTAAACATTTCTGAAAGATATTTGTTTTCATAAGATTGATCAGCAGAAACAAAATTTTGTCTACTCAAAATATTTAATTTATGGGATTTTAGCTAACAATTTTTATATGTCTTATAATGAATGTTTATTTTATATGTCGTTTGATATAAGTGGCACTTATATGACAATAATTTAATTTAATTCCTGAAGTTAAAATTATCAAATATAATTTTTTGAAATTAAGTATGTAGAAGGCTAATATTAAAATATTTAAATAATTTAATATACCTTCTATCAAGTACTAATCTCTATTTATGTTATGAAATCTTTGACTAAATGATTAATAAGAAAAATTACCACAATATTTAAAAACAATTTTATATCGATATAAATAATCCCTATGAAGAAAAAAAATGGTTTCCAATGGCTTACATGAATGGCTTTAGCAGTAGGATCTCTAATGGTCTTCATAAAATGGGAATTAATTCTTTAGAAGTAAACAGAAATAATTTAGCTAAGATTTTGGTGAACAATAAAGAAACCAACTTTTCCGAATCGGAGATGTATCAAATTAATTATGATGATTTTAATGCTACATATATAGGACAGACAGGCAGATAAATACAGCATAGAATCAAATCAACCGGTTTTGCAGAACATTGTATAGAAAATAATCTTCTTTTAACGAGAAAAATGTCACTTTACTATACTATAGGTTAATGTTGATAAGGGTAAATGGATGGACTATTTGGAGATTCTTTCAATCAAAAAAGCCATTGAGAAAAGGGAGAATTTAACAAATTCGCAAAAACTATTCGGCAACACCCCCATATTGGATGCTGTTATTTCCATGGGCCATAAAAATACACATATGTCCTAAGTGTAATAAATGAGCCTTTTTAAATTTAAGTTTAGTTCCTTCTTGTTCCCATTTGAAGATGGTCGAAAGACCGAAATACGTGTCAGGATTCTGAATTAATCGTGAAACATAAAAACTGTGTGAACTAATTAGAATTAATTGTTGAAATGTTTCACCTAGAGCCAACCGTATACTGCATTCATGTTATATACTAAATAATTACAGTTGAGCTTTGTTTTTTCCGGATACTTTCTAGACGGACTATAAATATCGTGTGTTTTTTTAGAGTGACAAAACTTTAAATTAAAATAAAAGAGACTAAATTAAGATTGAAGCAAATTTTTTTTTATTTGAAAGATAATTTTATGTTTTGAAAATAGTTTCATGCATATGTCCACCACGACTAGCTTTGAGGAACCGCATTCGACCAGACCAATTTTGGAACACTTTTTCGAGTAATTCAGGCCTTATTTCACCGATAACACGAGTTATGTTGGCTTCCAAAGCGTATATTGTTTCTGGTTCATCAGCATAAACCAAGGACTTGACATAACCCCAAAGAAAATAATCCAGTGGAGTTATGTCACATGATCATGGAGGCCAATTAATTGGACCATTTCTTGGAATAATCTTATGCTATGCTATTTCACGTCTCAGGGGCTGTCTACCAGTCGAAGAATTGCTGAGTGTTTACTACAGCATGGTATATAGTCACTTGAGCTACAACGTAGTTCTTTGGGGTTCAGCGGGGGGATCTCACCGAGTTTTTATTTCTCAGAAAAGGATCATACGCCTTATTTTCAAACTTCGGCCTCGCGATTCATGTCGTCCGACTTTCCGAGAATTTGGTATACTTCCCTTCCCATGCGTGTACATTTTGAACTGCCTTGTGAATATCCACCTAAACTTAAGCAAGTATAAGAGATGTTCAGACTTTCATAAGTATGAAACACGTAAAACAGATATTATAGCCTTTCCTAGACATTCTACGGCCAAGTTTGAATCCTCACCCGATTATATGGGTATCAAACTGTTCAACCATTTGCCTAGTCGACTAAAATCAATGAATGGAGAGTTTTTCAAGAGGGAAGTTAAATCCCTTTTACTCAATAAGTGTTATTATACTGTCGATGAGTTTCTGGCTGATGCCGTTTGTTAATTTTTATATGTGTTTATTTTTACCTATGTTTCTTCGTAAGACTTGTCCTATACATTGTAAATGTCTGAAAGGATCAATAAATTTATTATTATTATTATTATTATTATTATCGCCAAATCTTTCTTTCAATACATCAATTGTTACGGTAGCAGCATGAGGTCACCATTTTGTTGGAACCAAAACACTTCTGGGTCGATACCATTCAAATTTTGAAACAAATAATCATTGATCATCGATCTTTAAAGAGCACCTTTCACTGTAACATTAGCTCCAGCATCGTTTTTAAAGAAATATGGACCGATGATGCCTCCAGTGTGTAAAGCACACCATACAGTGCATATTTCAGGATGCAATGGAACCTGCAGAACTTCTTGAGGGTTGTTTTTATTCTATTTACGGCAATTTTGTTTGTTTACAAGGCCGTTCAACCAGAAATGAGCTTCATCACTAAACACGATTTTACGATAAAAAAGTGGATCAACTTCAAGCTGTTCTAGGGTCCAGTTAGCAAACAAACGACGCTTATTATGGTCAAGTGGCTTCAGTTCTTGAACCAGTTGGATCTTTACGTAAAATTTTCCATGTGGTGGATGCACAGAGTCCAACTTATTGTGAACATCGACGAAAGGACAAATCTGGATCATCATTAACACTTTGACTTACAGCAGCGATATTTTCTTCTGTACGTACAGTTCTTCGTCTTGTTATTGTTGTTGCATCGAGTAGAGAAAATGTTGTCCGAAATCTGTCGATAGTTCGACGAATAAGCTGCTCTGATGGACGATTATGTAAACCCTAAATTTCACGAAGAGCTCTATAAGTTTGGCGAAAAGAACATTGATTTTGAAAATAAATTTCGACAATTTGTAAACGTTGTTGCGGCGTGAGTCTTTCCATGATAATTTGTCAATGCTTACTGAACAGAAATGTTAAAACAACATGGCTTCTACCTTCTGTCAAATCACAGTTATCCCTATCGAAAGTTCTATCACTCTAAAAAAACACCCGATAGTTTATTACCCGAGAAAATAACGAAACAAAAGCCGTGAAACGTAGTTAACGCGAATCATCGCTAACTATGCAACAATAAAAGCGGCATGAGAACCCTGACGACTTTTGAATACTCCCATACGAACAGAATTTTTCCATTAGTGGCCATCTATTAGTAAGACCGACGATTCGTTTATCTAGAAAATGCCCAACTACACAACGTTCGTACCACCGTTCGGTAATTACTTTTAAACGCGTTGAAATTCGGTAATCCTCCGGTATCGTGTTCATAATGGCCTGGCCGGACAAGCCGAGGGACCAGTTAAATTTTAATTTCCCCGGAATGGTTTTCCTCGTTCCGTCTGAATATTTAACGTTGGTGTTCTTGGAGCGACCCCAACATCGGTTATTTACGCGTTACTTGTGAAATAGTAGCGAATTCTGACCTGAAATGGGGTTGGAAAGTGTTTGTAACCTCTCAATTGGAATTATGCAAGTGTTGTGTTTAATGCTGTCTGCCGTTAAGCGAACGATGCTCCCACTTAATATTAGGTACACAGCTTGTATATTCATGGGAGTTTGTTGTTTCTAACAGGTGGCAGAAGTTAAGACGATAATAATAAAGAGGGTTTTCCAATAAGAGGTTTTCTTCTGAATAGCCCGCTATCTTGTCAGCTGTCATCTTTTAAGACGTCATATTTTGACATTTGACATGTGAAATCTACGTCATTACTAAAAATGGAACGATACACGCTTCAACAACGCAATAAATTGTTGAATTCACTACAAAAATGATTAAAATTTTGCAGTCACAGAGAAAACGTGTACTGTATGAATACCTTCTTCAAAAAACAAACAAAAATAAGATGTACATGGATCAGCCCAGATTCAAATACTAAAAATGAGATGACTATATATTAACTAATCAGGAACACGCAGTAAAAGATGTCACAGTCCTAAATCACTTTAACACCGGTAGCAATTGCAGGTTAATGAGAGCAAAAGTTGAAATCATTTCTAGATCAGAACGCAAGAAGTTGATCAAAAACCAAAGGTTTCCCAATGAGATATTTCAAGAAAACTTTGAAAAATACCAAAATAACCTCAAAAATAAGTTGTCCAATAAAGAACTATGACACCAGATGGACCTAAACAAGCTAGAAGCTAAAATAAAAACGGCTATCAAAACAGTCGTGAAAAAGACATTTCACATCTAGAAAACCCAGATAAACAAAAATTAGCGGAGAAACGAAAGACCTTATGGACAAAAAGAGAAAACTGATTGAAGGCACCCCTGAACATAAAGAACTTAATGAAATTATAAAGACGAAAACTAGATGATCTAAGATGCTACAACACAGAACTAGTAAAAACAGTTATTGAAAGCAATGAAAATATGAAAATTCTCAAGCCGATCAACACAGGGGTCGACTCAGAATACATCAATTAAAAGACACCAACGGAAACACCACAGAAGAAAAAAGGGAGCTGATAAATATTTCCAAGAATTTCTACGGTGCGTTATATCAAGAAACTATTCCAAAACCACCAAAGGCAGACAACAGATAAATACTTTATGTTGAATCCGAAGAATTGCCCGACAGCACCATGGAAGGAATACAATTTAGACAATTTTTTGCTTTGGAATCGCGTGATGGATAAGGTCTACGCCAATGCTCCACAATCGATTCAAAACCTTAAAGATGGAATTCTTGAAGTTATCGAGGACATGCAATCGTAGCAGTGGCGGCCATTTGGCCGATATCGTTTTCCATTGTTAATGGCATACTTTCTCTCTACAATGAAATAAACATCCATTGATTCGGCTTATAATAATAAGTCCTTTATTCGCAACAGGTAAACACCCAATTATAGAACATAATTAAACCTAGCTGAATAAGAAAAACCAAGCCACAACGACAGAAGCAAAAAGGGAAAAAAAAGAACACAGAAACAAATCGACAACATCGAGTCCAAAACTTTAAATTACCTTCAATAAGTGACACACATTTATCAATGCTACAAATTAATATAATATTTCAACAGCAAGGAGATAACCGTATATATATAACCAAAAACACAAAATATAAGCATATATATTCAACATAACTCGACAAGACCTAACTTAACCCTAATACATATATTGATAATAAAAGGCAATGAATCAAAGTGAGTTAAAAGTAGACTCCATGAACCAAATGGGGGATTGTAGTAAAGAATTGGTCCTCGGTGTCTTGAAACGCTGAACCCTAAAGCAGCCAAGAGAGGCAGGCAGTCAATACTGTTGTGCAGTAGTTTGTATAGGAATCTGAGACACAAAATTCCTCTCCTATCCCGCAGCGAAACTGCATTAATCGACTCAACGATGCACCATGGTCGAATCCTCTCGGTGGATAACCCTTTTCCTTCCTCCAAACCAAGAATTTCAAGAACCTTCTCTGAACGGCCTCAATGTGGTATTGATGGCAAAAATAGATAGGATGCCAAATCATGCTGCCATACTCCAACTTGCTCCGGGTAAGGGAATGAAAGAGACTCAAAAATGTTTGAGTACTACTGAAATACTGGCCATTGCGAGCAATGAATCCATATGTTTTCGAGGCAGATGAAATAAGTTGGGAGATATGTGGAATGGAAGAAAACTTCCGATCAAAGATCACACCAAGGTCTTTCACCCCATCAACGCGAGAAAGAACCTGATCCCCGACGAAATATTCACATCTCAGCACATCTATTTTCCTTGTGAAGGTAACAACACTATACTTTGAAACATTTAAACTCAAACGATTATCCTCACACTAATTGGCAATTTCATAATATATTTTCAAGTCTTCCGCGAACATCAGATGCGGCAATTCGAGATTATTCATGAGATCATTCAGAAACAAAATAAACAGCAGTGGCCCAAGATTAGACCCCTGAGGTATCCCAGATAACCGTACACCCTCCAGCTGGACGAACTGACGACAATCAACCAGGTATGACCGAAGCAGTTTGACAAGGCTCTCGGAAAAGCTAAACTTGTTGCGCAATTTCGGTATGAGAAGATCATGTGCAACCTTGTCAAAGGCCTCCTGAGAGTCTGTGTATATCGTATCAACCTGACCACCAGAATCCAGTACAAATATACTGGGAAAATACCGTCATCTTAAAACAAATTGTAGAAATTACTATGTTTTACTACCAATAAAAATATATATTAGACATTTTCTTGTGACTCGAGTTTCGGGAAATGAACTATCCCATCATCAGACAACTGTCTATCCCGAACGATGTGTGTATATCATACGCATCCCCGTCCACAACATATACCGAACTAAACTATTCAGCAAAGGCATTGGCGATAGGCCCACAATAAGTTTCTTCCCTATGTCTCATCTCACCAGGAATTCTGGAGTTACCCCTCTTCTCATTAATAGAAGACCAGAAAAAGGAGGGATCTTGTATAATTTTATCTTCTGAGCTTTGAATGAAGTGCTTATAAGCCAAGTCAATATCACGCTTAATGGCCTTGAAATGAATTCGTTTTCTTAATATCATTATGAAACCTCTAATTGAGAAACCCTTTATATATAAATGTAGGTATTTTTCTGAGGTTGGATTGATTGTTAAAGGCCTAACACTTCTTCTCAACTCTCGATTATATCAATTAAAACACCTAATGTATCGGGTGTTTTTTTTTAGAGTGATAGAACTTTAACCACACAGGTCGACAATTGTTCGTTCGACCCCACCACACTTTCAAGCTGAAAAGTGCCTTCTATCTAGCACTAAACGTCTTGAACTAATTAAATGATGAATTTTTCAGGTGGTAATGGATATATTAATGATTATCCAACAGGAAGATTACTAAGAGATGTTAAATTATATGAAATAGGAGCAGGGACTTCTGAAGTGAGAAGAATGCTGATTGGTAGATGTCTGAACTCTGAATATTCTTAATATTTATTTCAATAAAGTAAAATTATTGTTTTTTTATAACACCAGTACTATCATTTTTTTACCTTAGAGGATAATGTATCGCTTTGAGATGGTGATCGTTTATTAGCAGTTGATCAAAAACATAAAAGAACTATATTTGGTATTTTTAAAATATTTTATTTATTTTTTAAATTAAAATCTGTAGGAGGTTAACAGAATGAGTCTGTATCATATTTAAAATTTTGTAATAATCCTCCTATCAAGAAAAATCTCTTTTTATTATTTGATTGTGTCCTGTGTTTTTTTATAGCGATAGAACTTTCGATAGGGATAACTGTGATTTGACAGAAGGTAGAAGCCATGTTGTTTTGTCATTTCTGTTACTGAACAGATTGACAAATTATCATGAAAAGACTCACGCCGCAACAACGTTTACAAATTGTTGAAATTTATTTTCAAAATCAGCGTTCTATTCGCCAAACTTATAGAGAGCACTTCGTGAAATTTATGGTTTACATAATCGTCCATCAGAGCAGATTTTTCGTCGAAATATCGATAGATTTCGGACAACATTTGCTCTACTCGATGCAACAACAAGACAAAGAACTGTACGTACAGAAGAAAATATCGCTGTTAAGTTATAGTGTTAATGGTGATCCAGATTTGTCTATTCACCAAGTTGGACTCTGTGCAAGAACTTGGACTCTGTGCATCCACTACATGGAATATTTTGCGTAAAGATCTTGGTCTACACCCATACAAGATCCAACAGGAAAAGAACAAAAGCCACTTGATCATAATAAGCGTCGTTTGTTTGCTGATTGGGCCCTAGAACAGCTTGAAGTTGATCCACTTTTTTATCGTAAAATTGTGTTTAGTGATGAAGCTCATTTCTGATTGAACGGCTATGTAAACAAGCAAAATTGCCGTATATGGAGTGAAAACAATCCTCAAGAAGTTCTGCAGGTTCCATTGCATCCTGAAAAATGCACTTTATGGTGTGCTTTACACGCTTTAGGCATCATCGGTCCATATTTGTTTAAAAACGATGGTGGAGCTAATGTTACAGTGAATGGTGTTCGTTAAAGATCAATGATCAATAATTTATGTTTCAAAATTTGAATGGTATCGACCCAGAAGTGTTTTGGTTCCAACAAGTGGTGCTACACCTCATGCTGCAACCGTAACAATTGATTTATTGATAGAAAGATTTGGCTATTACATTATTCCGAGAAATGGTCCAATTAATTGGCCTCCAAGATCATGCGACATAACTCCACTGGATTATTTTCTTTGGGGTCAAATCATTGGTTTATGCTCATAAACCAAAAACAATAGAAGCCTTGGAAGCCAACATAACTCGTGTTATTGATGAAATAAGGCCCGAATTACTCGAAAAAGTGGTCCAAAATTGGTCTGGTCGAGTGCGGTTCCTCAGAGCTAGACATATGCCGGAAATTATTTTTAAAACATAAATGTCATAAAATTATCTGTCAAATAAAAAAAATGGCCTCAATCTTAATTTGAATGTGATTTATTTCAATTTAAAGTTCTATCACTCTAAAAAATATATAGAAATATTTAGAAGAATTATGAAAACAAAACTTTCCTTCTTCATCGTTTTCAGTCATAGAAAGCTGCATCCCCACAAACAATTCCAATTAAATATTAACAGGAAATTTTGTGTCCATTTTCACAGAAGCGATGCCAACATACCAAAAGCTATCATTAATCTGTCCGCTTTGTGCGTACAACACATGATTAACCGCAGAAAGGACATGAAATGTAATTATGCAGCTCTACATACGGCTGGAGGCACTTGAGTGAAGAGAAAGTTGTTCAACGCTGCACCATAATGTATAGTTATTAGTAAACTGGTTATTAACGATAAACAATGCACAAAATGAAAACTAATTGTGCCTGCTTTGGTGGTATATTCTTTTGTGGGCGTACTGAAATTTGTAGGAAATTAGCTGTGATCTAATTTTGAATTTTCTAGGTAATTAGGACGTATTAACCTATATTGCATGTTGTGACAGTAGGTACCTCAGTATATACAATTTCTCAAAGTGCTATTGCTTCTAACAGCTTAAAAACTCAATCAAACGAATGAAAACCGAGTATTCAACATACAGGCTGTTCCAGAAGTCGACGTCAAGCCGGAATCAGGTAACAGGTCGTCATAGTAGTCATCAGAAAAATATAAAAGAAAATCCAAGTCCAGTACTTTTCAAATTATATTGCTATTTCTTTTATTCAATAAAATGCACACCCTGTGATGATTTTTGACCTACTATTGCTACAATCCTTTACTATTTTCAAGTTTTATTTTTCCTATGTTATCCCGAATAGTGCTTCTGTAACCTGTAATCTTTAATTCTAAGCCAATTACTCCAGCTTGGAGAATAATGTCACTTTTTGCCCAGTATTCAGAATTAAAATTTTGCCCAACTTCAATTGACTGTACTGCAAAAATATTGTACTACACCAGTTTGGCAAGTTACTTCAAAAGTTAGCACATTTAATAAGGATTCTAAAACGCTATAACACTAACTACATGACACTTATGCTATAATGTAACCAAACAGAAGATTGGAAGTTAAATTCGAATCAGAACGAAGCTACCGCCATCTCAAAGAGGGTGAAGTGTTCGGTATTTAACCAAAAGATGTCGTTAGGAGTATTGAATAAAAGGCAATTGCATAAAAAACTTACTCGTCCTAGATCAGAATTATCATAGAAGTTACGATTAGTAATACATTTTTTTCTCGTTCTTCTGTTTCTTAATTCCGGAGTTGGAAGGTTTTGCTTTTGATTCTGTTGTGACCACCTTCTTCGCTCCTCGTCCAGAATTCTGTTCTGCTCTGCTACAGCTTGCGGGCGTATCATATAGAGGCCACGACTAGTCTTAAACTACCTGAAGACCGTCCCCGCCCACTTCAAATAGGGCAAGGTACACAGCGTTCGACGACCGTTCCGACATGCAACACAAGATCACAGGTGCGCATGCTCTATTTTCAGCACATTACAGTTGCACCGTCATATAATTGTGCAATTAATTTAGTAGGATTTTAAGCCACTGATGGCTCAAATTTTTTTAAGATTAGATGGCTTAGAACTTCATTCGTTTGTTACTTGCTGGTGAAAAATCCTAAAAGTCCATCAATGGTTTACATCTTTAGCATATCGAAAAATCAAAACAGTTTGTAACTTCGAGGTTGTTTCATCTGCTATGATACCTAGAAAGTCGGTATTTTGTATTACTGTAGAAACAACTTCCTGATAAACTTCGAAACTACAATCCAATATATCCTTTCGAATTTCTTTCGACGTCTTTTTAAAAACAGATGGCCTCCAAAATCATGCATAACTCCACTGGATTATTTTCTTTGGGGTTATATCAAGTCATTGGTTTATGCTGATAAACCGGAAACATTAGACGCTTTGGAAGCCGACATAACTCGTGTTATTGATGAAATAAGGCCTGAATTACTCGAAAAAGTGGTCCAAAATTGGTCTGGTCGAATGCGGTTCCTCAGAGCTAGTCGTGGTAAACCTATGCCGGAAATTATTTTTAAAACATAAATGTCATAAAATTATCTTTCAAATAAAAAAAAAAAATTGGCTTCAATCTTAATTTAAATGTGTTTTATTCCAATTTGAAGTTCTATCACTCTGAAAAAAACACCCGATATAATTATTTTTCCTAACAAAGTCATTTGATTTGTCAGATGGTCTTGGAAAATCTTGCACTTTAGCCTTTTCAGCGAGATGCGCAAAATCATCAACATCGCTACTGTTTTTCACCACCGAGAAGTACACACACAAAACAAAATAGTCAGATTTTTATCCCAACGCCACAGATACACCCCTATTTTCTTGAATATTTCTTGTTAAATTTCTTACATAGGTTTTTCCTCGGCTTGTAGAAGACACTTCGAAATTGAGGCCAGGCATAGGGCGTGCATTCCGTTTAAGTTCAGTTTTTTGTCAATGTTTAATTTCAAAAGTTCTTATATTTCTAAACTAACTCCGTTTTTCAATTTACATTCACAAACAAATCGTACAGCATAGACAAACAAGCTACTCCTGACGATTCGAGCAATTTTAAATGCAGCTCGGGCAGGTTACATTAAAACCTGCATTGAAAATATTCTGCCTTGCAGTTCCTGCACAAAATTCTCCATTCTCACTGGTTGCCCCAAGGTCAAACACTGTACGTAGAAGAGCTGTGCCGAGATGCTGACGTAGTAAATAGTCATAGGACGAATTATAGAAGTCAAGTAATCCAACGTAGGCGCAGCTGGGTAAAAATTACATCTAAATAAAATAGAAAAGCCTTTTACTTGATAGAAGAAATATAACAAAATTTGAATATTAAAACAAATTGAAATATGTTTATCTTCTACAATTTTAATTTCAAAAAAATTTTTATTCAAAAAACTTTTAGAAATAAATTTATGTCTAACAAGCACCGCTCACATTTAATAGACGTATATAATCAAAACTCAATAAATAATGTCAAATGGAATAAATAACCCAACAGATATACGAAAGTAATTAAAATTAATAAATAAATATTTAAAGGAGACAAAATTTTGTTTCTGGTCGCTTATTAAATGTAAGCGGTGCTTGTTAGACATAAATTTATTTCTAAAAGTTTTTTGAATAAAAATTTTTTTGAAATTATAATTCTAGAAGATAAACATATTTCAATTTGTTTTAATATTAAAATTTTGTTATATTTCTTCTATCAAGTAAAAGGCCCTTCTATTTTATTTTATATATAATTATATTTTGGCTCCAATAAATCTCATTATAGAATGTCAATGAATTTAAATAAACCTTAAAATAACTCACACTGTTCTTTGATTTTGTTAGAACATAGATCAATCTTGAATTATATAGTTGATCTGTATTTCGAAGCTTAAGTCTTTGAACACGTGAGAGATATAGGTTAAGTTTTTGATTTTGATATTTGGAATGTTAAAAGAGGACTGAAGACGGGATTGTCTAGAATTATATTTGTTTTTTGAAGATATAGTGCACATTTTTTTAGAGATTTTTGAAATAATTTATTCGAATATTTAAATATATTAAATATTTCAAATAAATTATATTCTTTGAGAAGTCCTTTAAGTGTGTTCATGTTTTTGAAAGGCAATTGGCGTTCTTAAAGGTAAGACCAGAAACAAAATTTTGTCTCCTTTAAATATTTATTTATTAATTTTAATTACTTTCGTATATCTGTTGAGTTATTTATTCCATTTGACATTATATATTGAGTTTTGATTATATACGTCTATTAAATGTAAGCGGTGCTTGTTAGACATAAATTTATTTCTAAAAGTTTTTTGAATAAAAATTTTTTTGAAATTAAAATTGTAGAAGATAAACATATTTCAATTTGTTTTAATATTCAAATTTTAAAAATTACATTAATGAAATAACAAACTTATTCCTCTAATTTTGATAATTATATGAAATGATTACATGCAACAACTTCATAAAAAAATGGAAAGCTATATGTTTTTCTCAAGCAGGTGCTGCAGCTCTGCAGCTCTTATACACTAGTCGCCACTGGTAATTTGCAATATCTTTCAGCAAAATAATTTGTTTTTAATAAAGTCCTCATTATTTTCATTAGTTTACTCAAACGAAATCGACTTCGCGTAATTCAATCAACAATAACAGTGTATAAGAAAAGGTAACTCACCTTCCTTCAGTAGCCTAGAAACGTTTGATCTCGACAGAAAATGTTGAAATACCCTAACACCACTCTTCAAAAAGGAAAGCACCTCAAGAATATTCTCCACGAAAGTCATATTATAATGATGGCTAGTCTCTTCCTTATGCACTAGGGGTAGAGCGGATATATCCGCCAGCTTCACCACAGGTATAGTCGAATTCTTCTTCGAAACTTCCCTCTCTTGAAATAGGTAATTATCCAGGACAACGAGGATACCGTTCGGCACCACGACCTTCCGTTTTACGATAACTGCGTCGTTGGCTTGGAGTACGCCATCTTTTACGGGTCTCACGTGAACGTTCTTGCCGCCCGCTGTTTGAAACGTTAACTCGTCGGTTACGTTTTCCAGATCCAGACGAGAGCCAATCACTACGTGGTCTATGAGGATCGTCTTCACGCCGTTCGGTCTCTGCAATAGCGGCTCCAGAAGTTTGGTTGCGGCGTTCTGAGGTGCGAAGATGGTGAACGGATCATCTGCAAATAAATATTGAAGGAGATTATTCAGGATAATAAACGAATATTGAAAGAAATGAAAGACTTGTGCTTGAGGAAACGCGTTGAATATATAGGTTGATTCAGGAGGGAAGAAAAAAATTGAAGGAGTGTATTCTGCACTTGAAAATATTGTGAAAGAAATAAATGTTGCATAATTTATTTTAAAGTTAACATTATTAGATACATTAGTCTTACAAACAGAAATATTTGAGAGTCCTTGGCTCAGACGTACAGGACAAAGAAAATTCTGGTGTTTTCTTAGAGTGAATTAACTTTAAATAAGTGATGCAACGGAACTGGCATAACGGAAGCAGAAACGGAAACAGATGTCAAAAGTAAATCTTAACGGAAGCGGAAACGGAAGCGTTAACACTATGAAAAAAAAGCACAATTGTACATTTAAAACTTTTGACGTGACAACGTCTTATAATTCGATAGAGCAGGCTGCACGCACGAAAAAACATGACTCATGCGGCGTTACGTCGCTCTGAGGCGTTCCATGTAAGGCTTGAAGTGCAAGCGAGAGCGCGGAACGAGCGACAAAGAAGCACAATCGGCCTTTGCGTTCGGCTGCCGAACGCTGCCGAACTTCGGCAGCGTACGACATCCGTCTCTCTCCTACTTCAGTGAGCGATGCGTCTGCGTGGACAGCTGTTATACTATAGTACATTTACATGTTTTGATCGAGTATCAAGTGCAGTGAAAAGTGAATGTGGTGTCAATTGTTTATAACAACGATAATTACAGCGATAAAGGTAATGATTCTTTCGATATTAATTATATATTCATTATATATTCAGTGATATATTATCGAATATTTATGCTTTCATCATTAAAATGAATAGCATCGGTCCGCTAGTGCAGCGATTGTAGGTTATGATATAATTGAGAAAATTAAAACAATAAGTTCTACTATTTCTCGATGGGTAAAAAATCGATGGCTTTACTATTCAATCGAAATAATTATCGAGCGTAGGATTTAAAAAAATAAAACATAAATATTAAATCTTCCACATATCACAACAACGTGTCTGAATTGACAGGTTGGACCAGCCATCCGTCAAAGGGAACATTTTCTCCTATATCAAACACATTAAGACGGGCTTTTTAAAAACTAGATTTACGAAAATTTTAATGTTTCTAAATTTAAAATTTTAAATGCAAGATTTATAAACAATAATTTAATCAATGTTTATTCTTATAATGAATTATTTAAAATTAATACTTTTTTATAACAAATTACAACTAAATTTGCAAAAATAATCCAGTAACTAATTGAAAAAATTTACTTATATTATTAAAATAAAAAAATCAAAATTTGAATTTTTACAATTGAGTAGAAATTTAAACAATAAATTTTATTCAAGTATTTTGTTGTATTTTTATTTTTTAAATTTAAAATGATTTTCAGAATGAAGAATTTTATAATATTTTTTTTAAATTGTTTCGAATGACGATTTACTTTGCAGAACCGCTTACAATCCCACCATGGAAAAAAACCTGACGAACCAGAGGATGTCACGAATAAGCCACTACCTTTGATGAGTGAACCCACGGAGGTTCAAGATGCTATAGCATCTACTTTAGCAACGCCATTCGCGCAGCCAATAATCACTCACAACGTGAGTACAGACAGCGTATCACAGCATCTAGAACTCCTGCTCAGGCGGCTGCTGCGAGAAAATCGAAAAACGAAAGACAACGCAACAACAGATTACGCCAAGCTGCTAACTTGGCTATTGCCTGTAATTCTCTTGAAACGACAACTACATCTCCATCTCGTTCAGGGGAAGAGTCGAACAATGTCCAAACTAGAAGTCAACAACAACACGCGCAACAACAATCTACCACCACTGCAGATCAACCTGATGAGCGTGTCAATCTCACAAATGAGCCACTCTTTCCTGCAATTCCTGTTCCCATGAAGGTTCAAGAAGCTGTTGCATCTACCTCTGCGACGCTATTTGCAGAACCAACAACTGCTGCTCCAAAAACAAGGGCACAAATACAACGTGAGTACAGACAGCGGACTGCTGCATCCAAAACTCCTGCACAGGCAGCAGCTGCAAGAGAAGCACGTGATGTAAGAGATCGAAACAACAGATTACGCCAAGCTGCTAACTTGGTTATTGCCAGTGGTTCTCTAGAAGCGACAACTACATCCTCATCTCGTTCAGGGCAAAGGTTAAACACCGTCCATATTGATACTCAACGACAATTTACCGACTAACAACGTCAAACTTTAGCAACAGAACCAGCAGAAACTACTGTACAACCAAGTACTTCTTCAGATCAAATTGAAGTTCAAGCACAATCTACTTGGAACACTAAATGGTCATCATCAATCATAAGATTCAAATCTACTTTTTTGGACAACGATTTTGGCTACGCTTGCTCAGTCTGTGACAGACTTTGGTTTAGAAACGACCTTAAACCCATCACTGCAGCACAGCTGAAGGTAATTTCGGATTGGTTTATCAAAGAAAATCGACAACTGAGCAGCGAAGAATATGAACTGGTTTGCAACACTTGCAGAAAGTCACTAAACAAACAATCGATGTCCATCAGTATTTTCTTAAGACGTGGTCACGTTCAACTATCGTCAGTAAACCGACTTTACAGACAACCACTTTTTTTTTATTAAATTTGTATTTTAGTAGTCAAAATTAAACAGCGGCAAGTTATATTTAATAAAGAGTAACTTGGCCGCTTTTTCACCTTTCAGCCTATTTCGATGTTCTTCATATATTAAACCAGCTCCGCTAAATAATTGCTCACTGGCAACACTGCTGGGGGGAGCTGATAAGTATTGGCGAACTATTGGCAAAATATGGGGGTATTTGTGCGCATTTCCATTCCACCACATAAGGGAACCTCATGAAGAGGTAGTCTTTTTTCTTTCTTGTACTCCCGAAGGTGTGACTGTATCTTTAAAAGTAAATTGTCACCATCGTCAGCTGTAGAAGAGTCCTCCTCCTGGTCTTCATTTACACTTAACATCGATTCCAATATTTGCAATGATGCTGATGATTTGGAAGTAGAAGGCTGCACTTCAATGTCTTCAATTGCAATTTGAGTTCGGCTTCTTTTGGGGGAAGGTTCGCAGTCATCATCTTGGATGGAATTGGATTGTCCGGTTCTAATAGTGTTAATCGTCATATTAAGTAATTTAGATTCAACCTGCTCTGCAATGACGCTGGTGAAAAAATGCGATTTTTATCGCGGATCCAAATACGTCGCAATAGTGTATTTGTCGTCTTGGACCAAGTTTCCAAATCTTACACTTGAATTCAACTCATCGCGTAATTTTGTTATAAAATTTATGAATTGTTCCGAAGTATTAGGTTTCGTCTCTTCTTGTTGTAATGTGGTCTTAAGAACTTGAATTAATGGTATGACTGATGAAATACTGATTTGAGAACTACTTAGATTTCTTGTTATTTCTTCAAATGGCTGCATTAATTGCACAAATCTTCCGTTCAGAGTTCTGTTATAAAGTTTGCGGAACCAGAAGCAGAAACGGAAGTGAAAAAACATGCGAACCTTCTGCAGTTGCGGAAGCGGAAGCAGAGTTCTGTTGCAACACTACTTTAAATTGATATAAAACATATTTAAATTGAGATTGAAGCCAAATTTTTTTTTAATTGAAAAATAATTTTATGACATTTATGTTTTGAGAATAATTTCCGGAATACCACGACTAGCTCTGAGAAACCGCATTAGACCAGACCAATTTTGGACCACTTTTTCGAGTAATCCAGGCCTTATTTCATCAATAACACGAGTTATGTTGGCTTCCAAAGCGTCTGTTGTTTCTGGTTTATCAGCATAAACCATAAACTTATAATGCGTCTATGGCATAAACCAATGACTTGACATAACCCCAAAGGAAATAATCCAGTGGAGTTATGTCGCATGATCTGGAAGGCCAATTAATTGGACCATTTCTAGAAATAACGTTGTCGCCAATTATTTCTTTCAATAAATCAATTATTACTGCGGTAGCACCATGAAGTGTAGCACCATCTTGTTGGAACCAAAACACTTCTGGGTCGATACCATTCAAATTTTGAAACGAATAATCATTGATCATCGATCTCTAACGAGCACCATTTACTGTAACATTAGCTCCAGCATCGTTTTAAAAGAAATATGGACCGATGATGCCTCCAGCGTGTAAACTACACCATACAGTGCATTTTTCAGGATGCAATGGAACCTGCAGAACGGCAATTTTGCTTGTTTACATAGCCGTTCAACCAGAAATGAGCTTAATCACTAAAACACAATTTTAGGATAAAAAAGTGGATTAACTAATCAAGCTGTTCTAGGGCCCAATCAGCAAACTAACGACGGTTATTATGGTCAAGTGGCTTTAGTTCTTGAAGCAGTTGGATCTTGTATGGGTGTAGACCAAGATATTTACGCAAAATTTTCCATGTGGTGGATGCACAGAGTCCAACTTTTTGTGAACGTCGACAAATAGACAAATCTGGAGCAGCGATATTTTCTTCTGTACGTACAGATCTTTGTCTTGTTGTTGTTGTTGCATCGAGTAGAGAAAATGTTGTCCGAAATCTATCGATAATTCGACGAATAAGCTGCTCTGATGGACGATTATGTAAACCATAAATATCACGAAGTGCTCTATAAGTTTGGCGAATAGAACACTGATTTTGAAAATAAATTTCAACAATTTGTAAATGTTGTTGCGGCGTGAGTCTTTCCATGATAATTTGTCAATGCTTACTGAACAGAAATGTCAAAACATTCTACCTTCTGTCAAATCACAGTTATCCCTATCGAAAGTTCTATCACTCTAAAAAAACACTCGATACTTCAAAATGCAAACTCTGGATGGCCCATCCTTCAGCAATATTCATATTTCCCGACACTGTCATGAATCTTAATCAGCATGAACCCGTACAATTCCCATTCAGGGCAAGGGTCTCTCCAAATTTTTTCCATTATTCCCTTTTTTGAGTGATTTGTGTCCATAATATTCCTTTCCTTTTCTTATTGCCATCTTGTTGCTGGACGGCCACGGCTTCTTCTACCATCTCTTGGATACCTTTCCTGCATCAACTTGGTCCATTTTTCAGTTGATATCTTTGCCATACAGCCAGCCCAAGTCCACTTTTTCTTGAACAGTTCTTTGCCTACATATTTTATTTGTGTTTTTCTTCTGATATCTATATTTCTCATTCTGTCTTTTAATTTGATTCCTAATAAATTTTTTCACATTCTTCTTTGACTTGTTACTTTTGGGTTTTTCAGGCAGGGACCAAGTTTCAGCGCCATATGATAGAACAGGCAGTACATATCGGGTGTTTTTTTTAGAGTGATAGAACTTTAAATTGAAATAAAACACATTTAAATTAAGATTGAAGCCAATTTTTCGTCTTTACATGATAATTTGTCAATGCTTACTGAACAGAAATCTCAAAACAACATGGCTTCTACCTTCTGTCAAATCACAATTATCCCTATCGAAAGTTCTATCGCCCTAAAAAAAACACCTGATACATATCCATCCCTTCCCTCTTGATATTCATGGAAAAGTCACCCTTCAGGATAAACGCAAGTGACCAGTATTTATCCAAGCGTTTTATATTCTTCTCTTAATTTCTTTGGTCTGACGATTTGTAAAAGAATCGATTTGGCCAAGATAAGAATATTCCTGAACATAGTCAATGATTTTATTATTAATTTTATTTATTTTTTATCATCACTTTAGTTTTGGTTTCATGTATCATTTGTCGAGCTTCTCCACCATGAGAATTCAGGTCATAATGCATTTGTTGAAGTTCTTTTTGGCATTTTGAAAAGAGGACAATATCGACCGCGAATCTAAGATTAGATTCTGTTATCAATAAACAAATTCAAACAATAATTAATCACTTTGTCTGATAATAATTAATCACTTTGCCCGAGATGAATAATTTAATTTTTTCTCTCAAGAGAGAAAAGATGTGCATATAAATAAACTATTTCAGGCCTCATGTCACAAAAAGAGAAAATACATTGAATCGCTCCAATGTTAATCCAAATTGCACTTTAAATTTAACGATTCTCACTCAGTTCCCCAACCGCCCTCTATATTATCTCCGTGGGAATTATGTATAATTTTCGCACAAGCGTGAAAAAAGTGTCAGTCGACAGAACGCCAGGTCGTTACTTTGAGTCGTAGAATAAATTACTTTCGTTCCGAAGTCTGGGGACAGAATCGAAAACTCGACGCAGCCCGGTAAAAAGCGGAAACAAAACTCTATTAATGGGGAAATATTCGGGAAGATTTAGGACTTCTTCATTCCTTCCGATTCTTCATGCAAGGTTGAGTAAGTACATTTTACCTAACTGAGATTGTTTGCGGAGGGGAATTTTGATTGGCTCTTTGATGAGGCTATCCATCTGACGAGAAAGCCATTTGTGGGACAGGATTGGATTTGAATATATCCATTTCAATTCAATGATACAAATATGTGTTGATGCAAGAGTGTTGGGAAACCACGTTGAAAAAAAGCGCCAAGCACACTACCTCATAGGTGGTGTGCGTATTACGAAGAACAATTTTTTTCAATTTTTTGAATCGGTGTTGGAATATTTTTTGTAGAGAAATGAGGGTCTACAATTTTCGTCTGAACTATTTTCGAGGTAAAACTAACGTTTATCTGGAAAGCACAAAAATACGTCTTTTACAAATTTTCACCATCAATAAATTTTTTTGCACAACGGGGACTGATGTGGGCTTTTCACAATTAATTTGAAATAGTATTCTGAACATTCATACTAATTTTTAGCCCTATGGAAATTTTTGTAACCTTCAATGTCTTATTTGACCGAGCTGATAGTATTATTATGGATTAATGTTATAATAACAATCATGTACATATTTATCTAGACCTCTGCTAGTCCTGCTTTATTATTTATGTAAAACGCAAAATACTCTACCACCTTTATCCATATTCATCAGCGAGTTACGGCAGACATCATGACATAACTATATCAAACAGAATAACAATAACGTTATCTGCAGCAGTTTAGAGTAACATAACGTCCATAAATAATTCGATACGAGCCGGAAAATCTCTGCGGATCCGGGACATCTCTAGACCGACGTAAATCTGAAGGTTCAGAGACGAAGAGCGAGAGACATAGCATCACTTCACTGTTTGAATTGCAGAGGTTAAACATGCATCTTAGAGTCCAGAGTTGATCGTTTTAAGGTGTCAATTAGCACTTTCCTAAGAGATCCTGGCCAGTGCTGGGCTAAGGACCTTGCGAAATTTTGGTTGGGGATGTATCGGGTGTTTTATTTAGAGTGATAGAACTTTAAATTGAAATAGAACACATTTAAAGTAAGATCGAAGCCAATTTTTTTCATTTGAGAGATAATTTTATGACATTTATGTTTTAAAAATAATTTCCGGCAAATGTCCACCACGACTAGCTCTGAGAAACCGCATTCGACCAGACCAATTTTGGAACACTTTTTCGAGTTATTCAGGCCTTATTTCATCAATAACACGAGTTATGTTGGCTTCCAAAGCGTCTATTGTTTCTGGTTTATCAGCATAAACCAATAACCATCTTGTTGGAATCAAAACACTTCTGGGTCGATACCAATCAAGTTTGAAACAAATAATCATTGATCATCGATCTGTAACGAGCACCATTCACTGTAACATTAGCTCCAGCATCGTTTTTAAAGGAATATGGACCGATGATGCCTCCCGCGTGTAAAGTACACCATACAGTGCATTTTGCAGGATGCAATGGAACCTGCAGAACTTCTTGAGGATTATTTTCACTCCATATACGGCAATTTAGCTTGTTTACATAGCCGTCCAACCAGAAATGAGCTTCATCACTAAACACAATTTTACGATAAAAAAATGGATCAACTTCAAGCTGTTCTAGGGCCCAATCAGCAAACAAACGACGCTTATTATGGTCAGGTGGCTTTAGTTCTTGAACCAATTGGATCTTGTATGTGTGTAGACAAAGATCTTTACGCAAAATTTTCATGTAGTGGATGCACAGAGTCCAACTTGTTGTGAACGTCGACGAATAGACAGTGATATTTTCTTCCGTACGTACAGTTCTTTGTCTTGCTGTTGTTGTTGTTGAATTAAGTAGAGAAAATGTTATCCGAAATCTATCGATAGTTCGACGAATAAGCTGCTCCGATGGAAGATTATGTAAACTATAAATTTCACGATGTGCGAATAGAACACTGATTTTGAAAATAAATTTCAACAATTTGTAAACGTTGTTGCGGCTTGAGATTTTTCATGATAATTTGTCAATGCTTACTGAACAGAAATGTCAAAACAACATGACTTCTACCTTCTGTCAAATCACAGTTATCCCTATCGAAAGTTCTATTACTTCAAAAAAAAAACCCGATACATTCTGTTCATACGCCAGAATATTCCGAGCAGATTTCTCAGGCTCCTTGATTACACAAGATTGTTTTCGCGCTTGGAAATCTATCAATCTCGGATGAAAATTTTTAATCTTTATTTGTTTTTTATGCTTATGATTTGTATTTTCACAGATTTCAGATATTGAATCTGTGATCGTATCTTCTTTCCGATATTTTTCTAAGGAATATCCAAGTTTTTGAAATGATGCTCAACAAGTTGACCACGTTTATTAAAGTTCGCTTTCAAACCGAATATTTGTTGGAAGAAGGTACGTAGATATATTTAATTGATTGTTTTTATTAAGCATCCGAATAACTTCCAACTGAGGAGAACATGGGTTAGAAATTCAGATTCCTTTTCTGGAGAATGTGCTATCTATTTTTCATAAGGGGAAATGAAGAAGAACTCTTCAAATTCTATCTGAAGCATTTTTTGGTGATATATAGTCCGTCTAGAAAGTATCAGGAAATAACAAAGCTCAATTGTAAGTATTAAGTATATATTTTTAATCTTGAATTAGAAAATTGGAACAAAATATTCATCTTATTTACTTTTACAACCTACATTTAACTGTAAACACTTGACTAAACGTCGAGGCACAATCGAAACTAGATCACCTCCATAATTTTCGGTGATGGTAGTTCAGGACTGTAAAACTGACTGTATTAAATCATCTTTACTTCGTGGCACTGCTCGTTAAACATCAATCTTCATTAGTCCCCAAATGTTTTCAATGGGGCTAAGATCTGGTGAAGTTGCTGGCCATGAAATGGTTGCCATTTGGTGTTCTTGCATCCAAGCTTGAGTATAGGCCGAAGTATTGCATCTTGCATTATCTTGCTCTAAACACCACCCCTCTGGATATCAAGCATGCGCGGTTTCAAGGAGAAAATCATTGAGAATGCTGCAATATTTTTCACTATTAATGGTACCACCAACTAAACAGAGAAGCGTAGGACCACGCTGTGATATTGCTTCCCAAACCATTATTTTGGTGGGAAATTTGAACGGCAAACAGGTTGGTTTGATAGGATTTTTAAGAGATTTCCACTAAGTTGGAAACAACTTTCATCAGGTATTAAGACATTATTAAAGTCATACTCTTGAAAACGTTGACAAAATTATATCCTTCGTTCCTTTTGTAAAGGTGTTATAGGGATTTTTTTGGTTTCCTTGATATGTAGCCTTGTCTTTTCAGTTACATACGGACGGTTTCTGGACATTCTTTTATATTTCGCTGATTTCCAAATCTGTTAGCCAATTTGCGAAACGCCATGCTCTAGCTGGACTAACGTGTCAGAAGTGGTTTGTCTGATTTAAAAGTGGCAATTTTAATTTGGAAGATGAAGAACGATCACCAATGTTTAAGGATAAAGAATTAGAGGCAAGGCTCTATGAAGTTCCATCACAAACGCAAGAGGAACTCGCAGACAGAAACTGTGTTGTTTACACTTCAACGAAATGAGATGATGGCACTTCAAAATAGAGGTGCGCGAACTTATTTCTATTCCTGAAAAGGAACGCGTTCCTAATGAATATCAACCAACAATAAGATTTCGCACACAAAGAGAGTCTATGAATAATTCTAAAGAGGGCGTCAAATCTCTACTACATGGATCGACAGATTGTAGAACTGAAAGACATCATCAACATTCAACGCTTAAGTTTCCGGGGTTAAATATGCATCTCCGCGTCAGCTGATCGCTCTCGGGTCTCAATTAGCGTTTTCTTGGGAGTTCCCGGCACTCCAGCTGGCAGATTCAGATTGAGACCGCGATGATTGATGGCAGAATAGAGCTGCTAGACAATGAGTTTGCAACTGCTTCCCGACCAATCTGTTCTTTCTGGGGAGGGGTTATTAATGATACGCTAAACGCTGCCTCGGCTCTTTTCTTGTTATGCTGACGCTTAACAGACGCACTGATTTTGATGAAATTAAGAGATGCAGTATTTTGAAATGAATCGGTGGTAACAAGAACAAGTTTTCTAATAGGAATGACACAATTTAAAATGGTTAAAATGGCAACTCTGCATATTAAAGAGAACAAAAGTATTTTAGCGCCTCAATCCGTCATGATCTGGGGAGGAATTTGCGCCAGCGGCAAAACACCCTCGGTTTTCGTGGATCAAGAGGTCAAAATCAATCAAGAAGTCTACTGCAGCGACATTCTCGAGGCCTTAGTACTACCGTGGGCCCAGCAGCACTTCGGCTACACGCATTAGACCTTTCAAAAGGACTCCGCTCCGGCTCACAAAGCACAAATGACTTAAGAATGGTGTAAGACACATTTTCCGGGTTTCATCACATCTTCAGAATGGCCATCCTCCTCGCCGGATCTCAACCCAATGGACTACAGCGTGTGGTCGATTTTGAAAGTCAGGGCGTGTGCTAAACACCACAAAATTTTGGAGTAGCTGAAGCAATCCCTGCGTCAGGAATGGGACCGATTAGCGCCCGAAAAGCTGTAGCCCATTGTCGAAAATTTCAAGAAGCGTCTGAAGGTATGTATCACCGCCAAAGGAAAGGAAATCGAAACCGCTCAAATATCGGGACTTTTTTTAGAGAACTTTTGATAGGGATAACTGTGATTTGACAGAAGAATGAAGCCATGTTGTTTTGACATTTCTGTTTAGTAAGCATTGACAAATTATCATGGACAGACTCACACTTTCAAAATCAGTGTTCTATTCACCAAACTTATAGAGCACTTCGTGAAATTTATGGTTTACATAATCGTCCATCAGAGCAGCTTATTCGTCGAACTATCGATAGATTTGGGACAACATTTTCTCTACTCGATGCAACAACAACAAGACAAAAAACTGTACGTACAGAAGAAAATATCGCTGCTATAAGTGATAGTTTTAATGATAAACCCATACAAGATCCAACTGGTTCAAGAACTAAAGCCATTTGACCATAATAAGCGTCCTTTGTTTGCTGATTAGGCCCTAGAACAGCTTGAAGTAGATCCACTTCTTTATCATAAAATTGTGTTAAGTGATGAAGCTCATTTCTGGTTGAACAGCTATGTAAACAAGCAAAATTGCCGTATATGGAGTGAAAACAATCCTTAGGAATTTCCGCATGTTCCATTGCATCCTGAAAAATGCACCGTATGGTGTGCTTTACACGCTGGAGGCATCATCGGTCCATATTTCTTTGAAAATGATGCTGGAGTTAATGTTACAGTGAATGGTGCTCAGTACAGATCGATGATCAACGATTATTTGTTTCAAAATTTGAATGGTATCGACCCAGAAGTGTTTTGGGTCCAACAAGATGGTGCTATACATCATGCTGCTACCGTAACAATTGATTTATTGAATGAAAGATTTGGCGATATCATTTTTCCGAGAAATGGTCTAATTAATTGGCCTCCAAGATAATGCGACATAACTCTACTGGATTATTTTCTTTGGGGTTATGTCAAGTCATTGGTAAATGCTGATAAACCTGAAACAATAGACGCTTTGGGAGGCAACATAACTCGTGTTATTGATGAAATAAGGCCTGAATTACTCGAAAAAGTGGTCCAAAATTGGTCTGGTCGAATGCGGTTCCTCAGAGTTAGTCTTGGTTGACATATGCCGGAAATTATTTTCAAAACATAAATGTCATAAAATTATCTTTCAAATAAAAAAAATTGGCTTTAATCTTAATTTAAATGTGTTTTATTTCAACTTCTACAAGTTTTATCACTCTCAAAAAAACACCCGATATATTGTTACCAAATTTTTATGTTATTCCTTTGTTTTAATTTCGTTTGTTTAATAAAGTTTAATGAAAAAAGTTTGTCCGAGACTTTTCTTGTCACTCTGTATTTGTAACATTACTCATTTTGCGGTCAGTAAGTTATGCCATTTAAACATGGAAAGATACACTTTCAACAACGTTCAGAAATTTAAGGAGAATTCATGCACGACATTATTCAGTTAATCGAGTGACTATTCGTCGTACTGTAGACAAATTCTAAAGTGAATTTTCTCTACATGATACAAGAGTATCAATAAGACGAAGAAATGCACGCACACAAGAAATATTGACTTGGTTGCAGCAAGTGTAATCTTTCTAAAACAACATGGAGAATTTCAACTAAAGATGTGGAATTGTATCCTTACAAAATTCAACTGGTTTAAGAACTGATGCCATTTGATTACCATAAACGTCGTTTATTTTCTGATTTCGCTCTTGAACAACTTTTTTTGATATATTTCCAGTTTGTTGACCCATTTCGTAAATGACAAATATCAAACCAACTTTCTGTCAAAACACGAATGACTGAAGTGTTGCTACACTCGAAATGACCTCTACTTCAAAATGGAACCTCTAGATGGCCCACTCTATAAAGAGTGTTCCTAAATTGGAGGTACAAACGAAGAGGGGAGATTCCTTGAATAATTTTAAGAATAAAGTCTCATAGAAGCGCGGACAGTGTCCCAGAAAAAATATCACCCTGTAGATTTGCAATCGAAATTGACATGTCACATGGTGTAAAGTCTAAATTGTAATATCTATGCCAAATTTCAGTTGAATATCTTTTGAAATGCTGATACTATGAGAAAAAACCTGAAGGATATTTAAACTTGAACACCCTGTATTTCGAAAACGAAACGTTTGCGGTCCCATGTTTATGGAAACTTTTTTTCTTGAAATTATGCAAGGAATCTTTTCCCTTCGTTTTTACCTTCAATTTAGGAACACTCTTAGTATCTTAATATATAATTTTCGAAATATAGGGTGGTCCAACGAAAACTTAACCTCGTTTTCCGACTTTAAAATGAAAATGTGGAAAATCGTTCGGACCCGTCAATTTCTGATTTGAGGAGGAACAACTTTCCACTTTTTTCATCCCCGTAACTACAACCCCCTAAAGGGGGTGAGCACAACCCCTTGATTTTGAATAGAGATGAGGGGTGTTGCGATAACTAATTTTGAAGATCATATCGAGTTGTATCTGACCCTAAAATTTCGCTTCAAAATATTCATCGATAATGAAATAACAGCGAAAATAGTGAACGAGGCAATGTGGAATTCATCTCGAGAATATTATTCGTATCCGACACATTTCAAAGGTATTTAGTAGTTATGTTGTTGATTTTTTGTCAAAAAAAGTATTAATTTCTTGTCCAAAAAAGCAGATGGACCATGTTTTTGATTCACCTTAGTCTATCGTGAATTTTTAAGAACGTAAGAAGTGTGTCAAAGCGATTGTAAATTTGTAGTAGAATTAAAATGGCGTATTCCGTAGAAGAAAGGGTGGAAATGATACAATTATTTCTTAGAAATAACGACTCTGAGCGAACAACAGCGGCTTTATTTAACGAACGACATCCTGGAGAAAATGCATCCGCTGCTTTATGCAACTGGTTGCAAAATTTGACGCTACTGGTTCAGTCGGAAACAAAAAGAAGATGCATGAAAGAGACGAAACAAGGGACCTGGCTGTCTTAGATGATGTAGCACTGGATCCGACATTGAGTACTAGGAAATTGTCCGATGTATCTGGTGATTAACGGTAATCAAAACTACATGTTCGATATCTGTTTTTCGGACGAGTGTTAATTTTACCTTAACGGCATTGTAAACCGGCATAACTGTCGGTATTGGTCAGATGAAAATCCAAGATTATTTCGTGAGGTGCATACTCAGAGTCCCCCAAAAATGTTTGGGCGAGTATTTATGGAAATCACATAATCGGCCGTTTTTATACCCAGTTATCTCACTGGCCGAATTTATTTAGATCTATTGGAGAACGCTATTTATTCAGCCCTTGTGCGAGTATTGGAGAATGCAGAAGACCATCAAACGATCATTTTTCACAAGATGGCGCATCACCTCATTTTGTGCGTCAGTTCCTAGATGGAAATTTTCCTTGCGCCTGGATTGGAAGAAGGGGACATATTGAGTGGCCACCCAGAGCACCTGACCTGGCTCCACTAGACTTTTTTCTATGGGATCACCTGAAATCCAAGATTTACGCTACCCAGCTTGAGTCACTGGATAATTTGCGAACTCGGATCATTAATGAATGCCGTTAAATTTTACCAGAAATCTTGAGTAACGTACTGAACGTTTTCAGCAAAACTTACATTACTGCATGTAAGTGAATGGTGTCCATTTTCAGCATTTAATAAACTAATCACAAAAGTAAGTACTCTCCCACTATTTTACCTGTCATTTCGTTATCGATGGAAGTTTTGAAGCGAAATTTCAGGATCAGATGGTACTCGATAAGATCTTCAAAGTAAGGTATCGCAACACTGCTCATCCCTATTCAAAATTAAGGGGTTGTACTCGCCCTTGTTGGGGGGTTGCAGTAACGGGGATGCGAAGCACGAAAAAGTTTTTCCCCCTCGAATCAGAAATTGACGGGTCGAAGCGATTATCCACATTTTCATTTTAAAGCCGGAAAATCGAGGTGTTAAATATTCGTTGGACCATACTGTATATTGTAGAAGTTTCCAGAGACAATACCAGAATTTGAACTTATTATTCATTACCAGAACACATGAAAAGCTGTACCACATTTCCCTTTCCAAATCAACTTTCATCTCACACGCTCCTGAAATACCCGGAAAACTCTAGAATCGTCGACACAAAGTCCATTTACTGAAATCAACTGTCGGAAAATCTCCACCTAACCCAGTTCTGCGTTTCTCTCATCTTCTGCTGCCCGAAATCAAAGCGAAACGAATCATAAATTATTCAAGTAAACCATAATACAGCCCCGCGTTGCAAATTAATTTGCCGTAGAAAAGACAGAAGACACTTGTAAAAGAGCCAGAAGAAACGACGGCTTCGAATGAATCCCATTTGAATACCGGATTGCGTTAAGGAGATGAAAAGAATAGTAAATAAAATGAGTCATAAAGGTCAAACCTGTATAGCGTATACGGAGTAATCGAAAAAATTAATGATCTTGCTGATGCAAATCTATAAAATCCGGTATTATTGCCGCATTTTACGGCTGGAAGTGAAAAACCCCCGATATTCACGCCCAAAACGATCCACAATCTGGATTTTGGCACCATCGGCTGCCATAATCTAAGTATTATGCACATTATATAATGTATTCCAGGGGTACTCAAACTTTTACAGTTTTTTTCCTTTTATTTCCGAAAGAACTGAGGGAACGTTAAGGAAAACAAGGAAATTCTTCAATTTGGTGTTTATTGCGTTTCTAGGAATTTACGTCTTCTAGGTAGTAAACCTTGGTATCTAAGGGAGGAGAATATTCATGAAACAAAAGACATTTAAAGACCACTTTTGCAATATTAAAGTGAAATAAGTCTTTCTATTAAAGGCTTTTATTAATATTGAATAATGTAAAAGAGTGTGATATAATTATCATAATTTAGATTGGATATTTCTGAAGAGGTTCAAATAAAACGAAATATGGACATATAAAATATTGTATTTAGATTATGCAGGGTATCCCAAAAGTCATCGACTTTTTATTATTCGAAAAAATGCACACCTGTGATGATTTTTGAACTCCTGTTGATACAAATTTTTACTTTCTTCAAATTTTATTTTTCCTTTGTTATCCCGAATAGTTCTTCTGTAACCTATAATCTTCAATTCTAAGTCAATTACTCCAGTTTGAAAAATAATGTCACTTTTTGCCGAACCAAGTATTCAAAATTAATATTTCGCACAAATTTAACAGACTGTACTGAAAAAAACTGTACTACATCAGTTTGGCAAATTACTTTAAGAGTTAGAGCATTTATTAGGGATTCTAAAATGGTATAACATTTACTACATTATTCCTCAGATCGTAAAAAAACGGTCTTAGAAACACAGTGTCAAGCAATTTCTAAAAATGATTCTAGTGCATCCAATTCTTTAAGAATCTGGTTTGAATGAGATGGGGTGAGTCCTTCCATAAAGTGTGAGTGAGACAGATAGTGACGCTATTTGGTATTGGCACACGTAAACACAATACAGATCAGTACGCTACCTCCCTTGGCCTACTGCGCATCTTTCCGTATTTGATCGTGTTATTTGTGTACTTACTATTTATGGCTTCGTTTATTAGATTTGTTTGCTTGTGATTTGGATAGTTTTGAGCTCTTCACGACAAACTTTGATTTCACCTGGACTAACCTGTGATTGTTTGTGTATTGCCATCATGTCTGTGCATACCACACAGGAATATGCCACATGCACCAACATTTATGGGGAATGCAGACGTTACGCTAGTGCAGCTTCGAGAATGTATCGCGAGAGATACCCTAATGCTGATCGTTATCCAGATCAAAGAGTTTTTACCAATGTGCTGCGTCTACTTTTCACAGCGGGTCGACTTCCAAACAAACTGCATGTTGAAGGAAGAATTTCCTTACCTAAGACGATATTGTGCCCAGTGCCCAAAAGTACAGCTCACCGACTATTGAAAAAATATAAGCTCCACCCATATCATGTATATCTCAATATCGTTTTAAAGTGAACATGTGGACTGGAGTTTTGGACGGAAGGATCATAGGACCTTATGAGTTGCCACAGGTTTTAAATGCTGAAATTTATTTTGATTTTTTAGGAAATCAGTTACCAAATTTACTTTAAGTCGTGCCACTTAGTATTTTCAAAGAAATACCGCATGTTCGGTTTCCATAGTGAATTTTATTGAAGGATGTATTTCATTGATGAACAAAAATAATTTTTTAAAAGTCTGTACCTGTGAAGCAACAGAAAATATCGTCTACATATCTATATCAATATAAAAAGTATTTCTCAAGGGGATTTTGGTGAATTTTAGTTTCAATATTGTCCATGAATATTTCTGCTAATAAAGGACTTGAGGGATTTCCCATAATCAAACCGTTTCCAGATTTCTGAATTTTATTTTTGAATTGAAAGTAATTTTGTTTAGTGCAAACATCTAGACAATCTAAAATATCTTCTTTGATAATTGTATTACATCTGTTGTTGATTAATAAATTGTCTACTAGTTCAATTGTTTCGTTTGGTGGTATACTTGGAAATAAATTTTGTACGTCAAATGAAATAAATTTAGCATTATGTGGTAAGTGGATATCCTTTATTTTATTTATTAATGTTACTTCACAGGTACAGACAGACTTTAAAAAAATTTTTTTTTATTCATCAATGAAATAATTATAATAAATTCACTATGGAAACCGAACATAATAATTCTATTAATTTTCTTGATTTAACTGTTACTCGAATAAATAATTCACATGATTTTTCAATATTTCACAAACCAACCTATACGGATTCGATTATACATAATAAATCAAATCATGCTTTAAATCGAAAATTATCAGCATTCAATTGTATGATCCATAGATTAGTTAATATTCCCATGAATCGAAAAAATTATATTTCAGAACTTAACATAATTAAACAAATAGCTATTAATAATGACTATGATCCTAAGTTGATAAACAAATTGTTGATGAATAAAAATAATAAAATAGCTTTGAATATGGTTTTTCCTAATATAAAAGAAAATTTTAAATACATTTCCTTAAAAAACACTAAAATTATTTCTGAGAAAATTGCTACATACCTCAAAAATAAATATAATTTGAGAACTTCATTTGAAACCAATTCAAACTTGAGTAAATCAATTAAAAATAATAAAGACTGTACACATAATGATGATAAATCGAGGGTTTATAAATTAACCTGGGGTGATTGCCCTAAAGTTTCCATAGGACAGACTGGAAGAACTTTCCGACATAGAGTTTGTGAACATTTGAAGAGTTCTCTCAATAAGAAAAGTAATTCCACATATTCCAACCATTTGTTAGAAACAGGACATACTTTCAACCATAATTTTGAAATTCTACATATAGAAAGCAAAAGTTATGCCTTAAATCTGTTAGAATCCCTGGAGATAAATAAACATAATAAAATTGGAATATTACTTAACGAACAAATAGATTTACATAACTCACCTCTGTTAAATATATTCAGATAAGCTGGAATTTGCAGAGACCTTTTTTGGGTTTTAGTGCTCAATAAAAATTTATTGTACTTACTGCAACATAAATAGCAACGGATTTCGGAAACAAGCTTAGTTATTCAAAATGTAATCTTGCCTGATGATGCTACTGTGATAGCAAAACAATTGTTGTGAACATAGCAATAAAAATTTGTGAAAATCGGAATAACCTTATTAAAATATTATTTGATATGGATTTTCACCAAGTAAGGACAGATTCAATTCGAAATTTTCTTTAAAATTGAGTTTCAAGCCTTCAACTCTTTCCTTTCGAAAGTTGAAGTACTCAAGGATACATTGACCGGCCAGCTGGACTTTTGACCTTAAATTCTCCATCAATGACAACAATTTTCGGCTCAAAATTAGAAAAATACTAACATTTGGGCAGAACGATAACACGCTTTTCCCTAGAACAAGCGCGTAAAAATCCGACACAAAGTTAAATAATTTAAATCGGACTTGCTTCGGATTCCACAAAGCGTCATGACACTCCGAGCTGTAATTCAATTAAATTCGGAACAAAGAATAGATATCTCCACCAGTCTCCCTCAAGCGACATAAAACATACCAAAGGAGACAAAGATTGCTATCTTTTTACAAATAAAATCTTGAGGCCGCCTCGTTTCAATCTTTGAGGATGCCATTCAGCCTCCTCCCTCAGGATTAATTATCTTAATTTTCGGGTAATCTCTCTTGGCATCGTGAGGATCATAGGGTTGACGTGCTGCACAGGATTCAGGACCCTGCCTGCAGATTGATGACGGATAAGGGAGATTGAACAAAGCGGCGAAGGACCCTGGGTGTCAGACTTCATGCAAGGGAGGTTAATGGCTCGATAATCAAGACTTGGTTCAGTTGGCAGGGTTGGGCACAGGTCTCTTGGAGGAAGGACTTTCTTTTGTATCAAATACAGACGATGATTGCCTTGCAAACTGAGTATCCTTTAAATAGTTATTTATTTATTTTAATGACCTAAAAATAACTCACACTGTTCTTTGATCTGTGTCTCGAAACATCATTCATTTACACGTGGTACGTTGTTTGATATAGGTAAGTTTTTTGATTTTGATATTTTGAATATATTTCAGGACTGAAGACGGAATTGCTTAGAATTATATTTGTTCTTTGAAGATATAGTACATGCTTTGAGATATTTTTGAATTAACTTATTCGAATATTTAAATATATTAAATATTTCAAATAAATTATATTCTTTGAGAAGTCCTTTAAGTGTGTTCATGTTTTTAAAAGGCAATTGGTCTTCTTAAAGGTAAGCCCAGAAACAAAATTTTGTCTCCTTTCAATATTTATTTATTAATTTTAATGACTTTCGTATATCTTTTGGTTTATTTATTCCATTTGAAATTATATATTGAGTTTTGATTATATACGTCTATTAAATGTAAGCGGTGCTTGTTTTAGACATTAATTTAATTCTAAAAGTTTTTTTGAATAAAAATTTTTTGAAATGAAAATTGTAGAGGATAAACATATTTTAATTTGTTTTGATATTCAAGTACGTACAGTTATTTGTCTTGTTGTTGTTGTTGCATCGAGTAGAGAATATGTTGTCCGAAATCTATTGATAGTTCGACGAATAAGCTGCTCTGATGGACGATTATGTAAACCATATATTTCACTAAGTGCTCTATGAGTTTGACGAATAGAACATTGATTTTGAAAACAAATTTCAACAATTTGTGAACATTGTTGCGGCGTGAGCCTTTCCATGATAATTTATCAATGCTTACTGAACAGAAATGACAAAGCAAAATGGCTTCTATCTTCTGCAGAATCACAATGATCCCTTTCGAAAGTTCTATCACTCTAAAAAAAAACACCCGATACGTTTTTTGTATTTCAGCGAAATGATACTAAAAAGAAAGCCTAATTATGACATTAAAAATGAAGGTGTTGTCAGATGAAACCATGGAATAATGAACTAGTAACGACAATTATTAAAACTGCATGAACTTTTTTCGAATCTTACTGAGAGTCAGAGTTAGAGGAGAAACAAATAAATCAGGTATACCTGGGTCGAGCATAATAACATCCAATGGAATAAAGCGAAACTGGAAAAAGCGCAAATTCATAGAGGCAGTCTTCATACAACATAATCCACACGTCTACAGCCAGCCAAGAATAGAAAACCCACAAATATGGTACCCTCTACTGAACCGAACGCAAAACGTGAAATTTGCTCCGCTAATGTGGATTCATAGTTATTATTGTATCTATTCCAGGATATATTCCAACAACTCTTCATATTGTTTTATTAGTTTGAAAATTTCCAATTAAACTGATTTCCTCTGAGATTAGATTCAATCTATACTTCAAAAAAATTAATTCGGCTGATCGAAAATTATTAATACGGAGTATGAGCTATGGTAATGGAAAGTTCTAGAAATCGAGACAGTGTAACATACATCTGTATAACAATTCTATACTCTAACAAACTCGACAAGGTTTTGTTGACCACAGAGGCAAATTGCAGACATGCGCACGCTTCAAACTCTATCTAGAGTATGCAGAATACATACAAGACATAGCTTTGCGAGTTAATGCAAGTAAAGAAATGTATTCTCGATATTTTCACGTTACTAACGCAGAATAAACTTTCCTATTTCCGTAGCTAATACTCCTTATCAATAATTTTTGGTACATATCAGCCGAATAATTTTATTTGAATATGAATATGCTAATTATGAGCATTACGGCAAATTTTGGTCTGATTAGAGCATAAGGAAAGTTTATTCTGCGTTAGTGACGTGAAAAATCGAGAATATATTTCTTTTCTTGAATTAACTCGCGAAGGTATGTCTTGTATGTATATTTGCAAACTCTGGATGGCGCCGTTAAGAAATGTTGTGTACAAAAATTCAAGCTATGGGAGCCCGAAATAAAAACACACAAAATACTTTGCCATTAACGTCTAAATCAACGGTTTCATATTTGCTGAGCATCCCCCGTATCCACAAAGTGACGGAATCCAAAACCACATTCGTTCGGCGAATTTATGGGTTTTCAGATAACCCCAACGCAAGGAACAAGTTTCCATGTAAGAATGCGAGCGTCACAAACGAATCAAAAAGTAATTTAGAAGCTGACGGGTCGATTGAGGTGCTAGGAAGAAGCGGAATTCTTATTACAGAGTCATTAACCTTCTTTATGTGAACCCTGGTACATCGGGTATTTTGTTGCATTTCTCGGTGAGAATGTATCCTTAGAAACGAATTGAGGCATCGTGGATCCATTTGGAATTGCTGTGAATTTCTGCATATATAGCAGAGAGGAAAATTCGAGAAAAGTACTGGCGTGATGTCATATTATTGTTTGTATTGATAGTGAAGGACTGGTTTTTATGTCAGAGGATAAATATGTCAAAGTAGGAGTTCCCCAAGGGAATAATCTGGGACCCTTTTTATTTCTGATATATCAATGAACTCGACCTCTTGTTGTTTGTTGACGATGTGAGTGCTTTGCTGCGTAGCAAGACTCTTAATTCGAGTATTGAACAAACTAGATTAGCCTTCGATTCAGTACAGCATTGGTGCACTCAAAATGAGTTACTTGTCAATGTCGGTAAGACTGAGTGTGATTTTTAGAAAGATTCAGTCTAAAAATATGTATCATTAGTCAATAACTCTGGATCAGGTCAGATTTTCGTCTTCGACAGAATTTCTTGGAGTTTCATTCGATTGTCACCTGATCATGTGAGTCAGGTCACAAAAAACTCAATAAAGTTTCGTACATGATCAGGGTATTGTCATGGAGAGTGGACATGGAACTTTTAAAAACAGTTTATCAGTGATTTAAATAGATTATTCATTCTGCAGAAATACGCCTTGAGGGCAATAATAGGATTGAAATATGAGGAATCATGCAGATGTCATTTTAGAAATAATTCCATGCTCACACTTCCGGGACTAAATGTTTTGGAATGTCTATTTGTGAAAAAACATCTCCAATATTTTAATGATCTGTTGAATAAAAACCACACAAGACGTACTGTTCCATACCACTTCTCGAGGCATTCCTTGACACTTACTGAAAGAAACACAAAAAATGAGACTGTTCAATGTACTACCTAAGGAGTTCATCAATGTATCTAATTTAAGAAAGTTCAAAATCGAAATAACTAAAATTATTGTAGATATAGAACCATAATCGATTAGGGAATGTATGGAATATTCTTTCAGATCTTGTTGAAGTTGTGATATTTTTTGACGGTTTCCTCGTTTCATTTGTATGATTGCATTGATTATGAGAATAAAGTTTATATTATGTTATGCTATTGGTGGCGAATAACCTCTATAAGTTCGTATTTGTTATTAGATGAAGAAATTGTTGATCAAATAAGTGTCATACTTTGTTGTTTGTGCAATTTTGGTGAGATATGTCGCTACTCAGTTTATTATCCCATTGTTTCATCTGGCAACACCTTCATTTTGAAGTGTCTTCAGTAGGCTCTCTTATCAATACCTGTCATTTCGCTGAACTGTAAACAACATATTTTCTGTGTGCTCTGATAATGTCAACTTTTTTATAGAAAAATGTTGTGTTGTGTTTTTGCGGGTAGTTTTACTTCATTAATTCAATATGAAGAAAATGGCTGCCGAATGTCACCGTTTGTTGGAACCAAAACTTTTTGGGTCGATATCCACCATGACTCTGAAGAACCGCATTCGACCAGACTAATTTTGGACCACTTTTTCAAGTAATTCAGGCCTTATTTCATCAATAACAAGAGTTATGTTGGCTTCCAAAGCGTCTATTGTTTCTGGTTTATCAGCACAAACCAATGACTTGACGTAACCCCAAAGAAAATAAATAACTCCAGCGGAGTTATGTCACATGATCTTGGAGGCCAATAAATTGGACCATTTCTCGAAATAATGTTATCGCCAAATCTTTCTATCAATAGATCAATTGTTGCGGTAGCAGCATGAGGTGTAGCACCATCTTGTTGGAACCTAAACACTTCTGGGTCGATACCATTCAAATTTTGAAACGAATAAACATTGATCATCGATCTGTAACGAGCACCATTCACTGTCACATTAGCTCCAGCATCGTTTTTAAAGAAATATGGACCGACGATGCCTTCAGCGTGTAAAGCACACCATATAGTGCATTTTTCAGGATGCAACTTCTTAAGGATTGTTTTCACTCCATATACGGCAAATTTGCTTGTTTACTTAGCCGTTCAACCAGAAATGAGCTTCATCACTAAACACAATTTTACGATAAAAAAGTGGATCAACTTCAAGCTGTTTTAGGGCCCAATCAGCAAACAAACTACGTTTATTATGGTCAAGTAGCCAAGATCTTTATGCAAGTTAACCCTATGACTTACAGCAGCGATATTTTTGTTCTGTACGTACAGTTCTTTGTCTTGTTGTTGTTTTTGCATCGAGTAGAGAAAATGTTGTTCGAAATTTTTCGATAGTTCGACCAATAAGCTGCTCTGATGGACGATTTAACCATAAATTTCACTTTTACTTTGCTCTGTAAGTTTGGCGACTAGAACACTGAATTTGAAAATAAATTTCAACAATTTGTAAACGTTTTGGCGGCGTGAGATTTTCCATGATAATTTTACAATGTTACTGTACAGAAATGAGTATTGACTCACACTTCACGAAGTATTTCTTTAATGAAAAAACGTCCATGATGAAGATTGAAAATACTCATAATAATTTTCGACTTAAAATCATAATTATAAAATACGTATTTTTGAAATGATTTATTTTCCAACACTCTTATCTATTTTACCGCCAACGTTCAAATACTGTGATGGAAATATGAAGCAAATTATTTTCATAATTCACCGTTTTTGTCAGACAGAAAGAAGCAACCATTCCAGCTCCTAAGTACCTATACTGAAACTTTCCAATCTTGCAAGAATCTTCGCGGAAAACTCATCAGGAAGCAAATTTATAGAAGTGAAACAATCAAAGAAGGAAGCCCCAACTTCTTCCGGATATTTTCCCTACTTCAGGCAATTTTCTCGATCTATTTCAGGGAAAATTATGAACTTCTTCAAACTCCATACTTTCCACATATAACTTACCCGGGCAACTCTGGAAGAGATCGTAAACTGTTGAAATCCGGAAAATTATTTAGTTTAATGAGAAAATTTTCTTTTGTACTCGATGTGAAACATTGAACTAACTTTTCAATGAAACGTGTTAGCTCTGATTCATCAATTCGTGATGAATAAAAGTTTCAATTTTGCTCTTGAAGAGAAAGAAGTAATTTCCTTGTAGAGGGTCTTTCATTAACAGCGCTCATTTTGTTTTGTGAATAAACCACATTATTTATTTGAAAATTATTGAAATTTTTATTTCACTATGAAGTACAATGGATATCATAAGTTATGAAACAAAACATCATTTAAATGTCCACCAAGAAAACGCTGGCAGGAATGAAGTCGTTGAGCCCAATTTTCCATGAATCTCTCACACAAATCAGGTCGTATGTTAGCAATTATTCGTTCAATATTGATCGGTAAATCGTCTAAATTTGTTGGATGATTGCTGTAAACCAATGACTTAATATAACTCTAAAGAAAGAAGTCCAATTGAGTTAAATCACAGGAAGGAGACGGATAATTTATCGGTCGATTTCTTGAAATGATCCCAGGAAGGAGATAGATAATTTATCGGTCCATTTCTTGAAATGATCGAATCAGTAAATTTTGTTCTCGATAATGATCTTATGGTTTGAGTTCTTGGGTTAAAACAATTTTGTATGGATGTAAACCAAGGCCTCTTCGTAAAATTCGTCGCAAATACGTCTAGTTCTTGTGAACGTCAAGAAATCGATATATTTTGGTCTTCACGAACACTTTTACGTACGGCAGCAATATTCTCTACATTTCTTGCATTTCCTTGTCTCACTGGCACTATAACACCATGAAGATTAAAATTTGTTTCAAAGTTCCTCACTTGTTCTTTTATGCGGACGATTATAACCACCAAAAATTGGAGTTCAAGCACGTAAAGTTAAGCTAACTGATCACGATTTTTCATAATAAATTTTGACTATTTGTAAATATTGTTGGAGTGTGTACCTTTCCACGATTAAATGGTAGACATTGACAAATACAACTAACTGTCAATGTCACAAATAAACCATGGTTGCTAGGCGTGTGTAATGTCAATTTAAAAATAGGGCGTTCCCATTGAAAGCCTCTTCACTTGTCAATGAAGAGCTTTTGCTTACCTTGCTATACGACTTTATCGATGAATATCAAAATCTGTGAGGATACGTTGAGCACAATGATTGGTGTAATTCGATCTGATGTCAGGTAAATGTCTTTGAGTTTCGTAAGTTGCATTTTTGATCGGCTATAAATAAAAAACTAATGAATATTTTTTCGAAGTTGTGAGTTTATTAGAAAGGTTGAACCTTGACATTTACGAATAAAAAATAATATCATTTAAATGACCGCCACGACAGTACCCCAAGTACTACAAGAGACCATAAGGTTCAGTACAGCAACAAGGCTTTGCAACTTTTTAAACTAACAGTGGCTTACCCAAAAAAGTTCTGGAATTAAACAGGGGACAGTGTTCCAGAAAAAATATCCGGACGATTATAATGACCAAAAACTGGAGTTAATGCACGTAAAGTTAGGGTAACAGAATAATAATAATAATGAATTTAGATTACTTTCATAATGAATTTGGATTATTTGTAAATGATATTAATTTCTCGCATATCACTTCTCAATATAATTTGATAAATAAGGTTCTTCATTCGAAAAGATGTCTGGATGATATATTTTGCATTTGGTTAGGTTCTATTAGACAATTAGAAATGTTTCTCAATTAGTTGAATTCATTTTTCAATTCGGTCAAATTCACTATTGAAATCCAAAATTCCCAAAAATCAATAAATTTTTCAGATATTCAGATCACAAGAAATGTTAATTACCTTGAATTTGACATATTTAGAAAATCCACGTACACAGATTCATTAATACATAACAACAGTTCCCACCCTCATAAACTAAAAATGTCTGCTTTTCACGCCTTAGTACCTAGGTTACTATCAACTCCTTTCTCAATAGAAAACTTTAACAAATAAATTAGAGTTCTAAAGTCATAAGCGTCGAACAATGGTTACAATATGAACGTAATCGATAAATTAATTTAAAAAAAACAGCATAAAAAGCTCCAGGTTCTCTTTAACCTATTCTTCAGGACAAGGAAAAAGAAAAATTCTATAGCATAAATTTCATACCACAAATATGTAACAAAATTTGCAATATACTAAAACAGAATAACATTATTATTATTTGTACAAATAAGAAAAACATAGGTTCACTCTTAGTCAATAGCAAAAACAATTTGAAATAAGGTTATTCTGATTTTCACAAATTTTTATTGTTAAACTCACAACAATTGTTTCGCTATCACAGTAGCATCATCAGGCAAGATCACATTTTAAATAACTAAGCTTGTTTCCGAAATCCGTGGCTATTTATATTACAGTAAGTACAATAAATTTTTATTGAGCTCTACAACCCAAAAAAGGGGTCCCTGCAAATTCCAGCTTATCTGAATATATTTAACAGAGGTGAGCTATTTAAATCTATTTGTTCGTTAAGTAATATTCCAATTTTATTATGTTTATTTATCTCTAGGGATTCTAACAGATTTAAGGCATAACTTTTGCTTTCTATATGTAGAATTTCAAAGTTATGGTTGAAAGTATGTCCTGTTTCTAACAAATGGTTGGAATATGTAGAATTGCTTTTATTATTGAGGAAACTCTTCAAATGTTCACACATCCTATGATGGAAAGTTCTTCCAGTCTGACCTATCTAAACTTTAGGGCAATCACCGCAGGTTAACTTATAAACCCCAGATTTATCATCCTTATGTGTGTAGTCTTTATTATTTTTGATAAATTTACTCAAGTTTGAATTAGTTTTAAATGAAGTTCTCAAATTATATTTATTTTTGAGGTATGTAGCAATTTTCTCAGAAATACCTTCAGTGTATTTTAAGGAAATGTATTTAAAATTCTCTTTTATATTAGGAAACACCATATTTGAAGCTATTTTATTATTTTTATTCATCAAATATTTTCCTATCAACTCAGGATCATAGTCATTATTAACAGCTATTTGTTTAATTATGTTAAGTTCTGAAATATAATTTTCTCGATTCATGGGAATATTAACTAATCTATGGATCATACAATTGAATGTTGATAATTTTTGATTTAAAGGATGATTTCATTTATTGAGTATAATAGAATCCGTATAGGTTGGTCTGTGAAATATTGAAAAATCATGTGAATTATTTATTCGAGTAACAGTTAAATCAAGAAAATTAATAGAATTATTAAGTTCGGTTTCCATAGTGAATTTAATTGAAGGATGTATTTCATTGATGAATAAGAAGAATTTTTTCAAAAGTCTGTCTGTACCTGTGAAGCAACAGAAAATATCGTCTACATATCTATACCAATATAAAAAGTATTTCTTAAGGGGATTTTGGTGAATTTTAGTTTCAATTCAAATTGTATGATCCATAGATTAGTTAATCCCCTTAAGAAATACTTTTTATATTGGTATAGATATGTAGACGATATTTTCTGTTGCTTCACAGGGATAGACAGACTTTTGAAAAAATTCTTTTTATTCATCAATGAAATACATCCTTCAATTAAATTCACTATGGAAACCGAACTTAATAATTCTATTAATTTTCTTGATTTAACTGTTACTCGAATAAATAATTCACATGATTTTTCAATATATCACAATTCAATTATACACAATAAATCAAATCTTCCTCTAAATCAAAAATTATCAGCATTTAATTGTATGAATCGAGAAAATTATATTTCAGAACTTAACATAATTAAACAAATAGCTATTAATAATGACTATGATCTAAAGTTGATACACAAATTATTGATGAATAAAAATAATAAAATAGCTTTAAATATGGTGTTTCCTAATATAAAAGAAAATTTTAAATACATTTCCTTAAAATACACTAAAGGTATTTCTGAGAAAATTGCTACATACCTCAAAAATAAATATAATTTGAGAACTTCATTTAAAACTAATTCAAACTTGAGTAAATTTATCAAAAATAATAAAGACTACAGACATAAAGATGATAAATCTGGGGTTTATAAGTTAACCTGCGGTGATTGCCCTAAAGTTTACATAGGTCAGACTGGAAGAACTTTCCGTCATAGGATGTGTGAACATTTGAAGAGTTTCCTCAATAATAAAAGCAATTCTACATATTCCAACCATTTGTTAGAAACAGGACATACTTTCAACCATAACTTTAAAATTCTACATATAGAAAGCAAAAGTTATGCCTTAAATCTGTTAGAATCCCTAGAGATAAGTGAACATAATAAAATTGGAATATTACTTAACGAACAAATAGATTTAAATAGCTCACCTCTGTTAAATATATTCAGATAAGCTGGAATTTGCAGGGACCCCTTCTTTGGGTTTTAGTGCTCAATAAAAATTTATTGTACTTACTGTAATATAAATAGCCACGGATTTCGGACAACATTTTCTCTACTCGATGCAACAACAACAAGACAAAGAACTGTACGTACAGATGAAAATATCGCTGCTTTAGGTCATTGTGTTAGTGATGATCCAGATTTGTCTATTCGTTGACGTTTATAACAAGTTAGACTCTGTGCACCCACCACATAGAAAATTGTACGTAAAGATCTTACACCCATACAAGATCCAACTGGTTCAAGAACTAGAGCCACTTGACCGTAATAAGCGTCGTTTGTTTGCTGATTGGGCCCTAGAACAGCTTGAAGTTGATCCACTTTTTTATCGTAAAATTGTGTTTAGTGATGAAGTTCATTTCTGTTTGAACGGCTATGTAAACAAGCAAAATTGCCGTATATGGAGTGAAAACAATCTTCAAGAAGTTCTGCAGGTTCCATTGCATCCTGAAAAATGCACTGTATGATGTGCTTTACACGCTGGAGGCATCATTGGTACAAATTTCTTTAAAAACGATGGTGGAGCTAATGTTACAGTGAATGGTGCTCGTTACAGATCGATGATCAATGATTATTTGTTTCAAAATTTGAATGGTATCGACCCAGAAGTGTTTTGGTTCCAACAATATATTGCTACGCCTTATGCTGCTACCGTAACAATTGATTCATTGAAAGAAAAAGTTGGCGACAACATTATTTCGAGAAATGGTCCAATTAATTGGCCTCCAAGATCATGCGACATAACTTCACTGGATTATTTTCTTTGGGGTTAGGTCAATACATTGGTTTATGCTGATATACCACAAACAATAGACGCCTTGGCAGCCAAATTAACTCGTGTTATTGATGAAATAAGGCCCGAACTACTCGAAAAAGTGGTCCAAAATTGGTATGGTCGAATGCGGTTCCTCAGAGCTAGTCGTGGTGGACATATGCCAAAATATATAAAAAATTGTCTTCAATCTTAATTCAAATATGTTTTATTTCAATTTAAAGTTCTATCACTCTAAAAAAAACACCTGATATAAATTGTAATAACTATGGCGTATTTCAGTTGAATATCTTGTGAAATGTAGATACTACGAGAAAAACTTCAATTTTTATCATCCTGTATCTCGGAAACCAAACGTTTGCGGTCCAATTTTTATGGTTTTTTCTCGAAATTATTCTAGGAATATCCCCTCTTAACTAGGTGTAATCTGCATCTTTCGATTACGAAATTGGAAAGCATTATTTATTTCAGCCATCGTGCGTGGATGAATTATATTCGGTTGAATAATTACCCAAAACCATTAGACATATGTATGATTAAATGTTCACATCGGCACGAAAATCTCCAGTAATTTGAAAGCTAGTGGTGAACCCTAGCACTACGTTGATAGAACTGTCATGTCCTCTGGTTTCATTAGTCAAATTACAAGCCGCTCTTTGAGCCCTGTGGCCGATCATTCGGAAATATTAGACGAAGTGACAGCAGGCACATACATGGTTGACGTGAAACTAATTTGAAAGAGTAGAAAGTGGACGCGAAACGCTTTATTCCCAATTTAAATAGGCCACCTTTCTCCAAATTCAGTGACAAAGAATTTTTCTGAAAACTCATAGTATTATTTTTTAAAAGAGGAAAATCTTTTGAATCACCTTTGAATATTGAGGAGGTAAATAAATTTACTTGACTTAAGTTTAATAAAAGTTTAATTTTTGTTGTTGACATATACAGTGTGGTCCAACGAAAACTTAACACCTCGATTTTCCGGCTTTAAAATGAAAATGTGGAAATTCGCTCGGACCCGTCAATTTCTGATTCGAGGGGAAAAACTTTTATGCTCTTCGCATCCCCGTAACTGCAACCCCCTAACGGGGGTGAGTACAACCCCTTGATTTTGAATAGGGATGAGGAGTGTTGCGATACCTCATTTCGAAGATCTTATCGAGTACTATCTGATTCTGAAATTTCGCTCCAAAATTTCCATCCATAACGAAATGACAGGTAAAATAGTGGAAGACGTACTAAATTTTGTGATTAATTTATTAAATGCTGGAAATGGGCACCATCCACTTCTATGCAGGATTGTAAGTTTTGTCAAAAACGTTCACGTACGTTACTCAAGATTTCTGGTGTGATTTGACGGCATTCATTCATGATCCGAGTTAACAAATCATCCAGTGACACAGGATGGTTAGCGTAAATTGGATTTCAGGACCCTATAGAAAAAAGTTCACTGGAGCCAGATCAGGTAATCTGGGTGGCCACTCAATATGTCCCTTCTTCCAATTCAGGCGTAAGGAAAATTTTCATCGAAGAACTGAACGAAATGAGGTGGTGCGCCATCTTGTTGAAAAATGATCGTTCGATGGTCTTCTGCATTCTCCAATAGTTGCACGAGGGCTGGATAAATAGCGTTCTCCAATAGATCTAAATAAATTTGGCCAGTGAGACTACCGGGTATAAAAACAGGGCCGATTATATGATTTCCATAAATACCCGCCCAAACATTTAATTTTTGGCAAAGCTGAGTATGCAAATCACGAAATAATTTTGGATTTTCATCTGACCAATACCGATTTTGAATAATAATAATATCCTTTATTTGATCAAATATCAACAGATGTAGATCACGTCAATACATTTGAATACTATAAAGAAACAAAATGTCTTCAATCCAAAAAATCACCAACACTATAATAACTCTTTCCAACCAAAAACATTTTCAACTTTTTTTTTTATTTGCAATAGGCATGCATTTAAAATTTTGAGGAAATTTATTCCAGACTGTGATTATAAAATATAAAGCATTCCTTTATATATAACTAAAATTAGTTTTTTCTCTGATAAGATAACTTTTTCCTCTTGTATTGTATTCATGACTTAGCAGTAAATCTTTGAAATTATTGAAGTTATTGCTTACATACATTACACATTCATAAATAAACAGACTGTACAATGTTATTACTAATAAATATATTTCTACAGATCTCATTGTGTTTCATTTTAAGGATAGTTCTCAAGCATCTCTTCTGCATTATGAACATTCTTTCAGCCTCAACAGAATTACCCCAGAAAATTATTCCGTACCTGAGTTTTGACTGTATATAGCCATAATAAGCTGTCAGGGCCGCCTCTTCACTAATTGTATTGGTCAATATCCTCAAAGCATAGCAATATCTTACAATACCCTTAGACAGATGTTCAATTTGTGTTTTCCAACTCAAATTCCTATCGATATATATCCCCAAGAAAGGTAGTGCATTTTCTGTCCTGATTATTTTACCATGATATATCAATTATGGCATCTTGATTTCTTTCCCTAAAGACAAGCAGTTTCGTTTTATCGATGTTTATTACTAATTCATTGCTTTTAAACCGTTTATCAAGATTTTCCAAATCACATTCAAGCTGATTTTTGTATTCAGTCACAGTCTTACGAGACAAAATTATCGATACATCATCAGCAAACACAACCGTATCATTGGATGTTACATGAATTAAATCATTGGTATAGATTATGTATGGTAGAGGACCCAATATTGAGCCTTGTGGTACACCTCTCTCAACATGTAGGACATCTGATATCATTTGTTTGCCATTTCTTCCTAGCTCTGTGGTTTTTTGAGTTCTTCTTGTTAAATATAATCTGAAGAGATCTAGTGCAACTCCTCTTATGCCATATTTTTCCATTTTTTACAGTAATATGTTATGATTCACACTATTAAATGCTTATGTCAAATCAAGACAAAGAGCTGCTATCACATTTTTATTCAACGATTTTATGATGGAATTTAGTGCCTGATACATAGCATTTATTGTAGATTTTCCCTGCCTGAAACCACGTTGCTGCTTAACCAAGATGTTATTTATTCCAAAAAAATGTGAGACCTTATCAAAAATTATTCTTTCGAAAATCTTGTTGATATTAGATAATATTGATATAGGGCGATAGTTATCATAGATGTTCTTATTTCCCTTCTTGTGAATTGGTTTAACCAAAGCTTCTTTGAGTGCCTGTGGATATTCAACTACTTGCAATATTCGGTTGATTATGTGAGAAAAAGGTTTCACAAGTATTGATGTACCGGTTTTTGGTAAATCAACAACATCATATTCAACTGTTTTCTTGTTTTTTAAGCGCATTTTATAACCTAGCATTTCCTCTTCCACTACTGGACGCAGAAAAATGCTACTATCATGTGGCCTAATAGTCTCTGTGGCCGTTTTATAGCTCATATCAGGACTTGGAGCAGACTTCAGAAAGAAAGCGTTCATCTCATTCAATAGATCCTTCTCTAATTTTTCTGGAAATGCCTTGAATAATTATTTATTTTTATCACTTTCATTTTTCGTTGTCTTATTTGTCAATGTCCAAGTGGCTTTGGTCTTATTTTCAGAATTTGTTATGAATGTCATTTCTGCATTTTTTTTTGGATTGTCTAATTACTTGCTTCAATATATTTGAATATTTATTGTAGTACTCCTGTGATATTAAACCGTCCAACATTTTCTCATAAAAATCTGTTATGTTCGCTTGATTTCTTTATTCCCGAAGTGACCCATATTCTTTTGAGCCCTTTCTTTAGGTTGCATGTTTTCAATGAAAATATTTGGTTCATTCTTGACTTCAATGAATCAAAGAAAAGTTCATAGGCTCTATTTTGTTGTTGATTCTGCTGGATTATTGTTTATTCTTAAAACAAATTCTTCCTCTAGAAACTGTAGCAATGGTTTTGATTTTTCATTACTGAAGTTGATGTTAAAATCACCGGCCAAAATTAGTGGACGTTTATCTAAATTTCTGTTGTGTCTGCTAAGCGTTCGAGATACATCTTAAGAATACTCTAGCAGTACTCGATGAATGAACTCCTGAATATCTATTAATTTGTTATTTGGTGAGACATTTATGACTTCTATGATTAAAGTAACGCCGTTTTCCATTACGCACTCTGCTGCACATAAATCTGCAACACTTGTACGTCTTACGTGCAAGTCCTGAATATTGTTCATAATGACCGACATATTTGATGTTACAAGATTGGTGGTATCATTTATGTTGTGATTAATCGCAACTCCACCTGAACGAACAAAATCAGTTTAAAGTGAGCTATACAATTAAAATTCGGTATATCACATTCTTCTTGATTGTCCAACCATGTCTCTGATAATAACAAAATGTTCGTTTTTTCTGTAACAGAGTCGATTAAATCAAATGAATGTTTACGAAGGCTTTGGACGTTGAACACAATGAAATGCCTTTATCTCTAGTAATGAAATCAACGACTGAGTGTACCTTCGTTTCAAGCTTATTTAATGACAATCTCTGAAACTCTTGTACTAGAAATATTGTTGATGAAGCTTGTACTCGATTATGATGAAATCGAAATTTAGTTTCATCATCATCAAATGTAACGATAAATAAACCTAAAACACTCAACAAAAATAATCTTCGCGACACCACACTGTTTAATGCGAAATAGAAAGACGAAACGAAAATAATTGGCTGTCTTTCTATGTGTGAGAGAGAGAGAGAGAGAGAGAAACACGTGCACATTACACGGCTTGAAACAATAGCAAAAAGTGTCGTTACAATTTTTGGTCTTAATTTTTTCCGTCTAGCCCCCTTTCGCAACGCGCGATAAGAAACTTCGTTCCAAAAAGAAAAATCTAGGGTTAATTTTGGTTCAAAACAAAGATTGTCTGAATATTGGAGAAAAAAGTAGCATATAAAAATTGCATTGTAGTTAGTGCCCTGCTTTTAACATAGGTCAAACTGGTTGTTAAATCAATATTAGAGAGAAAAAGTCTATACTGAAAAATAAAACTACTGGTATTTCTGCTCATTGCATAATAGAAAACCACTTCTTAGACTTCGATAAAACAGAAATTCTACACTCGGGTAACAAAAGCAAAAAGTAGGACCTACTCGAGTTTTCTGAATGTATTAACGAATTTTCACAATAAGATTTCAACTTTCGACCCACGAATTTATTTATACTAGTAATATGTAATAAAGAAAGAGAGTTAGCTTATGTTTCTTACGTTAAGCAAGTGCTTTCATGAATTCATTCAACTCGATCAGAAACTAAAAAAGTTGAATAATCGCAAATTCGAATTTTCCGCTTGACCTATAAGAGTAATTGGAATAACTCCATTAGTTTTTATGTCGTGGTCCATATAAACGACTAGGAAAATTAAATTCCTCATCAACATCGCCGGATACAATTAATTTTGTAATATTCTATTCTATTCTGCCAGATATTCACCCAGTCCCAATTCAATTTACCCTGGAAGGCAAAACCTTGTCTATCTGACTGAACCGACGAAAAGTGCTTTCGAGTTGGCCGAAAACAATGAACTTTCCAGGCGTAACGAACAGAACAAAGCTAGTAGGTCTGTTGTATCTGCAGCAAAAAGCGGGCAAACTCAATAAGAACGACTTTTTGAGTCTGTTTCGCTAATAAACAAGCGGTGTCAGATAAAAGGCCAAAGCAATCCACCTTTGTTAATCCCCTACGAGGTTTCGAGATTGCTTCCGAATCATAAATTGTTTTCTGGAAACTCTTTAAGTGAATTTCTGCGACAACCTACCCGTTTAAGCGCGGGTCCACGGGCGTAACTCAGGGTCAGGAACGCCTCCGAGGGTGGATTGAATTTCAGATAAGTTTGAGGTGCTTCAGAATGGATTTGGGTTCACATAACTTACGAACACATGTGAAAAATTACCCTCGGCCAATTTTCTGTTTGATGCCCTTTAGATTGTGAAGTTGGCTGTGATTTTTGACCGAATTCAGATGAACGAGGATCGGTTTTCGACTGTATATGCCATAACGTGATTGTCTTGAAAACTATTCAATCGAGTTTCTATTCTACTATTGTGTGCTGGACAAACGTCTATAATTACAAGCCCTATATTTTTTCATGATTTCTGGCATTAGTTCTCAATACATATAGGGTCTTACTTCAACGTACTTCATGAATAACCAACGAATCCAAATTTAGTTTCAGATAGACGGTTGTCTAGCACATAGTAGAAGAAGAGTTACAGAATGCATGGAAGTTCATTCTGAAGGAAAATGGTTAGGAAGATTTGGACCGATCAAATGGCCTGCTCGAAGACCCAAACTTACACCTCTAGATTTCTCCCTTTGGGGTGTTTTAGAAGATATGGTGTATACTACTCCAATTCATACTCGTGACCAGCTTCTCGAAAGAAGCTGCATTATATAATATAAGTTTGAGGTGCTTCAGAATGGATTTGGGTTCATATAACTCACGAAAACATGTGAAAAATTACCCTTGGGCAATCATATATTTAAACGGTTCCGGAGTGGCTTCCTCTGGCGGAGATACAAAGCTTCAGACGCTTCTTGAACTTTTCGGCAATAGACAGCAGCTCTTCGGGCGTTAATCGGTCCCATTCCTGGCGCAGGAATGTCGCTTCAGCGACTTCAAATTTTTGTGGTGTTCAGCACACGCCCTAAGCTCCAGAATCGACCACACGCTGTAGTCCATTGGGTTGAGATCTGGCGAGTAGGGCGGCCATTCTGCAGATGTGCGTTATTTGAATCTAATTGTTCGTTAAGTAATATTCCAATTTTATTGTGGTTATTTATCTCTAGGGGTTCTAATAATTTCAAAATTATGGTTGAAAGTATATCCTGTTTCTAATAAATGGTTGGAATATGTAGAATTACTTTTATTATTGAGGAAACTCTTCAAATGTTCACAAATTTTATGTCGGAAAGTTCTCCAGTCTGTCCTATGTAAACTTTAGGGCAATCACCTCAGGTTGACTTATAAACCCCCGATTAATCATCTTTATGTGTACAGTTTTTATTATTTTTATTAAATTCACTCAAGTTTGAATTGGTTTTAAATGAAGTTCTTGAATTATATTTGGTTTTGAGGTATGTAGCAATTTTCTCAGAAATACCTTTAGTGTATTGTATGTATTTAAAGTTTTCTTTTATATTAGGATATACCATATTTAAAGCTATTTTATCATTTTTATCGATCAACAATTTGTCTATCAACTTAGAATCATAGTCATTATTAATAGCTACTTGTTTAATTATGTTTAGTCCTGAAATATAATTTTCTCGATTCATGGAATTATTAACTAATCTATATATTATACAACTGAATGCTGATATTTTTTTATTTAAAGGATGGTTTGTTTTATTCTATATGATAGAATCCGTATAGGTTGGTTTGTGAAATATTGAAAAATCATGTGAATTATTTATTCGAGTAACAGTTAAATCAAGAAAATTAATAGAATTATTATGTTAGGTTTCCATAGTGAATGTTATTGAAGGATGTATTTCAATGATAAATAAAAAGAAATTTTTCAAAAGCCTGTCTGTACCTGTGAAGCAACAGAAAATATCGTCTACATAAATATACCAATAGAAAAAGTATTTCTTGAGGGGATTTTGGTGAATTTTAGTTTCAATATTGTCCATGAATATTTCTGCTAATGAAGGATTTAAGGGATTTCCCATAATCAAACCGTTTTCAGATTTATAAATTTAATTTTTAAATTGAAAATAATTTTGTTTAATGTAAATATCTAGACATTCTAAAATATCTTCTTTGATAATTGTATTACATCTGATGTTGACTAATAGATTGTATACTGGTTCAATTGTTTCGTTTGATGGGATATTTGGAAATGAATTTTGGACGTCAAATGAAATGAATTTAGCATTATGTGGTAAGTTGATATTCTTTACTACTTTATTAGTTGTAGTGAATTTTTTATTGGGTATTTAGCTTGGAATTTAGTTTCTTTTAAAATAATCTGAATAAGTTCTTTAGAAAGTTTAAATGAAGGTGCACTAACGAACGAAACAACCGGTCTAATAGGACAAAAACAGGACAATCTATTGATCAATTGATATAATATTATACAATTATCAAAGAGGATATTTTAGAATGTCTAGATATTTGCTTTAAACAAAATTATTTTCAATTTAAAAATAAAATTTTTAAATCTGAAAACGGTTTGATTATGGGAAATCCCTTAAGTCCTTTATTAGCAGAAATTTTCATGGACAATATTAAAACCAAAATTTCCTTAAGAAAAACTTTTTATATTGTTATAGATATGTAGACGATATTTTATGTTGCTTCACAGGACAGACTTTTCATTTATCAATGAAATACATCCTTCAATAACATTCACTATGGAAACCGAACATAATAATTCTATTAATACCAAAATAAAAAATTCATTTCTCTATCGTACTTTGGTAGCATAAGTGAAAAAGTGGCCAATGGTTTTTCAAAATCAGATGTCAATATTGCCTTCAAAACGCAAAAGAAATTATCATCGGTATTATTTAACGCAAAGGACCCTACTCCAAACATACACAAATCAGGAGTTTATGAGTTATCTTGTTTTACGTGCAGTAATAAATATATAGGACAAACAGGACGTTTCTTCAAGACGAGGTTCAACGAACATAAAATGAGTTTCATGAAAAATAAACAAAATTCTACTTTTGCCACTCATTGTCTAGAAAACGGTCATTCCTTCCCTACAATAGATAATCTTAAAATTTTACATGTAGAATCAAAAGGGAAGAAACTCGATTATATAGAATCTGTTGAAATTTTCAAAATAGTCCACAATAACAATAATGTAAAAATAATGAATGACTGTACGGAGCTATGTAAAGCGAAAATATTTGAGATATTTAAAAAGTAACATCTGTTTAAAACCTTTTTCAACGAACATAAAATGAATTTAATGAATAGTAAACAAAAATTCAATTGTTGCCACTCATTCTTTAGAAAACAGTAATTCCTTTCGACAAAAGAAAAGCTTAAGAAAATTTTACATGTAGATTCAAAAGAAAAGAAAATTGATTATTGAAATTTTTAAATTCGTTCACCATAAAAATAATGTAAAAAATAATGAATGACTGTATGGAGCTTTGTAGATCCAAATATTTGAGATATTTAAAAAGTAACATCTGTTTAAAAGCTTTTTCAACGAACATAAAATGAATTTAATGAAAACTATTAGGAGTACAAATGAGTTTCCGCCGTTTTTTAACACAAATTAAATATTTATTATAGAAGAATGATTTTCAACGATGTGAGACTGCTTGCTGAGTGACTTCTAATGTTAGAGCAAGTTCTTTTTGTGTTTGAGATGAATCTTCCTCCAATAATTCCTCCAATTCTGCATCCTCGTAAATTTTTGGCCTTCCACTGCGATCTTTGTCTTCTACGTCAAAATCACCGTTTTTAAACTTTTGAAACCACTCTCGACACGTTCTCTCACTCAAAGCACCCTCACCATATGCTTCTACGAGCAATTGATGCGCCTCAGCAGCAGATTTCTCTAAATTAAAGAAGTAAACTAATATTTCCCGCAAATGACGCTTACTTGGCTCAAATTTTGACATTTTCAACTTATAAAAATTATATATTAGCAATATAAAATCAATGATATTAATAGGTTATGTTGTTCTGGAATGTCCAAACTATTTTTTAGGCCGGTTATCATCTGCGAAAGCTAACCGAAACTCCGTGCCGCGCCATCTACAATAAAACGGCGGAAACTTATTTGTACTCCTAATATTATAAACAAAAATTCAACTTTTGCCACTCATTCTTTAGAAAACTGTAATTCCTTTCGACAAAAGAAAAGCTTAAAAAAATTCTACATGTAGATTCAAAAGAAAAGAAACTTGATTATTGAAATTTTCAAATTCGTTCACCATAAAAATAATGTAAAAAATAATGAATGACTGTATGGAGCTTTGTAAATCCAAATATTTGAGATATACAACAAAATGACTGTACGGAACTGTGTAACCCCAAAAATTATTTGAGATATTTAAATGGGTACCATCTGTTTAATAACCTTCTTTGTCGATTGCCGACATTCCGATATCTGTTAGAAGGCCCTTTTTTTTTAACCCAGTTTTTTATCACGTTACGATTGTAAACCTCTGTACCACTATTAGGTGTTACCGAGAATCTGTTGAAATATTTGAAATATTTATCACTTTTGTTTAAATACCACTGTTAGGTCTTCAGTTATCTGATGATGGGATAGTTCATTTCTCGAAACTCGAGTCACAAGAAAATGTGTAATATACATTCTGTCAAGAAAGTACCGGGAATTATCGATTTAAATCTGGCGGTGCAATGAGGCAGGTAAAATTTTTTTTTCCTAGGTTGGTACCACTGTCCTTAGTTACTATGCCAAGCTTGAGCGGGATCTGTCAATTAGTGTGTTTGCAACAGCTGATTAAGTCAGTCGATGTCAGAGTGCGTGCCGATTTTTACTGTGGGTGATTACGTTGAGCAAAGAATTTGTTTAAAGTTTTGTGTTGCAAATGAATTTTCGTGTGCCAATGCATTGAAAATGTTGCAAAAGGCCTTTGGTGATAATGCTCTATCGAAAACTCGTGCATATCAGTGGTACAGAGCCTTCAAGAACGGTCGTGAAGTGGACGCCCATCGACGGCTTCGATCGAAGATAACGTCGATAAAATTAAGGAAAGGGTGCTGGAAAACCGTCGTACCAGCTTGAGAGAGATAGCACATGATCTTAAGATATCCCACGAGTCCGCACGTACGATTTTGATTGATATTTGGGGCATGAGAAAGGTGGCCGCACGACTCGTACCGAAAGACCTGAATTTTCTTCAAAAACGTCATCGCGAACAGGTTGCTTCAGACATGCTGGATCGCTGTAATTCCGATTCTACATTCATGGAACGCATTATAACTGGTGATGAGACCTGGGTCTACGAGTACGATATGCAAACAAGCCAGCAATCATCGGAATGGGTGGCAAAAAATGAGCCGAAACCGAAAAAACCACGCCAAAGCCGCTCAAAAATGAAGGTGAAGCTCATTGTTTTCTTCGATATCCGTGCCGTGGTGCACTACGAATTCGTTCCAGAGGTTCAGACGGTAAACAAGGAGTATTACCTAGGCGTTATGAAACGTTTGCGTGAGCGTATCCGTAAGAAGCGGCCAAATTTCTGGGCGAACAACTCGTGGATTTTGCATGACGATAACGCGCCTTCTCACCGAGCTACGATTGTGACTGACTTTCTCGCCAAAAACTCAACGAACGTGCTTCAGCAACCACCGTATTCGCCGGATTTGGCTCCCTGAGACTTTTCCTCTTCCCAAAACTAAAATTGCCCCTTCGTGGCACCCGTTTTGAGTCGATTGAAGCCATAAAACAAAATTCGGCGCGAGAGCTAAAGTCCATCCCGGAAAGCGCCTATAAAAAATGTTTCGATAATTGGAAGTGCCGTTGGCATAGATGTATTGGAGCAAATGGAGCCTATTTTGAAGGCGACCCAATAAATTTTGACGATTAAATGCAAAAATGTTGTTTTAATTGAAAATTCCCGGTACTTTCTTGACAGAGTAGTATATTTTTTGGTAGGAAAACAAAGTAATTTCTACAATTTGTTTTAACTGTTTAAATATTATTTAAAGTAAAATTTGTTCTAAGTTTTTATTCTCACCCTGTATTTGACAAATGTCAAAAGATGACGGCGTCAAAAGTGACGGCTGCTCAGATAGCGCTATTCAAAATGAAACCTCTTATTGCAAACCCTTTATCTAATTGTGTTGTACAAAACTTTCTGTTATTCAGAATCCTTCGAAATTGGAAGGAATTAAGCACCCTTCACTCGTTTCCGGGGGTTCAGAATGGGCCTATGTGAACAATCTAAAATAAACTCATTCGACACATTCGTTCCTTCATTGCCAGTTGCGACGTTTCCCATTGTAATTTCCGCTGAAATCTCACGTGAAAGTTTAACGAAGGACGACCCGGAAAATGCAAACGCTTCGCAGCGGTCCCTCGCGACCCCCAAAATTTCGGAATAGCCCGCAGGCACAGAAGGCCCGCACAAAAGAGATTCCGGAGGTTCGATCATGTATAAGGTGGCCGTTAGCGACGATTTCCGCCACCGGCTTTTCGCGAAACCCCGTCCCGTAAAATTCGACTTCTCGCCCCGTTACTCTTATATTAAAACTTAATACGTATTCATTTCAATAACTCCGTCATTAATCTTCCTTCCCGATCTTATGAATGGCCTCTTCGTGATAGCCGGCTTGAGAAAATGCCGGATCGTGATTTCCACTCACTATGATTTCGGAATTTTACGGTCGATAGTTGGGATGATGGGAGGGCGAGATATCCCGGAAAATTGCGTCTAAGGGATGATTGCGGATGGTTGGATCGAGACGTGTTTGTGAGGACAATATCCTGATGTTTATTGGTTCAGGTGATGTGATGGAACGGCTTGAAATTTTCAGGCTTGGGAAATTAATATTTGCGCGCTAGCGTCTTTTTAAATCTCTCAAACGAACAGGATTAGACTGGATAGACAGGACACTTATTTTAAACTCATACAAAACCCAAACCTTATTGATTGATGTCAATGGAACTACCAAAGAAGCTCATATAAGAAAAGGGGTTCACCAAGGTTCCCCTCTGTCACCCTATTTGTTCAACCTGTTTATTCAAGGTGTCCAACGAAAATTTTACCCCCCCAGAACTCAGAAACGAAGATTTTAAAAAACAGGTCATCTTCTGTTTTGAGGGGGACGAATTTACATCATGAGTTTGTTCCGAAAAAACCACCCCAACGAAGGTGGTATCAACCCCTAACATTTTTTGAATAGGGAAGTGAGTAAATGTTTGATTGTATCGGCCTCTACTTGTCGGAAATACATCTCGATGGTTAAAGTAAAACAACCTAATTTCCTTTTAAAAATTTAAAAAAATTTTTTAACATTAGCCTTCTACATATTTAATTCCAAAAGATTATATTTAATGATTATAACTTCTGAAAATAAATTAAAATAATGTCGTATAAGTACCACTTATATCATGACATAAAATAAACATTCATTATAAGACATCCGAATGGTATAACAAAGTACAATGAATAAAAATTATTAACCAAAATCCTATAAATTAAATATTTTGAATAGACAAAATTTTGTTTCTGCTGATCAATCTTATGAAAACCAATATCTTTCAAGAATATCCAACATAATCTTAAGAATTTCATCATAAAACTATCTTACTTAGACTATTCAATATTATTGGATATCTAACCAAGGTACTTTATATAAAAACTCAAGATATGTAAAACATTACTGAAAAACAAGTTTTAAGATCAACTTTGCTTCTTCAGTATTCAAATATTCATATTCAAAAAACATAACTAAATATAACTTATTTTAAAATTTTTTAAAATTTTTTAAATATTTAAATAATTTTATATACCTTCTATCAAGAATTAACCTCTATTTATGTTAACTTAATTTCCGCTAATTTATTTAATTTCACAACAATTGTTTCGTCATGACAACATGACTTCGTCAGGTGAGTATGGTACTTACTACATATTTGATATTGAGTTCTTTAAATATTCAAATGTACAGAAAAGAAGGTAGTGGGAATTTACAGTAATTTATTTTTTTTTATTATTGCACAAAGTTTCAGAAAAGGTTAAGTAAGGAGGATTTATTGAGATCCGTCTGGTCGTTTGGGAGAATCTGTTTTTTATTGTATCTGTTGATTTCGAGGGCTTCTAGGTAGTTCAACCTGAGGTTCTTTTTTTCTAGGTGTAAGATTTTGAAGTTATTGTCAAAATCATGTCCTGTCTCCAAAAGATGGTCAGCATATGTTGAATTTCCCCTTTTTCCAAGATATGCTTTCTAGTGTTCAGGTATCCTAGTGCCGAAAGATCTACCTGTCTGACCCACATATACAGATGGGCAAGTACCGCAGTTTAACCTATAGACTCCAGACTTTTTGTTGTCATGGATCAAATCTGTATTATTTTTCATTAAATTTCCTAACGTGATTCTTGTTTTGAATGAAATGTTTCAGTTACCCTTTTTCTTTAAATATCTTGCTATTTTTTCGGCCTTTTTGTTTATGTACGTTAAAGAAATATATTTTGTATCAATAGCTATTGTTGGATATACAAGTGATATTGACTGTTTAAATTGCATTCGTTTCAATTATTGAAACGAATGCAGAAGCCCTCGAAATCAACAGATACAATAAAAAACAGATTCTCCTTAACGACCAGACGGACCTCAATAAATCCCCCTTACTCAACCTTTTCTGAAACTTTGTGTAATAATAAAAAAAAAACAAATTACTGTAAATTCCCACTACCTTCTTTTCTGACTGAATTGTTTCAGACGTTACTATTTGGTAGTTGATCATACTTAAAACAAATTGTAGAAATTACTATGTTTTACACATTTATTTATTTATTACACATTTTCTTGTGACTCGAGTTTCGGGAAATGAACTATCCCATCATCAGACAACTGAAGACCTAACAGTGGTACAGAGGTATTTAAACAAAAATGATAAATATTTTGAATACAATTTCAATAGATTCTAGATAACACCTAATAGTGGTACAGAGATTTACAAGCGGAACGTGATAAAAAACCGGGTTAAAAAAGAGGGGCCTTCTAACAGAATCGGAATGTCGGCAATCGACAAAGAAGGTTGTTAAACAGATGGTACCCATTTAAATATCTCAAATAATTTCTGGGGTTACATAGCTCCATACAGTCATTCATTATTTTTACATTATTTTGTTGTATATCTCAAATATTCGGATTTATAAAGCTCCATACAGTCATTCGTTATTTTTTACATTATTTTTATTGTGAACGAATTTGAAAATTTCATTAATCAAGTTTCTTTTCTTTTGAATCTACATGTAAAATTTTCTTTTGTCGAAAGGAATTACTGTTTTCTAAAGAATGAGTGGCCAAAGTTGAATTTTTGTTTTCTTTTCATTGAATTCATTTCATGTTCGTTGAAAAAGGTTTTAAACAGATGTTACTTTTTAAATATCTTGAATATTTTCGATTTACATAGCTCCGTACAGTCATTCATTATTTTTACATTATTCTTATTGTGAACTTATTTGAAAATTTCAAGAGATTCTAGATAATCGAGTTTCTTCCCTTTTGATTCTACATGTAAAATTTTAAGATTATCTATTGTGGGAAAGGAATGACCGTTTTCTAGACAATGAATGGCAAAAGTAGAATTTTGTTTATTTTTCCTTGTCTTGAAGGAACGTCCTGTTTGTCCTATATATTTATTACTGCACGTAGAACAAGATAACTCATAAACTCCTGATTTGTGCATGTTTGGAGTAGGGTCCTTTGCGTTAAATAGTACCGATGATAATTTGTTTTGCGTTTTGAAGGCAATATTGACATCTGATTTTGAGAAACTATTGGCCACTTTTTGACTTATGCTACCAAAGTACGACAGAGAAATAAATGTTTTATTTTCTTCAGTTTTAATGATGGGATAAATTTGGCATAGCTATTTTAGATAGTTTCTGTCGAATTAGATTATCTATTATATTGGGGTTGAAACCGTTGTTCGCGGCTATTGATTTTTTGATAAGGGTAATGCGAAGGTTCTATGGATCATCGATTGATACGCTGACATTTTTTGTGAATATGGCCTTCGCATTACCCCATCAAAGATATATATGCAAGGAATCAATGACTACAGCGACACGGCCTAGCCTTTAGAAGATGATGTTGATGAGCCTCCAGTGATGTATAACATTTCGACCAGCGCCTATAGGTACTAATCATATTAATTATTTTGAGGGTACTCAAGTTACCTCTGGCCAAAATTCACAAGGTGGTTCTACAGCCAATTCGCAACACAAAACTTCCTATTGATTATGGTCCAATTATCTGTTTGGGCAGCTCAGTGGGAGAGCATTGGGCTCGTGATCGGAAGGTCCGAGTTCAAATCCTGTTCAGGTGACAAAGATATTTTCTAGTTGGACAGGAGTCTGCTACTATTTCACTGTTGGGTCAAAAATTAACAGCGTTGTGATCTAAAAGTGGAGCAAAATCGCAGTAACAGAGACTACCCAGAACACAACTGAACTCTTAACTCGCACAAGCTGAAAAAGCTTCTGAGGGATCTCCACAGAAGATCTAGGAGTATCAGGATAATAAAAATAATACTATCTTTCGTTGTAAAGTTATTCAAGATTCCATTATTTCGTAAAGTTTCACAATTTTATCACTCAAAACTTAGCATAACTTGAAAACTATCATCTACATAAAAGTTCATTAGACACCATTGGGAAGAGCAGAAAATTCTCCTTAGCCTAGGGTGGTTTTAAAAGATTTTTTTAATAACCTACTTATTATAGGGTTGTTAAGTTGAAAAGGATCATAAAAGTTTCTTCAGACTTAATCTTTGCTCAAGGTTTACTCCAAATTGCCCCCTGTAAACTTCCATGAAAATTATGTGCAAAAACTGCCTCATTCATATCGCCTTTCAATACTTATAATACATTTTATTAAATCTTCATTTTCATTGGATAATAGATGTGAATCTGTGAAAGTACAAACAGTCAGATATACACCATCTGAGGAAAAATTATTATACATATCGGAAACATAGGAAATTCTATGTTAATCTAAAGGAGCACAAATGTCCAGTGTAGCAGTGGAAGAATCGAAACCTCAGAGCGATGTGATGACTAATAAACGACAGTTCTCTCTCAATGGGAGGAGGATTCGATCGAAACTAGGCTCTGTACATGAGAGGTCTTATATTATCTCAGAAACAAATGGTCCCTGAATAGAAGCGAACAGTATTTTTCAAACCATCTTTTTTGTGGTTTGGAAAAAGTTTAATTCATTAACAAAATCGAATTGACTTCGTTGTTAATTATAAATTCGAAAAACCCTTATATCCCAGCCTCTAGAAGTAAACTTTTCACCGAGACCAAATCATTCGAACTCTCCTCTAAAAATTGCATCACCTCGTTACCATATCCAGCCCCGATCGAAAACCTCTTCAAAGCGATTTCGCTCTTCCGCACACCACTTGATGAAAAAGATCGCAGCCCCCAGCGGGGTAAGTTGATTGAAGATAAAAGTAATATCATTAAGTTCCGGTCTCTGTGGAAGTGAAGAGTTGGTCACGTCGCCGTGCATCTTGGTAGTTTCAATTAAGGGGAGAATTAAGATTCCTATTCGGTTCGACTGCGACGTGATAACGCGGCTCCGGACGTAGAGCGGAATTCTCCACGGCCGACTACAAAGGTGTAAAACTATTTATTCGATGTCCTGAATCGGTAACGCGTACTCGGAACCGAGCACCTGGAGCTCGATCCGAGAAAAGATTGGTCTTATTGTCCATTTAAAGTAAATCCCATAAATTACCAGTAAAATTACTGCGGGAAATACTGGGCTTATTTAGAATTCAGTGCAGAAACGGCGAATTGAATGCCCGATGAAGAGGAAGGAGCAGATTTGTTCCTTGATGTCCCATTTTCTTTCAATTTGACGAAGAGGTCTTTGTAGAGATCATGATTATCAACTAGAAATATTTGCTTGAAATGAACCCTGCTAATTTGTTGTCGCGTGATATTTTCTTCTGTACGTACAATCTTTTTGTCTTGCTGTTGTTCCATCAAGTAGAGAAAATGTTGTCCGAAATCTATCGATAGTTCGACGAATAAGCTGCTCTGATGGACTATTATGTAATCCATAAATTTCACGAAGTGTCCTATAAGTTTGGCGAATAAAACACTGATTTTGAAAATAAATTTCAACAATTTGTAAACGTTGTTGCCGCGTAAGTCTTTCCATGATAATGTGTCAATGCTTACTGAACAGAAATGACAAAAAAATATGGCTTCTACCTTCTGCCAAATCACAGTTATCCTTATCGAAAATTCTATCACTCTAAAAAAAACACCCGATACCTTCAGTCAAGAGAGTTATTTGAATTATTGAATGGAACAGAAATTCTACAATCAATCCTAGCAAAATATTTAATGTAACACTGGTTCATTTCAGTGATTTTGCTACTTTGTTACCTACTATCTAGGCAGCTGTCACTTTTGAAGCTGTCATCCTGTGACATTTGACAAGTAAATCTACGCCATTACTAAAAATGGATACACTCTTCAACAACGAGATAGTCTCATAAAATTTCCTTAATTCACCTGTGCATGGATAGACTACTTAAGACCTGTTTCGAACTATTTCATGAGGCTATCTCCCTCACAACTGAGTGTTTTTCATTGGATGATTACAAATGCGAGATATAATCCGGCCATTAGTTGCAGAAAATGATAGAGACAGATACTTGGATAAACATAAGCACCGAGATGACAACACTTTTCGTTTGAGAGCAGTCTTCAGCCCACCCACCATATCGTACGTGTTTGCTCCTACGTTGCTCTCCAAACACCACGAAATGCATAAATCCAGGGGCTTTAAATCTGGTGAATACGTAGGCTGAAACATGGTTTTGATACCATTGGATAGTGTACCTCCTCAAGGCTTCAACGAACCTTCCAACATTAACTGTCTAAATATTGAATCACTCCTTCTGGTATGATTGCTTTCCAAATTATCACCTAAACCGAATTTTGCTATTTGCTCTTTATCATTTAAGTCCTGATTTTTTGTTGGTAGGCCTTAGCTTAAGGTTCATTCAATATGCGACCAATGGAAGCGATATTCCAATATATTTTGCCAATTGATTGCCACTTCAACGTGGATTTCGTTCCAACCGTTTCTTCACTTTAAGAACGTTTGTAGGAGTACAAGCAGTTGTTGGTCCACCACTTCCACGTTTCTCAGTAGTCGATTTTTCATTTAAAAATAAGGCGATTATTCCAGACTGTTTTGTTTCTGAATACATTACTTTTTTTTTGGATCAATTTCCACAAATCGACTAGCGTTTGAAAGGCGATTAAATGACAAATGAACTATCAGACGTCTAGCGTCATATTTCATGTCTATTAAAAGTGACAACGGAATGGAGTTTGGGAAAAATTCAGTGTATATTTCTTGGCGTTCACATATATACAAGGTGTCTACTTTTGAAAGGGTCAAACTTCAAGGGGAGATCATACAAGTTATTTGCAACAAAAAATGTCATATAACACATGGCCGAAATGTTGATGGTTATTCTTCAATTTCACATTTCTTGATTTGACGAAATATTTCAAGTTTTTCCATAAAATCAATTATACTTCAGTTATCGTTGTAGCCTTATCAAATTTGACCAGATATACGGAAACAGCATTAATTTTGCTATAAGGTAAGAAATTCTGTCTGTCTGAAAATTGTTGTTGTGGGGTGGTGAGGGAATATTACTATTCTGAAGTGATCGAAATCAGTCATATTGTGTTTTTTTTTTTAGGGTGATAGAACTTTCGATAGGGATAACTGTAATTTTACAGAAGATAGAAGCCATGTTCTTTTGACATTTCTGTTCAGTAAGCATTGACAAAATATCATGGGAAGACTCACGCCGCAAAAACGTTTACAAATTGTTCAAAATCAGCGTTCTCTTCGCCAAACTTATAGAGCACTTCGTGAAATTTATGGTTTACATAATCGTCCATCAGAGCAGCTTATTCGTCGAACTATCGCTAGATTTCGGACAACATTTTCTCTACACGATGTAACAACAACAACAAGACAAAGAACTGTACGTACAGAAGAAAATATCGCTGTTGTAAGTCATAGTGTTGATGATGATCTAGATTTGTCTATTCGTCGACGTTCACAACAAGTTGGACTCTGTGCATCCACCACATGGAAAATTTTGCGTAAAGATCTTGGTCTACACCCATAAAAGATCATTCTTATTCAAGAACTAAAGCCACTTGACCATAATGAGCGTCGTTTGTTTGCTGATTGGGCCCTAGAACAGCTTGAAGTTGATCCACTTTTTCATCGTAAAATTGTGTTTAGTGATGAAGCTCATTTCTGGTTGAACGACTATGTAAACAAGCAAAATTGTCGTATATGGAGTGATAACAATCTTCAAGAAGTTCTACAGGTTCAATTGCATCCTGAAAAATGCACAGTATGGTGTGCTTTACACGCTGGAAGCATCATTGGTCCATATTTCTTTAAAAACGATGCTGGAGCTAATGTTACAGTGAATGATGGTGCTCGTTACAGATCGATGATCAATGATTATTTGTTTCAAAATTTGAATGCTATCGACCCAGAAGTGTTTTGGTTGCTACACCTTATGCTGCTACCGTAACAATTAATTTATTGAAAGAAAGATTTGGCGATAATATTATTTCGAGAAATGGTCCAATTAATTGGCCTCCAAGATCATGCGACATAACTCCACTGGATTATTTTCTTTGAGGTTATGTCAAGTCATTGGTTCATGCTGATAAACAAGAAACAATAGACGCTTTGGAAGCCAACATAACTCGTGTTATTGATGAAATAAGGCCTGAATTACTCGAAAAAATGGTCCAAAATTGGTCGATAAGGTTCTTCAGAGCTAGTCGTGGTGGACAAATGCCGGAAAAATTTGGCTTCAATCTTAATTCAAATATATTTTATTTCAATTTATAATTCTATCACTCTAAAAAAACACCCTACTTATAACAGTTGTTCGAAATGTCCAATAAATGCCTTGTTCAATACATTTCATACGTCGTTTTCGTACTGAATCTACAACACTGCGAAGTTCACAATGTTTCTGATGCATTTCTGCACAACACAATTTTATTCTTTCGATAAGATCCTCTCGAGTCTGAACGCGAATTTGACATACTTTTTCTTTCAAGGTGTTTCAGACATAAAAATCTAAAGGCGTAAAGTCGGGGCTCCTTGGTGGCCATTTTACCGGACCGTACCTTCCAATCCATTGCACCCCAAAATATTCATTCATTAAGTCTCGTAAATTTCGGCTATTCTAAGCTGGGCAGCTATCTATTTGAAACCAGATATTTTGTTTGTTAGCCAGGGGCATTTCATCCAATATGTCTATTGATATGTTCATATTAACGAGCTTTTAGTGCTGTTTCTATTGCAATCGTAGTTCTCATGACGTCTCAAAGAGTCTCGATTGGACGAATTTTCGCAATTGGATTACGAGAGTACATCTGAAGATGTGACCAATTGTGTCTCAATTCATTCAGCGAATTTTTCGATGAAAACCACCTACCCCTCACGCGTCATCCGAGATTCTCTTTGACGGCGGAAATACCCTGGTTAACAGCGCGCAACACAACTTTGTAGATACTTTTCCCCAACTTTGAATAGGGCTATTCTGATTCTCATTTCCTCGCAATTCCGAACATTCCGTCCCTCTCTGAATTCCAGCCATAACTGCCATAAAGGGGGCATAAAGATGGAACGATAAGTTATATTACGCTGATATTGAGATATGGCCGGAGTGCATTTCAGACGTTTCAGTGGTAACAGGATGCCGACCGGGTATTAGACAAGATATCACGTTTAAGCCGAACTGCGGAGGAATCTTAATTACCTTCTTAATTGAATCCATGAGAGACGTGAGAAAATGATTAAAAAAAGCTCGTTTCCGATTAAGAACAATCCACGGTCTTGAACTTCTGCCGGATTGACGGGATTTCCGTCGAATGGGCCTCTCGAGGCTGGAAAAGTTCCTGCCGACGTCGATTTTCGGCGTTTAATAGTTTTCGGGTTATAAAATTGATTCTTTTGGGTATTATTTCCACCTGACGCTCGATTTCCGAATAATAAACCTTTTGAAATGGAATGGAATGAGAAATTACTATGTTTCCTATCACTTTTATTTACTGATTATACAGTGACTCGAGTTTCGTAGTGATACTACGTTTTCAAACTGAATAAACAAATTATGTCTCAACTATTATATATATATATATATATATATATATATATATATATGTATTTCTTGATAGCTTCGGCAAAACTTCAAAAAGTGGGGTTTGCCACAGGTCCGTCTGCTCATTTAATAGTGTTATTGTCGGTAGGGGCTTTTTGTATTTGTGAATTTCTATGAATTCCAGGATGTCTAGCTTTTTTCCCTCTCGCTTCCACGTGCAATATTTCGAGATTATCCAATTCTGGGAAGATATGATTGGTTACGAAAAAATGTTTCGCAAAATTGGAGTTATCTACCCGGTTCCTAAAGGCAGATTCATGTTCTTGGTACCTTTTGTGGAAAGATCTTACGGTTTGTCCGATCGGGTGTTTTTTTAGAGTGATAAAACTTTAAATTGGAATACAACACATTTAAATTAAGATTGAGGCCAAATCCACCACGACTAGTTCTGAGAACCGCATTCGACTAGACCAATTTTAGACCAATTTTTCGAGTAATTCAGGCCTTATTTCATCAATAACACGAGTTATGTTGACTTTCAAAGCGTCTATTGTTTCTGGTTTATCAGCATAAATCAATGACTTGACATAACCCCAAAAAATAATCCAGTGGAGTTATGTCGCATGATCTTGGAGGCCGATTAATTGGACCATTTTTCGAAATATTGTTATCGCCAAATATTTTTTTCAATAAATCAATTGTTACGGTAGCAGCATGAGCTGTAGCACAATCTTGTTGGAACCAAAACACTTCTGGGTCGATACCATTCAAATCTTGAAACAAATAATCATTGATCATCGATCTGTAACGAGCACCATCATTCACTGTAACATTAGCTCCAGCATCGTTTTTGAAGAAATATGGACCGATGATGCCTCCAGCGTGTGCAGCTCACCATACACTGCATTTTTCAGTGCAAAATCTCTTATGTGGTGGAAGCACAGAGTCCAACTTGTTGTGAACGTCGACGAATAGACAAATCTGGATCATCATTAACACTATGACTTACAGCAGCGACATTTTCTTCTGTACGTACAGTTCTTTGTCTTATTATTGTTGTTGCATCGAGTAGAGAAAATGTTGTCTGAAATCTATCGATAGTTTGACGAATAAGCTGCTCTGATGGACGATTATGTAAATGATAAATTTCACGAAGTGTTCTATAAGTTTGGCGAATAGAACACTCATTTTGAAAATAAATTTCAACAATTTGTTAACGTTGTGAGACTTTCCATGATAATTTGTCAATGCTTACTGAACAGAAATGTTTAAACAATATGGCTTCTATCTTCTGTCAAATCACAGTTATCTCTATCGAAGATTCTAGCACTTTTTCAGATTTTTTCATTTTTTAATCATTAAAATGGGGCACAATATGGACTGTCTCCTAACCGTTTCTACCAAATTCATAACTTTTACTGTTAAAAAAGACAAGTAATAAATAAAATTCAATTTCCACTAACTTTTTATTGTTGAACGACAATTGTTTCGCCACACCGTGGCTTAATCGTGTTCTAAATTTGAACTGAATGAATTTCCATTAAATATTCAGGAAAAAGACTTTACCGAAACAAATATCCACGTATTGAGATTATGATTATTCATATTTCATTCTAGTTAAACTAGGCGAAACATCATTCGGTGTGCGTTATCAACCTGAATTCAGAGGGATCAAGACGATCCCAAAAAATTCCAAGAAACGAATAAATTTTCAGGGATCCTCTTAATTCTGTTTATGAGTTTCAACTCCAACTTTCGCGTTCTCCCCTTTATAACTTCCTCTTCTCACATCGTTCGCTTCTTTATTGTTATTTACTATTTATTACTATATTATACGACCGCCTTCTGGCTTACAGAACGACTTTCTTCATAAATTCCCACACGGAAAATTGTGTTATAGGTCTTGGTTAGGAGTGGCAATAAAAAAAATTGCCAGAGGCAATTTTTGGAAATCTCCGAACATAACACTTAATTCATGTATCTTCACCCTCTTGGTATATCGCGAAAGTGGAATCTTACTTATTAATTCACAAACACTTTATTTGCTTCATCCTTGTTTGAAAAGTATTAAGTAAGTCAACCCACCTCTGTATGTCGCTATGGAACGTTTGAATACTTGGCATCTCATCAGTGCAATATTCTAATGTGCGATTAGAATATTTTATTAACAAAGGTCAAGTTTCGGAATAAAAGAGTACAACTGAGCAAATTTTCAAGACTTTTTTGACGTATTTATACACGTCTCACGGATGATTTGAAGAAAACAATAATTCAAGGGTGGTTCAACAATTGTTCTGTGAATTTTTAGGAATACTTTTTGAATTTCTCAACAGATTCGCGATCAATTTGAATGATTTCATTATACAGGTTCAACTTATTTAATTCGGCTGATCTGTACCAAATATCATTAATAAGGAGATTGAGCTATGGTAAATCGAGACAGTGCCCAACATACATCTGCTGTATAAAAATTCCATACTCAAACAAACTTGATAAGGTTTTGTTGATCACAAGGGCTAATTGCAGACATGTTCATCATTGTTGGTTTTCATCAGTGCAATGAATTCCAGCGACTACAAAGGTATGTCTTGTATGTATACTCTAGATGGCGTTAGTGTTTGATAAATACCTTAGTGTCTCTGTGTATAGCGAATATACACACATCGTCAAAAGACTCGGCATCTTAAATTTAGATTTTTCTCCTTTTTCCTATTTTGTCTCATCCTGCTCAAAGCAAACAGTAAGAAACAAATATTTTCTATCAAATATATTGCAGTTGAAATAGAGGAAAATATTCATCTCATTTCCAGAACATAGATCCTTTATTTCTTGAAAAACCTAGGGTCCAAGACTTTGGACGATGTGTGTAGATACCAAACAGATTTGTAGTCGCTGGCATTCATTGCACTGACGAAAACCAACAAGTTTGAAACGTAAGCATGTCTGCAATTTGCCCCTGTTATCAACAAAACCTCATATAGTTTGAGTATATAATTGTTATACAGATGTATGTTACAATGTCTCGATTTGTAGAACTACAGATGTATTGTCGTCTTTTCTATAGGAAAACCCGTTATGAAACGGATAAATTATAAATCAGTATCTTAGAAAAACTAGCTTAAACATCTACTAGTAATTTGGAGGAAAAAGTAATTTGTATATTTTTTTCAGGACATAATGAATCTTTGTGTTGAAGTTGCAGCGTTTCCGCCACACGTCATGATATCGTGAGAATAACGTATTTGCTTCTTGTCGCTTTTAATTTCTGTTTACATTTTATAGATGTAATAGGAGAATATTCCATTCTTGACCTTCGATACGTTCTGTATGAAATGTTTCATGTACTCATGAAGTGAAAATAACATGTCATTAAAATTGCGCAAATGTAGCTATTAAATTCTGTTTGTGGAAATTCATTATGTTATGATTTCAAAGAAAATTTTATCAAGTATTGTTAAAATTTTAGTGAAAAATAAGGCTATCGACATTCGTAAGTCTTCTGAAGAAGAAAGGAATTGAAAGATTTGCAAATTATTTTGAGCACAACGATCTTTTCGTCTATATATCGCATTTAACGTTCATATATGCTCTCCCTAAGTAACCCCTTACATGCTCAATTGGATTCATGTCTGGTGAGTTTGAACATATTTCTTCGAGTAAAATTTGCGATTTAATGTTCTTTCCTTGCAGATGTTACTCTGGGTCGACCAGGCACCGGTCTCCGGGCAACGCTGCCGGTTTCCAGGAAAAGGGCCACTATGCGTCTTACTAAAGTTCGTGCAATATCCAAACGTTGCACAATCTGGTGATTCGACAAAGCTTCTTGATGTGGGGCTACTATTCTTGCCCGTTCAAACTGAGAAATTTGATATCCCTGCACTTTCCACGGAATATTCTTAATATTACAACTCTCCTTATTCGCTGAAAACTGATTAACTTCGAACACTCCTGTATTCTACCAAACAAGAAACATTTTTTGCTGGTTTATTGTTCTCATTTAAGTGATAAGACTTTTGACGATGTGTGTATTTTACCAGATTTGATCGATGATGTTTCTTGCTTGAATAGAATATGATTTTCATGTATCATGTGGCACCTGCGCATTTCTGTCGGGTGTAAGGGAATATTTCGATCAAATTCATAATCAAAGATGGACTGGCCGAGGAGGACCCGTACACTGGCCAGCTCGGTCTCTGGATTTGAATCCGCCAGATTTATTTTTGGTATATTTGAAGGAATACGTGCACTCAGCTCCAGTTCGAAATACTCAAGAATTGGAGTAACGTGTAATAAATGGTTTGCGAACACATTAGGAATATTCAAAGGATTTTTGCTAATGTGCGAACGTCGATGCAAAAACGTATCCATTAGAAAATGTATCGAAGTTAGCGATGCGCTTTTTGAACATTCACTGTGATTTATTTTGTATCGTTCATGTTATAGAGGTTTGTTTTTTTATAATTTCGTCATTAACCCAGTTAAACTCGTTGATTAGACTTATGTTCGAATAAATTTTTTTCATCTTGTAATTTCGAGCAGAATAAATTAATCTCAGTATAAAATTGACAGTAATTGTCGGTTCGCTTCATGGTACCTGATGCGGTAGAGGAATATCAAGAAATTTCATTAACCGAGTTCTAGTCATATGCAGACCAGCTGAAAGCGATAGTTGGCAGATTGGTAAAGTGGGGTAGATTACAAGCTAACTTTGAAATTTGCAGGCAACGTGAAATGTTAATTGTGCATTCCGCAGCTCCGGTGCTGCATTCTCACGAAATATAAGGATTTCATACTCTGCCACGCTAAAACGTATGGGTAAAGAAGTAGTGATTATATCATAGAAGTTACGACTTACAGAACAAGTTGGAAAACTAAATGAAGTAAGTGTACTTCAAAAGTTAATATGTTCCTGAGTCAAGGTTGTCGCGGCAGACTCAGATAACGCAACTAAAGTAAATGAATTAATTACTTTTGAAAATTTATATTCACGTATTTTCTACCGTAATATGTTTTTATTGTACAAAAGAGTCACACACACATCTGCTTCTTTCCATTTTCAGAGGGTGGTATGTTCTGAAAATTATGAACGGATGCAATTTTGAACGCCTTAAATTCTCATTAAACTCAATTTTTGAAAGTTAATTTCCATTTTGGCCGTTGTTAGAGCAATGTTCGAAAATTACGAAAAATTGGTTTTAGCGAGCTCGTCAATTAAACAACAAGCCAATAAAAATATTGAGTTAAATTAACCTTTCAGCAAATGAAAAATGTATCCACAAATCTATATTATCACCACAAATTCACGAGTCCTGGGAACAAATTGCTGTATTATTATATTACCGATTACGTAGTAGTTGTCGACTGTTCTATAAAAACGAATAATTATAATTTTTTTGTTATAATTATTGGACTTTATTCAATACTACAGTTTTTATTATGATCAATGCACTTTATCAACTTTATCAACTCATCTAGGTATTATTTTGAAGTACTACTCTGTCAAGAAAGTACCGGGAATTTTCAATTAAAACAACATTTTTACATTTAATCGTCAAAATTTATTGGGTCGCCTTCAAAATAGGCTCCGTTTGCTCCAATACATCTATGCCAACGGCACTTCCAACTATCGAAACATTTTTTATAGGCGCTTTCCGGGATGGACTTTAGCTCTCGCGCCGAATTTTGTTTTATGGCTTCAATCGACTCAAAACGAGGGCCACGAAGGGGCAATTTTAGTTTTGGGAAGAGGAAAAAGTCGCAGGGAGCCAAATCCGGCGAATACGGTGGTTGCTGAAGCACGTTTGTAGAGTTTTTGGCGAGAAAGTCAGTCACAATCGTAGCTCGGTGAGAAGGCGCGTTATCGTCATGCAAAATCCATGAGTTATTCGCCCACAAATTTGGCCGCTTCTTACGGATACTCTCACGCAAACGTTTCATAACGCCTAGGTAATACTCCTTGTTTACCGTCTGACCCTCTGGAACGAATTCGTAGTGCACCACGCCACGGATATCGAAGAAAACAATGAGCATCGCTTTCATTTTCGAGCGGCTCTGGCATGGTTTTTTCGGTTTCGGCTCATTTTTTGCCACCCATTCCGATGATTGCTGGCTTGTTTGCATATCGTACTCGTAGACCCAGGTCTCATCACCAGTTATAATGCGTTCCATGAATGTAGAATCGGAATTACAGCGATCCAGCATGTCTGAAGCAACCTGTTCGCGATGACGTTTTTGAAGAAAATTCAGGTCTTTCGGTACGAGTCGTGCGGCCACCTTTCTCATGCCCAAAATATCAATCAAAATCGTACGTGCGGACTCGTGGGATATCTTAAGATCATGTGCTATCTCTCTCAAGCTGGTACGACGGTTTTCCAGCATCCTTTCCTTAATTTTATCGACGTTATCTTCGATCGAAGCCGAAAAACGAGGCAAGTCTTCGACCACTTCACGACCGTCCTTGAAGGCTCTGTACCACTGATATGCACGAGTTTTCGATAGAGCATTATCACCAAAGGCCTTTTGCAACATTTTCAATGCATCGGCACACGAAAATTCATTTGCAACACAAAACTTTAAACAAATTCTTTGCTCAACGTAATCACCCATAGTAAAAATCGGCACGCACTCTGACATCGATTGACTTAATCAGCTGTTGCAAACACACTAGTTGACAGATCCCGCTCAAGCTTGGCATAGCAATTAAGGACTGTGATACCAACCTAGGAAAAAAAATTTTTCCTCATTGCCCCGCCAGATTTAAATCGATAATTCCCGGTACTTCCTTGACAGAATGTATTATTATCATTGAAGGTTTTACCAGCTAAAATATTTCATTAAGAATTTCAATAAATTCCATGACAATAAGTCTGGAATGAAACGCATCAATAGTTCTTAGTGAGTGACCAATGATATGTGCAGCCTAGCATTGTCACCTTCACGATTCGCCAATTCTTGTCATTTTTCTTGAATTGCAAAGTTTAATGTGTCCAATTGACGACAATCTACATTTAAAATAATTATTTAGAGTCTAAGCAGTTGAATGAATGGAATATGCGGTTGGCTTTAGGTGAAACATTAAAACAATTTTATTAAAAAAAAATTCACACAGTTTTTATGTTTCATAGTTCATTCAGAATCCTGACACGTGTTTTGGTCTTTCAACCATCTTCAACGGAGTACAAAAAGTAACTAAACTTAAAATTGAAAAGGTTCTTTTGTTATACTTAGTTCATGTGTGTATTTTTTAACGCATGGAAATAACAGCATCCAATATGGGGGCGTTCCCAAAGACTATTTGGAAATTTGTAAAATTTTCCTTTTTCTCAATGACTTTTTTGATCAATTTACCCTTTTTAACATTATATAGTAAAGTGACATCTTTCTCAATAAAAAAATGATTATTTTCTATAAAAGATTCTGCAAAACCGTTTGATTTCTGGTTTTTCAAAAGTGACATCCGATGTTTACAACATAGGATTAAAGAACATAGGATGTTCATTTTGAAGAAGCAGAAATCAACCGGTTTTGCAGAACATACTATAGAAAATAATAATTTTTTTAATGAGAAAGATGCCACTTTATTATATAATGATAAAAAGGGTGAATTGAATTTGGAAACTCTTTCAATCAAAAGAGCTATTGAGAAAAATGAGAATATAACAAATTTCCAAATAAGCGCCATAAAAATACCCCGATATCCTAAGTGTAATGAAAGAACCTTTTCAATTTTAAGTTGAGTTACTTTTTGTACTCCTTTGAAGATGGCCGAAAGACTGAAACACGTGTCAGGATTCTGAATAAACCGTGAACCATATAAACTGTGTGAATATTTTCTTAAATAAAATTATGTTTTATTTAACTAAAATGAATTTGAAGTCATTTCTGTCTTCAGAACTAAAATAAATCGCGAAACATACGTATGTTCAGATAGTAGTAAAAGTTATTTGAAATTTACCTTTGTTCGGATATCCATGTGTACATCAAAATCGACTTTTTGATAGTGGTGAATTATTGTTCCTTACCTGTGGAAGGAAAATTTCATGTTAGTGAATATACTATCGAAATATTCGATTCAATTGATGGAAACACATTTCTAATAGTGATAAAATTCAAGTCACACAAACTTTTTATCAATCGGTAACAATTGTTTCACCACACTGTGGTTTAACCAGGTTCTACATCTAAAATGATTCAGTGTGAGCAGCTGCTTCAAAGGAAAAAAGAAGGGTTTTTTACAACGTATAGTGACCGGTGACCAAAGTGGATCTTTTACGACCACTCCAAGAAAAAAATATGCTACGCTTTGCCTGGCCAATCGTTGCCATCGACCTTAACTCCAACTCCAAACCGAATCGGTATGGAACTCAAACATCGAGCTTCTGTTTGAAGCCAGCTTTGCGCTAATGGTTTAAAACTGTTTTATTGTCAATCTTTAATTCCTGGACTACTAACATGACGTTCAACTGCGATTATTTCTGTGATTTTATGAACATTTTCGACGACAGGCCTGTGTGAGATACATCTTCAACATAAAAAATACCTGAACGGAATACACGAATTCAAAATTGAATGTAATTGGCTGTTGAAGTATCCGGTCAATAAACAACATTCGCAATTTCAGCCGCCTGGCTTGCATTTTCTCCTTCATCAAAGAAAAACTGTAAAACTGAATTTCATCATTTTTGGCCCTCATTTTCAACACCCTGTAACTCACAACATAAAATGAGTTTCATTTTATGTTCGTTGAACCTCGTCTTGAAGAAACGTTCTGTTTGTCCTATATGTTCATTACTGCACGTAGAACAAGATAACTCATAAACTCCTGATTTGTGTATGTTTGGAGTAATCAGATGTCAATATTGCCTTCAAAACGCAAAACAAATTATGATTGGTATTATTTAACGCAAAGTACTCCAAACATACACAAATCAGGAGTTTATGAGTTATCTTGTTCTACGTGCAGTAATAAATATATAGGAAAAACAGAACGTTCCTTCAAGACGAGGTTCAACGAACATAAAATGAGTTTCATAAAAAATAAACAAAATTCTTCTTTGACCACTCATTGTCTAGAAAACGATGATTCTTTTCCCACAAAAGATAATCTTAAAATTTTACATGTAGAATCAAAAGGGAAGAAACTCGATTATCTAGAATCTGTTGAAATTTTCAAATTAGTTCAAAATAACAATAATGTAAAAATAATGAATGACTGTACGGAGCTATGTAAATCGAAAATATTTGAGATATTTAAAAAGTAACATCTGTTTAAAACCTTTTTCAACGAACATAAAATGAATTTAATGAAAAGTAAACAAATATTCAGCTTTTACCACTCATTCTTAAGAAAAAAGTAATTCCTTCCAAAAGAAAATCTTAAGAAAATTTTACATGTAGATTCAAAAGAAAAGAAACTTGATTATTGAAATTTTCAAATTCGTTCACAATAAGAATAGTGTTAAAAATAATGAAAGACTGTATGGAGCTTTGTAAATCCAAATATTTGAGATATACAACAAAATAATGTAAAAATAATGAATGACTGTACGGAGCTATGTAACCCCACAAATTATTTGAGATATTTAAATGGGTACCATCCGTTTAACAACCTTCTTTGTCGATTGGCGACATTCCGATATCTGTTAGAAGGCCCCTCTTTTTTAACCCGGTTTTTTATCACGTTCCTCTTGTAAACCTCTGTTGAAATATTAAAATATGTATCACTTTTGTTTAAATACATCTGTACCACTGGTAGGTCTTCAGTTGTCTGATGATGGGATAGTTCATTTCCCGAAACTCGAGTCACAAGAAAATGTGTAATATATATTTTCATTGGTAGTAAAACATAGTAATTTTTCAAGTTGTTTTAATTGGTCTATGCCTCATATCCACGTCATTTTTATCCTTTTTATTGTCTTATATACAGCACTTTTCTTCAGTTCAATCAACTGCACTAATTTTTTAACGTTTCAAAAATCTTTTCCATACAAATATTTTATCTCATTATTAATGAGTATGAGCTCCTGGTAATAGAAACTCCTTATTGATGATTTTTGGTACAGATCAGCCGGATTAATTCATTTTAAATATTCTACCTGTTTTATTTTTTCTAGTTGCGACATTATTTCATAAATTGTATAACTGTTGACAATCAACAATATTTGATGGATAGTGTTGCCATGCAACTTTGTCCATAGCCGGCTTCCTGCATAACCTATTTTATACATTACTTTCGCCATAAAATGTTACAAAAAATAAGCACATTATATTAATGGAAAAATAATAAATACTTTCTAGACGGACTATAGTATATCAAATTGAATAAAAAAATTACAGACGGTTATTCCAGTGCGATGACAGGAAACTCAATGTAACATTATAAAATGAAGTCTGGAAGTAAAAATCCAATTGTTCCGCATAAAATTTGTGCAAAACAAACCTCTCCACTCTGATGGCCTTCAACTTTGTTCCAGCTTCGCCTTTCAAGGAATTGATGTGAGCACGAATAAGCAGATTAAAATTGTTGATTTTCCTCTCAGTTTCCAGTAGCTCCGCGTAACATAAATCCTAGCGGAAATCTGACGAGTCAGTTCAAGATATACATCCCGGAATAAAACGCTGCATATTCCTGGAAATATGCTGCAGGCTGAAGCAAAAAAGTCCTTCCCCCTTCCATGAATAAGCAAGTAGGCAGAGAATAGAAAATGCAATCCCATTCCAAGAAATCTGTCAATGACGTTTTACATTTCGGGCTGATTTTCAATAAGAAGTGTAGATATTCCAGAAATTCCCCGAGGGGACTCGCACGCGAAGAATTTCCATCCTGACATCCTGCTCTTGAGGAATTGTTCGATTGAGTGTTCCTTCTGTCGTTCCTTTATTTTATTTCTAGTCGTGGCATACGGTGTCTAATAATTGAAAATAAATCTCCTTCGAATTCAAAGGATTTCCTTGGCACCGAACTCCTCCTACGTGAGTTAAACGAAAGGAAACAAAGAATAAGTCCAATAAATTGCAGTGGTTGATAGAAAGGATCTCATTCATTATATTCCAAGTGTTAGAAATATTATCGATTCACGTCGTTACCGTTTCGGTGCCTGTTACTCCAAAATAGATTTTTCTAATGACGAATCAATAGAACGATAATTAATTGAAACTTGAGTTTTGCAGAAATACTCTGTATTTACTACCAAAAATTGTTGTTGGATGATTCTGCCTTTCTCTGCTACAGTTTGCCGGCGTATCATATAGAGGACACGACTAGTCTTAAAATTCCTGACTTACCGTCCCCGCCGAGTTCGAGTAGGGTCTGGCACACAGCGTTGGACGACCATTCCGATGTGGAACACAAGGTCATTGGGGTCGCAGGCAGATAGTTTGAAATAGGGTCCTTTGCGTTAAATAATACCGATGATAATTTGTTTTGCGTTTTGAAGGCAATATTGACATCTGATTTTGAAAGCGTATCAATCGATGATCCATAGAGCCTTCGCTTATCAAAAAATGACCGCGAAGCTGAAGTCCAAACTATAAAATCAATAGCCGCCAACAACAGTTTCAACCCCAATATAATAGATAATCTAATTCGACAGAAACTATCTAAAATAGTTATGAGCCAAATTTATCCCATCATAAAAACTAAAGAAAATAAGAAATTCATTTCTCTATCGTACTTTGGTAGCATAAGTCAAAAAGTGGCCAATAGATTTTCAAAATCAGATGTCAATATTACCTTCAAAACGCAAAACAAATTATCATCGGTATTATTTAACGCAAAGGACCCTACTCCAAACATACACAAATCAGGAGTTTATGAGTTATCTTGTTCTACGTGCAGTAATAAATATATAGGACACACAGGACGTTCCTTCAAGACGAGCTTCAACGAACATAAAATGAGTTTCAGGAAAAATAAACAAAATTCTACTTTTGCCACTCATTGTCTAGAAAACGGTGATTCCTTTCCCACAATAGATAATCTTAAAATTTTACATGTAGAATCAAAAGGGAAGAAACTCGATTATCTAGAATCTGTTGAAATTTTCAAATTAGTTCACAATAACAATAATGTGAAAATAATGAATGACTGTACGGAGCTATGTAAATCTAAAATATTTGAAATACTTAAAAAGTAACATCTGTTTAAAACCTTTTTCAACGAACATAAAATGAATTTAATGAAAAGTAAACAAAAATTCAACTTTTGCCACTCACTCTTTAGAAAACAGTAATTCCTTCCGACAAAAGAAAATCTTAAGAAAAATTTTACATGTAGATTCAAAAGAAAAGAAACTTGATTATTGAAATTTTCAAATTCGTTCACAATAAAAATAATGTAAAAAATAATGAATGACTGTATGGAGCTTTGTAAATCCAAATATTTGAGATATACAACAAAATAATGTACAAATAATGAATGACTGTACGGAGCTATGTAACCCCAAAAATTATAGGCCCTTCTTTTTAAACCCGGTTTTTTATCACGTTCCGATTGTAAACCTCTGTACCACTATTAGGTGTTACCGAGAATCTGTTGAAATATTCAAAATATTCATCACTTTTGTTTAAATATCACTGTACCACTGTTAGGTCTTCAGTTGTTTGATAATGGGATAGTTCATTTCCCGAAACTCGAGTCACAAGAAAATGTGTAATATATCTTTTTTTTTGTAGTAAAACATAGTAATTTGTACAATTTGTTTTAGTATTGAATATTCTAAGTAAGATAGTTTTATGATGAAATTCTTAGGATTATGTTGAACATTTTTGAAAGAAATCTGTTTTCATAAGTGGGATGAGCAGAAGCTAAATTTTGTCTACTCAAAATATTTAATTTATAGGATTTTTGTTAACAATTTATATTTATCCGATTTTGTTATATCATTTGGATGTCTTATAATGAATATTTATTTTATATGTCGTTTGATATAAGTAGTACTTATATGACATTAATTTAGTTCCTGAAGTTAAAATATTAAATATAAATTTTTAAAATTAAATATGTAGAAGGCTAACAGTATATATCTGTAAATATTAAAATATTCAAATAACAATAAATTTCTGTTGCAAGAGTACAACTGAGTTTTTAGTGCACCATTTTCGAAATCGAAGTAGAAAAGAGCAACCATACATCTCTTGTCATGTTGGCACAAACGCCTCCAAAATAATTCGGCTGCAGAAATAACTCAGCCGAAAGACTCGCTTGTAATGAGGCTCCCCGGAAAGGCATTCTATTCATTCTTAATTAAAGCGATGTTATGTGTAACCATACACATGCTAAAAACAACAAAGTCGGCGTTCTATGTTGTATAATAAATTCCCGCAATCCGTATACTCACCCCGACACAGTTCACGAATCAGGCAGGAGTTGGCTTATAGCCTGGGGAGAAAGAAAAAATGGAAATATAACCAATGTAAGGATAAATGGTTATGTCGAACTCATGATGGATGATAACGTGATTCAAATGGAGTAAAAGTGCGAAAAACTTGGGAATTTGCTTCGGGATTTCCAAAATAATGCAAAGGTGGTTTTCTGCCTTTCAAATTATACCCAGAAAGTATACACATTTAGCCAATTTTTCGTTGAAGTCAAAATGGAATGAAAACCCCTTTCGTGTTTGTCTTTCAACCAAGTGTTCACAAGCAAACAAATACCCATTGATATCGCAATGAGTGTGGAGAGCTCAGTGGTAGAGCATCGGGCTCGTGACAGGAAGGTCCGGGTTCGAATCCTGTTCAGGTGGAAAAGAAATTTACTAGTTCGACGGGTGTCCGCAACCATTTCACTGTTGGGTCAAAAATTAACAGCGCTGTGACCTAAAGTGGTGCAAGATCGCAGTAACAAAGCCTACCCAGAACACAACTGAACTCCCAACTCGCACAAGCTGAAAAAACTTCTGAGGAATCTTCACAGAAGATCGAGGAGTATCAGGATAATAATAATAATCTCTATAGCACCATTTCTATGGCACCAGATTTCCTCATATGTGAATAATTTCCATTTCTTTGTGTCAATCCCAACTGTCGCGCCGTTTCTTCTAGACTTTGACACCAATCTTCATGATGTAATGCGTCCATAATTTCATCCTGGACATAATTTTTTTCTCAAGATACTTAATATTGAAACAGAGAAGTGAAACTTTCCAAAGATGACTCGCAAAATGACACTTTCAATCGAGGATAACTTCTTGATACTGACTATTGAATGCCTCTTTGAATTCAGATAACTGTTTGAAATAATTAAATTTTATTGAACAGATAGCGTCAACCAACAGTGACAACCCCTTTCTTATAGACAAAATGGTATCCAATAAACAAAAAAACATGGCATTAAATCTCGTGTACCCAGTCATAAAAGAAGACAATACACAGAAATACTTTTCGTTATCTTATGTTTATGGATTATCTGAAAATATTGCTAAATATTTCAAAAATAGTTTCAATTACAACGCAGCTTTTAAAACCATTAATAACCTTAGTACTTACATAAAAAACAATAAGGATCGTATAAATAAAGAAAATAACTCTGTAGTTTACAAGTTGACTTGCAACGATTGCCCTTCAGTATACATTGGCCAGACAGGTAGATCATTCAAGAAAAGAATCCAAGAACAACAAAAGAGTTACATATCGAATTCTTTACATTCGACATTTGCTAATCATATTAAGGAATTCAGGCATAATTTCAACCATAACTATGAAATTATCTACGTCGAAAGCAAAAGTTCTAGATTAACATTTTTAGAATTTCTTGAAATCAACAGGTACAATGACCGTAAAATCCTTTCGAATGGACAAACAGATGTTGAGAAGTCTCCATTACTGAATATCTTTCTCAATGGCATTATTTAGCAGCAAACTCCAATAAACAACTTGAGTTTTTATGACTTGTTCTTCCATTATTTTGTCACGTACTTAACACTGTGTTTAAACACGGTTACATTGGACACCATCAGCCAGTAGAATGTCACATCGTGGTGAAAAATTGTTATATTATAAACATTTTTGTGGAAATTGAAATTCTGTCTTATATATTTTTTGATCTTATGTTTAATGAAAACCTTGGAGTTGAGTTGGTCGATCACCATAATCGGTTTAATGGTTTTGTAGTTATATAGATCTTTTTATTTTTCCCAATAATTTCGAAAAAACAGATCCGATCGATCTGAAATTCATTATTCAGAAGAATAATAATAACGCCGATGTTCGTTATCTATTTTCGAAACTACATATGCGATCGGTCTGAAATTCGTTATTTGGAAGAAATGTTTCTGAATGAAAGTAAACATAAGTGACTTGAGAACTCAGTTGTACGAAAAGAATGAAATAAAAATCCATGGGGCCCCGCTTGCAAAGGCACGAAAAAATAAATTTAGCTATGAAGGCGATGAAAAATCAACATTAAATTTCTTCAATAAATTGTGCTAGTTACGAGAATAAACGTTATGAATGAAAATACATTCAGCCTTGACACAGAGGGTGAAATATTCCCCCAAAAATCAAATGAATTGGAATAAACTGCTTTGGAAATGAAGGCGATGAATAAACAACTTGAAATTCTTAGTGGCAAAAATTTGGACGATGTCCAAAACGCCATCTCGCGATATTTTACTCAAAAACCAATTGATTTTTATCTATCTGGCATTGGAAATTTGCACACTAGATGGCAAAAGGTTGTTGATAAGAAAGATAATTGATTACATTATTGATTAAAAATGAAAATTTTTCAATAATTTATTCGTTTGAATTCAATTTAGTTACTTTCCGTCCACCTGATATATAAAATAAATTAATAAAAAGGAGATTCCATTTGATAAAAGGCTTTCGCAATATCTTAAATATCACACAGATTAATTTTTCTAACCTCACTAAAATGATACAAAAGGAATAAATTCTAATATCAAAACAGATTCAATCTGTCAGTCTTCTACAATTTTAATTTCAAAAAATTTATTCAAGAAACTTTAAGAATTAAATTAATGTCTAATAAGCACTGCCTATATTTAACAAACGTATAAAATCGGAACTCATTATACACTATCAAATGGAATTAAGAAAAAACCCAACGAATATAAATTGTCAATTGAAATTAATAAATAAATAAATGTTTTTTGTTTCGTTCCAAGCATGCGTACTGAACTCTTCAGACAAGCGGAAACGCAGCTTTACTTGTTACAAAATGTTTAGTTTTCTGATCTTACATTTATGACTACTAAATCTTTCTCAAAAAGATACAACATAATTTTAAGAACTTCTCAAAAACTAATTTATTTGAAGTATTCAATATATTTAAATAAATTTATTCAAAAACTGTCGAAACAAATCCTCAAAAAATAATTAGAATTCAGATAAGACCATTTCAACTTCACATTTAAAAGATAAAATCAATCAACAATTAATAAACTTACTCAATACGATCTCTAGGAATATGTGTTTGTTGAACGATAAAACTAGGTATATATAATATCCAAGGTACATTAATGGTCTCAGGATTTGCTACATGTTTTGAGAGTTTTGGAAGTAATTTATTTGAATATATTAGATACTACTCTGTCAAGAAAGTACCGGGAATTTTCAATTAAAACAACATTTTTACATTTAATCGTCAAAATTTATTGGGTCGCCTTCAAAATAGGCTCCATTTGCTCCAATACATCTATGCCAACGGCACTTCCAATTATAGAAACATTTTTTATAGGCGCTTTCCGGTATGGACTTTAGCTCTCGCCCCGAATTTTGTTTTATGGCTTCAATCGACTCAAAACGGGTGCCACGAAGGGGCAATTTTAGTTTTGGGAAGAGGAAAAAGTCGCAGGGAGCCAAATCCGGCGAATACGGTGGCTGAAGCACGTTTGTTGAGTTTTTGGCGAGAAAGTCAGTCACAATCGTAGCTCGGTGAGAAGGCGCGTTATCGTCATGCAAAATCCATGAGTTGTTCGCCCACAAATTTGGCCGCTTCTTACCGATACGCTCACGCAAACGTTTCATAACGCCTAGGTAATACTCCTTGTTTACCGTCTGACCCTCTGGAACGAATTCGTAGTGCACCACGCCACGGATATCGAAGAAAACAATGAGCATCACCTTCATTTTTGAGCGGCTTTGGCGTGGTTTTTTCGGTTTCGGCTCATTTTTTGCCACCCATTCCGATGATTGCTGGCTTGTTTGCATATCGTCTCATCACCAGTTATAATGCGTTCCATGAATGTAGAATCGGAATTACAGCGATCCAGCATGTCTGAAGCAACCTGTTCGCGATGACGTTTTTGAAGAAAATTCAGGTCTTTCGGTACGAGTCGTGCGGCCACCTTTCTCATGCCCAAAATATCAATCAAAATCGTACGTGCGGACTCGTGGGATATCTTAAGATCATGTGCTATCTCTCTCAAGTTCGTACGACGGTTTTCCAGCACCCTTTCCTTAATTTTATCGACGTTATCTTCGATCGAAGCCGTCGATGGGCGACCACTTCACGACCGTCCTTGAAGGCTCTGTACCACTGATATGCACGAGTTTTCGATATAGCATTATCACCAAAAGCCTTTTGCAACATTTTCAATGCATCGGCACACGAAAATTCATTTGCAACACAAAACTTTAAACAAATTCTTTGCTCAACGTAATCACCCATAGTAAAAATCGGCACGCACTCTGACATCGACTGACTTAATCAGCTGTTGCAAACACACTAGTTGACAGATCCCGCTCAATCTTGGCATAGTAATTAAGGACAGTGGTACCAACCTAGGAAAAAAATTTTTTACCTGCCTCATTGCCAGGCCAGATTTAAATCGATAATTCCCGGTACTTTCTTGACAGAATGTATTTCAAATAGAATAGTTTTTGAGAAGTTATTAAAATTATGTTGTATTTTTTTGAGAAAGATTTAGTTTTCATGAATATAAGATCAGGAAACTAAACATTTTGTAACAAGCGTTTCTGCTTGTCTGAAGAGTTCAGTACGCATGCTTGGAACGAAACACAAAACATTCATTTATTTATTAATTTTAATTGACAATTTATATTCGTTGGGTTTTTTCTTAATTCCATTTGATATTGTATAATGAATTTAGATTTTATACGTCTATTAAATAAAAGCAGTGCTTATTAGACATTAATTTAATTCTTAAAGTTTCTTGAATAAATTTTTTTAAATTAAAATTGTAGAAATCTGTTTTGATATTCAAATTTTGTAATATTAGTTCTATCAAGTAAAACACCGTTTCCTTATTATTTTAGGAATAAATTCTATTGAGTCCATTGTGAAAGCCTTCTATCAAGTAAAAACCCCTTACTTATTATTTCATTCTATATGAAATGATTTAATTTAGTTGATTAGGAACAAATGTTGACTTAGTTCAACAAGAAAACTCAAGTAATTCCTCCAACAACTCAAATATGCTCTGGTGATTGTAAGAACTCGAATCCATCCAACGTTTGCATATTCTTGAGTAATCCGATAAGGAATCTCTTGATGCGTAACAGCAGCATGACCTTCTTCGTCGTCGTTTTAGTCATCAAGAAACCCATAAATTCATTGAATCGATCCTCAATTTACACTTCATCATTCAAAATAGCAGTTGACTCATCCATATTTAAATGTTACGGTGATTAAAGATTAACGCAAAATTCGCAGTAGATTGAAGTGATAAAATAACTGTTCCGATCAGGAATTAATTCTATTGAGTCTATTGTATTGACCTTGGCAAATTTGCTACTTCGTATTACGCACAGGAAATACCCGAAAGTGTTCGGTTTGTTTTGGTTTCCTTGCTTTTGTTTGCGGTTCCTTAGCGGGTCTAATTTAGAGTCTGAAATATGAAATAGGTTTGTTCGATATTTTCTCAGTCAATATTTAAACTCCCTCTTTCACAGTCCTTCAGTGTTTTCAATCTTTCATTTCATTTTAACTTCCAAGCAATGGACCATGGAATAGTGTGGAAACAAATCTGTTTCAGCATCAGAAAAGGGATTACTAGTTTTATATACTAATAATACAGGGTGCCAAGAAAAACTTCGGGCAAATTTTGCTGTGTTCTGGAACAAAAGTACTTTAGCGCAGCCAAATAATTTTTGTTATATTAGATTCGAGCTGATTCCTCAAGGTAAGCGTCAATGCGAAATTGTTCGCTTGCTTAATGTGCCTCCATAAACCATGTTCGATTCAATTTGCCGTTTCAAGGAGCTTGACTATGGTGGTCTTCATCCAGAAAATGGGAGAAAACGCACTGTCAATACGCCTAGCAATCGCAACATCGTCAAGAAGCGAGCCAATTGAAATCCGAGGGTCTCCATGAGCACAACAGCCCGTGAGACCGGTATCAACCGTGAATCTGTTCATCAAAGGTCCATAAAGGAGCTAAATCTCAAGCCATACAAGCTCCAAAAAGTTCAACTGCTCACTGAGTGCGTACGTATCCAAAGAAGTCACCATCTCCTTCGTCTCAAAGCCGGTCAGCAATGGGAGCGCATTCTCTTTACAAACGAGAAGCTTTTGACCGTAGAACAATCCCACAACCACCAAAATGACAGAGTTTGGTCCGCAGAGGCTCCCTGGTACGTCGGCCATCGTCAAACATCGTCAAAATCTGCAATCTGTCATGGAATTTGCGCCAGCGATAAAACACCCTCGGTTTTCGTGGATCATGGGGTCAAAATTAATCAAGAAGTTTACCGCTGCAACATTCTCGAGGCAGTAGTATTTCCGTGGGCCCAGCAACACTTCAGCGATACACATTGGACCTTTCAACAGGACTGCGCTCCGGTTCACAAAGCAAAAATGAAGCAAGAATGGTGTAAAACCCATTTTCCGGGTTTCATCTCATCTGCAGAAAGGCCGCCCTACTCGGCGGATCTCAACCCAATGGACTATAGAGTGTGCTCGATTCTGGAGCTCAGGGCGTGTGCTAAACACCACAACAGTTTGGAGTCCTGAAGCAATCCCTGCGCCGGGAATGAGACCGATTAATGCCCGAAGAGCTGCGGCCCATTGTCGAAAATTTCAAGAAACGTCTGAAGCTATGTATCGCCGCCAAAGGAAGCCACTTCGAAACCGCTTGAATAAATTATTACCAAATGTTTCTGTGATTATTATTCGTTGTTGTTTAGTTTAATTTCTTTTCTTTAATAAAGTTAAATGAAAGAAAGTTTGTCCGAGGTTCTTCTGGTATTTGTTTTTTAAAATCAGAAAAATCATTGCAAAAGTTATGATTAAGGACTATCTAAAGGAAATATCCGAAAGAAAAAATGCATCGACGCATTATGATGAGCAATACACAATAATAAAATTACTCATCCAGGGATTTCCAGAAAACAAATAGATTACAGATCCCTATAATCATCATATAGCAACACCAACAGTTTTCAATAAAACTTGAAGTGAAATGAAAGATTTCCCCCACCATTTCACTGTTGGGTCGAAAATTAACAGTGCTGTGACCTAAAGTGGCGTAAGATCACTCTAACAAAACCTACCCAGAACACAACTTAACTTAACTCGCACAAACTAAAAAAGCTTCTGATGGATCTTCACAGAAGATCTAGGAGTATCAGGTTAATAACAACAATAATAAAATTTGAATATCAAAACAAATTAAAATATGTTTATCTTCTACAATTTTAATTTCAACTTATTTTAATTTGTTTTGATATTCAAATTTTGTTATATTTCTTCTATCAAGTAAAAGGCCTTTCTATTTCATTTTATATAAAACAATAATAATAATATCGGCTTCCTGTTCACCGCATATTTAATTTTGGAGTTCTTCCTGAGTGGTAAAGATAAAAAATATCTGATCGCCAACACCAAATCTGGAATCTTCAAGGTTAAAAATTCCCGCAAGATAATCGAAATATTAATGCCTATCTTTAATGCAAACCACACAAAAGACAATAAAGAGAATGAAAAAGTAGAATGAGATGAAAGTGAGCCAGGTATTAATTTAATTACACTGTTTAATGTTTAATATATTGAAAAAGCCTTCTGTTAAGTGAACATCCCCTTTTTTATTGAATTTTTTATCCATTCAATAAATTAAAACGTTTTCCAATAAGAGTTTTTATTTTGAATAGCCCGCTTTCTGGACAGCTGTCATCATTTGACATTTGACAAGTAAAAACTATGCCACTAGTAAAGGACGATATACGCTTCAACAACGCAATGGAAGTGTTAAAATTCGCAAAAATTGTGCAAATTCTCGACCGGCAGTAGTGAAACTAGTAGGAAAATTTGAGCTGTTGGGACAAGTTAATGATGGAAAGAAACGAAACCGTGTAGGGTTAATAAGCAAAGAATTGTCTCGGAAAATCCAAGAATGATTATTGAAAAGCCAATCCATCCTCAACGTATCACAGTTTGGTGCTGTTTTTGGGCTGGCGGTATGATTGAACCTTACTTATTCGAAAATGCGGCAGGTGTAACCGTAACGGTGAATGGATAATAGCCATCGAATAATGATTAATGCTTTTTATGGCCGGAATCGGAAGATATTGATGTGGATGACGTTTACTTTCAACAAGACGGCGCTACGTGCCACACAAGCAACGAAACAATCGCAGTTTTGCGAAAAAGTTTCTTGTACCTGTTATTTTTCGTAGAGGTGATCACAATTAGCAACCGAGATCTTATTATTCAACACCTTCAGGCTTTTTCTTTGGGGCCACGTAAAAGATAAAGTCTATGCCAATGCTCCACAATCGATTCCTTAGTCCTTAAAGATGGAATTCGTGAAATTATCAAGAACAAACTGCAGTAAATGCCTGGATTGGTAATGGAAAAAATTCATAAAAAGGATATGATGATATATTTTTCCATTGTTAATGGCATACCTTTCATTTCACGTTATTATACTCGTTTTTTATTAATATCAAAATGAAATTTCTTACTGGAAAACCTTTCAGTTTGTGTTTCATTGACTTTTTCTCAGTTTTTTTGACACTGTAGTACGAGTAAATATAAATATACAGTGTGGTCCAACGAAAACTTAACACCTCGATTTTCCGATTTTGAAATGAAAATGTGGAAAATCGCTCGGACCCGGCAATTTCTGATTCGAGGGGGAACAACTTGTCGGCTTTTCGCATCCCCTTAACTGCAACCCCCTAACGGGGGTGAGATCAACCCCTTTATTTTGAAAGAGGATGAGGGGTGTTGCGATACCTCATTTTGAAGAAAATATCGATTACTATCCAATCCTGAAATTTCGCTTCAAAATCTCCATTCACTTCCATGCAGTAATGAAAGTTTCGCTGAAAACGTTCACGTACGTTACTCAAGATTTCTGGTGTAATTTGCCGGCATTCATTAACGATCCGAGTTTGCAAATTATCCAGTGACTCAGGCTGGGTAGCGCAAATCTTGGATTTCAGGTGACCCCATAGAAAAAAGTCCAGTGGAGCCAGATCAGGTAATCTGGGTGGGCACCCTCCTTTCAACCCAGGCGTGAGGAAAATTTTCATCTAAGAACTGACGATCCGGTTGAACGAAATGAGGTGATGCGCCATGTTGTTGGATAGTTTGATGGTCCTCTGCATTCTCCAATACTTGCAGGAGGGCTGGATAAATTGCGTTCTCCAATAGATCTAAATAGATTTGGCCAGTGTGATTACCGGGTGTAAAAAAGGGCCGATTATGTGATTTCCATAAATACCCGCCCAACCATTTAATATTTGGGGACGCTAAGTATGCACCTCACGAAATAATCTTGGATTTTCATCTGAACAATACCGAAAGTTATGCTGGTTTACAATACCGTTAAGGTGAAATGAACATTCGTCCGAAAAACATATATCAAACATGTAGTTTTGATTAACGTTAATAATTTCAAAATTCAAACGAAACCGAATTTATTTCATTAACTTACATAGGCCGAAAATCTGAAAAGATTGCATCTCTTTTAAAACCATTAATTCTTTAGGCAGCTTAATAAAAAATAATAAAGATGTCATTCTTAAAAACAAAAAATCAGGAGTTTATAAGTTAACATGTAGTGATTGCCCATGTGTATATGTGGGCCGTTCATTCCAAACAAGGATACGAGAACATGAAAAAAGTTATATTATAATGAACCGAATTCAACTTATGCCAACCATTTGTTAGAGACTGGCCATAATTTTAATATGAACTATGAAATATTAAATATCGAAAACAAAAGTCAGAAACTAAATCTGTTAGAAACTTTAGAGATGAATAAATATAATAAAAGACAAATTTTATTGAACGATCAAATAGATTTAAACAGATCCCCCCTACTTAATAGTTTTCATTAATTGTAAACCATCTCTTTCCACCCCTCTATTTTTTGTACCAGAGCTGTGTATTTAAGGTCATGTTTTGCATTGTATACCTCAGTTTAAATACTCACCTTATGAAGTCATGGTATGACGAAACAATTGTCGTGTAAATCAATAAAATAGCGGAAGTTAACATTTGTTTTTCTTATATTAAAAAATTAACAACATAACTACTAAATACCTTTGAAATGTGTCGAATACGAATAATATTCTCGAGAAAATTCCACATTGACTCTTTTACTATTTTCGCTGTTATTTCATTATCGATGGATATTTTGAAGCGAAATTTTAGGGTAAGATAGTACTCGATCTTCAAAATTAGATATCGCAACACCCCTCGTTCTAATCTATGATTGTTTCGGTCTTTACTTGATGGAAATTCATCTTGAAAATATGAATAAAAGCAATATTCTAATTTCCGCTAATATTTTATTAACACTACGATCGTTACGTCATACCATGACTTCTTCAGGTGAGTATTAAAATATACTGAGTATACCATGAACAAGGAATAAATTTTATAGTACATGGATATAACAGAAATAGAGGGGGTGAAGAGAGTTTTATAATTCTTTTGGAAATCTGAAAAATGATTCAAAAAAGATTCAACAAAGGGGAGCTACTTAATTCTGTTTGGTTATTCAATAACATTTTTCTTTTATGATATCTAATAATTTCTAAAGTTTCTAACAAGTTTAATCTAAAACTTTTGGTTTCTGAGTGTAAAATTTCAAAGTTACTATTAAAACTATGTCCTGTGTCTAGAAGGTGCTCTGGGTAGGTTGAATTTCCCTTTTTGTTACAATAACATTTTTCATGTTCCCTAAGTCTCGTCTGGAACGATCTTCCTGTCTGACCAAAATATACAAAATGGCAAGTACCGCAAGTTAACTTATAAACACCTGATTTCTTGTTCTTAGACGTTTTATCTTTATTATTTTTTATTAGTTTTCCTAGGGAGTTATTCGTTGGGACCAAAAACAGAAAAGGTAGCTAGATATTTAAAGAAGAATCACAATTTTAGAATTTCTGTTAAAACGAATAACTCCCTGGGAAAACTAATAAAAAATAATAAAGATAAAACGTCTAAGAACAAGAAATCAGGTGTTTATAAGTTGACTTGCGGTACTTGCCATTTTGTATATGTTGGTCTGACAGGAAGATCGTTCCAGACGAGACTTAGGGAACATGAAAAATGTTATTGTAACAAAAAGGGAAATTCAACCTACGCAGAGCACCTTCTAGACACAGGACATAGTTTTAATAGTAACTTTGAAATTTTACACTCAGAAAACAAAAGTTTTAGGTTAAACTTGTTAGAAACTTTAGAAATTAATAGATATCATAAAAGAAAAATGTTATTGAATAACCAAACAGAATTAAGTAGCTCCCCTTTGTTGAATCTTGTTTGAATCATTTTTCAGATTTCCGAAAGAATTGTAAAACTCTCTTCGCCCCCTCTATTTTCGTTATATCCATGTACTATAAGATGAATTTCTTGTTCATGGTATACTCAGTATCTTGTAATACTCACCTGAAGAAGTCATGGTATGACGTAACGATCGTAGTGTTAATAAAATATTAGCGGAAATTAGAATATTGTTTTTATTCATACCCCTCATTCTTATTCAAAATCAAGGGGTTGTGCTCACCACCGTTAGGGGGTTGAAGTTACGGGGATGAAAAAGGCGGAAAAGTTGTTCCCCTTCGAATCAGAAATTGACAGGTCCGGGCGATTTTCCACATTTTCATTTTAAAACCGGAAAATCGAGGTGTTAAGTGTTCGTTGGACCACGCTGTATACGTTGTTCAGTTCTGTCAACTTGTCCAGTTCTGGTACGAACCTCGTAGATATTCCACGTATTCATAGCAGGTTTTTTCCACGAAAACCTCGCAGAAAAACTTCAACGGCAATTCCGTCCATAAGGCAGGATCTAAATAACGAATAGTGAGAAATTTACGTGTAGAATTTCAAGTCAAACGTTCGCCAGGGATGATGTGCTTTCTTTGCAAATAAAATGACGTTGTTAAAGTTGCCGGATATCCGCAGATTCGGATTACCGCAGAGCGCTACGGCACAGGACGCATACGTAAACAGGAATGTTCTTGATTCCGTAATATGCCATTCTTATGGAAATTCCATCTTTCCAAAAAGAAGGTTATACGGGTACAAAACAAAATCGAGATAATCCGGTACCCGCAACGGTGATCCCGGTCGCAAAGGCGTAGTGAGGTATGGGGTCTTTACGGGAAGTTTTCGGGATGAATCTCCGAATAAAGTTTTTATATATTATGGACTTTGTTATGATATTTTAATGAGCGTAATCCTGTCCCTGAAGGGTATTCCTGGAAATGCGGAACGTTAAAATTCCGGACAAAACACGGTTTTTTCGACAAAAAACATAAATTCCTTCTAACGTTTTAATGAATAATCCAATGATCCCCAAACATTATATCGTCAGTTATTAATGAGTATGAACTATGGTAATAGAAAGTTCTAGATTGAACTTTAAATTGAAATAAAACACATTTAAATTGAGATTGAAGCCAAATTTTTTTTTAAATATTGGAAGGAGTAGTCCGTTACTTTGTGATAGTTCATTTTAATGGAATGAAATAAGAAATTACTTTGTTTTCTATCACTTTTAATTATAACTGATATACAGTGACTCGAGTTTCGTAGTGTTTACTACATTTTCAAACTGAATGAACAAATTAGATCTCAACTATTATATATTCTGATTGTAGGCTTCGGCAGAGCTTCGAAGAGAGGGGTTTTCCAAAGTTCCGTCTGTTCGTTAAATAGGTTTATTATTGGTACGTGCCTCTTATGTTTTTCAATTTCTATGGATTCCAGGATGTCAAGTTTTTTCCCTCTCGCTTCCACGTGCATGATAACAAGGTTGTTCAATTCTGGGAACGTGTGATCTGTATTGAAGAAATGGTTCGCAAAATTGGAATTATTCTTCCGGTTCCTAAAAGCATATTGATGCTCTTTGTACCTTTTATGGAAAGGTCGACCCGTTTGTCCTATATACACACTATTACACTCTTGATAACTTAATTTATAGACTCCAGAATTATTCAATCGGTTCTCTTTGTCTTTCGGATTAAAAAAGGGATTAGAAATTTTATGGGAGGGTGTGAAAGCTGTTACTTTGTTAATTTTTGACAAAATTTGAGCTATTTTTTGTGAAATTGGTCCAAAATATGTTAGTTTTATGAATTTATTGTTATTATGATCTGATTTGTAGATGGGGTAAATTTGTTCACGAATTAGTTGCTTTTGTTTTTTGTTTATGATGGAATTTATAGTTTTGGTTTCGAACTGATTTTTCGTGGCTATTTGTCTGATTGTATTCAATTCCCTCTTTAACGTAATATTATCTAAAGGAATTGAAAATGCTCTATGTACCATTGATCTGTAAGCAGCTAGTTTATGATTGATCGGATGGTTTGAAAAATTTGGTATTGTTGTATCAGTTGATGTGGGTTTTCTATATATATATCAAAGGAAATTTCATTATTACTGTTAATTAAAGTTAGGTCCAGAAAATTTATTTTATTATCAAATTGTGTTTCCATGGTGAATTTGACCTTATTGTGCAAACTATTAAGATATTCTAATGTTTCATTTAATTCTGAATGTGTTCCGCAGAAGCAAGCCAATATATCGTCTACATACCTGTACCAAAAAGTGATATGCTTTGCGTGTGTGGATTTCAGAATTTTTCTTTCAAAACAGGACATGAAGATTTCACGAAAACTAGCTCAAATTTTGTCAAAAATTAACATAGTAACAGCTTTCACACCCTCCCATAAAATTTCTAATCTCTTTTTTAATCCGAAAGACAAAGAGAACCGACTGAATAATTCTGGAGTCTATAAATTAAGTTGTCAAGAGTAAAATAGTGTGTATATAGGAAAACGGGCCGACCTTTCCATAAAAGGTACAAAGAGTATCAATCTACTTTTAGGAACCGGAAGAATAATTCCAATTTTGCGAACCATTTCTTCAATACAGATCACACGTTCCCAGAATTGAACAACCTTGTTATCTTGCACGTGGAAGCGAAAGGGAAAAAACTTGACATACTGGAATCCATAGAAATTGAAAAACATAAGAGGCACGTACCAATAATAAACCTACTTAACGAACAGACGGAACTTTGGAAAACCCCTCTCTTCGAAGCTCTGCCGAAGCCTACAATCAGAATATATAATAGTTGAGATCTAATTTGTTCATTCAGTTTGAAAATGTAGTAAACACTATGAAACTCGAGTCACTGTATATCAGTTATAATTAAAAGTGATAGAAAACAAAGTAATTTCTTATTTCATTTCAATTTTTTTTTATTTGAAAGATAATTTAATGACATTTATGTTTTAAAAATAATTTCCGACTAGCTCTGAGGAACCACATTCGACCAGTTCAATTTTGGACCACTCTTTCGAGTAATTCAGGTCTTATTTCATCAATAACACGGGTTATGTTGGCTTGATCGCATGATCTTGGAAGCTAATTAATTGAACATTATTTCTCGAAATAATGTTATCGCCAAATCTTTCTTTAAATAAATCAATTGTTACGGTAGCAGCATGAGGTGTAGTACCATCTTGTTGGAACCAGAACACTTCTGGGTCGATACCATTCAAACTTTGAAACAAATAATCATTGATCATCGATCTGTAACGAGCACCATTTACTGTAACATTAGCTCCAGCATCGTTTTTAAAGGAATATGGACCGATGATGCCTCCAGCGTGTAAAACACACCATAGAGTGCATTTCAGGATGCAATGGAACCTGTAGAACTTCTTGGGGATTGTTTTCACTCCATATACGGCAATTTTGCGTGTTTACATAGCCGTTCAACCAGAAATGAGCTTCATCACTAAACACAATTTTACGATAAAAAAGTGGATCATCTTCAAGCTGTTCTAGGGCCCAATCAGTAAACAAACGACGCTTATTATGGTCAAGTGGCTTCAGTTTTTGAACCAGTTGGATCTTGTATGGGTGTGGACCAAGATCTTTACGCAAAATCTCCTATGTGGTGGAAGCACAGAGTTCAACTTGTTGTGAACGTTGACGAATAGACAAATAATAATAATAATAATAAGTTTATTTGCCATAAATTATCAAATTACAATATATTACTACAATAGCAAACAAACCATGGACCACCCCAAGGAAGCAAATCCGCGCGGGGCTGTTGGCCAGTGTTTATTCTCAAAATTCTGTGTATAGGTATATGCACAAATAAATACATACTCACATATACAGATATATACACACATATAATATGGGAAAAAAAAGCAGATGTAGACACAAAAACGTGTAAATACTAAAAAAGCTTCATCAAAGTAAATACACAACAGAAAAAAGAACAAATAACCAAAAAATATATAAATAAATAAAACAAAATGCAATCTAGATAATCCAGATCATCATTAACTCTATGACTTACAGCAGCGATATTTTCTTCTGTACGTACATTTTTTATCTTGTTGCATCGAGTAGAGAAAATGTTGTCCGAAATCTATCGATAGTTCGACGAGTAAGCTGCTCTGAGGGACGATTATGTGAACCATAAATTTCACAAAGTGCTCTATTAGTTTGGCGAATAGAACACTGATTTTGAAAAAAAAATTTCAAAAATTTGTAAACGTTGTTGTGGTATGAGCCTTTCCATGAATTTGTCAATGCTCACTGAACAGAAATGTCAAAACAACATGGCTTCTACCTTCTGTCAAATCACAGTTATCCCTATTGAAAGTTCTATCACTGTAGAAAAAACAATCGATACAAGTAAAGAAATGTACTTTCGATATTTTCACGTTATTAACGCAGAATAAACTTTCCTCATGCTCTAATCGGACCATAATTTGCCGTAATGCTCATTATTAGCATATTCATATTCAAATAAATCAATTCGGTTGATCTTTACCAAAAATTATTAATAAGGAGTTTGAGCTATGGTAATAAAAAGTTCTAGAAATCGAGACAGTGTAACATACATTCTGTCAAGAAAGTACCGGGAATTGTCGATTTAAATCTGGCGGGGCAATGAGGCAGGTAAAATTTTTTTTCCTAGGCTGGTACCACTGTCCTTAATTACTATGCCAAGCTTGAGCGGGATCTGTCAACTAGTGTGTTTGCAATAGCTGATATGTCAGTCGATGTCAGAGTGCGTGCCGATTTTTACTATGGGTGATTACGTTGAGCAAAGAATTTGTTTAAAGTTTTGTGTTGCAAATGAATTTTCGTGTGCCGATGCATTGAAAATGTGGCAAAAGGCCTTTGGTGATAATGCTCTATCGAAAACTCGTGCATATCAGTGGTACAGAGCCTTCAAGGACGGTCGTGAAGTGGACGCCCATCGACGGCTTCGATCGAAGATAACGTCGATAAAATTAAGGAAAGGGTGCTGGAAAACCGTCGTACCAGCTTGAGAGAGATAGCACATGATCTTAAGATATCCCACGAGTCCGCACGTACGATTTTGATTGATATTTTGAGCATGAGAAAGGTGGCCGCACGACTCGTACCGAAAGACCTGAATTTTCTTCAAAAACGTCATTGCGAACAGGTTGCTTCAGACATGCTGGATCGCTGTAATTCCGATTCTACATTCATGGAACGCTATATAACTGGTGATGAGACCTGGGTCTATGAGTACGATATGCAAACAAGCCAGCAATCATCGGAATGGGTGGCAAAAAATGAGCCGAAACCGAAAAAACCACGCCAAAGCCGCTCGAAAATGAAGGTGATGCTCATTGTTTTCTTCGATATCCGTGGCGTGGTGCACTACGAATTCGTTCCAGAGGATCAGACGGTAAACAAGGAGTATTACCTAGGCGTTATGAAACGTTTGCGTGAGCGTATCCGTAAGAAGCGGCCAAATTTGTGGGCGAACAACTCATGGATTTTGCATGACGATAACGCGCCTTTTCACCGAGCTACGATTGTGACTGACTTTCTCGCCAAAAACTCAACAAACGTGCCTCAGCAACCACCGTATTCGCCGGATTTGGCTCCGTGCGACTTTTTTCTCTTCCCAAAACTAAAATTGCCCCTTCGTGGCACCCGTTTTGAGTCGATTGAAGCCATAAAACAAAATTCGGCGCGAGAGCTAAAGTCCATCCCGGAAAGCGCCTATAAAAAATGTTTCGATAATTGGAAGTGCCGTTGGCATAGATGTATTGACGATTAAATGTAAAAATGTTGTTTTAATTGAAAATTCCCGGTACTTTTTTGACAGAGTAGTATATCTGTATAATAATTCTATACTCAAACAAACTCGACAAGGGTTTGTTGATCACAGAAGTTTTGTTGATCACAAAACCTTGTCGAGTTTGTGTGACTATAGAATTGTTATACAGAAGTATGTTACACTGTCTCGATTTCTAGAACTCAGCCGAATTTATTTATTTGGATATGTTGAAAAAGTCACATCTGTTTACCAATCTTTTTTTGCCTGCCGGGATTCTAATAGTTGTTAGTTTTAACCTATTTTTATCACCTATTCTACATCTGTATATACATAAATACCCTGTCCTACTTGTAAAGTCTTCAGTTGTCTGAACAAGGGATGGTTAATTTCCGAAACTCGAGCCACAATTAAATGTATAAAATATCAATTTATTGGCAGTAAAACATATTAATTTCTACAACTTGTTTTGATTATGATCAATTACCAAATAGTAACGACTGAAACACTTCAGTATCTAAATTTCAACACTTTATATCTCGAAAACGAAGCATTTGCTTGCCCATATTCATAGAACGTTTATCACCCCCTCTTCATTTGTACTTCCAATTTAAGAAAATTCTGTGTAAAACCAATACACAGTTCTAAGGAATTAATTAAAAGATTCTCTCAGTGGTAAAATTTGCATTTTGAAATTGTGGTTATTTCGACTCTGGCAACACTTTTGTCATGCGCATTTTGAGAGAAAGTTAGTTTTATATTTGGCATTAATGAAATGGGTCGATTTACGCTTGAACAAATCTGGGAAATATCAAAAATTTATTTCCAAAGTAGTGAATCTTCTATCCCAACTGTTAGAAATTCATGTTAAAAATTTAATGGAAATTATATGGTTTTGTTGTATGACAAAAACCCCGTTCACGTTCTCGTCCGGTGATTACACCTGAAAACATTGCTGCTGTAGCCCAGAATGTAGCTGAACATCAATCAACATCAACTCGTCATCGTTCTAAAGAATTGAACGTTTCTCGCACTTCTCCGAGGAGAATTTCACATGAAGACTTGGTTATGAAGATTTACAAAGCTCAACTAGTGCAGGAAATGAAGCCTCATGACCATCTCATACGTTTGCACTTCGCCTAATGGGGTTATGATGAACATTTTTCAGGAAAAATCATCTTTAGCAATGAAGCTCATTTTCACCTCGAAGGACTATTTTTTGTGGAGATCTGTTAAGGATAAGTGTTACACTGACCATCCAGAAAAGATGGATGCCATGAAACACGAAATCGAAGTTTCCATTCATGAGATTGAGCTCTAAACATTCGACAATGTGATGAAAAATTGGATGGGGTATTGTAGCCAGTCGTGGAGGTCATTCGAATGATATTGTTCTTGTTTCGTGAATGTCAAGTTACAACCTTTCTAATAAAGTCATAATTTCAAAAAATTATTCATCGGTTTTTATTTATAGCCGATCGAAAATGAAAATTTTAAATGACCAGCCTTTTACAAAAATGATATTCAACCTAGAAAAGTGAAGAATTGCTCATTAATTTCACACCCATAGTTAAAACACGCAACCTGTCGCCTCTACCAATCGTTCTTGCGACTTCAGAACGCCCCATTCGCGTTCACAACTCATCACAATTTAAAATTGGTCGCTTGAAGGCTCCCTGCTGGAACGACTTCCGAATTCCGTCAGTATAAGATGGTGCCAAAAGGCGTTCCATGCCGAAAATTACCCCCTCACATAAAATTGATTCCCGCTATTCGCCTCCATTGTTTCTGGAAAGGAAATTAATCAGCGTTTGAGAAAAATTGCGACTTCATTATTAGCGAAGGATAAAAATTGGATCACTCATGAAGGGATGCCTCCGGCCAATAAACTTTCCGAGTGATTGATAGGGCCGCTTACGATCAGGTAGGTGTTTTCCGCTTTCTTTCATTTTTATTTTTGCCAATTTGTTTCCGTTTCTTGTATCGCCTGAGTGTTTGCATCGGAAAGGCTTTCAGGGAAACGCAGGGAATATATCTGCTATTATTATGGTAGATAAAGGACCCGTGGGAACTGGATTGGAAATGTTTATGCCTGTGGTTCCTTAGAATATTTCGCACAGACACAAATTTTCCTTTATACACAATACATTTTTCAGAACAGTATTGATGACTTTTTATTTTTATTCAAATGTTAATGGCAGTGCTTGAATTTTAGAGCAAAATATGCTTTAATGCGATAAAAACTTGAAACAGAGAACTTTAAAGAAAAAGTTCATTAATTGAAAATATCAGAAATCTGCAAAACTTTCGCTAAATACCGGGTGCTCAAGTTGTCTCTGGTCAAATTTCAAAAGGTTCTATAGAGTATGGTACAATTATTTTTGGTTGTAAAGTTACTCAAGATTCTATAGGGTTTTCCAATAAGAGGTTTCATTTTGATATGAAAAAACGAGTATTTTTCAGGAGACATCAATGGATGCTTATTTCAACAGAAAGATAGGTAAGATACTGAATTGTTTCAGCCGTTACTACTTGGTAGTTGATCATAATTGAAACAAATTGTAGAAATTACTATGTTTTACTACCAATAAAAAGATATATTACACGTTTTCTTGTGACTCGAGTTTCGAGAAGTGAACTATCCTATCATCAGACAACTGAAGACCTAACAGTGGTACAGAGGTATTTAAACAAAAAAGATAAATATTTTGAATATTTCAATAGATTCTAGGTAACACCTTATAGTGGTACATAGGTTTACAAGCGGAACGTGATAAAAAACCGGGTTAAAAAAGATGGGCTTTATAACAGATATAGAAATGTTGGCAATCGACAAAGAAGGTTGTTAAACGGATGGTACCCATTTCAATATCTCAAATAATTTTTGGGGTTTCATAGCTCAAACTATATAAATTGAAGACTATTTTTGAGAGAGTCAAACAATCACAGACAATAATGATGTCACGGAAGAAATCGATAAGAGAATACATAGTGGAAATAGATGTCTATGTGCAATGAATTATATTTGATTTATTCATTTCCAATAAAGTACATATCACAGAATATGAATATATTTTTAACCCATCCAAAATTTCATGAGGAGTCAGGTACAATTTTGTCTAAAAAGACACATAAGTATATAGAAATAAAAAATGTGTAAAACAAAATAAAACAAAACATTAGTAAAAAAAAATAAATAAATAAATTTGGCCAGACAACAGTATTTCATAGAAATATATTTTTTTTTTAAAAGAAGTCTACTATTACTATGTTTGGAATAGGGTCCTTTGCGTTAAATAATACCGATGATAATTTGTTTTGCGTTTTGAGGGCAATGTTGACATCTAATTTTGAAAGCGTATCAATCGATGATCCATAGAGCCTTCGCATTGCCCTCATCAAAAAATGACCGCGAAGCTGAAGTCCGAACTATAAAATCAATAGCCGCGAACAACGGTTTCCACCCTAATATAATAGATCATCTAATTCGATAGAAACTATCGAAAATAGCTATGAGCCAAATTTATCCCATCATAAAAACTGAAGAAAATGAAAAATTCATTTCTCTATCGTACTTTGGTAGCAGAAGTCAAAAAGTGGCCAATAGTTTTTTAAAATTAGATGTCAATATTGCCTTCAAAACGCAAAACAAATTATCATCGGTATTATTTAACGCAAAGGACCCTACTCCAAACATACACAAATCAGGAGTTTATGAGTTATCTTGTTCTACGTGCAGTATTAAATATATAGGACAAACAGGACCTTGCTTCAAGACGAGGTTCAACGAACATAAAATGAGTTTCATGAAAAATAAACAAAATTCTACTTTTGCCACTCATTGTCTAGAAAACGATCATTCCTTTTCCACAATAGATAATCTTAAAATTTTACATGTAGAATCAAAAGGGAAGAAACTCGATTACCTAGAATCTGTTGACATTTTCAAATTAGTTCAGAATAACAATAATGTAAAAATAATGAATGACTGTACGGAGCTATGTAAATCGAAAATATTTGAGATATTTAAAAAGTAACATCTGTTTAAAACCTTTTTCAACGAACATAAAATGAATTTAATGAAAAGTGAACAAAATTGCCGACATTCCGATATCTGTTTTTAACCCGGTTTTTTTATCACGTTCCGCTTGTAAACCTCTGTACCACTATTAGGTGTTACCTAGAATCTATTGAAATATTCAAAATATTTATCACTTTTGTTTAAATACCTCTGTATCACTGTTAGGTCTCTAGTTGTCTGATGATGGGATAGTTCATTTTCCGAAACTCGAGTCACAAGAAAATGTGTAATATATATTTTTATTGGTAGTGAAAAATAGGAATTTCTACAATTTGTTTTAATATGGCTTTTGCCTTCTGTCAAATCACAGTTATCCCTATAGAAAGTTCTATCACTTTGAAAAAACACCCGATACTTCTTCATAGCAATTTTCAATATATATGTAGATTAACAATTCAGAAAATTTTCTCGTTTAATGTGAGCTTGAGACTTAGAAGGTTGATGGAAATTTTGGAGGAGAAGAAAAGAATTCACATAGCTTTGGACGAACAAATGAATTAATTTGTCCATTCTGTTTGTTGGATTCTCCCCATAAATAAGCAAGGATAGTTCGTCAGATCTTCCCGAAGTAAACGATCCCAAGATTAATTCCTCGGCCATTTCTTCTTGTTTTTGTAGTGCGAAATTGGAAGATTAATAGTAGCGGAGATCAACGGAGACGAATGCATCTCGACAATTAATCTTACGGCGGAAAAATCGAAAACACTGTAACAATCCCTCACTGTTTCCAGATGAAAGAGGAAGCGTTTGCTGTTTTTTCCTTTCTTGAGCCATCCAGTCGCATTCTTCACATAACTTCTGCCTGCGACATCTCGGGAAAACAATAAACATTCCGATTCACCCACAGATAAATCCCATTTTCAGCTTAATTACATTCCCTCCATGTTTTCCGAGTTTTCGGGAGGACAGAGAGGGAAATTCGCCGAAGGTGAAACATTCGAGGTAACTTTCGCAAAGTTGCGAGACTGAAACGTTTACCGAAGCGAAAAAGTCCGTTTCAGAAAGGCAGATAAACATGAAAATTAGATGTCAAGTTCACGATGGAATGGAATTTACATGGGGAGACCGCTAAATAATTTTTGGGAGTTCAGCCATAGAGTGTTCTGGGAACGAGAATGGGAAATAATTCGATAAGTTACGCGTGGGTTGCCTCCGAGGGTCTTGCCTCACGAAGACTAACAAAAGTGGGCAGAAAACAAGTTACTGTGAGGCTGGAAATGGTACAATTTAATTTGAGTGACATTTCTGTAATATCAGAAGAGTATAAGGAATTCCGCAAATACCCAAGCGTACAATAAAAATGGCGAAAAGCTGATTGGCGCGATTGTTCGTGTCACCCACGATCCTCACCAAATTTTGCATAAGTATCCTTTTCTGTAATTTTCGAATTTTGAGCTGAAAATGGACTAGATTGGACTCAGTGATGAAGAATGCGAGGTCAAATGGAATTCTCTCCTGCCGGTCCGTCCGTAAACACGCGACTCCCGAAAACAAACAATAAATGGATTCTAATACAAAATTATTCAATATATTAAATCTGAATATTAGATCAGTAGAGGAGATTCTGAGCTTCTTGAAGAAGTATTGGGTAAAAAAGCTATTAATACTGCATTTATAACAAAACATTGGATGTCAAGTATCGGGTGTTCTTTTAGAGTGATAGAACTTTCGATAGGGATAGCTCAGAGCAGTGCAAACGACAGTCACTGAAAGTATAAAACACTCTCTACTGACGGTTTAGCACGATATCATCATTGCCGTTCCAGATCCCAAATCATTGGACATGTCAAGAGTTCAGACGTTGGACAGCATCAGCGGCGAAAGAAGAAACCGCCAAGAAATTGACTCTAATCCGGAGAAGTCGGATAAGATGAGATCAGACAGATCGCCCAGAGAAAACACGCGGATCCGCAGATCCTGAAATAGAGGACAGACACGCAGTATGTGGTCATTAGTTTGTAAGTGACCACAAGGACAGGAATCATCCGACAAGACCCAGCCTGAAGAGGTTTGCCCTGAATGGGCCATGACCTGAAATAAAGCAAGCCAGTGGAAAAGCTGGTCTGAACCAGGAGTTGTTCTGGACAAACCTGTCGAGCGGGATCCAGCCGAAGGTGCAACGACCGGTTTCGGACTCCTAGTCAAACTGCCAACGAGACAATAACGCCTCAAAGTACGACCCGGAGCAGCGGCGCACCACTAGAGACCAATCCTCTGAACCGATAGAAATAGTAGGAAGAGAAGTGTCTTCAAAATTGAAAGGAAGACCCTTCTTTAGATGGTAGTGAGCTGCTCGATATAGTATGTAGTAGTGCACCGAGTTACTTCCAGTCGCCACCTGTAATGTCTCCGTAGCCACAGTGCGACACATTGGGGAAACCAAGAGCAAGAAGTGCCTCTGTGCAGACATGGGAATGCTCAACTCGATGGAACCAGGCCGCAGCACAATAGGAGATGATGGGAGAAATATACACTTATATAAAAGTGAGAATGAACGAGATTGAGTGCCTCCCAAGGACCGTCTCAACCGCATCAACCTACAAGCTACAGCCTTTGATTTCTCACGCAGCGCCTTCACGTGTGGCAGAAAAGTAGGTCCCGAGTCTACCAGAACACCCAAATACTTGTGCTCGCGAACCCAACGGAATGGCACACCCGAAACACATACCCTTGGAGGGCGACCTACGTGCAGACTTCCCCTCAATAATACTGCAGCGGATTTACTCATCGAGACGGTCAGCTTGTTACGCAAGAGCCATTCGACCGTAACATCAACTAGACGTTGATGTGCAGTCTCGAGAGCGCGATAACTGTTTGCTTCAACTAAAAGCGCCAGATCATCGGCATAGTCGATAGCAAGGTGCTCCCTCCTTCGAAAGTAAAAACAGCAACTCATCGAAAACTAGATTCCAGTGTAAGGGTTCAAGTATTGAACCCTGAGGAGAGCCTTTCTCAAGACCTCTAGACCGGGGAAAAACGACATTTCTGTCAGAACAATAACTGTGCAAGAGACGAAGCTGGTCTTGAGGGATGGACAACCCTCGAGCAGGACGGAGGATACTTGGCCACCAAAGTGAGTCGAACGCACCCTCGATATCTATAAAAATGGCAACAACGTATTTGTAGCTAGACTCACGAGCATAACTCACTAGTCGGAAGACAGCATCTTCAGTAGATAGACCAGGCCTAAGGTCATACAGCAGGAGCGAGCAATTACGGATCTAAAAGGTCTTCAGAGAGACAGCTCAACATAAGCCGTTCGAGAACCTTGCCCAAGGTTGACAGAAGGCTAATAGGTCGGTAAGATATTGGGTCCTTAATGTCAAGATCGTCAGATTTTAATAACAGACATAGTGTTACCGACTTCCAGATTTTCGGAAAATAGCCAAAAGAAAGGCAAAGGGTACAAAGTTTAAGATGGGACTTAGGAATCACTTCCCAAGTTCTTCGACGTATTGGGCCAGTGATACCGTCAGGGTCAGGAGCACCCCGAAGAGGAGAAGCCATGATGACAGACCCTAGTTCGGATTTCGATAGGGATAACTGTGATTTGACAGAAGGTAGGAACCATGTTGTTTTAACATTTCTGCTCAGTAAACATTGACAAATTAACATAGAAACACTCATGCCGCAACAACGTTTACAAATTGTTTGAAATTTATTTTCAAAGTCAGTGTTCTATTCGCCAAACTTATAGAGCACTCCGTGAAATTTATGGTTTACATAATCGTCTATGAGCAGCTTATTCGTCGAACTATCGATAGATTTCGGACGACATTTTCTCTACTCGACGCAACAACAACAACAAGACAAAGAACTGTATGTACAAAAGAAAATATTGGTGCTGTAAGTCATAGTGTTAATGATGATCCAGATTTGTCTATTCGTCGACGTTCACAACAAGTTGGACTCTGTGTATCCACTACATGGAAAATTTTGCGTGAAGATCTTGGTCTACACCCATACAAGATCCAACTGGTTCAATAACTAAAGCCACGTGCCCATAATAAGCGTCGTTTGTTTGCTGATTGAGCCCTAGAACAGCTTGAAGTTGATCCACTTTTTTATCATTAAATTGTGTTTAGTGATGAAGATTGTTTCTGGTTGAACAGCTATGTAAACAAGCAAAATTGCCGTGTATGGAGTGAAAACAATCCTCAAGAAATTCTGCAGGTTCCATTGCAACCTGAAAAATGCACAGTATGGTGTGCTTCACACGCAGGAGGCATCATCGGTCTATATTTCTTTAAAAACGAAGTGAATGAGGCTCGTTACAGATCGATGATCAATGATTATTTATTTCAAAATTTGAATGGTATCGACACAGAAGTATTTTGGTTCCAACAAGATGGTGCTACACCTCATGCTGCTACCGTAACAATTGATTTATTGAAAGAAAGATTTGGCGATAACATTATTTCGAGAAATGGTCCAATTAATCGGCCTCCAAGATCATGCGACATAACTCCACTGGATTATTTTCTTTGGGGTTCTGTCTACTCATTGATATATGCAAAAAAGTTATCGCAACGCCCTTCATCCCTATTCAAAATCAAGAGGTTGTGCTCACGCCCCTAAAAAGCGAAGTTGAAGTTGCGGGGATGAAAAAGCGGAAAAGTTGTTGCCCATCGAATCAGAAATTGACGGTCCGAGCGAAGTCAGAAAGTCGAGGTGTTAAGTTTTCGTTGAACCATCCTGTATATGTCCCGATTGGATGTTAAAGAATCACAAGTTCCATCACTAAAAATGTTCAACAAAATAATTCAAAAAGGCCTTTTTCTACTTTGCTTTTTTGAAGACTATATAGCACATTCTCCAGAGAAAGAACCTGATTTTGGACCCAAATCTGTTCAGTAAGGAGTTATGTGAATAAAAAATTCATGAATTAATTCCAGCTGTAAAATGTTCTAAAATTAAATTTTTAGAGAGTAACATAATTACTCTGCCTGAAATGTTAGATATTGAAAAACCTTGCATCAAGTGAAAAACCCCTTTTAATTAATTTATTCTGTATACAGGCTGCTCAAGTTAACTCTGGCCAAAGTTCACAAGGTGATTCAACAGGCAATCCAGAAGTTCCTATAGAGTATGGTCCGTTATCTTTTGTTGTAAAGTTATTCAAGATTCTACAATTTTGTAACGTTTCACAATTTTTTCACTAAAAATATAGCATAACTAGAAAACTATCATTTTGGAATTTTGGAAAAAATTCTATTTTTCATATAATATATCGAGAAATAAGCTTCTTCAAACCTTGTAAAAAATATTCTTCCGGCTTCTCCTCAGTATAGGTATTAATTACTACCTTCAGTTTTTCATTGTCGGAAAATCGCTTTCCACGAAGATAGTTTTTCACATTTGGGAATAGGTAGTAGTTACTGGGGGCCAAGTCTAGACTGTACGGAGGGTAAGTAATTTTTGGAAGCCACATTCCCGCACGTTGTCGTGAAACAGCAACACCCCCACTGTAAGTTTTCCTTGCCTTTTTCCCTAAATTGTTCCTCCTTAATTACGCGAAGTACTTGCATATGATGCTGCTGTGATGCTTTCACCTTTTTCAGTGTATTATATCATTTAAACACCTTTAGATTCCCAAAAGACCGTAGCCATTATTTTCCCAGCGGATGGGGTGACTTTAAACTTCTTTGGGAGCTGTGCATCCTTTTGAACCCTCTGCATGGATCCTTGTTTACTCTCAGGCTCATATTGTAACCAGCCGGTTGAACGGCCCGCTCGAGTGAGAGTCGTCTTCAGTGCTTTCTCTGCCTCTTTTGAATTCACTGTTAAGTGAAGTCTTGGTTAACAGCAACCATCTCTTCATGAACGGTTATTTGACTTTCTCCCTGCTTAGTGGGAAACTTTATAACGGTGCGATACTCGATTTTCTTCATCATTGTGGTGTCAGTCATTCTGATCGTCTTTGACTGAGGATACCTAGGAAACTAATGATCCTAAATTAGTGAAATTTTATATTTATACCCTCAGTTAAGGTCATCAGTAAATGAGGTAATTAGATTACTCAAATTATGAGCAAATCACCCCGATACCGATAAAACATTGAACGCCCCTCGTATAACTTGAAATCATCTCCATTCTGTATATTTTCAGTTGTGAATGCAATAATGAGGTGAAGTTTAATTCATTTAACTGGTTCGAAAATGAACGTAATATCAAGAGCGATTATTTTGTGGCATCGACTTCATTAGTGCGTCTATTCAAGTCTGCTTTATTATTAATAAAATAGTCGTCATTCCGGATTGCGTTGTATAGAAAATATTCAATAATTAACTGCATGGGGCATGATAAACTTATATTTCGCTCATCAGGGAATTCTATCTTGGATGAGTCAGAGCAGTCGTTTACTCGGCTTGGGTCCTATCTTGAAGTTCTCAATTATGCTCATGAATAAGAAATGCTGGGAGAGTTGACCATTATGTGTAGCAGTTCATTCGTAATTTCCTTCAGGATAATTGAATTTTCTCATTTAATTTCAATGTATAATATATATTTCTGCTATGCATAATTAATTAATATACTAATTTACCTTGAAGAGTTAAGGTACAGTGTGGAAATACAAAATTATTTATTTCATATTGATGAATTATACTGAGAAATTCCTTAAAGTCAGAACGCTCTGGATGGCTTTATGAAAATACGGTTGTATCGGGTGTTTTTTTAGAGTTAAAGAAATTTAAATTGAAATAAAACGTATTTAAATTAAGATTGAATACAAGTTTCTTTTTATTTGAAAGATAATTTTATGATATTTATGTTTAAATTTAATTTCTGGCCATGTCCACCACGACCAGCTCTGACGAACCGTATTCGACCAGACCAATTTTGGATCACTTTTTCGAGTAATTCAGGCCTTATTTCATTAATAACACGATGTTGGCTTCTAGAGCGTCTATTGTTTCTGGTTTATCAGCATAAACCAATGACTTGACACAACCCCAAAGAAAATAATCTAGTGGAGTTATGTCGCATGATCTTGAAGGCCAATTAATTGGACTATTTCTCGAAATAATCTTATCGCCGAATCTTTCTTTCAATAAATCAATTGTTACGGTAGCAGCATGAGGTGTAGCACCATCTTGTAGAAACCAAAACACTTCTGGGTCCATACCATTTAAATTTTGAGACAAATAATCATTGATCATCGATCTGTAATGAGCACAATTCACTATAACATTAGCTCCAGCATCGTTCTTAAAGAAATATCGACCAATGATGCCTCCAGCGTGTAAACCAAACCATATTGTGCATTTTTCAGGATGCAATGGAACCTACAGAACTTCTTGAGGATTGTTTTCACTCCAATTTTGCTTCTTTACATAGCCGTTCATCACAGAAATGAGCTTCATCACTAAACACAATTTTATGATGAAAGAGTGGATCAACTTCAAGCTGTTCTAGGGCCCAATCAGCAAACAAGCGACCCTTATTATGGTCAAGTAGCTTTGGTTCTTGAACCAGTTGATCTCGTATGGGATAGACCAAGATCTTTACGCAAAATTCTCCAAGGTGTGGATGCACAGAGTCCAACTTGTCGTGAACGTCGACGAATAGACATCTGGATCATCATTAAAACTATGACTTACATCAGCGATATATTCTTCTGTACGTACGTATCTTGTTGTTGTTGTTGCATGGAGTAGAGAAAATGTTGTCCGAAATCTATCGATAGTTCGACGAATAAGCTGCTCTGATGGACGATTATGTGAACCATAACTTTCTCGATGTGCTCTATAAGTTTGGCGAATAGAACACTGATTTTGAAAATGAATTCAACAATTTGTAAACGTTGTTGCGGCGTGGGTCTTTCCATGATAGTTTGTCAATGCTTACTGAATAGAAATGTCAAAACAACATGGTTTCTACCTTCTGTCAAATCGCAGTTATCCCTATCGAAAGTGTCATCACTCTTAAAAAAAACACCCGATATAATTTAACGAAATTTCGATTATTAAGAGCGGATTTTTGTACCCACTAAAAGCAGGAAAGTGAAAGTAGGAAAAAGCCAGCTCAAATTCAAATTTTATTTGGATACGTCTAGTGATTGATTTTGAGTCTGTCGAATTCATTGATGTTGATATTCAATCATTAATTATGAATTTTCGATATTTAATATTGAGTTTCATTCATCTATCATAGTTACCAATCGTTAACTCAATAATGATGTCGATATTTGATTGTCATTTATACATCGAAGTCGTGTCAAAGACACTTTTAAGTTATTGTGACTTGTGCACTTCTAAATAATTAAATTTTAAAGCTTTTTTGCAGTTTGGGGTGAAATAGCCAGCCAAATACCAGAGGCATTGTATCCTTTTTGAGGGTAGTAACGCAACAGATGTGGCCAAAAACATTTGCAATGTTTATCGTAAATGCCAAATGTGGTTCTCTAAGTTCAGATCTCTTTGACTCCTATCGACCAGGAAGACCAATAATATTAGACAACGACATGCTAAGGGCAGAAGTGAAAGCAAATGCAAGTCAGACAATCAAGGAATTCTCAAACACCCTTAACCAACCTTGGTCTACCATCCAAGAACATTTGCAGCAGATTAGAAAAATAAGCAGAGCTGGTGTTTAGGTACCCCATAATCTGTCCGAAGAGAACAAAGTCTACTGATCCACTACATGCAACGTATTGCTTCAACGGCACCATGCAGAATCGTTTTGGATCGCTTAATCGCTGGAGACGAAAAATAGGTCTTATAGGTTGAAACCTGGAGAAACTGTTGATACAGGTCTTTAATTTTTAAACAAATCGAATAAAACGTTTAATTTTTTTTGGCTTTTCTTTTTTTCTACCATTTCAGAAATTTTATGATTCTGGTCAAAATTTCAACTAAGAAAGTTATATGAACAGTAATGAAAAAGTGACCCGTTTTTTCTGCTCGCCAGTGTATTTCACGAGTATCAACAATCATCAAAAACACACATAGATTTCCACTAATTCCGATGAAAAGTCCGGGTGTTATTAAATTGCATTTCATGCAATTATTTTGTGACGATGTAGTTTTTTCAGCGAATAATCGGTTGGAATATTTGAACAGAATTCATTGTATAATATTGGACAACAGTTTCAAAACAAATTTGTATTTGATTGTGTTAATATTGATGCCAAGTTTATTTATATTTCCCGTAATATTCATCAAACAGTATTATGGTTGCTGCATTGATAGAGGATAAAAATGCTCATCGACAAATCATTTCCTTCATGACACACCAATTGTTCCAGTTCATTACTGTATATTCATTTTTTTTCGATAAAAACTTATATTAAAATAAATTAATACGGCTGATCTGTACCAAAAATCATTAATGAGGAGTATAAGCTATGGTAATAGAAAGTTTTAGAAATCGAGACAGTGTAACATACATCTGTATAACAATTCTAAACTCAAACAAACTCCACGATTTCTAGAACTCTCTATTACCATAGCTCATACTCCTTATTAAAGACTTATATTTGAATAACTGCATTACTAGAATATTCCCTAAGAAAAATTGTATATCGGTTCAATAATGAAGGATTTTCCGATAGGAGGTTTCATTTTGAATAGCTATCTGGGCAGCGGTCACTTTTCAAAGTGTCATCTTTTGACATTTGACAAGTAAAGACTAGGCATTACTAAAAATGTAACGATAAACGCTTCAACGATGCAGTTAAATTGTTAAAATTCACTTTTTCAATTGTCTCGGTCTTTACTTGACGGAAATTCATCTTCAATATAAGAAAAACAAAAATAGCGGAAGTTAACATTTGTTTTTCTTATATTGTTAAAATTTACTACAAAAATGGTGAAAATTTTGCAGTCACAGTTCTCAAATTCAAAGCACATTTGGGGACTTAGGATTTTAAGAAAAGGTTATTTGAATGACTTCAGTATTTTTCATAAACCCACGTGTACAGATATCACAATTCATTACACATCGAACTATCCTATTAACCAGCAAATGGCGGGATCAAACACTTCTTCCTCTTATTATTTTATTGTATATATAATATATAATTATATTTTGGTTTAATCTCATTATATAAATGTCATTTGCTTTTAATTAAGGCCATAATATGCCTCACAAGTTTTGTGTGATTTTTGTGATGAACAAATAATACGTTGGATTTATAAAGTTTTCTTAATTTAGTGTTTATTCAACAAGGATACCACGAGGTCCTTCTGGTAAATTATTTATTGTTAACTGATAAAATAGAAAGGCCTTTTACTTGATAGAAGAAATATAACAAAATTTGAATATTAAAACGAATTGAAATATGTTTATCTTCTACAATTTTAATTTCAAAAAAATTTTTTATTCAAAAAACTTTTAGAATTAAATTTATGTGTGAAACAAGCACCGCTTACATTTAATAGACGTATATAATCAAAATATATAATCAAATTCAAATTTTGTTATATTTCTTCTATCAAGTAAAAGGCCTTTCTATTTTATTTTATATATAATATATAATTATATTTTGGCTTCAATAAATCTCATTATAGAATGTCAATGAATTTAAATAAACATTAAAATAACTCTGTTCTTTGATTTTGTTAGAACATATATCAATCTTGAATTATATAGTTGATCTGTGTTTCGAAGCATTAGTCCTTTTACACGTGTTGAGAGATATAGGTTAGTTTTTTGATTTTGATATATGGAATATAATTGAGGGCTGAAGACGGAATTGCTTAGAATTATATTTGTTTTTTGAAGATATAGTGCATTTTTTTAGAGATTTCTGAATTAACTTATTCGAATATTTAAATATATTAAATATTTCAAATAAATTATATTCTTTGAGAAGTCCTTTAAGTGTGTTCATGTTTTTAAAAGGCAATTGGTGTTCTTAAAGGTAAGACCAGAAACAAAATTTTGTCTTCTTTAAATATTTATTTATTAATTTTAATTACTTTCGTATATCTGTTGGTTTATTTATTCCATTGACATTATATATTGAGTTTTGATTATATACGTCTATTAAATGTAAGCGGTGCTTGTTATAGACATAAATTTAATTCTAAAAGTTTTTTGAATGAAACATTTTTTTGAAATTAAAATTGTAGATGATAAACATATTTCAATGTGTTTTAATATACAAATTTTATTGTTAACTGATTTCATTTTTTAAAGTTGTAAAGTTGGACGAAGACCCCATTCGATTTGAAATTGTTTTTTGAGGATGTGCTACATGTTTTGAGAGATTTTTGGAGTAACTTATTCAAATATTGAAATATAATATGAATATTAAAATAATTTTATATATCCTCTATCAAGTATAAACCTCTATTCATTTTATTTTATTCATAATATATAATTATTTGGTTTCCTTAACATTCCTTGTGCTATAAGAGTAAAATTGCCTTTCAATCTTTAAGATCAATGGTAAACCATAGAACTTTTTATTTCGAGTCAACATTAGACTCCATTTCAATGTTCAGTATTCATTTGTCAAGATGCTTTCTGAATTGTTAAAGGTAAATAAATATTTTTTGTTGATTGATGTTATATTTTATTGAATATGAATATGATTGAGTACTGACGAAGCAAAGTCTCTCTTAAAACTTGTCTTTTAGTAATGTTTTTACATATCTTGACATTTTCTAAAAAGTAACTTAGATATCTAATAATATTGAATATTCTAAGTAAGATAGTTTCATGATGACATTCTTAAGATTATGTTGAACATTTTTGAAAGATATCTGTTTTCATAAAAGGGGTGAGCAGAAACAAAATTTTGTCTACTCAAAATATTTACTTTATAGGATTTTTGTTAACAATTTATATTTATTGGATTTTGTTATATCATTTGGATGTCTTATGATGAATGTTCATTTTATATGTCGTTTGATATAAGGAGTACATATATGACATTAATTTAATTCCTGAAGTTATAATATTAAATATAATTTTCTGAAATTACATATGTAGAACGCTAACAGAATAGAAATATGAATAAAAACAATATTCTAATTTCCGCTAATATTATTAACGGAAATTAGAATATTGTTTTTATTCATATTTTCAAGATGAATTTCCGTCAAGTAAAGACCGAAACAATCAAAGAGCTAACAGAATATATCTGTCAATTTGAAAATCAAAACAGATTTAATCTGTCAGTCTTCTACAATTATTATTTCGAAAAAATTTTTATTCAAAAAACTTTTAGAATTAAATTAATTTCTACATAAGCACCGCTCATATTTAATAGACGTATATAACCAAAACTCAATATACAATGTCGAATGGAATAAATAAACCAACAAATATAAATATTCATTTAAAATTAATAAATAAATATTTGAAGAAGACAAAATTTTGTTTCTGATCTTAACATTATGAACACCAATTCATTTTCAAAAACATAAAACACAACTTGAGAACTTCTCAGAAAATATAATTTATTAGAAATATCTAATATATTTAAATATTCGAATAAGTTAATTCAAAAAACTCTCAAAACATGCACTATATCTTCAAAAAACAATTAGAATTCCGAAAATCTTTTCATCGGCCCTGAATAATATTCAAAATATCAAAATCAACTAACAATCAGTATATCTTACTCTCAATTAGAACAAATTGTAGAAATTACTATGTTTCACTACCAATAAAAATATATTATACACATTTTCAGACAACTTAGTTGTCTGATGATGGGATAGTTCATTTCCCGAAACTCGAGTCACCAGAAAATGTGTAAAATATATTTTTATTGGTAGTAAAACATAGTAATTTCTACAATTCGTTTTAATTATGATCAAATACCAAATAGTAACGGCTGAAACAATTCAGTATCCTACTCTCTGACTATTTATAGTGTTATATTGTTGGTTTATTTATTCCATTTGACATTGTATATTGAGTTTTGATTATATACGTCTATTAAATATGAGCGGTGCTTATGTAGACATTAATTTAGTTCTAAAAGTTTTTTTAATAAAAATTTTTTTGAAATTAAAATTTTAGAAAACTGACAGATTAAATCTATTTTGATATTCAAATTTATTTATATTTCTTCTATCAAGTTAAAAGCCTTTTTCTATTTTATTTTATACATAATATGATTATATTTAGGCTTGAATAAATCTCATTGTGGAATGTCAATGGTTTAAAGAAAACCTCATAGTTTTACAGTTACAGTTTTACAGTTTTCTGTGATTTTGTGACAAACGTGAACTATCTTGATTTTTAAAGTTAGTGTGTTTAAGCAATTATCCGGTTAACACTTTGGGGTAAGATATACTGATTGTTAGTTGATTTTGATATTTAAAATATTATTTAGGGCCGATGAAGAGATTACCGGAATTCTAATTGTTCTTTGAAGATATAGTGCATGTTTTGAGAGATTTTTGAATTAACTTATTTGAATATTTAAATATAGTAAATATTTCAAATAAATTATATTTTTTGAGAAGTCCTTAAGTTGTGTTTTATGGTTTTGAAAGGGAATTGGTGTTCATAATGGTAAGATCAGAAACAAAATTTTGTCTCCTTCAAATACTTATTTATTAATTTTGAATGACTATTTATATTTGTTGGTTTAGTTATTCCATTTGATATTGTATATTGAGTTTCGATTTTATACGTCTATTAAATATAAGACATTAATTTAATTCAAAAAATTTTTCGATTAAAAATTTTTTTGAAATTAAAATTGTAGAAGACTGACAGGTTATATCTGTTTTGATATTCAAATTTTGTTATATTTCTTCTATCAAGTAAAAAGCCTTTTTCTATTTTATTTTATATCTGTAGATATTGAAATATTCAAATAATTTCAATTGACAATTTATGTTTGTTGGGTTTTTTATTCCATTTGATGTTATATAATGAGTTATTAAATATAAGCAGTTTTCGAATAAATTTTTTTTTAATTTTTAATTGAAATTTATAGGAGGCTAACAGATATTCGAATTTTGTGAGAATCTTTCTATCAAGTAAAAACCTCTTCTACTTTTTCTACTACAAAATGACATAACCTATAAATCCCAAATAGGAATGTCGATGGTTTACGAAAGGTGGAACATTTCTTATTTTTGATACGGTTTATGGTATTTTCTTAAAAAATGTGCAGAGTTGTTTGAACTGATTAGTGTCAACGTAGTTATTGTGAACCCTGTACACTCCACACGAAGATACATCGTCTCATACTCGTGCGTCTGGCACAAAATCAAATTGTCCCAATAAAATAACGACGCAACAATAACACAATGAAATTATGCAAATTCGGGCCAATTTGCGACACAAACTAACCTGACATCTTAACTTCATCGTCATTGTTAAACACCAGCCAGTAAGAAAAAAACTTGTCGATCTCCAATTCGGCCGTCAGCTGTCCATCGATGCCCGTGGTGTTCGGCAATTTCGAAACACCCAGTACGCGCGCCGCTTCGCAGGCGAACAGCAGGAAACAGATGCCGGTCACCGGTGTCATGGCCTCCTCTCAGAGCCGTCGCGATATCAACTGAAGAGCCGCGGCTGAACGCGTTCTCGTTGCAGCAGTTCTCGCGTCTAGTGTGCTGCGCGATCGTAATTTCTTTCATTCAGGCCGGCGAAGGCGCTCAGATTGTCGACGACTGTTCTGATGATCGATAGGGAGACTGGGTGCACGAAGTGGTACTTGAGGATGACGAGCAATATTAGTCCGGTGGATGTTTCCTTTGATAGCCCGATGGCTGGTTGAGACAGTGTTTGACTTTGCCGACAAGCCTGGCCACGTTTGGCGTTTATGGCGAATTGGAATCACGTGTCAAAACTGGATATTTCGGTATCCCTGGCTGATTAACTTATGGAACTATTAATTAATCAGACCAAAGTTATTTGCGTGTATCAAATACAACCCTTGATAAAATAATAAGGAACGGTTTTTTACTTGATAGAAGGATTATTACAAAATTTGAATATCAAAACAGATTTAATCTGTTAGTCTTCTACAATTTTAATTTCAAAAAATTTAGTTAAGAAATTTTAAGAATTAAATTAATGTCTTTATAAGCACTGCTGATATTTAATAGACGTATAAAATCGAAATTTATCATACAATATCAAATAGAATTAAGAAAAAACAACGAATATAAATTGTCAATTAAAATTAATAACTAAATAAACAAACATTTTTTGCTTCGTTCCAGGCATGCGTACTGAACTCTTCAGATAAACGTACGAAGCCCTGTTTGTTACAAAATGTATTGTTTTCTGATCCTATATTTATGAAAAATAACTCTTTCTCAAAAATATAAAACATAATTCTAAGAACTTCTCAAAAACTAATTTATTTGAAATATTTAATATATTTAAATAAATTACTTCAAAAAACCTCAAAACATGTAGCACATCCTCAAAAAATAATTTCAACTCAGATAAGACTAGTTCAACTTTACATATGAAAAATAATGAAATCAATTAACAATAAATAAAGACATTAATTTAATTCTTGAAGTTTCTTAACTAAATTTTTTGAAATTAAAATTGTAGAAGACTAACAGATTAAATCTGTGTTGATATTCAAATTTTACAACCATTTGAAGTATAAAGTACACCGGAAATTATTGTCGCTCTTTTACAGGGTGACAAGATAAACTTCGGACAAATTTTACTGTTGAAAAAATGTATATAAGACAGTAATTTTTTTCCACAAAAATGTTTGTACTACTGCAACAATTGTTTCACCATGATGCGGCTTCTTCAGGTATTACATTGTACTGTCTGATGGTATTCAGTGTAATCGAGTTTAAATACATTGTTAGGTACGTGACCAAATAATGGAAGCACGTGTCATAAAAACTTCTGGTGTTTATTTGAGTTTGCCGCTAAAAATGCCATTAAGGAAAGATATTCAGTAATGGAGACTTATCACCATCTGTTTGTTCGTTCAAAAGGATTTTACGGGCATTATACCTGTTGATTTCAAGAAAAAGTGTTAATCTAGAACTTTTGCTTTCAACATGAATAATTTGATGATTATTGTTGGAATTATGCCTGAATTCCTTAAGATGATTAGCATATGTCGAATGTACTGAATTGGATATATAACCCCTTTGGTGTTCTTGGACACGTTTCTTGAATGATCTACCAGTCTGGCCAATTTATACTAAAGGGCAATCTTTGCAAGTCAACTTGAAGACTCCGGATTTATTTTGCTCATTTGTTCGATCTTTATTGTTTTTTATGTAGGTACTAAGGTTATTAATTTTCTTAAAAGCCGCGTTATAATTGAAACAACTTTTGAAATATTTAGCAATATTTTCAGATAATCCATTGACATAAGATAACGAAAAATATTTCTGTGTATTGTCCTCTTTTATGATTAGGTACACGAGACTTAATGCCATTTTCTTTTTTTATTGGATACCATTTTGTCTATAAGAAAGGGATTGTAACCGTTGTTTGACGCTTTTTGTTTAATAATATTTAATTCTTTCAAAAATTGTTCTGAATTCAAAGGGACATTCAATAATCTATGAATAAAATTATTATATGCTGACATCTTTTGGTTGGTGGGGTGGTTTGAAGTTTTATGTATTGTGATGTCTGTATGTGTTGGTTTGTGAAAAATACTAAAATCATGTAAATTATTTAGTCCTGTTATAGTGAGGTCAAGAAAATTAATACTTTGATTCTTTTCTTCTTCGATTGTGAATTTGATTTTTGGGTGGAATTTATAATGAAATTCGTGAAGATATGTAGTTGTCGGTTGGTGCCTTTGAAACAACAAAAAATGTCATCCATGTCAGTCCGACCCTGATTATATTTAGGCTTGAATGAATCTCATTATGGAATGTCAATGGTTTAAAGAAAACCTTATAATACCTTACAGTTTTCTGTGATTTTGTGAGGAACATAGACTATCTGGATTTTTGAAGTTAGTCTGTTTAAGCCATTTCCAGTTACACTTTGAGGTTAGATATACTGATTGTTAGTTGATTTTGATATTTTAAATATTATTTAGGGCCGATGAAGAGATTATCGGATTTCTAATTGTTTCTTCACGATATAGTGCATGTTTTGAGAGATTTTTTAATTAACTTAGTTGAATATTTAAATATATTAAATTTTAAAATAAATTATAATTTTTTAGAAGTCCTTAAGTTGTGTTTTATGTTTTTGAAAAGGAATTGGTGTTCATAATGCTTAGATCAGAGACAAAATTTTGTCTCCTTCGAATATTTTTTTATTAATTTTAAATGACTATTTATATTTGTTGGTTTATTTATTCCATTTGACATTGTATATTGAGTTTTGATTATATACGTCTATGAAATATGAGCGGTGCTTATGTAGACATTAATTTAATTCTAAAAGTTTTTCGAATAAGAAATTTTTTGATATTAAAATTGTAGAAGACTGATTAAATCTGTTTTGATATTCAAATTCCAATAAATTACATTTGACAAAAATATAAATATATTTACATATATTGACAAACATTGAAATTCAATGTGCAATGAATCAATAAGGGGTTTGTTGAAACTTTTGAAGCATAAATTCTTCCACTTAGGAGAATACACCTTCTACCAGAATTTTCTTGATCTCATTTTTGAAGCGCACTCTAGATAGTGTTTTCAAATTCTCGGATAGTATGTTGAACATTTTCGAACCGTTATATATGTGCATATTTTGGGTTTTCTTCAGACGGTGAAATGGTGGCACATATTTGTCCTTTGTTCTAGTGTGGTGGTCGTGAACTTCTTGATATTTATGGAATTTGTCCTTGTTTTCAAAGATGTACATAAGATGTACATAAGACACTCGAGTATGTAGCATGACGGAGCTGTAAGTATATCATATTTCCTGAACAGTGGTCGACAACTTGCAATTCGGTCAGCACCAGCGATCAATCGAACAGCTTTTTTTGCTTTAGGAAGATGCTGCCGGCCATAGTTTAATGCTGTAGGTCATCCTTCCATGAAAATGTGCATGATATACAACGAGTGCTTCGTTTTCGGTAAGTGTATTTTTTATTTGCCTTATTGCGAACAATGCTGTGGAAAGTCTTCTACCTTATTCGATTAAGTGATGTTCCCAGGTGGGATTTGCACCAATTGTTACCCCAAGTAAGGAGATACTGTCCTTACTGCTGCGTTTCGTGGTGACAACTATCTCCTGTGTCTTTCTGGTATTGACTTTCATTCGATTTCTTTCGAACTATTGCACTGCGTCCTTTATTGTCGCCGCTGATTTCTCCTCGAGTACAATGTTAGTGCCAGCCCTGTTCAAGAATGTTGTATCATAGGCAAAAAGAATTTGATCATCCGCAACAACGTTATACATCAAGTCGTCAATATATACTAAAAATAAAATAGATCCGAGCACCGATCCTTGAGGCACACCTACGGTTATTCTTCTTTTTACTGATAGTTTTCCTCCAAAATCCACAATTTGGTAACGACCTCGCAGATATGACCTGAACAGGTTTAGCGCTGGCCCTCTTATGCCAGGGTCAGATAGTACTCGATACGATCTTCAAAATTAGTTATCGCAACATCCCTCAATTCCAAATCAAGGAGTTGTACTCACCCCTGTTAGGGGGTTGAAGTTACGGGGACGAAAAAATGGAAAAGTTGATCCTCTCGAATATGAAATTGAGAGGTTCGAGCGACTTTCCACATTTTCATTTTAAAGTTGGAAAATCGAGGTGTTCAATTTTCGTTGGACATTATCAACTCTTTATTCTGAATGTTTTATCAATACTTACGAAAATCTGCAAACTTCCTGTTCTGAACATCCAATCCTTACTGTATAATTATCATTTAATCTCTCAAATAGCTGAAATGAATGTTTTCAAACTGAAAAAAACGCTACTTTTTGACTTCCGGTACGCCACTGCTCAAGGTCCAACCCAAAATCCGCAAAATTGGAATCGTATAACCTTCCGAACGGGAAAAATTTCATTGTCGAAATTTACGACGCATGGGGTGTAAAAAGAGATAATTGGAGCGAAATCCAAAATAACAATAACGAAAGAAAATGGCGTTAATGGGATAAGCGGCACGGCAGCTGGCTGTCAATTCTAATCGAAAGAAAATTAGGGAACACGCTAAAATTATTCATGATTTGCGGATTCAATTCCGTTCCGGAATTGGATAACATAATGCAATTCATTGCCGATATAATTGTTGTAATATTCTCTTCCAACAAGATCCGCCAACCATTGCATTCGATCCCGAATTAGATTCTTGCTCGGGAAGAATGTAATGGGTGATAATCTTGTTCGCCGGGATACGTCTGGTTTTCATGGACGAACCTTGTGAATTTCATCAGATCAGAGATATCCGGTGATTCATTTGGATGTATTTTTTTTGATAAAAACTATTGAAGAGATCCGTATCCTTTAAGGATCATGCGAGTCACAGAGTCCCTCATAGATTATGTAAATTCCACCATTACGTCATTGTATTTACCCGCGTTATTTATGTGTCAAATACTCTGTGGCACTGTTATCACGTATGTGATTATTGACAATAACAAAGCAGAACAATGTCCTTATAGCATGCCATTGTATTTTGAAGCGCCAAGAGGAGGATTCTTGGAAATAAACATCCTGAGCGACTTAGAAACTTACTCAAGATAATAGTACTTATAACAGTCCCCCTTGGTAACTCTTAGTTAGTAAACTTCTCTTAAATGCTTCTAATTAATTGTATGCTTTACATTTTTGAATACCACCTTAGTCCTAATGTGAAATTAGTGATTGCACGCACGTTCATTGTACTTCCATTCATCTCTTTTCATTCATGTATCTTTGCTTAAGTGTTATTTAATCCGACCGGAATGTTTTAACTAAAATGCATTGCCTTTGTATATAACTAAAGCGGCAAGACCCTCATAAGTTATCTATTTGTATTGTATACTTTCTCTCGGTACCTGGTTGCTTTTTGCTGTATTTGTAAATAGTGGTTCTTTATCTGCGTTATACTTGCTCATAGGGATTTTTTATTCTTATTAATTTCTGTGCTTGATATGTAACTGATTTGCTGTACTTTTGTGTGATCCCACTGTTACCTGTTTCTTTGTTTGTTCTTACTGTAACGTTCATTAACACGCCTAGGTGATGGGGTACTGTAACTATTTTATAATGTCAGTTTGTGTAACATATTTGCCATATGCACGTACCTTGAGAAATTGTATTCCTTGTGAACCAGTGGCGTTCTTTAGGGTTAATCGCTGAGTAGTCCTGGTAGAAGATGACATATTGTATAGAGACAGTAAATAGCTCTGGATATCCAACGCTATTGTGATAATATGTGAGCGTGTGCTAGATCATTGTTCCGAGGTATTGTGATATCCCCAGGGATTAGTTTGCGTGACCCTTCAGGTAGTGTTCGGTTCGTTCTTCAGAAATACATGAGCCTTCCTGAGCCTTGACCACCCCAAGGAGGTCAGATACAGTCCATTTGATAGTAACTTTTCCGGTCGACTCGAATTATGTTAAATCTCCTCTTCAAGGAGATCTCCTGGGCATACCACAGTTACCCTTACCTTACCGTCCATTTAAACTTATCCCTCGCGATGGTTTGGTTCTGCACTGATTACCGGAAGTGCAGTTGTAGGTGCGATTGCTAGCTGTATCCTGTCCCTTCTAACTCCGTCCGCTGCATAAGAATGATATCCAATATAGGCGAGTTACCGACCTAACGATATGTAGTAATAAGTCATTTAGACCCGGGGCGCTATTAGGTTTACTGTGGAGTTTTCCGAACCACTGCGTAGAGTAGATTTAACCACAGACTGATGAATTGTTTCCATTCATTGAGGATTGTGGCTTTTTACTAATAGAAATATATTATTCTGGCGTTACTGTGTTTTGAATGTTTGAACTTCCTGTCACTGTTTCCTTGCTCTCGTTAGGTGTAATTTGGGTTGTCTACACAACGTAACGTCCTATTCTCCGCCACTAGACGATTACGATAAAAAAGTTAGCGTTCTTTAGAGTACTCCGTATAATCCAAGATATCTTAGAGTATTCCGTAAAATCCCGGATCTTTTAGATTACTCCGAATAACATGGGATACGTCAATATGAATAAAAACATTTTTATTTTATAATATTTATTATTACACAAAGGTCCATTCTTCACAATTAATTTTAAAGATAATGTTGTCCGCGACTGCGATTCACAACGTCCATTCTGAAGTTCCAATTTTCAATTACGCGTCTGAGTATTTCTAGTGGTACTTGGCCAATAACACGAGTAATATTGGCCTCCAATGCCTCAAATATCGCCGGCTTATCCATACAGACTTTGGACTTCACATAGCCCCAATAGAAAAAGTCGAGAGGCGTGATATCACACGATCTAGACGGCCAATTCTTTGGTCCAAAGCGTGAGATGATCCGTTCGCCGAATCGCTCTCCCAGTAAAGGCTTCAGTTCTTGCACTAGTTGAATTTTGTAAGCTGGGTGTGGTCTATTTGGTCGAGTATTATCCAAGAATGAAAATTGGGCCTCAAACTTACGGATGTTAGAGCTAAAGCGCCCGATTCACATTCCTCGTAGAACACCAATTTTCGCGACAAAGTTGAACAATTTGTAGACGCTGTGCCGGGCTGAGTCTTTTCATTATGAATTGTTGAACATTACTGAACAGAAATTGCATTTCAATTAACACGAGGCAAGCGCAATCTGCAATTAAATCCCCACCACAATAAGTACCTCTAAATGAATCATCCTTTACATAGTTTGCGTTTTTTCAAAAAAATTATCGATTTTTTCCATAGTTTTCAGTTTATAGGAATGGTTGACCTTTCGACATTCACGAATGAAAAACAATATAAATCAAATGACCGCCACTACTGTACTCCATTTCATCAACCCAATTTTTCAGTATATTGTTGATTGTTTGGAGCCTAATCTCATTGTTCCGTCTCATAAGAGACACCGCTCTGTCTATGTTCGATATAATCAATTCTCTTCTTTTCGATACTTAGGTCTTTCCATGTTGACAATTTCAGTCTGGCAGTTTTGAATTTTGTCATTCGAACTGTGTGTTTTGAAAAACTAATGAATTTTTTCCATAGTTTTCAGATTATAGGAAAGGTTGAACTTTTAACATTCACCAATGAAAAACAATATAATTAAAATGACCGCCACGACCGTACTCCAATAAATTTTTCAGTATTTTGTAGTTTGGGGCCCAATCTCATTTTTCCGTCTCATTTGAGACGGCCCTCTTCTCTTTCGATATAATTAATTCTCTTCTTTTCGATTCTTGGGTCTTTCCATGTTGACAATTTCAGTTTAGCAGTTTTGAATTTTGTTTTTCGTGTGCCATATTTAGCAGGCTGTAACAGGGAGGCTCAAAAAATTAAAGTTTATATGAAAGACCCCACCCTATTTTTTGACATGGAATCACCCCCAAATTTTTTCAGGGAATATCAGAAATTTATGGTTATTGGTGATAACTCATGCATCTTGAAACTTGCACCGATAACTCCTTTTATAGACATCGGAATATTCAGCATACTGTCCTAATTCATATTATTGAGTTGATCACGTCTGATTACGAAAAAGTAGTTTTGTTTTCATTTTATTCCACATTCGTTCTGAAATGTGTTTGATGCATATAAATAAGAACTTTGTCATAAAAAAATATTAATTCAGCTGAATGAATGTAGATCACGTTCTAATTAACAGGGTCAATGATATCGAAGTATTGGGTGTTTTTTCAGAGTGATAGAACTTTAAATTGAAATAAAACACACTTAAATTAAAATTGAAGCCAATTTTTCTCGAAGGGAAAGATAATTTTGTGACATTTATGTTTTGAAAATAATTTCCGGCATATGTCCACCACGACTAGCTCTGAGGAACCGCATTCCAGACCAGACCAATTTTGGATCACTTTTTCGAGTAATTCGGGCCTTATTTTATCAATAACACGGGTTATGTTGGCTTCCAAAGCGTGTATTGTTTCTGGTTTATCAGCATAAACCAATGACTTGACATAACCCCAAAGAAAATAATCCAGTGGAGTTATGTCGCATGATCTGGGAGGCCAATTAATTGGACCATTTCTCGAAATAATGTTATCGCCAAATATTTCCTCTAATAAATCAATTGTTACGGTAGCAGCATGAGGTGTGGCACCATCTTGTTGGAACCAAAACACTTCTGGGTAGATACCATTCAAATTTTGAAACAAATAATCATTGATCATCGATCTATCACGAGCATCATTCACTGTAACATTAGCTCCAGCATCGTTTTTAAATGAATATGGACCGATGATGCCTCCAGCGTGTAAGGCATCCCATACAGTGCATTTTTCAGGATGCAATGGAACCTGCAGCACTTCTTGAGGATTGTTTTCTTAAAAAAAATGTATATGAGACAGTTATTTATTTCCACAAAAATGTTTGTACTACTATAACAATTGTTTCACCACGATGTGGCTTCTCCAGCTATTACATTGTACTGTCTGATGGTATTCAGTGTAACCGAGTTTAAATACATTTTTAGGTACGTTACCAAATAATGGAAATGCCATTAAGGAAAGATATTCAGTAATGGAGACTGATCACCATCTGTTTGTTCGTTCAAAAGGATTTTACGGGCATTATACCTGTTGATTTCAAGAAATTCTAAAAGTGTTAATCTAGAACTTCTGCTTTCAACGTGAATAATTTGATGATTATTGTTGAAATTATGCCTGAATTCCTTAAGATGATTAGCATATGTCGAATGTACAGAATTGGATATATAACCCCTTTGGTGTTTTTGGACACGTTTCTTGAATGATCTACCAATGTATACTAAAGGCCAATCTTTTCAAGTCAACGTGTAGACTGTTTTCACTTCATATACGGTAATTTTGCTTGTTTGCATAGCCGTTCAACCAGAAATGAGCTTCATCACTAAACACAATTTTACGATAAAAGGGTTGATCAACTTCAACCTTCTTCTTCTACCTTCTGTCAAATCACAGTTATTCCTATCGAAAGTTCTATCACTCTAAAAAAACATGCCATACTATCTTCTACTATATAAAAATAAGTCCGGTTTTCCTCCCTGACGCTATAACTCCAGAACGCACGAACCGATTTACACGGTTTTGCATTCGTTGGAAAGGTCTTGGGCTCCGTGAGGTTTATAGCAAAGAAAATTCAGGAAAATTCAGGAAAAATTCAACAGAAAAGTGGGGAAATCGTTTTTCACATACAGCGCCATCTCTCATACATAGCATGTACTACAAACCAATACTTCAAGTAGATGGCGCCGGTGCGTGATAAAGTGTTTGACAGCTACTCATTATTCTCTGCTCAGTTAATTTCATTTAAGCTCAGTGTAAATTATGTGGATCGTGCATTTGAAGTTAAATTCAACACTCTGTCCATAGTCCAAAATGCCTAGAGAACGACGTGCGAACATCGGCCGCCGCACAAGACATGCAAGCCAGCAACAAGTCTATTCAAGGAACTTAAGCGAAGAAAGACAAAATATAATAAGAGAAAATGACCGATTGAGACATCGCGTGAGCACACGAAGATCATTGGCATCATACAATCGCTTGGCATTCCAATATGATCCCACTGCGAACTACAGTGATGATGAAAATTTGGATACTGCAATGCGTTAAAGTTCAAAAGAGAAACGGTTGGATTGTGCTGCGCAAGTGGAAAAGTCAAACTGGATCCATTACTTACACCACCACAGCCACTGAAAACATTGTTTGATGGAAGTGATCCGGATTCCAGCTATTTTCTTCAACACATCCTTGAATACAATAACTGCTTTCGCATGATTTCCTTTGGAGCTAATATCATTCGAGAAGGCGGCTTCATGCCGACTTGCAAGGTAAAAGATACAACACACATAACCAATCACTCAATGAATTGCAACACATAACAACTGCATATACACCACACACTACACCATCACACGATTTACAACGTATTCATGAACAAATTTTAATGATTATTTGCAATTACAGATACAAGGTCAAATATATCATTTGCATGGTTCAATGGTGCCAACAAAAAACAAAAAATGTGGTTTACCAAAGAGCACTACAATGAAACAACTAAATAACACTTCATTTTAGTAGGTAATTGAAATGAATTTATTACTGTTGTGAAATGAAATAAATATTTTCCTTTTCAAATATATAACAAAAAAATTTTTTTTCTTTATCTTTTAATCACCAAACGAAATGTTACATAAAACGAATCTGGTGGCGAAACGGAGTTCGCCGGGTCTGCTAGTTTTAGTATAGAACTGTATAAAAAATTCATATTGAATCATATTCCTTCCTACTAACATGTACAACAAATTTATGATAAGTTCATCATTTTTTAAATAATCCTGGCCACAGTTAATTATTTTGGGAAATATGACGATAAAACTGAACTCGATCCAAAATTAAAAGTTCAATATTTCCGTTATATTATGAGAGTTGGCAGAAATACTGAAATTATAAAATTTTAGGTGAATGACCTGTTTTTGAGTGCCTATAACCTGGCGATATTTCATCAAAATGTCTCTACCCCACGAATATGGAACCGATAATAATCTGAAACTAATGAATGGATGTTATTGATGGAAATTTATGATCAAATTTAGGGAATTGTATCTGTTCAACCGACTGGCCAATAATTTGTAGCATTCTTTCTTACTTCGAATAATATTTGATATTCATAAATCAGATATGATGGCCAGAATTATTGATATTGAAACTAAAATCAAAATTTACATTACAGGGTGACATAACAATCCTCGAGCAAACTGTTTTTCATTTAACTTTATTGAACAAAAGAAATTAAACAAAACAACAACGAATAATAATAACATAAACATTTGGTACTAATATCGGGTGTTTTTCTAGAGTTATAGAACTCTAAATTGAAATAAAACACATTTTACTTAAGATTGAAGCCTTTTCTTATATGACTTCAAATTCAGAATTATATATTATACTAACTTCTACATTATATATTGAAACTATATGCAAAAACTATCAAATTGATATCCAAATATATAATCAATATAAAATATTTTTCAATGTCTCGGAAAAAACCTTTTTACATCCCGACTTGAAATGTATTAATACAAATGTATTAACAACAACTATATAAGTATGTATATTAACATATAAATACAAGAAAATCCCCTATTCCAAAATTATCTAAATTTATCAAAATAAAGGACCAAATAAAAATAATTGAACGAGAACTCGGAACATTTGATAGCTATTTCGGCCTATATGGCCTCATCAGAAATGTATTGAATTCAGATTCAAATATATAACAAGATCAAAATTCAACTTACCAAAATAAGATGAAACATGGAACGAATGAACTTGAAGTAAGCTTTAAAGTATCCAAAATAAAACAGAAATGATCAACGTATTGTTACGTATAACCTATAACTATTTGTACTCGGAACACAGAAAAACAATAACAAAACTTATTCACCCCAAATAATGTCCCATGATAAGAAAAATAACCAGAATTTCAAAAATAATAAATAACTGAGGAATATATTGTGGATATAAAGACTTTATATGTAATTATTTCATAATTTAAAAAACCAATTTTGATGTGAGTCAATACTTGATAGAAGTAACATTTAAATGACTTTAAATTCAGAATTATATATTCTAACTTCTACATTATATATTGAAACTATATACAAAAACTATTTTTTTTATTTGCGAGATAATTTCAAGAAATTTATGTTTTGAAAATAAATTTTGGCTATGTCCACCACAACTAGCTCTGAGGAACCGCATTCGACCAGACCAATTTTGGACCACTTTTGCGAGTAATTCCAGCCTCATTTCATCAACAACGCGAGTTATGTTGGCCTCCAAAGCGTCTATTGTTGATGGTTCACCAGCACAAACTGACTTGACATAAGCTCAAAGAAAATAATCCAGTGGAGTTGTCGCATGATCTTGGAGGCCAATTAATTAGACCATTTCTCGAAATAATATTATCGCCAAATCTTTCTTTCAATAAATCCACCATGTTTTTGGAACCAAATCACTTCTGGGTCGATACCATTTAAATTTTGAAACAAATAATCATTGATCATCGATCTTTAACGAGAACCATTCACTGTAACATTAGCTCCAGCATCGTTTTTAAAGAAATATGGACCGATGATGCCTCCAGCGTGTAAAGCTCACCATACAGTGGATTTTTCAGGATGCAATGGAACCTGCAGAACTTTTGAGGATTGTTTTCACTCCATATGCGGCAATTTTTCTTGTTTACATAGCTGTTCAATCAGAAATGAGCTTCATCACTAAACACAATTTTACGATAAAAAAGTGGATCAACTTCAAGCTGTTCTAGGGACCAATCAGCAAACAAATGACGCTTATTATGGTCAAGTGGCTTTAGTTCTTGAACCAGTTTGATCTTGTATGGGTGTAGACCAAGATCTTTACGCAAAATTTTCCATGTGGTGGATGCACAGGGTCAGACTTGTTGTGAACGTCGACGAATAGACAAATCTGAATCATCATTAATTCTATGACTTACAGTTCTTTGTGTTTTTGTTGTTGTTGCATCGAGTAGCGAAAATGTTGTCCGAAATCTATCGATAGTTCGACGAATAAGCTGGACGATTATGTAAACCATAAATTTCACTAAGTGCTCTATAAGTTTGGAGAATAGAACACAGATTTTGAAAATAAACTTCAACAATTTGTGAACGTTGTTGCGGCGTGAGTCTTTCCAGGATAATTTCTCAATGCTTACGGAACATAAATGTCAAAACAACATGACTTCTACCTTCTGTCAAATCACAGTTATCCCTATCGAAAGTTCTATCGCTCTAAAAAAACACACGATATAATGTAACTTTTCAAATAGTAGAAAATTGTGTCTCACTAAATAACTTATGTGTTTTTTTAATATTGGAAAACCTTTTTTTAATAACTAAGAAATTTCTAATAAATTTTACAAAATCTATGAAATTTTTGAGTATTTTGTGGTAAACCTCAAAATAAATTGAAAATTTTATGAATTCTGAAGTGAATATGCAACTGTCTCGAACCAATTCGGTTGTATAAATCTATTCACGCCGTCTTTCTCCCTATACCTGCGAAACTGACAGTTAGTTATACTTCCTTTCTCGGTTATAAATTGCAGTCGAATTGAATGCAAACAGGAAGAAATCCTATAGGCGAGAATGCATCCCATAGAAGGTAAACTTTCTATTTATTTTACATAAACGTTTATTTTTCTTCCATCAGTTTCACTTCTCTCCAAACTTCAGACCTGTTGTTTCTTTCGCCCGGTGACGTATACATAATATATGAATTTTTTCCGTCCGATATGAACAAAGTTTCCGAACCCGAAGAAAAATAAGAAAAACAGAAATGTATAGAAGTGGGGATGTGGGAGGATGAAGGGAGAATTTCTTATTCCGCACATGGTGTGTCCTGAAAGTTGAGACTTGTTGTTGGGAAGTAATGTCGTATAAAAACATTAGAAGGACTACACCCAACTTATCAAGTTGGTAGAAATGTATCTATGGTGGAACTTCGGCGGAATGTCAACTAGAACGTCAGTAGCGGGACCCCGTCTATGTTTTCTTTCCGTCGTAGTTGGCCCTGCCGAACTATGGAGAAATACTGTCTGGAAAGTTTACAGTGAACTGGAAAAAAGAACAATTCTTTATTTCCTATTCAGTGTGCAGTTTTTTCTTTTCATTTACAGGTATTGATTTTTTCCGTCACTCGCAAACCAATGATCATGGAGTATTGGGGTAAAAAGATTATACTCAGAAACTACAGGCTTATTATCCTAAGGAGAAGAAGCATCCCTCTGTTGAAATCTCATTTGTTGTGGGGCCAACATTCAGGTTGTTTGGATGAATATGAATACAGATATAGAAAAGACAGTCGGAAACATAGGAAATTCAATGTTAATCTAGAGGACGACGGCGATCCAGTAGAGCAGTGGAAGAATCAAAACCACAGTGCGATGCTATGACGAATAAACTACTGTTCTCCCTCAGGGACGAGAAGGGGGATGCTTCGATCGAAACGAGGCTCTGCACTTTGCTTTCATCAATCAGAATCATTCGCATTTCAAACGTGGGATGTGTTAGACCATATCGGTTGAAAATAAATATGACAATCTCATTTCATTGTATGCAAGGAATTTATTCGCCAAGATTAATGACGCAAATAACTTTTCCTGTGAAAATGACTACTAAGGTTCTTTTTCGTCGTAACTGGCTTGAAAACAAAATAAATTCTACGAAAATAAGAAAATAGAAACAAATTCTAAAAAATGCGAATTCGGAGGTCGTAAAATTTCAATTTAATATTCAAATCATCCACCTTTTAGAGCCAAACAGTAGCCATATTTGTTATAAAGAGATAATCTCATAACGGGTATTTTTTTTAAGTTGATAGAACTTTCGACAGGGATGACTGTGATTTGACAGAAGGTAAAAACCATGTTGTTTTGACATTTCTGTTCAGTGAGCATTGACACATTATCATAGAAAGAGTCACGTCGCAACAACGTATACAAATTGTTGCAATTTATTTTCAAAATCAGTGTTCTATTCGCCAAACTTATAGAGCACTTATGGTTTACATAATCGTCCATCAGAGCAGCTTATTCGTCGAACTATCGATAGATTTCGGACAACGTTTTCTCTACTCGATGCAACAACAACAACAAGACAAAGAACTGTACGTACAGAAGAAAATATCGCTGCTGTATGACATAGTGTTAATGATGATCCAGATTTGTCTATTCATCGACGTTCACAATAAGTTGGACTCTGTGCATTAACCACATGGAAAATTTTGCGTGAAGATCTACACCCATACAAGATCCAATTGGTTCAAGATATAAAGCCACTTGACCATAATAAGGGTCGTTTGTTTGCTGATTGGGCCCTAGAATATCTTGAAGTTGATCCACTTTTTTATCGTAAAATTGTATTTAGTGATGAAGCTCATTTCTGGTTGAACGGCAATGTAAACAAGCAAAATTGCCATATATGGTGTGAAAACAATCTTCAAGAAGTTCTGCAGGTTCCATTGCATCCTAAAAAATGTTTGGTCGGCTTTACACGCTGCAGGCATCATCGGTTTATATTTCTTTAAAAACGATGCTGGAGCTAATGTTACAGTGAATGGTGCTCGTTATAAATCGATGCTAAATGATTATTTGTTTCAAAATTTGAATGGTATCGATCCAGAAGTGTTTTGGTTCCAAAAAGATTGTGCTACACCTCATGCTGCTACCGTAACAATTGATTTATTGAAAGAAAGATTTGGCGATAACATTATTTCGAGAAATGGTCCATGTAATTAGACTCCAAGATCATGCGACATAATTCCACTGGATTATTTTCTTTGGGGTTATGTCAAGTCATTGGTTTATACTGATAAACCAGAAACAATAGAAGCTTTGGAGGCCAACTTAACTCGTGTTATTGCTGAAATAAGACTTTTATTACTCGAAAAAGTGGTCCAAAATTGGTCTGTTCGAATGCGGTTCCTCAGAGCTAGTCGTGGTGGACATATGGTGGAAATTATTTTTAAAACATAAATGTCATAAAATTATCTTTCAATTAAAAAAAAATTGGCTCCAATCTTAATTTAAATGCGTTTTATCACTCTAAAAAAAACACCCGATACAATATGATTCGACATTCCTATTTCATTGCATATTGCATGTGAGGAATTCAGTTGCGACAATGAATGACGCAGATGATTTCATCTATGAAAATCAGTACATGGGTTCTTCTTTTGCCATAACAGGTACTAAAATAAAATAAATTCTACAAAAATGAAAAAAGATCCAAAAGAAAATGAAAACGAATTCTAAAAGAACTCAACGCAAGTCGAAGACTCAGAAATTTAAATTAAGTGTTCAAAAAGGCCATTCTGTTGTGTCAAACAGTATTCAAATCTATTATAATGGAATAATTTCATATATCTGAACAGATTAGGCATAGTGGCTATTTTGACCCAAAGTTGGATTATTTCAAACCTTAATTCAACAAGATTTGTAGCTCTATCGATCTCATGTCCATAAATCGAGTTCCGAACAGTTGTATCACTCATATTTACTTGTTCAGCAATTTGCCTATTCAACAGCAGCACACCCATCTATCAAAGTTGCAATAGTGGAACTTGAAGGAATTGGCCGATCTTTAAATGCAACAATAAATGAATCTATTCTTTCTTCAATTGAGTTACCACCAAAGTATCATTTTATAATTCGAATTATTCTTTTCTGTTTGATTCCAGGTAAGGTTTCAGTACCGACGCGAGCATTCAGATCTCCAAGTAATATCATCGGCTTGTTTTGAGGTATCAACTCGATAGTGCTTTGGAGTTGATCATAAAACTGTTCTCTGTCATGTTTAGGTCTGTTTTCTTCGGGTGCATACGCGGAAATAATGTACAATTCTTGTGATTCGGTGTGTATTCTAACAACTATTATTCTTGAAGAAATGTATTGGCATTCCTTGAGGCAGTTCTTATATTTCTTGTGCAGTGCGATTGCCATTCCTTCTTTGGCACGCTGTTCATTGTTCACACCACTATACACTAAAATGTAGTCACCGTACTGCTTTGACCTCTTCTCTTTTTCTTAGTTTCCTGCAGAGCACATACATCAACTTTGTTCCGTTGCAGTTCGATCATTAGTTCTTGTTCTCTTCCACTGAGTGATCTTATGTTCCAGGTAGCGCAGCGTAAAATGTCTAGTTTTTTCCATTTTCTAATCCTTTTCCTTGCATGGGTCGTTACCGTTAGATCAGTCCTGTTCCGAGGCAAAGTTGCGGTTCTGTGAACATTTTTGGTTTTTTATTTCAGGCAGGTAGCTAACCTGACCTGAGAACCCTCCTCCTTTTTCCGGGCTTGGGACCTTTTATGTGTTTCATAGATCTGGAGAAAGCATTTGATCGCGTACAAATGAAAGATGTCATACACTTCATGACAGACAAATACCCTACAACATTGTGAAAACCATCGAAAATATATACAAGGCTAACAAGATTCAAGCAGAAATTAATGGTGAAATAACAGAAGAAATAGACGTTGATATTGGCATCCGACAGGGTGATTCCCTGAGTCCTCTTCTCTTCAACATCATCATGGACGAAATAATTAAACACATAATCAAACTAAGAGGATATAAGTTTGGGAACAAGGAAATTAGAATACTTTGCTACGCCGATGATGCAGTATTGATCGCGGGGAACGAAGACGATCTTCAAAGACTACTGCATCAGTTCAACATAATAGCAAAAAAGTTCGGAATGATTATATCGACATCAAAAACTAAATGCATGACCACATCAAAGATGCCACTTAGATGTAAGCTGGAAATTGACAACCAGGTTGTACAACAGGAGATGAGGTTCAAATATCTTGGCGTCGAGATATCTGGATTTGGTGATGTCGAGGCGGAAGTGAGAGGACAAGCTATGAAGGCAACAAGAAGAGCCGCATGTCTCAACAACATCATGTGGAATAATAAGCACATTGGAATTGAAGTTAAGTCTAGAATCTAAAGATCGACGATTAGACCAATTCTCACGTACATTGCAGAGACCAGACCGGAGACCTAGAAAACGAGTCAAATATTGGAGGCTGCTGAAATGAAAGTGGTGCGCAAAATGGCAGGAAAAAAACTCACTGATCGGATAAGGAGTGAGAACATGAGAGAAATGTGTGGAATCGATGATACCAATGATTGGGTACTGAAAAGGAAACAGCAATGGAATGAGCATATCGACCGCATGGATGAAAACAGAATTGTAAAGATGGCAAGAGACAAGTCACCAGTTGGTCGTAGGAGTGTAGGAAGACCACGCAAACGGTGGAGTGATAATTTACATACTTGAACGAACACAGGCAAAGAAGCGAAGAAAAACAAGCAATATTGCTTAATAATTAGAAAGAAGATGAAGAAGAATTATTCTTCCATATGATTCCAACTGTTAAGGACTTACACACCAGCACTTCTGTGTTCTTTATGCCGACTGAATTTGTATATAATCCGAAACGAAATGAGGTGTTCAACTCCCCACTTCCCTACATCTGTGTGAGAGAGAATAGCATTCTTTTCGAGTTATATCTGGTGTATTTTTTAGAGTGATAGAACTTTAAATTGAAATAAACACATTCAAATTAAGATTGAGGCCAATTTTTTTTTATTTGAAAGATAATCTTATGACATGTATGTTTTAAAAATAATTTCCTATATATATCACACCACGACTAGCTCTGAGGAACCGCATTCAACCAGACCAATTTTGGACCACTTTTTCGAGTAATTCAGGCCTTATTTCATCAATAAGACGAGTTATGCTGGCTTCCAAAGCGTCTATTGTTTCTGGTTTATCAGCATAAACCAATGACTTGACGTAACCCCAAATAAAATAATTCAGTGGAGTTATGTCGCATGATCTTGGAGGCCAATTAATTGGACCATTCCTCGAATTAATGTTATCGCCAAATCTTTTTTTCAATAAATAAATAGATACTGTGGTAGCAGCATGAGGTGTAGCACCATCTTGTTGGAACCAAAACACTTCTGGGTCGATACCATTCAAATTTTGAAACAAATAATCATTGATCATCGATCTGTAACGAGCACCATTCACTGTAACATTAGCTCCAGCATCTTTTCTAAAGAAATATAGACCGATGATGCCTCCAGCGTGTAAAGTACACCATACGGTGCATTTTTCAGGATGAAATGGAACTTACAGAACTTCTTGAGGATTGCTTTCACTTCATATACGGCAATTTTGCTTCTTTACATAGCCGTTCAACCAGAAATGAGCTCTAAAAAAAAACACCCGATACACTGGATCATTCATTATCATAACGCTTATATCTTTCTATAATTCTAAAGTTCGACTGGACGGTCGGATTTCTCTGTGTTTGCATTGAACATCCTAACATTAAAACGGGATTTTCCAAACCTTTATTCACACCTGAGAAAGAGTCACGTAGTGCCGGCACTTCCTGTATAAGCAGACGTCTTGCGTTACAAACTAATCTACTTCGGCATCAAAATGACATCTTCTGTCCATATCGCACCTCATCGCATCGACGCTAATGACTTGTTCGGACGATTCCAAAGCGTCAGGTTCAGCCGGATCTGGCGGAAATGAGCGGGAAATGGTTTCATTCGATTTTCGATTGGGTTTCTGGAATTTATTTTACTGGATAATCGACTGAATTCCAATAAGGTGGGTGTAGCGCGTTTGTTGCGTCCCAGAAACCACACCATTTCCGAAATCGCCGACCATATCGAATGAATGGGGGTTAAGCAGACCACCTTTTATTTATCGGTGAGCCAGGTGGATTCGAATTTGGCTATTTTGTTCGAACACAGAGGGTGTTTTATGGGCGAAGAGGAACAGAGTTAGTATTTTGTTGCGTGGAATGTTTGGCTATTGTTGTTCGACCTTTTGAGGGTTAAATCTGGGGTTTGGAAAGTTGAGCTACTCAGATTTACACCTCAGGTTCTCTTCGATGCTTCTCGTATGAGCAATATTTGAAAAACTTACAGTTGAATAAAATAATATTTCCACAACTTATTGTTCGGATTGTTCGATTTGGATCAAAAATGCACGGTTTTGTTCTATGATTTGATGCTATTTTGAAGGTAGCTTCATAATGCCTATCTCACAGAAGTCCTTGTTGGCGAAAAACTCTAATAATCGATTTTCACAATCTACTCTCGATGACAATTTCTTATCACGCAGGAAGAATAGTATATGGTGCATGCATTAAAACTTATGAACCAAGCTATCGGAGCTTCTGTCGTTGTCCTGAAGGAACACAACACCTCTTCCGTTAGTTAATTCTGACCGTATCTGATCAATCGCTAGCTTCAAATGATCCAGTCGTTGGCGGTAGAGATACGAATTTAGTGTCTGGCCCCAAGCATCCAGTTTCTTTTTGGGATCTAGCATTGCGCAAGTAGTTTAAAACCGTTTTATGGTCGATCTTCAGATCCTGGGCGACTTCTAACAAGCCGATCATAATAATAATCGAAGTTATTTCTGCAATCTTATCGAAATCCTGTCCATAAAAGAGGAGATATGGAATTAACAGGAAACTATCGTCCAGTATCGATGCTTCCTGTGTTCTCAAAATTGTTTGAGATAATAATAAAAAATAGATAATTGAGTTTCTTTAAACATTCAAAAATTTTTTGCAAGCAACAGCATGAGTTCTTGATGGGCAAATCAGTGGAGACGGTACTGAAGGAGATGCTTGAAAGTATAGGAGAAGCTTTTGATGGGGGACAAAAATCTAGTTAACAGGCATGTGACTGATCCAAGGCTTTCGATAGTATTTCACACTCAATGCTTTTAAACAAGCTTGAATACTATGAAATCATGGCTGAGGCTCTTGACCTGATGAAAAGTTATCTGACAAACAGGATGCAGAAAACAAGCTTGGGAGGCAGGTATTCTTCTTGGGAGACGGTGAGTCATGGTGTACTGCAGGGTTCTGTGTTGGTATGGTTCAGCGCAAACAAAATGATGATGAACAGTGATAAAACACAGAGAATACTATTTGAACCAAAGATGTCTTCCGGCAATCACATGAGGCTACTTGGTGTCTTTTTGCAATCAAATCTCAAGTTTACTGTCCACATTGATGAAATGATTCCTAAGTTGTCAAGAGCTACCTATGCAGTTAGGAGAATAAAGCAAATAGCGGGAGTTGAAGCAGCCAAGCTTTTCTGCAGCATTCTTTTCTGAGGGGATTTGTATGAAAGTGAGAAAGTATCCATAAAACAGAAGCAGGTATTGAGTATACTATGTGGCGTAAGTAGTATATATAGCTGTAGAGAGCTATTCCTCAGAGAAATTTTTTTTACCGTAACGTCCATTCTTATACTCACCTGTGTTATGTATATCCATGATAATGAGGACATACTATTGAAAAATAACTTTAATCACAAATATGATACTAGAAACGAAAACAACTTTATCATATCATACCATCGTATAAAAGTATCGCAGTTGAATGTAAGTCATCTAGCTATAAACATTTTCATCAAACTGCCGTCCAGAAGAAAGCAATTAAATCGAATAAAGCTTAAGAATGTCTCCTAATGAATAAAGCATACTATTCAATACATGAATACCTGAATGATACCTTTAAAAAAATATATTTGTATGAAATACGTTGTCTAGCCAAATTTATTTATTTATTGTTTGTTTGACTAATGTTTTGTTTTCTACATCTTCTATTTATTATACTTATGTGTTTTTGCAGACAACATTGTACCTGAACCGCCCCATGAAACTTTTGATGGTTCAAAAATTTATTCATATTCTGTGATATGTACTTTATTGGGAATGAATAAATGAATTATTATTATTAAATTTTCGACGATAAGCTTGGCTGTGCGAGGTGCATCTTCAACATGAGAAATTCCTGAACGGAATCGACAAAACCAAACTTGCACGTAATTAGCTGTTACAGTATCGGAACCATAAACACCATTCACAATATCAGCCAACTAGCTGGCATTTTCGTCTTTATTTGAAGAAAAACTGTACTGAATCTTCTGTTTGTTGACTTCCATTTTCAACACTCTGTAAGTCACAACTGAATGGAGCAAACAAAAAACAGCGAAAGAATTTTTTAGTTGTTAAATATCACCTTGATAACGAGCATAAATCTGAAGCTGTTTGATCGATACTTTACTAGATATCGATCAGTACAGCCATCTACCGATAAAATAATGGGATTTCTTTTTCTTCAAACTTTTATATATATAATTCTTCAAATTACCACAGTTAATTGCACCGTGGAATGCCTTTTCTGAAGCTACGTTAAATTTTAGGAATTAGTACTTCATCCTTCATCAGTTGCTCTAAGCTTTCATATTCATTAGTTTACTTATAGTTTACTGTTAATGAAAATCTGTCTTCACTGTTGATGTTCTAATACTTACGTTTTTTTGAATGATATTCTCATATTAAGTTAGGTCTTTCAATGGTTATCCATTTTTTTCCTTTTTCTTACAATATCTACCGACGAGAATCATAGAACCACTTGATTTTGAATAGGGATCAGGCGATCTAGATAATCGTGGATTTTCATCTGACCAATACCGACAGTTATGCCGGTTTACAATGCCGCTAAGGTAAAATGAACACTAGTCCGAAAAACAGATATCGAACATGTAGTTTTGATTACCGTTAATTATTTCACTGTCCACTTCACAGAACTGGAGTCGACGATCGGGATCATCCTCATTCAGTTCATTCCTGAACCAATCGTATCTTATAAGGATGGAATTTATGTTGTTTCAGGATTCTCATGATTGTTGTGCTTGAAACACCAGATACATCGGATAATTTCCTAGTACTCAAGGTCGGATCCATTGCTACATGATCTAAGACAGCCACGTCGATCGCTTCGTCTCTTTCTTGCACCCTCTTTTTGTTTCCGACTGAATCAGTTGCGTTAAATTTGGCAACCAATTGCACAACGTAAGCAGCGGATACATTTTTTCCAGGATGTTGTTCGTTAAATAAAGCCGCTGTTGTTCGCGCAGGGTCGTTATTTCTAAGAAATCATTTTATCATTTCCACCCTTTCTTCTACGGAATACACCATTTTAATACTACTACAAATTTATTATCGCTTTGACACACTTGTGACGTTCTTAAAAATTCACGATAGACTAAGGTAAATCAAAAACATGATCTGTTTACTCGTGTGAACAAGAAATTAATACTCTTTTGGACAAAAAATTAACAACATAACTATTAAATACCATTGAAATATGTCGGATACGAATAATATTCTTGGGATAAATTCCACATTTCCACAATTTTCGCTGTTATTTCATTATCGATAGATATTTTCAAGCGAAATTTTAGGGTCCGATAGTACTCGATACGATCTTCAAAATTAGTTATCGCAACACCCCTCATCCCTACTCAAAATCAAGGGGTTGTGCCCCGTTAGGGGGTTGAAGGTACTGGGATAAAAAAAGCGGAAAAGTTGTTCCCTCTCGAATCAGCAATTGACTGGTCCGAGCGATTTTCCACATTTTCATTTTAAGGTCGAAAAATCGGGGTGTTAAGTGTTAGTTGGACCACCATGTATAGTAAAGTAACTTCTTTATCATTAAAAAATGGAACATTGTATAGAAAATAATCATATTTTTCAATAAGGAAGATGTCACTTTACTATATAATGTTGATAGAGTGAAATTGATGGACTATTTGGATATTCTTTCAATCGAAAAAGCCATTGAAAAAAAGGAGAATTTCACAAATTCCCAGATACTCTTTGGCTACACATGGATGCTGTTATTTCCATGCGCCATAAAATTACACAGATGTCCTAACTGTAATAAAAGAACCTTTTCAATTTTAAGTTTAGTTCCTTTTCGTTCTCCTTTGAAGAGGGTCGAAAGACCGAAACACTTGTGAGGATTCTGAATAAATTGTGAAACATAAAAACTGTGTGAATTTCTTTTCTTAATATTCTGTCCACACCGTATACAAAAGTTAAAATCTCCACTCCATTTGAACTTAAACATGATTCAACAGTCTTCTTTGAAAGATTATTCATACGTTTCTAACACGGAGACAAGGAGGTAGGCACCCTCATCAAGTCTATCGTTCACAGTTTGTTAATTGGCACTAGGTAATTCATAAATAAGTTAATTGGGGTTTTCATTACAAAGGGAAGAGGGACGTCGGAAAACAACATGTTGAAGAAAATTTTCAACGTCGACAGTGAAGCGCAAAGTGAAGTAAGAGGTGAATGGAGTTCGTTAATTGGAAAAACTAATGGATGAGTCGAGTGGTTCATAATTTGGTCTGGAATGGAGTTTTCTCGATAAAATTGTTGAATATTGTACGAATAATGGTGGACTGGACGTAGAACAGACGACTCTTCAAGTTGTTTTTTATTCATGATTTTTTACGAGGGATTCTTCCTTTTATATTAGGTGTCCCCTGTTTTTATTGGAAGCGACAATAATAATCTCCTTTTCGCTTTGTCGAATAGGGGATTAATTCAGAATCTGCTGGGCATCCTAACGATTTTGGTGTTTTTGAAACGTCATATTTATATCTGTCACTACCTGTTATTTCTATTTGGAACAATTTGACAATACATCCTGGTGAAATAGACAATCGAGCATGAAATAAGTTTGAATTTATGATGTGATGTCGCTTTTTCTGGGCTTTTTCGGGTATGTTGACTCATTTAATACGATGATTTTAAAGAGTTGCTTTATATATATATATATATATATATATATATATATATATATATATATATATATATATATATGTGGAGATACCTTTTTGAAATCTTCCTTGTAATAGATCAAATATTAACCAATTAGTATGCAAATTCTTGTACTGAATTGTTTCAGCCGTTACTATTTGGTAGTTGATCATAATTAAAACAAATTGTAGAAATTACTATGTTTTACTACCAAAAACGATATATAAAAATATATATTACACATTTTCTTGTGACTCGAGTTTCGGGAAATGAACTATCCAATCATCAGACAACTGAAGACCTAACAGTGGTACAGTGGTATTTAAACAAAAGTGATAAATATTTCAGAATATTTCAATAGATTCAAGGTAACACCTAATAGTGGTACAGAGGTTTATAATCTGAACGTGATGAAAAACCGGGTTAAAAAAGAGGGGCCTTCTAACAGATATCGGAATGTCGGCAATCGACAAAGAAGGTTGTTAAACAGATGGTACCCATTTAAATATCTCAAATAATTTTTGGGGTTTCATAGCTCCGTACAGTCATTCATTATTTTCACATTATTTTGTGTATATCTCAAATATTTGGATTTACATAGCTCCATACAGTCATCCATTATTTTTTACATTATTTTTATTGTGAACGAATTTGAAAATTTTACATGAAGAATCAAAAGGGAAGAAACTCGATATTCTAGAATTTGTTGAAATTTTGAAATTAGTTCACAATAAAAATAATGTGAAAATAATGAATGATTGTACGGAGCTATGTAAATCGAAAATATTTGAGATATTTAAAAAGTAACATCTGTTTAAAACCTTTTTCAACGAACATAAAATGAATTTAATGAAAAGTAAAAAAAAATTCAACTTTTGCCACTCATTCTTTAGAAAACAGTAATTCCTTTCGACAAAAAAAAATCTTAAGAAAATTTTACATGTAGATTCAAAAGATAAGAAACTTGATTATTGAAATTTTCAAATTCTTTAACAATAAAAATAATGTAAAAAATAATGAATGACTGTACGGAGCTATGTAAATCCAAATATTTGAGATATACACAAAATATTGTGAAAATAATGAATGACTGCACGGAGCTATGTAACCCCAAAAATTATTTGAGATATTTAAATGGGTACCATATGTTTAACAACCTTCTTTGTCGATTGCCGACATTCCGATTTCTGTTAGAAGGCCCTTCTTTTTTAACCCGGTTTTTTATCACGTTCCACTTGTAAACCTCTGTACCACTATGAGGTGTTATCTAGAATCTATGGAAATATTAAAAATATTTATCACTATTGTTTAAATACCTCTGTACCACTGTTAGGTCTTCAGTTGTCTGATGATGGGATAGTTTATTTCCCGAAACTCGAGTCACAAGAAAATGTGTGATATATATTTTTATTGGTAGTAAACCATAGTAATTTCCACAATTTGTTTTAATAATGCAAATTCTTGCTTAAGCATGCTTCAAATGAGGTTGAGAGAGGAATGCATAATTGGCTTTAATGGATTATTTTCAGCATAAGTGAAAGTGCGTTATAAACACTTTCTTGTTCGTGGAATAGTTCTTCTTTGAACGCTTTCACCGTTGTTCACTTTCATCGAATTCACTTTTATCGGTTTCACTGTTGGGTTTACTATTCACAAATTACTATTCGATGACAAATAAATATTAGGAGTACAAATAAGTTTCCACCGTTTTATAGTAGATGGCGCGGCATGGAGTTTGGGTTAGCTTCCGCAGATGATAACCGGCTTAAAAAATAGTTTGGACATTCAAGAACAACATAACCTATTAATATCATTGATTTTATATTGGTAAAATATAATTTTTATAAGTTGAAAATGTCAAAATTTGAGCCAATAAGCGTTATTTGCGCGAAATATTAGTTAACTTCTTTAATTTAAAGAAATTTGCTGCTGAGGCGCATCAATTGCTCTTAGAATCATATGGTGAGGGTGCTTAGAGTGAGAGAATGTGTCGAGAGTAGTTTCAAAAGTTTAAAAACGGTGATTTCGACGTAGAAGACAAAGATCGCAGTGGAAGGCCAAAAATTTACGAGGATGCAGAATTGGAGGAATTATTGGAGGAAGATTGATCCAAAACACAAAAAGAACTTGCTTTAACATTAGAACTCACTCAGCAAGCAGTCTCACATCGCTTAAAATCATTAGGAATGATTCATATTTAATTTGTGTTAAAAAACAGCGGAAACTTATTTGTACATCTAATAATATAGATAATATATTCACGTCCAGGCATTTGGTTCGTTACTGTGTTATTGAGAGAGGGTGTTCCTTGGAAGGTAAAAGTGAAATGATAATATGAAATTATTCAAAAGTAGAGAGAGATGTGCGATTATAACTTGAGAGACAAAGAGAACTTATAATACTTCTAGAGAATGTGTGTGGAATCTGAACTTAATGTTCGAAGAGTAGAGAATATTCCGTGACCGCTTGGTCAACGAGCGACTTTGAAAGATGTCTTCAACTGAACCTTTTTGACTAACTGACAGAATGAGAGAGTCTCTTAGGGCTCGATATGTGGTCAGGTAATTCCGAGACGACATTCGATGTCTTGAAACGGCTGAAATGGTTCTAAGGGGTTTCTAAGAAAACTGTGAAGGACAAATATTTTCGTCCTTAACAGGCCCAAAGGTTTCTAAGAAAAAAAATGAGACATACTTGAAAGTCCTAGATTCCTAACTCGGGGATAATGATTATTAGGTATGTACCTGCATAGTAATTCAAAAAAATTCTTGTTCGATGTAAATTCGAACAATAATTATGTCGTGACTACTTGAATGAAACAAGTTTTTGTTCTTCTGTTCTCAGAAATTATGAAAATTGAAAATTTAATAACAAATGAATAGCTCTTTGGCTACAATCGCCAAACTGATGAGTTCCAAAAGATCGAAAGCTAAGTAGTACGAAATGGGATCAACAACAAAACACAAGGTTATGGTGAAACCTCAGATTAAGGATGCAATTTTCAAAGACCCAAAGTCAAACTCAAAAGTGTAACCAGAAAAGACAAAGACAGAGAAAAGGTCAAGGTATCAAAGAAAAAATATTCTCAACTGAAAAACCAGTCAAGTTTGTTTTCTGTGGGGTTGTTTCGACTTCGGTCAGTATCTTTAGTAAGGGAAAGCATTCTGAGACAAAGCATAATATTTTAAGTAAAAATCACCAGAATTTCAGAAAACTACCAAAATTTCTAAAAAAGATGAGAAATAGTTCACTATTTTCATTAAATTTTGTTTGGGACAATAAAGAGGATAAAAATTGGCATGGATATGAGGAATAGACCAGTTTAAACAAGACAGCGTAAGATTAAAGGAATTATTCTGTAACATACATGTCAACTTACTCGTACTTTACATAATAATTCATTCATTACATAAACAGTAAATTCATTTCATTCTACCGGAACTTCGATACAAATCTCGAAATTTAAGGTTCACCATCTCGTTTGAGAACCATCCTCTTCGTAACCCATTCCATTGACTCGATCTTTGAGTTTTCCCCAAGGAGATACCCCACTAAATTTCAATATAATTCCTGTTATTTATACTCCGTATATTTCAGCATAACAAAAAGGACCAAAATAAAGTGGAAGGCAATCTGCGAAATCTCCCTGAATTTATGACATTCACATTCATCTATTTTGAATATCGTTTTGCTCGCACACTCCACGAAATATTCAAGAAACGAACTTTGTCGTCGGTTAGAGATTGGATTATTATTATTCGAGTAAAAATAATGATGATAGATGATGAACGGCCATGTCCATTAAAGAAAATGAGGGCGAAAAAGGGGAATTGAAGAATGTCAAGGTTGTCAGCGTTTTAGAAAATATAAAATTGGAATATTATCACACCGTGTTCCCGGAAATGAGGTGCCAACAATTCTGTGCTCTAATGCTCTATGCAATATGGATAATGGTAGTCTTAAGAAGTCAGCCAATTTTCCATTTGAAAATCGTCAAAAGTCTTGCCCCCCCATCTTCTGTAAACTTATTGAATGTAAAATGACAATTTTTTGTGTGTGAAATCTCCACTATCTTATCACTTAAATTAAAACAATAAACCAGCAAAAAATGTTTCTTGATCGGGAGAATACAGGTGTATCGAGGTTAGTCAGTTTTCAGCGATTTACGAGAGTTGTAATATTGAGAATATTTCGTGGAAAATGCCGAGACTTCCAATTTCTCAGTTTGACCGGGCAAGAATAGTACCTCTTCATCAAGAAGCTTCGTCGAACTACCAGATTACGTAACGTTTGAATATCCCACGGACTTCAGTAAGGTGCATAGTGACCCTTTTCCTGGAAACGCAGCGTTGCCCGGAGACCGGTGCCTGGTCGACCCAGAGTAACATCTCCAAGGAAAGACCATTAAATCCCAAATTTACTCGAAAGAATCGAACGGTATCTGTAACAGCCCTTCGAAGTCATTTTTTGAGGACCTATAGACAGGTATAATTTCATTTATCAGGATGATAATGCTCCACCACACCGCACACGAAGGGTACAAAACATTCTTCAAGAGAACAATATCCAGAGAATGAAATGGCCAGTAACATCACCAGACATTAATCCAATTCAGCACGTATGGGATTACTTAAGGAGATCAATATCCAATCACCAAAACTCACCTTCAACCTTTGGGGCATTTAGTTTAGCCCCTCAGGAAGGATATATTGATTCAGGAAGGATATATTGACCGTAAACCCTCCTGGAAAGTTTCAAGTCTCTAGCTCTTGCCGTCCGAATGTTAGCTTATTGAAGGACGGACCAGCCGGACAGAATTACCTTTGACCTCGGATTTTTCATAAGTGTGTTTGAGATCATTTTCGGCTCAAAATTCGAAAATTACGCACATTTGAGTGAAACAATAGCACGTTGTTCCTTAGAACTGGAGCGCGAAAAGAAGATAGCATTTATCTATGGTTATCTGATGGCTGCTGTCATAAGTGTGACGAATATACTTCATAAAATGCTATTGAAACTGAGGTGTTGGGTCTTACTTTAAATCCACATGTTTTTGGCCACAGAATCTCTGGTTGACACCTATCAAAGCAAACATCTAGGGGATGGTCGTAGAGTAAATACCCAACGAAGTCTTGAAAGAACCAACTGGGAGCAGCATCTTTAACTATTAAAAGGTGGATGAGGAAACTACGCTAAAGAATCAGCACAATAGAGGTTGCGTAGAGAACGCCACATACCAGCTGCAACGAGGAAATATCTCCTTGTACGATAACAGCCGTCCACTGCAAATTGCTAAATCCACCTGAGGATTACCTTGGCCGAACACAAAACTAGAAAAACTTAGACGGAATGCTTGAAAACTGTTGGTCAGTAAGTAAGAGTCCCAGTGGGCTTTAGAATCACCCTTACAGGTAACTATAAAGAATTTCAGAGGGCTGAAAGACTTATCATTGGGTCAAGAGATTGAACCCACTCGTCTGCACAAAACCTTAGCTAAAAAAGCCTAATAACGGTACATGAACTGAGAATCACTAAAAAATCAATGAAATCTCATAACGAGTTTTACCGTCACATTCCATGCGAGTTTCACATGATGATACACACCTGAATCAAGGAGGGAAATAAAAGTGAGCTTCCTACCCAAGGCAGGGTAGTAGTAGTACTGAAGCAAAATCCTTCCGCTGAATCATTACATTGTCTTCACTGTTGAAAGCGGTGGAAAAAATCATTGACAATTATATTAGATATGATCTCCTAATACAAAACCTCTTGCATAAAGAACCATTTGCTTGCCAGAAAGGTAATCCATCCCTGCCCCTGCATAACCTGGCCAGGAAGCTGAAGAAGACCCTAAGGCACGTGAAGATAGCACTATCTACATTTGTAGATCTGGAGAACTTCTATGTCGTAAATGGGCTAATGATGAAATCTCATTTTCCAGGGACTCTCCAGCATAACCTGTCCAGGAAGCTGAAGAAGACCCTAAGGCACGTGAAGATAGCACTATCTACATTTGTAGATCTGGAGAACTTCTATGTCGTAAATGGGCTAATGATGAAATCTCATTTTCCAGGGACTCTCCAGTGTCCCACACAGACGGATCCAAAAGGGAAGATGGTAAAACTGGGGCATTTATAAGGAGTGAAGTTATAGTTACGCCCATACCTTGGCTGACGGCAAAGTATTCCTTCAAGGTAGACAGTCAGTGAATACATCAGGGAAAGCCAATGGGGTTTCTAGGTCACTTTAGGACACAGCGGCAATGAAATGGCTGACCACCTAACAAAGAAATGAGAGGCACCCCTTTCATTAGACCGGAACTATTCTGCGTCTTCTCTCAAAGTCACCAGACATCGGAAATGAATAGAAAACAGAAAGGCTTCTTCTTGATAGTCGGTCCCAAGAGATGTTAAGATAAAATGCACGATCTGAACCAAAATAACCTAAGATTAGTGACAGAGATTCTTGGTACTGACTGCCAAGTGAGATATCTCCAAAACACAGAAAAAGTACCTGCGAACGCCTCTTTAAGAAGCAACCAAGATAGTGGAGCAAGTACCGTTTTCATATCCAGCAATTTGTACAAAATGCCTTCGTACCATGACTTCATGTTCAACCGTGAAAATATCACATCGCTCTTACAGAAAATGAACAAAAAAGAATACATGACTCAGGATCCATATCACTTCATTAGAAGGACTCATAGACATATAAAGGATAATAAGTCTATGGAAGGACTCCATATCCCCAGCTTCATCAGAATGTTCGCGTAGTTTACATCGTGGGACGTGATACAAGCAGCTCAGAACTACAAGGGAGATAAGACGTCAAAGCACGAGGAGCGGAAAGTCGGGTTTAGATATTAGATATATATAACGAAGCAAATGCCTTCAGTTTCCGTTTCTGGGGCCGGGTGAACGACGATTTCCGCAGTATCTTGAATATATTTTCGGATTCCGCTGACCGTCTCCCCGAATTATTTCGCATATGAATGTTTATAAGGTCAACTGAACTCGGCAACTTTGGACATGATAGAATTTCGATCGGCTTACACAGGAAACGTCTTCTGGATGCGGTTTTCCGTTCTTGCTTGATTTGTCGTGGCTGCTTTTCCGTGGAATGGGAATGTACGCTTGGCTAGAGATGTGGAGTTTTTGTTTTCTGCGGAATGTATGGCGACGTGGTTTAACGATAGTTATTTTTGGTCACCTAAAATTCTTTTTGTGTCCCCATATAAGAAGTGCGTTGCCTGGTATTCCAATATTTATGGTTAGGAAAAAATATTCATGAATACTTCTAGTTGAGTTATTGTGTTTATAGTTCACAAAATAATATGGATGCTTACGAAAGAAAAAGATTCACAGACCTGGTAGAGTTAAAATATTACTATATTCAGAACAACTTCTTTAGAATGACCTAAAATTCAGCTTGTGAACTAGGACCATATGATAAAACATCAACTTGATTCCTTATAGCCTTCGTTATATAAATCCCTGTATTTAGTTTTTATGTTAATGTATCACAGTGTTGAAGCAAACTCTGATGTCCACCCAGAAGCTTTGTACTTAAGATAGTTGATATACTACTGATCTTTAGGTTGGTGCATTTGGGGTATATCATATTTCATCTTATATTACGGAAATATACTATATTGGTTTTATCTGCATTTACTGTTAATATGTTTATAAGGCAAAAAGAAAGCAAATACAAATTGAATGTGCTAACCATATAATAACAAAAATAGAGGTTAATAGTTGATAGAAGGTATATAAAATTATTTGAATATTAGCCTTCTTCTTCTATTATATTTAATAATTATAACTTCAGAAATTAAATTAAATTAATGTCATATAAGTACCACTTATATCAAACGACATATTAATTTAATTCCTGGAGTTATAATTATTAAATAAAATTTTTTGAAATTAAATATGTAGAAAGCTAATATTAAAATATTTAAATAATTTTATATACCTTCTATCAAGTATTAACCTCTATTTATGTTATTCCATTCATAATATATAATTATTTGGTTTCCTTAACATTCTTTATACAGATAGTCCTTGTGCTATAACAGAGACCGTTAAATTGCCTTTCAATCTTTTAGATCAATGGTAAACCACAGAATTTATTTATTTGTAGTTAACATTACAGTCCATTTAAATTTTTCAGTATTCATTTACCAGAAGCTTTCTGAATTGTTGAAAGGTGGGTGAATATTTGTTGTTGATTGATGTTATATTTTATTGAATATGAATTAATTGAGTACTGACGAAGCAAAGTCTCTCTTAAAACATCAAATATTTTTCTCAAAACTAAATTTAACCGAAAACTCGAATTAACTGGATTATTATGAAATGGACTTAATAATAAAAATATGAAATGTATCTTATAAACATGTGTGGAACTGAAAAAAATTGACAATAAATAGAAGAAAAATTATAACTTGTTTTCGAAAATACCCCCTTTCTGTTCTAAACATTTTCTAGCTCTTGTGATCCAATGAGCTACAGCTTTCTTCAAAATTTCCAATCGATTTCGTATTGCTTCACATGCAGCTTGAGTACGATTAATCAGATGCTCCTTGTCTATGATTTCTTCAGAGTAAACTTTTAAAGTAAATTTTTAAGTGCCCCAGAGAAAATAGCAAGCATGTAAGATCTGGGGATCTTGCAGGCCAGTCATTAGGTAGCTCTCTACCAAACCAATTATCTGGATAAACTTTATTCAAATGCGCTACAATTACACGGGTAAAATGTGCCGGAGCTCCATCATGTACATTCTTGGAATATTGCTTCCATCATTCAAGAGCCCTGGCAAATGCTCGATTAATAATTGTAGATATGTCACTCCATTCAGCCTGTATGGAAGAATATATGGTTCAATTAGGCGATTATTGTAAATTCCACACCAAATATTGACTGAAAAACGATGTTGTGAATTGCGTTTCCTAGTCACTTTAGGATTTACTCTGGACCAAATATGTGCATTGCGACCATTCAAAATGCCATTTTTTGTGAAGGTCGTTTCATCAGTAAAAAGCATTCTGAAGATAGCTCGCTGGTTCCGCAAAACCCATCTGCAAAATCGCATCCTCAGCAGTTCATCGCCTGGTTCCAAGTTTGGACGGATTTTAAATGAAATTGATGCCACTTTTCACGGTGCAGAACTCGCCAGACCTAACAATGTGGCAAACCTAAAACTGAACCAAGACGCCGAGTGCCTGTTGAGGGATTTTCTTGGACAGCTTCTATTATCTCTTCATGGTTTACCATTGAACATGCTCTTTCTCGTTTACTTACTGACGGAAAGTATCCAGTTTCACGAAGTGAGCGATTAACATGGTGGAATGTTTGGTGGTTAGGAATTCGACAATCCGGATATAGCCTTCGATATTTCCTAGCAGCTTCACGACCATGGCACTTACAAAATCCATAAACTAACAACTCAGTATTCGTGAATGACGGCATTTCTATAATTCTCCCAATGAAAATTTTATGAAAACACAACAATCTACCATGTATAGTTAGGACATATTTCGTGCACTGATTCATACTCACCAAAATGTCCTGCATCTGCCCTGAAAGCCTGTACAATGATTCGTGAAACACCCTGTATATTTATGTGTGTTTTTTAGACAAAACTGTACCTGACTCCCCATGAAATTTTTGATTTTATCATATTTTGTGATATTCACTTTATTGGGAGTGAATAAATGAATTATTATTATTATAAAAAGAAACGTAAATATGTTTGAATAAATTTTATTCAAGAATACGGTTTTTGATTTTTCAAAATTCATGCTAGTTTCCCTGTTTTTACCCAGAGCGTCATGGCTACCGAATACATCTTGCAACGTACACAGACCAAACTCCAAACCGGTAATGTCATGTTGATTCACTCATTACGTTTGATGGATATTGATTATTAACTCCCGACACGGCTAATTATCTCGCATCACGACATCAACGGGTCTGGCTGCCGTATTTCGAATTTTCCCAACGAGTTTTCATTTCATCGTTCAAGCTACGTAACGTATTGACAATTTCGAGCGTACGTTATGCACCGAAATCGACGTCTTTCGAACGTAGCAATTTGTAGCTCATTAAGGAGACATTCATTATTCGGCGTTGATGGCTAAAAAATAATGAGGGCTTGATTTATTCTCAATTTTAGCTATTTTTAATTGGAAATCACATATCAGGGAGTAATTTGAAACCAAAATCGCTAACCCACCACAGCGAAGGCTATGATAAAAAGATTGAAGGACATGAAACTAAAACGGTCTAGTTTGCGCTAGTGATTTTGTCCGTCTAAGATCTGGTGGAACTGCTGGCCACGAAATGGTTGTCACTTGGTGTTCTTGCATCCAAGCTTGAGTATAGGCCGAAGTATGGCATCTTGCATTATCCTGCTGAAAACTCCATCCCTCTGGATATAAAGAATGCGCCGTTTCAAGGAGAAAATCGTTTAGAATGCCACAATACATTTCACTATTAATGGTACCATCAACTATACAGAGAGGCGTAGCACCACGCTGAGATATTGCCCCACAAACCATTATTTTGGTGGGAAATTTGGAATTTGAAACGGTGACAGGTTGTTTTGATAAGATTTTTGAGTGATTTCCACCAACTTGGAATTTTTTGGTTTCCTTGATATACAGCCTTGATTTTCCGGTGACATATGGACGGTTTCTGGACATACTTTTATATTTCGTTGATTTCCAAATCTTTAAGCCAATTTGCGAAACCCCAGGCGCGGATAGTGTCGTCCTAAGGCCAATAAAGCGTTTAAAATGTTTCCTTTCATCATACGCGGTCTTTCTGAAACTGGTCTATGGCTCAAATCCATGCCATTTTTTATCCTCTTTATTGCCTCATATACAGCGCTTTTGCAGTTCAGTCAATTGCACTAATTTTTCAACGTTTCGAAAACCTTTTCTATACAAATATTATTGAATCTAGATTCAAATGAAAAGAATCTTGATTTTTAAAATTTTCAAATTCGTTCACAATAAAAATAATTAAAAAAAATAATCAATGACTGTATGGAGCTATGTAAATCCAAATATTTGAGATGTACAACAAAATGACGTAAAAATAATGAATTACTGTACGGAGCTATGTAACCCCAAAAAATTATTTGAGATATTTGGGTACCATCTGTTTAATAACCTTCTTTGTCGATTGCCGACATTCCGATATCTGTTAGAAGGCCCCTCTTTTCTAACCCAGTTTTTTATTCCGCTTGTAAACATCTGTACCACTATTAGGTGTTACCTAGAATCTATTGAAATATTCAAAATATTTATCACTTTTGTTTAAATACCTCTGTACCACTGTTAGGTCTTCAGTTGTCTGATGATGGGATAGTTCATTTCCCGAAACTCGAGTCACAAAAAAAAATGTGTAAAATATATTTTTATTGGTAGTAAAACATAGTAATTTCTACAATTTGTTTTAGTTATGATCAACTACCAAATAGTAACGGCTGAAACAATTCAGTATCTGAAAACATACAAAACACTTATAACCTCCCCAAATAAAAATTCAGTCTCAACAAAAACACTTTATTTCTACATACAAAAAGCAGGAGTTAGGATTCGAATCGGATGTTATCAATAACCAACAGGTGAAGATAATCAAGAATGGACGGCAAAAACTCCCCTGTTCTTTGGTTAGTGAATTCGACCAATGCTCATTTTAAGCACGACTGGAATTATAGCCTGGGTTTTGCTAGAGGGCCGACGGGATCGACTTGAATTTCCTAGTCAGGAGGCGTTTATTCCTCTGTTCTCGCTGAAACAAACAACAAAATTCTATTATAACAGAGAACTGCGTGGGTGGTTCCATTCTCGGAGTACAGATCATTGTTTCATCTCTCTTATTATTATTGATAACGGCTTATGTTCTCTGTTTTTATATATTAATCTACAGAAAAATGGGGTAAGAAGTTCCGAAACACATTTATGTTAACACTGTGTTTCTCCATGAAAACGAAGTACAGTGCAAGTTCTTTAATATGAACACAAAACAATTCTTGTGTGTATCGGGTGTTTTTTTTAGAGTGATAGAACTTTCGATAGAGATAACTGTGATTTGACAGAAGGTAGAAGCCATGTTGTTCTGACATTTATGTTCGGTAAGCATCAACAAATTACCATGGAAAGACTTACGCCGCAACAAAGTTTACAAATTGTTGAAATTTATGGTTTACATAATCGTCCATCAGAGCAGCTTATTCGTCGAATTATCGAAAAATTTCGGACAATATTTTCTCTACTCGATGCAAAAACATCAACAAGACAAAGAACTGTACGCACAGAAGAAAATATCGCTGCTGTAAGTCATAGTGTTAATGATGATCCAAATTTGTCTATTCGTCGACGTTCACAAAAAGTTGGACTCTGTGCATCCACCACATGGAAAACTTTTGCGTGAAGATCTTGGTATACACTAGACTGGGCCAAAAAAAACGTCAATTTTTTTTTAACGATACTGTGAAAATATCATTCATAATGACGAAAAAAAATTATCGTGAATGTTTCAGTTCTTAATAATAGTATTAAGGGGTGTATCGATTATTGGTTTTTAACAGTAAACGCATTTTTTTACTCAAAACTCGTCAATTATTGATCTGAAAAGTTCGAGCGATGCGTATTCTTGAAGGAAATTGAATTCCCTAGCAAAAAGCTTTCTTTGTGAATTTATGTAAAACTAGCCGTTTGCTTGTAATCGTGCCTTAAACATGGATTTATTTTTTCCATTTTGCGTTTCGATTTTGCATTTCTGTAACTATCAGAAATATCAATATTTTTATGGTTCAAAATACTCACTTTTGAAGGAAATTTAATACTCTATAAAAAAAGTTTCTTAACATTTTTAAATAAGTTCACTCCTTCCAAAGTTTTTTGACGTTGAAGGTAAATTCAAAAGTAATTTTTGTTTTTTTTTTTGCGTTACATATGATTTTTTCCACTTGATCGAAAAATTTATCACTTAAATATTGAGAAATACTTCATTTTGTTGGACTTCTAAACTTCTTTTCATAATATCATAATTTATCAATCTATTATTTTGCTTTTTAACGATTAATTAATTGTAGTTATCTACGTTAAAAAGCAAAATAATACATTCATAAATTATGATTTTATAAAAAGAAGTTTAATAGTCCAACAAAATGAAGTTATTCCCAATATTTAAGTGATAAATTTTTCGATCAAGTGGAAAAATCATACGTAACGCGAAAAAAAAAAACGATAAATTACTTTTGAATTTACCTTCAACGTCGAATAACTTTGGAAGGACTGAATTTAATTAAAAATGTTAAGAAATTTTTTTTGTAGAGTATTAAATTTCCTTCAAAAATAAGTTTTTTGAACAATAAAAATATTGATATTTCTGGTAGTTACAAAAATGCAAAATAGAAACGCAAAATTGAAAAAATAAATCAATGTTTAAGGCACGATTACCAGCAAACAGCTAGTTTTACATAAATTCACAAGGAGAGCTTCTTTCTAGGGAATTTAATTTCCTTTAAGAATACGCATCACTCGAATTTTTCAGATTAATAGTTGACCAGTTTTGAGTAAAAAAATGCGATTACTGTTAAAAAACCTATAATCGTAACGATACACCCCTTAATACTATTATTAAGGGCTCAAACTTTCACCATAATTTTTTTTTATTATCATGAATGATAATTTCACAGTATCTTAAAAAAAAATTGACATTTTTCTTGGCCCAGTCTAGTCTACACCCATACAAGATCCAACTGGTTCAAGAACTAAAGCCACTTGACCATAATATGCGTCGTTTGTTTGCTAATTGGGCCCTAGAACAGCTTAAAGTTGATCTTCTTTTTTATCGTAAAAATGTGTTTAGTGATGAAGCTCATTTCTGTTTGAGTGGCTATGTAGACAAGCAAAATTGCGGTATATGGAGTTAAAACAATCCTCAAGAAGTTCTGCAGGTTCCATTGCATCCTGAAAAATGCACTGTATGGTGTGCTTTACACCATGCTGGAGGCATCACCGGTCCATATTTCTTTAAAAACGATGCTGGAGCTAATGTTACAGTGAATGTTGCTCGTTACAGATCGACGATCAATGATTATTTGTTTCAAAATTTGAATGGTATCGATTCAGAAGTGTTTTGGTTCAAATAAGATGGTGCTACACCTCATGCTGCTACCGTAACAATTCATTTATTGAAAGAAAGATTTGGCGATAATATTATTTCGACAAAAGGTCCAATTAATTTGCCTCCAAGATCACGCGACATAACTCCACTGGATTATTTTCTTTTTGGTTATGTCCAAGTCATTGATTTATGCTGATGAACCAGAAACAACAGACGCTTTGAGAGCCAACATAACTCGTGTTATTGATGAAATAAGGCCTGAATTACTCGAAAAAGTGGTCTAAAATCGGTCTGGTCGAATGCGGTTCCTCAGAGCTAGTCGTGGTGGACATCTGCCGGAAATTATTTTTAAAACATGAATATGTTTCAAAAAAAAAAATTATTTGGTTTCAATCTTAATTTAAATGTGTTTTAATTCAATTTAAAGTGCTATCACTCTGAAAAAAACACCCGCTATTTAGGCTGTAAATAAACCAAGTAAAGTCTAATATGTCCCTATGGTCCCCATGAAGTATGCTTATCCCAGAATTTGCATACCAATTGATTAATGTTTCATCAATTACACCGAAGAATTTAAAAAGGTATTTCCACATACCACGCAATTCTTTCAGGTGTATCGACTGACATCTCCCTGTTTCAGTATCCAGGAATCGGAAATGTTCAAGGAAACAACAACTAAAACAAGGAGTATTACCTAGGCGTTATGAAACGTTTGCGTGAGCGTATCCGTAAGAAGCGGTCAAATTTGTGGGCGAACAACTCATGGATTTTGCATGACGATAACGCGCCTTCTCACCGAGCTACGATTGTGACTGACTTTCTCGCCAAAAACTCAACAAACGTGCTTCAGCAACCACCGTATTCGCCGGATTTGGCTCCCTGCGACTTTTTCCTCTTCCCAAAACTAAAATTGCCCCTTCGTGGCACCCGTTTTGAGTCGATTGAAGCCATAAAACAAAATTCGGCGCGAGAGCTAAAGTCCATCCTGGAAAGCGCCTATAAAAAATGTTTCGATAATTGGAAGTGCCGTTGGCATAGATGTATTGGAGCAAATGGAGCCTATTTTGAAGGCGACCCAATAAATTTTGACGATTAATTGAAAATTACCGGTACTTTCTTGACAGAGTAGTATATTGCAGAACGAGTTTTTCAGGATCGTTATTCCAGCCCCTAATTCTGGCAATTCTGTGAATATCCCAAGCCTGCACATGAATCATCATCCACGTCTTCCGCACAATATTGCATCGAAAGAAATCAAAACTATATAACATATCGAATCGATTTCGTCCACGGCACGGTGGATTAACTTTTTCCATCGACGTATCGGAGACTTTCCTAATTTCATAAGGATTTCATCTGGAGATACGTTGGATGGGGGATTTTGTTGTGTTTCCGAGATAAATAAGTTACCGTCAACGGCATCTGGTGTGCGAGACGTCGCAGGATATATATTAGGGACGTATATTACATTTCATATTTTTATATATACGAGAGACGTGTTCAAAGAACTAGGTCGTTTCGGATTGTTTCATTTGCCACTGGTTGAATCCCTGTGATGATGGTAATTGCCAGAAATAACCGATATCTCTTTCGAGTGTTCTGTACATGTATCGGGGTGTTTTTTTTTAGAGTGATAGAACTTTAAATTGAAATAAAACACATTTGAATTGACGTTGAAGCCAATTTTTTTCTTATTTGAAAGATAATTCTATGAAATTTATGTTTTAAAAATAATTTCCGGCATACGTCCACCGCGACTAGCTCTGAGGAACCGCATTCGATCAGACCAATTTTGGACCACTTTTTCAAGTAATTCAGGCCTTATTTCATCAATAACACGAGTTATGTTGGCTTCCAAAGCGTCTATTGTTTCTGGTTTATCAGCATAAACCAATATCACTTGACATAACCCCAAAGAAAATAATCCAGTGGAGGTATGACGCATGATCTTGGAGGCCAATTAATTGGACTATTTCTCGAAATTATGTTGTCCGCAAATATTTCTTTCAATATATCAATTGTTACGGTAGTAGCATGAAGTGTAGCACCATCTTGTTGGAACCAAAACACTTCTGGGTCGATACCATTCAAATTTTGAAACAAATAATCATTGATCATCGATCTGTAACGAGCACCATTAACTGTAAGATTAGCTCCAGCATCGTTTTTTAAAGAAATATGGACCGATGACGTTTCCAGCGTGTAAAGCAGACCATACACGTGAATTCTACCAGAATAGTTATTGGCTATTTGAGGATACCTCTTTTCCAAGTGACTACACAGCAGTCTCCACAGTCCACCCCTAGAGGTAGAAAGTGTGTTAAGGATTACGCCATATCATCGCGCGTGGAGAGAGCCCCTCCGAAGAGGTGAACCCACCAGCTTCCAGTTTGGGCTCCGACTCGGAAGCCAGAACCGTCTGACTGGTAGCAGCGAAGCACTATCCTACTGGCTCAGCAGGTCAGTACCCGAGTTGGTTTGAGACGCAACTCACCCGCCGGAGGGAATTCTTATCCATCCACCCGAACCTTAATCCCATGAACTAAGATAAACTCAAGATTGACGACTACAATTGATCCTGGTACGAGTACCTTCTAGCGGCTTGTACGTCCTGACTCACCGAACCCATGTGAGGTCATTTGATTGATCCTGGCGTCAAGCACTATTGGCGGAGCCATTTCGTCGAGATCCACAAACCCTAAATTGTTACTCATTGATCCAGGGGCCAGGACAGGCCGGTCGAACCGTCAAGTCCCGCTAAACCCCGAGTCGTTTCATGAGAATATCCCGAACATAGTCTGCGAACAGATAGATGAAATACCCCCCTAGTCTAGCATGCGGACTTTCAACCACTGCCCCTTCGAGTGCAACACCAATGGGGTGGCCAGGTGGTACAAGTAACACCTGTGGGCAAACCACCCCCCCGGGGTAACGCAGTATGCAACATAACGCACTCGGCCATTACACAGAATCCGGAGATTCATACTGCGATAGGTTAGAGTACGCCAGGTTTAAGGGAGAAGCCCTGTACTGCAACAGACTCCCTTGTCACTGAGTTAATCAACCAGCTCAGCCTTCCATTTCACCTGAGCGGCAAAACTAGGGCCCCATTCGGAGATCTTCCACCATATAGGTCCAGTGACAGGCGCGAAATGCCATTACGTTAGACACCAAAACTTAACCCTCCATTTCGCCAGGGCGGAACTAGGGTCCTAGTCATGACAAGCGCCCCCATCACGTCAAGATCTAATGCCTGGGGGGCGAAGCACACTATACAGTGCATTTTTCAGGATGCAATGGAACCTGCAGAACTTCTTAAGGATTGTTTTCACCATATACGGCAATTTTGCTTGTTTACATAGCCGTTCAACCAGAAATGAGCTTCATCACTAAACACAATTTTAGGATAAAAAGATGAATCAACTTCAAGCTGTTCGAGTACCCAATCAGCAAACAAATGACGCTCAAGTCGTTTTAGTTCTTCAACCAGTTGGATCTTGTTTGGGTGTAGACCATAATCTCTACACAAAATTCTCCATGTGGTGGATGCACAGAGTCCAACTTGTTGTGAACGTCTACGAATAGACAAATCCGGATCATCATTATCACTTTGACTTACAGCAGCGATATTTTCTTCTGTACGTACAGTTCTTTGTCTTGTTGTTTTTGTTGCATCGAGTAGAGAAAATGTTGTCCGAAATCTATCGATAGTTCGACGAAAAGCTGCTCTGATAGACGATTATGTGAATCATAAATTTCACGAAGTACTCTATAAGTTAGGCGAATAGAACACTGATTTTGAAAATAAATTTCAACAGTTTGTAAACGTTGTTGCGGCGTGAGTCTTTCTATGATAATTTGTCAATGCTCACTAAACAGAAATGTCAAAACAACATGGGTTCTACCTTCTGCCAAATCACAGTTATCCATATTGAAAATTCTCTCACTCTAAAAAAAAACCCGATATATAAAAAAAATTTTGTTTTGATACCGAGGATTCTTATAAACAACTGTTGTTTGAAAATCTGAAGTAGTTAACTATTCGCATGTAAACGAAACGCGTAATGTGAACAACTCAAGATAATAAATGGAAATCTACATTTACAGTGTGGGCCAATGAAAACTTAAACCCTGATTTTCCGGCTTTAAAATGAAAATGAGGAAAATCGCTCGGACCCGCCAATTTCTGATTCATAAGGGAATCCTGCTCTTCGCATCCCCGTAACTGAATCCGCTCTTCGCATCCCCGTAACTGCAACCCCCTAACGGGGGTGAGTACAACCCCTTGATTTTGAATATGCTTGAAGGGTGTTGCGATACCTCATTTTGAAAATCTTACCGACTACTATCTGATCCTGAAATTTCGCTCCAAATTTTCAATCGATAACAAAATGACAGGTACAATAGTGGAAGAGTACTTACTTTTGTGATATGTTTATTAAATGATGGAAATGGGCACGATTCACTTCCATGTAGTAATGCAACTTTTGCTGAAAACGTTCACGTACGTTACTCAAGATTTCTGGTGTGATTTGACGGCATTTATTTATGATTCCAGTTCGCAAATCATTCAGTGACACAGGCGGGGTAGCGTAAATCTTGGATTTCAGGTGACACCATAGAAAAAAGTCCAGTGGAGCCAGATCAGGTGATCTGGGTAGCCACTCAATATGTCCTCTTGTTCCAATCCAGGCGTGAGGAAAATTTTCATCTAAGAACTGACGCACCGGTTGAACGAAATGAGGTAGTGCGCCATCTTGTTGGAAAATGATAGTTCTATGGTCTTCTGCATTCTCCAATATTTGCACGAAGGTTGGATAGCGTTCTCCAATAGATCTAAATAAATTTGGCCAGTGAGATTACCGGGTATAAAAAAGGGACGGTTACGGGATTTTCAGAAATACCCGCCCAAACAATTTAATTTTTAGGGACGCTGAGTATGAACCTCACGAAATAATCTTGGATTTTCATCTGACCAATACCGGCAGTTATGCCAGTTTACAATGCCGTTGAGGTAAAATTAACATTGATATCGAACATGTTGTTTTGATTACCGTTAATCATTTCAATGACCACTTCACAGAACTGGAGTCGGCGATCGGGATCATCCTCATTCAGTTCCTGAGCCAATCGTTTCTTATAAGGATGGAATTTATGTTGTTTTAGGTTTCCCATGATTGTTGTTCGTGAAACAGCAGAATTTCCTAGTACTCATGGTCGGATTCATTGCTACATGACCTAAGACTTTCCGACTGAACCACTAGCGTCAAATTTGGCAACCAGTTGCACAACGTAAGCAGCGCATACATTCTTTCCAGGATGTAGTTCGTTGAATAAAGCCGCTGTTGTTCGCGCAGGCTCGTTATTTCTAACAAATAATTTTAACATTTCCACCCTTACTTCTATGCAATACACCATTTTAATTCTACTACAAATTTACAATCGCTTTGACACACTTTTAACGTTCTTAAAAATTCACGATAGATTAAGGTTATTTCATTATCGATGGATATTTTCAAGCGAAAGTTTAGGGTCAGATAGTACTCGATAAGACCTGCAAAATAAGTTACCCGTCATCCCTATTCAAAACCAAGGATTCGTGCTCACCCCCGTTAGGGGGTTGAAGTAACGGGGATGAAAAAAGCGGAAAAGTTGTTTCTCCTCGAATCAGAAATTGACGGGTCCGAGCGATTTTCCACATTTTCATTTTAAAGTCGGAAAATCAAGGTGTCAAATTTTCGTTGGACCATCCTGTATAATACAGCATATAGCTTGGATTCAAGAATAAACACAGAGATTTGATCAGTATTTATGGGTAGTAGACTATTTTAAAATGTCTACTATCGAGTGACACTTGCTTTTATAATGCAATGTACTATAAATGGATGATACATTTTTGGGGATACTTTTGGAATGAATAAATGAAAAAGGGTTACGGGAGGGTAAAAAGGTTCGGAACCGCTGAGCATGGTGACCATAAAAATCCAGTAAAATGCGATGATTTTCCGCAGTCTTTTCCTTCATATTGAAATAATAAAGTAAAAGTAAAACTCCCCGGTACAAAAGTTGACGTTTCCAGGGCACACAGGAGCGATGGTGTTTACACTTCAGTGAAATGACAGATACTGAAAAGAAATGTTGCCAGATGAAACAATGGAATGATGAACTAGTAGCGACATCTGATATCAAAACCGCACGAACTTATTTTCACCCCTAAAATACGAGAATTACAATAATGATGATAGCATCATTTGACTTCATGCAGTTGCACTTCCAACGTAACCACATTTGCGGATGTATACTAACGAACTTAGGACACCACTTATTGAGCTGACCTTCCCTCGATCGAGAACCCTTCCGTTATCCAATCCAGTAACATTCACTTCAGAGTCCCCAAGAACCTCTGCCAGTCTGACGCGATCATCCCCTTTTCTCGTCACTGTTTAATAGAATCTCACCTCTTTGAACCACGCCAGCCCCTAATTACAGTCTACGACCGACAGTGGAAAATAAGCAGATACACCCTCTGGGGGAACTTATTATGTAGTGAAGATATGGCTCTAATCAATATGGTTTGAGGATTGCGATCGTATCGTATAGACGGGGGGAACTTGCTTCAAGACTCGACCCAAATATTTGATACGGGAAAGCCTCGTACCAGGGTTGTCTTTATTAACTGTTTGTTATCTTCAAACTCTGGGATTTGGATGATTTTTCCTGAGTTTGAGACAAAGTGAGTTTTCGCTTACATGGACAATGAGATTAGGCTGACATGATCTCGAAAATGATATGTCTCAATAGGATGGAATTGAGAGAAGTCAAATGTGGACTAATCTTGAAAAAGCTATTTCAGATTGGGGACGTACTGGCAATTTAACAGTAAGTACTGAGGTGGAAACCTATATCAAAATTTTTCAAATAAGTTTTTTCGTTATTTTAATAAAATATATAATAAAAGAAACATCAACCACATATAATTTCAAAATCAGAGACTCCCAATAAACCATAGCACGAAGTGCTCAAATTCTGGTTAGTATAAAGACAATTGGGGCTCCAGGTATAACACCTCGATCGATATACTACTCTGTCAAGAAAGTACCGGGAATTTTCAATTAAAACAACATTTTTACATTTAATCGTCAAAATTTATTGGGTCGCCTTCAAAATAGGCTCCATTTGCTCCAATACATCTATGCCAACGGCACTTCCAATTATCGAAACATTTTTTATAGGCGCTTTCCGGGATGGACTTTAGCTCTCGCGCCGAATTTTGTTTTATGGCTTCAATCGACTCAAAACGGGTGCCACGAAGGGGCAATTTTAGTTTTGGGAAGAGGAAAAAGTCGCAGGGAGCCAAATCCGGCGAATACGGTGGTTGCTGAAGTACGTTTGTTGAGTTTTTGGCGAGAAAGTCAGTCACAATCGTAGCTCGGTGAGAAGGCGCGTTATCGTCATGCAAAATCCATGAGTTGTTCGCCCACAAATTTGGCCGCTTCTTACGGATACGCTCACGCAAACGTTTCATAACGCCTAGGTAATACTCCTTGTTTACCGTTTGACCCTCTGGAAGGAATTCGTAGTGCACCACGCCACGGCTATCGAAGAAAACAATGAGCATCACCTTCATTTTCGAGCGGCTTTGGCGTGGTTTTTTCGGTTTCGGCTCATTTTTTGCCACCCATTCCGATGATTGCTGGCTTGTTTGCATATCGTACTCGTAGACCCAGGTCTCATCACCAGTTACAATGCGTTCCATGAATGTAGAATCGAAATTACAGCGATCCAGCATGTCTGAAGCAACCTGTTCGCGATGACGTTTTTGAAGAAAATTCAGGTCTTTCGGTACGAGTCGTGCGGCCACCTTTCTCATGCCCAAAATATCAATCAAAATCGTACGTGCGGACTCGTGGGATATCTTAAGATCATGTGCTATCTCTCTCAAGCTGGTACGACGGTTTTCCAGCACCCTTTCCTTAATTTTATCAACGTTATCTTCGATCGAAGCCGTCGATGGGCGACCACTTCACGTGGGTCCTTGAAGGCTCTGTACCACTGATATGCACGAGTTTTCGATAGAGCATTATCACCAAAGGCCTTTTGCAACATTTTCAATGCATCGGCAGACGAAAATTCATTTGCAACACAAAACTTTGAACAAATTCTTTGCTCAACGTAATCACCCATAGTAAAAATCGGCACGCACTCTGACATCGACTGACTTAATCAGCTGTTGCAAACACACTAGTTGACAGATTCCGCTCAAGCTTGGCATAGTTATTAAGGACAGTGGTACCAACCTAGGAAAAAAAATGTTTACCTGCCTCATTGCCCCGCCAGATTTAAATCGATAATTCCCGGTACTTTCTTGACAGAATGTACATTGAATTTTCATACAATAACCCAGGCAGAAGGCCATGGTCTTGAAGACGTCTTTATCAGGTCTTCGTTGGTCTTCAAAGTCATTCTGACGTGAACTAAAGTTTTTGAGACGCCATTTTACGTACGCTAGAAAGACGTTATGGAAAGTCGTCTGAATGACGTAAACTATCGAATAGATAATTGTATAATTGTGAAGTCACTGGTGATGAAAAGTGGGTCCATTACGATAATCTAAAACGTCGGCAACGTATGGATACTTCATCATGAACTATCAAGCCAAATGTTCTCGCGGAGAAGATCATGCTGTGTATTCCAAATGATTTAAAAAATATAAAAAATATTCAAACATTCAAAAGAAAACTAAAAGTATGGATGAATAGTAATACAAGGCTTCTTATCAAGAATGTAATAAATTTCAACTAAGAGACGTTTATTAACCGATGTTAAGTAATTTGAATTAAAAGTGCTGATAACAAATTGGACATTCGCTTGCCTGTTTTGAAGATTTAGCACCGAGACCCGCTGTGGATGGATCTGACCGCTTGGATGTTTCTCTCTTTGTTTTTTTTTTCATTTTCTTTGCTGATTGTTTCTCTCATAGGGGATTTTTAGAATTATTATTAATTTAATATTGCGTACAGGTTATAATTTCATTATATACCTCAGCGATGTATTCAGTTTATTTAGCCAAATAAACTTATTATATTATATTTGGTGTGCTACAATGGAACGAAAGGATCACAGAGGAGATCTACCAACGACAATTTGTGCGGTTGAGCTGAGCATTGCGAGAAAAATTGCTGCAATATACCGACAGATACGACATAGTTATTTTCCAGCATGACACATGTTGTGTCGTTCGTTAAAAAATGTTAAGGCTACCATTAACCTTCTCTTCAGTTTTTACTACAAATATAGTAAAATGGAAGTAAAAGGATTTGGGTTGTATTTGAGAAAACATGTACGTAATGTAGAGAAGAAACATATACATATTCTAGACCCCTATACGTATGTTAGGAAAATGATAGATAATCATGGAATGGAGTTAAAATTATCCATGTCACGCATTATTTCTATCCAGCCTCGGTATGATATTAGTGTTCAATTTCTTTATACTCAAAATATTGAGAAATCCTCAAATGGGAAGTCTTACCCCACCAGCCATACAGCCCACACATTGCTCCGTCCCATTAGCATCTCTTCCGATCGATGCAACATCGCCTGATTGACCAGTACGCATGGATAACGCCCAAAGAGCAGACATTTTTTCGCGATGGGATTCATCAATTGCCAAAAATATTGGAAAAAATAGGTGCTATCAACGGATAATATCGGGTGTTTTTTTTTGAGTGATAGAACTTTCAGTAGGGATAACTGAGATTTGACAGCAGGTAGAAGCCATGTTGTTTTGACATTTCTTTTGAGTAAGCATTGACAAATTATCATGGAAAGACTCACGACGCAACAACGTTTATAAATTGTTGAAATTTATTTTCAAAATCAGTGTTTTTTTGGAAAAACTTATAGAGCACATATGGTCCATCAGAGCAGCTTATTCGTCGAACTATCGATAGATTTCGGACAACATTTTCTTTACTCGATGCAACAACAACAACAAGGAAAAGAACTGTACGTACAGAAGAAAATATCGCTCCTGTAAGTCATAGTGTTAATGATGATCCAGATTTATCTACTCGTCGACGTTCACAACAAGTTAGACTCTGTGCATCCACCACAGGGAAAATTTTCCTCAAAAATCTTGATCTACATTCACACAAGATCCAACCGGTTCAAGAAATAGAGCCACTTGACCATAATAAGTGTCGTTTGTTTGCTGATTGGGCCCTAGAACAACTTGAAGTTGATCCCCTTTTTTACCGTAAAATTATGTTTAGATATGAAGCTCATTTCTGGTTGAACGGTTATGTAAACAAGCAAGATGGCCGTGTATGGAGTGAAAACAATCCTCAAGAAGTTCTGCAGGTTATATTGCATCCTGAAAAATGCACTGTATGGTGTGCTTTACACGCTGGAGGCATCATCGGTGCATATTTCTTCGAAAACGATGCTGGAGCTAATGTTACAGTGAATGTTACACATACAGATCGATGTTCAATGATTATTTGTGTCAAAATTTGAATGGTACCGACCCAGAAGTGTTTTTGTTCCAACAATGTGGTGCTACACCTCTTGACGCTACCGTAAAAACTGAAAGATAACATTATTTCGAGAAATGGTCCAATTAATTGGCCTGCAAGATCATGCGACACAACTCCACTGGATTATTTTCTTTGGGATTATGTCAAGTCCCAAGTTTATGCTGATAAACCAGAAACAATAGACGCTTTGGAAGCCAACATAACTCGTATTATTGATGAAATAAGGCCTGAATTACTAGAAAAAGTGGTACAAAATTGGTCTCGTCGAATGCGGTTTCTCAGAGCTAGACGTGGTGGACATATGCCGGAAATTATCTTCAAAACATAAATGTCATAAAATTATTTTTCAAATAAAAAAAAATCGGCTTCAATCTTGAATGTGTTTCATTTCAATTTGAAGTTCACTCTAAATCTAAATGTAAATCACTCTAAATAAAACACCCGATACTTTGTTCAGATTTTATGTCAGAGTTCAACAATTGAGGCTTTCAAATATGTCTCATTCAATTCCTACAAACCTAAACGGGCCTTAACTCCTCTTAAGAAATGAAAATATTTGTCCTTCACTTTTTTCATAGGAACCCCTTAAAAACCAACGCCGTTTCTAGACGAAGGGATAGATTTCCTACATCTGGGCCACCTTCTCGAGCCACAATCCTTCATCTCATTCGGCCAGTTAGCAAAAAGGCACAGTCAAAAGCATTCCCCCGACCAGACGGTCACGCAATACTCACGCTGTACGAATAATTCAGCCACGAAGCTCCCTTGAAGAAACATTCCTGGAAAAGTCGCATTTTGTTGCTTGCCCAAAAAGCGCAAAATAAACCGCTCGCTAGTTTCGCATCTTTCTCAATAATACAGTAATACACAAGCTTGGAGGTTATTATCTACATTATTTATTTGTAATTAGATAGTAATTTGTGAAAAGAGGACCCAACAGTGAAAGAAATAAAAGTAAATTCGGTGAAAGTATACAACGGTGAAAAAGTTCACAGAAGATCTACTCAACGAACAAGATAGTGTTTTTACCGCAGTTAGAGTTCGATACTACACCGGAACACCTTCCTGAATTTGGGTAAACAAATCTAACTTGTAAATCTGTAATATATGTATTCAGGCTATAAATAAATCATTGAAGTCTACTAAACATCCTTCTTTCAACCCCATTTGAAGCATACTTCACCAAGCATTTCCATACTGATTGGTTGAGGTTTAATCAATTGCAAGGAAGAATTCAAAAAGGTATATCTACAAACCAAGCAATTCTTAACAACAATAAAACTTCAATTTCCGGAAAAAACCATACGAATTCATTCATAGTCCTAATATAACAGTGATTGATCAATAATGATGTATAATTTTTCAGGGATACTTATTCCATTTTTTGAACAAAGAATAGGTTTACAAAATAATCTTGTAGTCTCTTTTCATCTTCATACATAAGTTTTCAGTCCTGTGTGAAGTAAATGTTGGTTATATAACCAGTAACGCCCAAGTATCAACAACTGAAACGATTCAGTATCCAATAAGTAGTTCAAAGTTTCTGTTATGACGAACTCTGAAAAATTGATGATTTGTGGGTTGAAAAATTTTCAAGGTACGATGTAAATTGATGTTAATAGAGTAAAGGATACTAACCTCATGTTTGAGAGCTTGTCTAGACTCATAGTTCTGCTTCGCCAATGCTACTCTAACCCATTCTGGTTTGTCCGCTATAGATATGTGGAGTACATATCTAATACCAAGCAATACATGCTCGAGTACAATGAAGACAAAGAGCCACTCGGTTTGGGATAGATGTGAAAAATTTTCACGTATGCTGGGTGTCAGATACAAAATACCACAGTTGGTTACTATGGAAAGACCACCAAGCACTTCGAAGGCTCGCTGGAAAAAAACTCTTATATTATGATCTTGTATTATACAATTTAATTTGATAACTACCTGCCAGGCTCCTATATCTTTCACTCTTCTGATCATAGGTCTCTGGCATATCTGGCAGAGTTTGAAGGCATCAGCTCTTATTTCTATGATGTTGTTGAGGAAAGCCCACAGTGCCGCTAAAGGGTAGACCGACGAAAAGAGAAAGACATATCCGAATTGAACGAACAACTCGAGATAATCATCGAAAGTTTCCTCGTAGACGTCCATGTCACCTTCGATCTCAGCTGCAAGAACTCTGGGATCATCTATTTCGAGAGTCGGCAAGGAACTTAAAGCATCCCCTTTGTCTCCAGAAGATGACGGTTTGTATCGGCCATTGCCCTCCCTCCAAGTATCCACGAAGACTTTTTTCTGCGTCTTCATAATCTGTAAAGTGAAATATGGTAAACTGATTGGTTCGTTGGTCCTTTTTTGGATTCGTAAGAGATGAAGAGCGTTCGATGTTTTTCCTAATAAACAAGATATTGTCGAGATAAAGGAATTGTTAATAATCCATGTATCATGTTATGATATGCTGATAATGTATGTTGTATTGGATGGAATGAGTTTGTGAAAGAAGGTTTATGAAAAACACAAAACCATGTTTAGTATTGGCTTAAGTTATTGTTAAATCTGAATAATTTGATGAGTTTTCGGTTTCTTCTTCCATTGTAATTTCAATATTTTTATGTAAGGAATTCAAGTAATGAAGAAAACCTTCAAGTTGTCTACTGGTAACTCTAAAGCAATTATGTCATCTATCTGGGGTTTTTTTAGAGTGATAAAACTTTAAATAGGGATAACTGTGATTTGACAGAAGGTAGAAGCCATGTTGTTTTGACATTTCTGTTCAGTTAGCACTGACAAATTATCATGGAAAGACTCATGCCGCAACAACGTTTACAAATTGTTAGAATTTATTTTCAAAATCAGTGTTTTATTCGCCAAACTTATATAGTACTTCGTGAAATTTATGGTTTACATAATCGTCCATCAGAGCAGCTTATTCGTCGAGCTATCGATAGATTTGGGATAACATTTTCTCTACCGATGCAACAACAACAACAAGACAAAGAACTGTACGTAGAGAAGAAAATATCGCTGCTGTAAGTCATAGTGTTAATGATGATCCAGATTTACATGTAGTTGCTAGCCGTAAGAACCACGTGCAATTGGAGTAAATTATTGTTATAAGTGTTGAAAAATCAAAGAATCAAGATGCCTCTTGCTGTGGATCTCTTAAACCCTTCTGTTGAGAAACAAAAAAAGTCTCACAAACTCAAGAGGCTCGTGCAGCACCCTAATAGTTATTTTATGGATGTGAAGTGCCCTGGCTGTTACGCTATTTCCACAATTTTTTCTCATGCGCAGTCTGCGGTAGCGTGTAGACGATGTTCCACTATCCTGTGCACCTCTACTGGTGGCAAAGCACGACTAACTGAAGGATGCAGTATCAGAAGGAAGCCCCATTAAAGCAGAGAAATAAGTAATAAATAACTAAGTTGTAATTTGTCTATTCATCGACGTTCACAACAAGTTAGACTCTGTGCATCCACCATATGGAGAATTTTGGGTAAAGATCTTGGTCTACACCCATACAAGATCCAAATGGTTCAAGAACTAAAGCCACTTGACCATAATAAGTGTCGCTTGTTTGCTGATTGGGCCCTAGAACAGCTCGAAATTGATCCACTTTTTTATCGTAAAATTGTGTTTAGTGATGAAGCTCATTTTTAGTTGAAAGGCTATGTTAACAAGTAAAATTGCCGTATATTGAGTAGAAACAATCCTCAAGAAGTTCTGCAGGTTCCATTGCATCCTGAAAATGCACTGTATGGTGTGATTTACAAGCTGGAGGCATCATCGGTCCATATTTCTCTAAAAACGATGCTGGGCTAATGTTACAGCGGATGGTGCTCGTTACAGATTGATGATGAATGATTATTTGTTTCAAAATTTGAATGGTATCGACTCAGAAGTGTTTTGGTTCCAACAAGATGGTGCTACACCTCATGCTGCTACCTTACCAGTTGATTGATTCATTGAAAGATAGATTTGGCGATTATTTCGAGAAATGGTCTCCAAGATCATGCGACATAACTCCGCTTGTTTCGGGTTTTGCCAGGTCATTGGTTTTAGCTGATAAATTAGTAACAATAGACGCTTTAGAAGCCAACATAACTCGTTTTATTGATGAAATAAGGCTTGAATTATTCGAAGCAGTGGTCCATAACTGGTCTGGTCGCACGCGGTTACTCAGAGCTAGTCGTGGTGGACCAAATACAAAAGTCCAAAGGATTCAAATCGGGAGATCTAGCGGGCACTGGGCCTACTCTTCCTATCCATCTTCTGGGAAATGTTTGATCTAAATGTTCCCTAACATCAAGTGTATAATGTGGAGGCGCTCCATTTTTCATAAACCAAATATTCATCCACTGATTCAAAGGTTGAAAATTGGGCAAGGTATCTTGAAGAATGTTAAGGTATGCGGCTTCTGTTAAATTTCGTGGTAAAACTACTAGTCCCAACAAATTATCTTCTAAAATACCTGGCCAGATATTCATATTGAAACGCTGTTGATGCCTGAAATCATGAATGGCGTGTGGATTTTCATTCGCCGAAATATGGCTATTATGATAGTTGAAAATTCCATTTTTGGTAAAGCTGGCTTTATCAGTGAAAAGGATATTAAATATAAAATGCGGATGTTCAGGAATCTTTGTTAAAGCCCATTGACACAATGTCCTTCTGGCTTGATGATCAGGAGGATTAAGAGCATACACGCGTTGAATATGGAATGGATAGAGAAGTTGTTGATGCATAGTTTTCCAGATAAGATAAGATTGAATATGTGGAAGGCCAATATTAAAATATTTAAATAATACATGAAAGCCTTATCCACTCATTTCAATATTAGAATAAGGCATTTCCAATTCAGGAATAATAACTTTTCCTTAACAACAAAGTGAAAGAAAGTAAACAACTCGAATCGGATGCACAATACTCAATAAAATTACGTGAATGTCATATGAAAACCGAATGTTTGATGCCTGCTGTGATTTTTTTCAAAGAACCGACTGAAAAACTTTTTAATTGTAAGTTCAGTGAACAAGTCCTTTGAAAGATGAAAATAAATGTAGTAAACACTACGAAACTCGAGTTCTTGTATATGCAGTGAAAAAAATTATAGAAAACTGAGTAATTTCTCATTTCATTCCATTCTTGTTCAAACTTAAAAGCTTTCCTACAGATTTCAAGTCTGATCTATGGGTTCGAGATCCTTGTTGATGATTCAGAGAATTCAGATCGAAAAATGAGGTGAAATACATTAACTTATGATTTAACTACACTGACCCCGATATATTTTCAATTTTTTCGTTTTATCTGATTACCGCCCGACGCGCCCGGTCCTTTACGCCTCGTCGATTTTCCCGCATAAATCATGAATCCCGCGTACCATAAAACACAGGGAAAGTCGATGGTCCCGAGCCATTGCCCGAGCAGATGGTGATCATCTGGCAATCGATAAGCAATTTTCCAAGAGGGTCTTCCGCCTCTTCTTTTCACCGCAGCTCCCTTCAAGAAAGGGGCATTATTAATCATACCTAGATGAAAAATTCATCCTTAATTAAAATAAATCGCTGGAAATGAAAATCTGACTATGGATTAATGGAAAGCATTCCTCCGTTGAATTAATTCCGGTCCGAAGGCTGCCACTTCGGCATAACCGGATTCATCCCTCACTACGAAGATGGCGTTTTATTAACTTTTTCTGGAAACAATCGGTGTAGAAAGTTTTTCGCAGACCAGCTACGAAGTTGAAGGAACTTGCTGAATCGGAAGACATAACTCTATGATTACGAGCATTCTGCCTGAATTTCTTCAGTATCCATCACTTAGTTCTCTGTCCAGAACCTTTACAAATTATTGCTCGGTTCAAGCTTTGGTACACTGAACCTACCACAGGAAAAATCTGTTCAAAGGTCTAGCGGCACCCAGCTGAGATCTGTATATTTTACAAATATGAATTCTTCAATAATTGTCGATTATAAATTTGCAGGTTTCACGTTATAAGAGATGGGCCATTTAATATTTGTATTTGTGATCGGTTGAAAATCAAAAACTAATGAATATTTTATTGAGTATTTTAAAAAATAGCTGGATGAACTCTACGGAAACTTTACAGATTTTAATCTGAATAAATCTCTTGAAAACATTCAGAATTGAATAATATTTAAATAAGGTTATTCTGACTTTAACAAATTTTTATTGTTATGTTTACAACAATCTGTTGCTCACAGGTACAGACAGACTTTTGAAAACATTCTTTTTATTCATCAATGAAATACATCCTTCAATTGAATTCACCATGGAAACCGAACATAATAATTCTATTAATTTTCTTGATTTAACTGTTACTCGAATAAATAATTCACATGATTTTTCAATATTTCACAAACCAACCTATACGGATTCTATTATACACAATAAATCAAATCGTCCTTTGAATCAAAAATTATCAGCATTCAATTGTATGATCCATAGATTAGTTAATATTCCCATGAATCGAGAAAATTATATTTCAGAACTTAACATAATTAAACAAATAGCTATTATATTAATAATGACTATGATCCTAAGTTGATAGACAAATTGTTGATGAATAAAAATAATAAAATAGCTTTAAATATGGTGTTTCTTAATATAAAAAAAAAATTTAAATACATATCCTTAAAATACACTGAAGGTATTTCTGAGAAAATTGCTACATACCTCAAAAATAAATATAATTTGAGAACTTCATTTAAAACCAATTCAAACTTGAGTAAATTTTTTGAAAAAAATAAAGACTGTACACATAAAGATGATAAATCGGGGGTTTATGAGTTAACCTGCGGTGATTGCCCTAAAGTTTACATAGGACAGACTGGAAGAACTTTCCGTCATAGAATTTGTGAACATTTGAAGAGTTTCCTCAATAATAAAAGTAATTCTACATATTCCAACCATTTGTTAGAAACAGGACATACTTTCAACCATAATTTTGAAATTCTACATATAGAAAGTAAAAGTTATGCCTCAAATCTGTTAGAATCCCTAGAGATAAATAAACATAATAAAATTGGAATATTACTTAACGAACAAATAGATTTAAATAACTCACCTCTGTTAAATATATTCAGATGAGCTGGAATTTGCAGAGACCCTTTTTTGGGTTTTAGTGCTCAATAAAAATTTATTGTACTTACTGTAATATAAATGCGCTAACCTTTAAAGTAATTTGCCAAACTCATGTAGTACAGTTTTTTTTCAGTATAGTCAGTTTAAGCTGTGTGAAATATTATTTTTGAATGCTTGGTTCGGCAAAAAGTGACATTATTTTCCAAGCTCGTGTAATTGGCTTAGAATTAAAGATCACAGGTTACAGAAGCACTATTCGGGATAACAAAGGAAAAATAAAATTTGAATAAAGTAAAAAATTGTAGCAACAGGTGTTCAAAAATCATCAAAGGGTGTGCATTTTCTTGAATAATAAAAAATGCAATATAATTTGAAAAGTACACGACTCTGATATTTTTCTGATGACAACTATGACTCAGCCTGTTACCCGATTCCGGCTTGAGGTCGGATTCTGGGACACCCTCTATAAAACTGTATCATTTTATATACATAGATATTATCAGCATATGTGGTTGAAATAAAAAAAAACAATGGAAACATAAAGTATTATCCAAATTATTCAAATTCATTACCTTAAACAATTGTTTCGAGTGGATATTGAGAAATAACAAGTTCATTCACCAAAAAGTGTTCCACCTAGAATACAAAAAGGGCTTTTTCATTTCACTTCTCAAAAAATAGATAGCACATTCTCCAGGAAAAAAAGCTAAATTCTAGCTATGTCTCTTCGGTAAGGAGTTATTTGGATAAAAAGAAAATTAGCAATAAAAAATATACACACCATCTTCATCGTATCAGGGTTTTTTTTGGGTGAGAAAACTTTCGATAAGGATAACTGTGATTTGACAGAAGGTAGAAGCCATGTTGTTTTGACATTTCTGTTCAGTAAGCATTGATAAATTATCATGGAAAGACTCTCAGAACAACAACGTTCACAAATTGTTGAAATTTATTTTGAAAATCAGTGTTCTATTCGCCAAACTTATAGAGCACTTCGTGAAATTTATGGTTTATATAATCGTCCATCAGAGCAGATTATTCGTAGAACTATCGATAGATTTCGGACAACTCTACTCGCTGCAACACCAACAACAAGACGAAGAACTGTACGTACAGAAGAAAATATCGCTGCTGTAAGTCATAGTGTTAATGACGATCCAGATTTGTCTATTCGTCGACGTTCACAACAAGTTTGACTCTGTGCATCCACCACATGGAAAATTTCGCGTGAAGATCTTGATCTACACCCATACAAGATTCAACTGGTTCAAGAACTAAAGCCCCTTGACCATAATAAGCGTCGTTTGTTTGCTGAGTGGGCTCTAGAACAGCTTGAAGTTGATCCGCTTTTTTTATCGTAAAATTGTGTTTAGTGATGAAGCTCATTTCTGGTTGAACGGCTATGTAAACAAGCAGAGTTGCCGTATATGGAGTGAAAACAATCCTCAAGAAGTTCTGCAGGTTCCATTGCATCCTGAAAAATGCACTGTATGGTGTGCTTTATACGCTGAAAGCATTATCGGTCCATATTTCTTTAAAAACGATGCTGGACCTAATGTTACAGTGAATGGTGCTCGTTACAGATCGATGATCAATGATTATTTGTTTCAAAATTTGAATGGTATCGACCCAGAAGTGTTTTGGTTCCAACAAGATGGTGCCACACCTCATGCTGCTACCGTAACAATTGATTTATTGAAAGAAAGATTTGGCGATAACATTATTTCGAGAAAAGTCCAATTAATTGGCCTCCAACATCCTGCGACATAACTCCACTGGATTATTCTCTTTGGGGTTATGTCAAGTAATTGGTTTATGCTGATAAACCAGAAACAATAAACGCTTTGGAAGCCAACATAACATATGTCGTGGTGGACATATGCCGGAAATTATTATTAACATAAATGTCATAAAATTATTTTTTAAATAAAAAAAAATTGGCTTCAATCTTAATTTAAATGTGCTTTATTTCAATTTAAAGTTCTATAACTGTAAAAATAACACCGGATAGATTTCTAAAGCTGAGTCTATGTCGTATCCTATTCCATTATATATTTGTAGAATAACCTAATTTTTGCCTATGCCATGCTTTATCTAAAAATTAGTTATTTTCGCTGCATGTTTGATGAAGGAGGTTTGTTTATTTTTATTGATTATTTTATTTTTATCCAAATAACTCCTAAATGAAGAGACGTGGTTTAGAATTTTTCAGTTTCTCTATCTGGAGAATCTGCTTTTTTAAGAGAAAAATAAAAAAGACCTCTTTGTATCCTATGTGGAACATTTCGTGTCCATTGAACTTTTTATTCCTTAATATCCAATCGAAACAATTGTATAAGGTGATGTTTTATCAAATAACGATCAGGTTTTCACGAACAAATTACCGTGAAGGCACTTCATTTCTATTGAATTTTCCACGTAAATTTCTAACAATTTGCGTAAAAGACTCCCACTTTGGAATAAGTTTCTAATATTTCCCAGATTCGTTCAAGCGTAAATCGACCCATTTCGTCAATGTCAAATATTATACTAACTTTCTGTCAAAACAGAAGTTTCGCCGCATTCGAAATAATTACTACTTCAAAATGCAAACTATAATGCAAAGTCTAAATATCAGTAACATATAGATCTCACCGTCTTCGACCAGTACTGAAGGAACAACGGCAGCATTGTCTCGGTGAAATTATTAATGATCTGAGACGTAATTAGCATTGTCTGAAGCTGACTCCTGAGGTTGTTCAAGTCCTGAATTACGAAAGCGATGTAGAAGAGCGACATGAAATTGTTGACGAACTCGAAGAGGACCAGCTTGGTAACTTTGTGGCGGTAGAACTGAGATTCTGTGCGATGATTTTCTGGAAAAAACGTGAAAATTAATATAACAGTATTATCAGATATTGTTGAACTGCATAAGTAAGGTTTTTCCTTCTTATCAAGAGGAAATATTAATCCCTTCAAATTTAGTTCCGGAGCGGAATCTATTTTTGCGATTAGACTGAGATGAGATTAGATGATTCAATTCTTAAATACAGGGTGATAAGAGCAACTTGGAAAAATTTTACTGTGCGCAGCCGGATAATTTTTATGCTTTTAGATTCTCTACACTTTCTCGTTCTAATATGTGAGCTTTCAGTTTGATATTACTCCATTTTGCAGTGTTAGAATGTCAAACAAACGTAGTGCAGTTTTGGAATTGTCCCGTCAAGCTAAGCATCAATGCGAAATTTTCGTTTGCTCAATGTGCCTCGACAAATCGTGGATTGTTATATTTCTTCTATCAAGTAAAAAGCCTTTTTCTATTTTATTTTAAATCTAATTGTTCGTTAAGTAATATTCCAATTTTATTGTGTTTATTTATCTCTAGTAAATCCAACAGGTTTAAGGCATAACTTTTACTTTCTATATGTAGAATTTCAAAATTATGGTTGAAAGTATGTTCTGTTTCTAACAAATGGTTAGAATATGTGGAATTAATTTTATTATTCAGGAAACTCTTCAAATGTTCACAAATTCCATGTTGGAAATTTCTTCCAGTCTGTCCTATATAATCTTTAGGGCAATCACCGCAAGTTAACTTATAAACCCCGATTTATCATCTTTATGTGTACAGTCTTTATTATTTTCAATGAATTTACTCAAGTTTGAATAGGTTTTAAATGGAGTTCTTAAATTATATTTATTTTTCAGGTATATAGTAATTTTCTCAGGAATACCTTTAGTGTATTGAGGAAATGTATTCAATTTTTTTTTTATATTAGGATATATCATATTTAAAGCTATTTTATTATTTTTATTCATAAACAATTTGTCTATCAACTTATTAATGAATTTATTTTATTTTATTTTAACTTATTAATGACTATGATCTTAAGTTGATAAAGAAATTGTTGATGAATAAAAATAATAAAATAGCTTTAAATATGCTATATCCTAATATAAAAGACAATTTTAAATACATGTAAAAATAAAACTGTTATTTTTAGGGAAAACACCTTTGTAACTTCTATGTTCTATGTCTAAGATTTTAACCTAAAAAATGTCACATGTTTATTTAGTTAGTTGTTAGAAATGTGAATTGAGAAACCCGAAGGAATAACATTGTTTTTGATTTCTTCCAGGTTAATAAGCTATTTTTTCATTTATTTCTTTTTATTTCTTTGTATGTTCTTATTTTATTTTGTGTATGTTATTCTGTTATATTTTAAACTGAAGAAAATAAAATCTTCCAGAATCATGACATCAAATCGTCTATTTCTTCAATTATAAAAATAAGAATTGGTTACATTCTTAAAAATCAAAAACGTGAGCTATAATGACGACATCCATGAAGATTTGCATCGCTTTGGAAGCATCCAAGACTGATAAGAGAAAAATACATACAAATTCAAATGGATCCAAACTACGGGAACAGAAAATACATATTATGAAATACCAGAGGACAAACGGGATATATCTGACCATCATGAACTTTTGGCTCTACCGATAGTGAAGAATATCTTGAAATCGATTGAAGTAAGAGGTTCATTTCGTACGTGTGTCATTTCATTAACTCCGGAATTAAAAGACATACATTTTGATGCCGAAGAAAATGTGAGGTTCAAAAATGAATATTTACAACTGATTTATTCACCCGCATAAGTGAGAACAGTATTTGGACAATCACTAAAACCACAGAATACGATAGAACATTCAAGAAAAAGCAAGGAGAATAAAAAGGATTTCAAGAGGATAAAGGGGGATTTTGTGCTGAATAATTTTGATGGTAGGAGTGTTTCAGTGAATTTATGGTTAAAAAAATTCGAGACGGAATGCACGCTTTGTGGAGTAGAAGAAGATAGAGACAAAATTTTGATTTTACGGTTGTTTCTGGATGGAATAGTGAAAGAATAGTTTGATTCTCAATTAATTACATTAGGTTTAGATACAAGTTTTCAAATATGAAAAGATAGCTGCTTAGAGAGTTTTTTGTGAAACGAGTTGGCATAAATATAGAGAGGCATATTCATTTAGGTACATAGGAGGAAGTTTTGTTGACTACGCTTTTAGAAAAGAAAATTTGTTATTACATCTCCGAAATAATTTTCCAAATGCATATTAATTGATTTAATTGTGACAAGTTTGCCAAATATTTTACAAAATAGAATTGATCGATCAAATGTAACAACTTTCAAGAAATTATTGGGTGAGTGGCGAAAGCTAGAAAGTTCAAAAAAATAGGACAACGATCGAAATAAAGAAAATCATGAAATGAATAAATCTGCCGAACAAATTCCTTCCTCTTCACAAACAAATAGAAAAACAGTTAAGAAGGAACCATGCTCAGTTTGTGAGAAGAATGGTTTTTCAGGTAGATTTCATCCGGAGATTTTATGTCGGCTATCCAATAATTTTGAACAAAAGAACGTACCAGGTAACATAAAAACTGTAAACAATGTTGGGGTACAGCATGAATCAAATCATGCCATTTCAAACCAAAAAAACTAAGACTGCTGCCATCGAAAAAATTGAAGGTGTTCATAAATAATAATGAATTATGTGGAATTTATGATTCGGACTCGAATGTTAATCTTCTGAAATTCAAAGTAGAAGAAAAGTTATGTCTACGCATTCAATATAATAGAAACACATTCAAAACAGTAAGTGGCAGGGCCAAATTTTCACCGAAATTCCTTAAAATACACCAAAGGTATTTCTGAGAAAATTACTACGTACCTACAAAATAAATATAATTCAAGAACTTCATTTGAAACCAATTCAAACTTGAGTAAATTCATTAAAAATAATTAAGACTGTACACATAAAGATGATAAATCGGGGGTTTATAAGTTAACCTGCGGTGATTGCCCTAAAGTTCACTTAGTATAGACTGGACGAACTTTCTGACAATTGGAGAAAAATTGGAGTTTCCTCAATAATAAAAATAATTCCACATATTCTAACCATTTGTTAGAAACAGAACAAACTTTCAACCATAATTTTGAAATTCTACATAGAAAGTAAAAGTTTTAAACCTGTTAGAAACCAAGAGATAAATAAACACAATAAAATTGGAATATTACTCAACGAACAATTAGATTTAAATAACTCACCTCTGTTCAGATAAGCTGGACTTTGGAGAGACCCTTTTGTGTGTTTTAGTGCTCAATAAACATTTATTTTCCTTACTGTAATATAAATAGGAACAGATTTCGGAAACAAGCTTAGTTATTCAAAATGTAAACGTGCCTGATGATGCTTCTGTGATAGCGAAACGCATGTTGTAAACATAACAATAAAAATTTGTGAAATTCAGAACAACCTTATTTAATATTAATGAATTTCCGCTTGAAAAAACATTTTTATTCACGCTTCCCCATCAGTGAAACAATGAAAACAGAACAAGACTTTATACACCGTAATTTATTTGGACCCCCCAACCTTTTTTCCAACCCATTTAAATCCCCCAACGAGAAGCATCGAGTGCCTCCGTTTGAATTCCAATATAAACAGCATCCTCATGAATAATCAATTAATATCAGACAGCCCCCGTTGATGAATTTCCTTTTTACGGGGGAAAAAATCCCCCCTATCCGCGGAAGAATCACACCTGATTCCTAAGGTCGGAAAAATCTCTCGTGAAATTGCCGGCTTCTCGCGTCTCTCAGCTTCGCCTCGATAATTTTCGTCATGATTGCGTACGGTGGGTGGTTGGGGAAACCGAGTTGGGTGGGGGGGACAGGTGTGCGACGTCTCTCGTTCGCCCTTCACGTCGGCCTATCTGAGAATCGACAACTTGAGTAACTCGATTTTTGCGCGATTCCACTTTTGGAATTTTGATAACTCGGGAGTCGAGATCCTTAGAAAATTTTCGTCCTGATACATCTCCGCGAGACTGAAAAGGCGCTAATAATGTGGGCTGAGTTTCTCGAGGATTTGCTCCATTTGACCTTCTAAAACTCAGAGCACATTGTGCTGCACTTTCGCCATAATATAATTATATCAGTTGAAAAAATTACTAAAATTCAATCCTCATTACATTTAAATTACTTTTCAATAGAAGAAGAGAAGAATCAATAGATGTTTACTTCATTGTATAGAGAAAGATGTGCCATTAACAATGGAAAACGATATCACCCAAATGGCCGCCATGACTATAGCTTCAGCACCATATTCTCTTCATGAAATTCTGCATGACCAATTCGCATATTCGCGGCTGTATGTTCTCGATAACTTCACGAATTCAATCTTTAAGGTCTTGAATCGATTGTGAAGCACTGACATAGACCTTATGTTTCACGTGGCCCAAAGAAAACAGTATAAAGCTTTCATTTAAATGACAAGGTCTCGGTGGCCATCGTGAATTTTACTGGTTATGTTATTGGCATGTGAGCATAACTCTTTCACCAAGCGACTACTCTCAGCAGTATCCACAGTCTGCCCAGGAAGCAGAAAGTGTGATAAAGGTTACGCCTTATCATTGTGCATAGCGAGAACCACTTCGAAGAATTGAACCCACCAAGCTTTCAGTTTCGGCTTCAGTCCGAGAACCTATACCGTGACTGGTAGCAACGAAGCACTATCCAACCTCTAGTGGCTCTGCAGTGTCAGAACTTGAGTTGGTTTGTGACACAACTCACTCGCTAAAGGGACTTCTTATCCACCCACCCGAACGCAGTTCCATGAACCAAGATAATCTCAAGATTTAAAGCCTCAAATGATCCTGGGACGAGCACCGTCAATCCGGCTTGTACGTCAAGGTCCACGAACCCTTGTGAAGTCTTTAAATCGATCCTGGCTTCAAGCACCAACGGTCTAGGTGTATTGTCGAGATGCACAAACCCCAGAAACGGCTCGCAAACGATTCTGGTTCATAATGAGGCCAGTCGAACTGTCAAGTCCCACTAAACCCTGAAGCTTTTTTTGAAGCTATCCCAAACAAAAATTGATGCGAACAGATAGATGGAATACCCTTCTAGTCCAGCATGCGGACTTTCAACCACTGCCCCCTCGAGTTCAACACCAAGTGGGTGGCCAGGTCGAACATATACTTCCCAAGGGTCTCCACCCTCCCGAGGTAACGCAGTATGCTACCATTGGACAGAAAAATCCGGAAAGTTACTGCAATTGGGCAGATTACGTTAGTTTTAAGGGAGAGGACTTGTGCTGCGAGGGACTCCCTTGCCACTGAGTTGATCAACGCTCTGCCCTCCATTCCACCCCAATCGGTCGATCTTCCACCACGCGGGTCCAGTGACTGGCGCGAATGGCATTACGTTAGGCACCAAGACTTAACCCTCCATTTCACTAAGATGAAACTAGGGTCCTAGTCAAGACAAGCGCGACAAGCTCTAATGCCATGGGGGTGCCTTTGGAGGTCATTCATGATATCTGCTATCAGGACTGTGTCACCAGCATATTGTTCATTCATGTGCCATGACGCCTTACCGTCGACCTTCGAGAGCCTCTTGGAAAATGTTTTCAGAGTAAACGTTAAACAGGAGTGGGTAGAGGACACATCCCTGTCTTACACCTCTAAGGATTTTCTGTTCTCTTGACCAAAGGTCAAGGGAACCAGTTGATCCAATCATACTGCCAGCCCAAAAACCGCACCAAACAGTGAGGCTTTTCAACAATCATTCTTGGATTTTCCGAACTCCAAATGCGACAATTCAGCATCTCAACGTAGCCTCCGAGATGAAAATGGGCCTCAATGACCCTATCAGTGAAGATACGGTTCCGATTCTTCACATCACTAAATCACAGAAGGCGTCTTAGTACCGGAGATCTTAGTACCGGAGATCTCAGTACCAGAGATCTTAGTACCAGAGATCTTAGTACTGGAGATCTTAGTACCAGAGTTCTTAGTACCGAAGATCTTAGTTCCGGAGATCTTAGTACCGAACCATCTTAGTATCGGAGATCTTAGTACCTGATGATCTTAGAACTGAACAATCTTGCTGGAGTGCCTTTTTGCTTGGATTATCTTAATACCAGACAATCTTTCTTGGGCCGGATTCAGAGTATATTATTCCCAAATCATCTCAGTTCTGGATGCTGCACTGGTCATTTGAAACAAACTGAAACTGAAGATCTGCTGATTATCTGAAGAATAGTAACTATCCTTCCAGAAAGCATTTTCCCTCCGACACCTCGGAAAACAATATTCCAGGAGAACCTCAAAAATAAGTCCTTATGTAAATCTCGGACCTCAAGATAACTATAAAACTGTATTATATTGTAAATAAGAGTCACTATTTTAATGGTTAAGTTGAAATAAATAGATAGGGAGTAAGAGTTTGCATTTTTAGTGTCAGGTTGACAATTTGGGATTCATTCACACATCACAAATGTTATTTATCCTTTCATTGGGGCACTATGAAGCATTTTACGAAGTAGAATGTTTCATGTGTGGACAGATGAAATCGCTAGCGCAAGTTAGAGTGTTTTAGTTCAATTTATTTTCATCTTTTCATCATAGCCTTTGCTGTGGTGTGTTAGCGATTTGGTTTCATTGGGTAAGCGATTTGGTTTCAATGGGTTATCGATTAAACAATTGCTCCAATGACCAAAAGGAAAAGAGTTTTTGCATTTAATTGTGACTGGTGATGAAGTGGGTTCTTTACGATAATCCTAAACGTCGGGCAACGTTGGGTGCCCCATGATCATGTAAATATAAATCATTCTTCATTTTATCTTTAATTGAATAATTGGGTTATAAGCAAGATTTTTGATAACAAAAAACAAGAATCAACATTCTCCAGTAACGACTACATTGGCCTGGCTCTGAAGCAAACTGCAATCTTCGTCTTTTCAACTTATTCACCTCAGACGACAGCCACGTCGCAATTGCATCGTTTTTGTTTTGGACCCTAAGGGGTAGACTGAAGTCAATTAATATCCCAGTCAAGAGCCTCACATCGCCACCTTCGACATTATGCCTCATATCTCAGCAAAGTTAATTAATTTGGAAGGGCAGTGGCTGTAAACAAATTCACTTAGACATGTCGCGCTCGTTCAGGTCCGCGGGTTAAGTCACCCTTCGTTCCTATTTCCCTAATGGGGAAAATATCGAGTTTGCGACTTGGCAGTGGCGTGTAGACGACGTAAAATCCATTCCGTGGAATGTTGAAGGAGACGTCGTTAAGCCCACCGCTCAAGCAGAGTTGCGAGGGACTTGATGTTCTGCTTGAGTTTCGAAACTCTTCTCTCCGACGAAAGATTAAAGTTTGGGAACAGTAGGCCCTTGTCGATCAACACACAATGTGATATGAGAGAAGCATATCGATGTTAAACTTGGACTAGAGGCATCTGTTTGAACAATGTCCGAGTATAATAAAAAGGGTTTTTTACTTGATAGGAAAGACTTATTGCAATATATCAAATATCATACAGATTCATTCTGTTAGCCGCTATTCAAAATGTCTCACAAGCTTTTTAAAATTAAGTTAAATGAATGTCTCAGAAAACACAGTATCTATTTAGTAGACATATATAACCCGTCTTGAAAGTATCCGGAAAAACCAAAGCTCAATTGTAATTATTCAGAATATATCGAAGAGATCCGGATCCTCTAAGGACCATACAAGTCACAGAGTCCCTCATAGATTATATAAATTCCACCATAATGTCATTGTATTTACCCGCGTTATTTCTGTGTCAAAATACTCTGTGGCGCTGTAACTTGACACGTATGTGATTAGTGACAATAAAAAAGGAGAAGAATGTCCTTATAGCGTCCACCATTGTGTTTTAATTCATTCGAAAGGATGATTCTTGAAAATAAACCTCCTGAGCAACTTGGTAGTCTACTCGAGATAATGATACTTATAACAGTCCCCCTTGGTAACTCTTAGTAAGTAAACTTCTTTTAAATGCTTCTGATTAATTGCTTGCCCTACATTTTTGAATATCACCTTTGTGTTAATGTGAAATTAATGACTGCACGCTCGTTCATTGTACTTCGCTTTTCATTCTTGTATTTTTGCTTCACTGTTTAATCCTACCGGAATGTTTTAACTAAATTGCATTGCCTTTGTACATAGCTAAAGCGACCCTCACAAGTTATCTATTTGTATTGTATACTTTCTCTTGGTGCCTGATTGGTTTTTGCTGTATTTTTAAATAGTGGTTCTTTATCTGCGTAATACTTGCTAATAGGGATGTTATATTATCTGTTCTTAATAATTGCGGTGTTTGTACTTGTAACTGCTTTGCATATACTCTTGTGTGATCCCACAGTTACCTATTTCTTTGTTTGTTCTTATTGTAACGTTCATTAACGCACCTAGGTGATAGGGTACTGTATCTATTTTATAATGTTCTAGTCAGTTCAGGTTACATAGTTGTCATATGCATGTGCCCGCTTACTGCTTGCTTAGATTGTATTCCTTGTGAATCAGTGGCGTTCTTTAGGATAAACCGCAGAGTAGTCCTGGTAGAGGACGACATATCGTATAGAGACAGTAAATAGCTCCGGATATCCAACTCTATTGTGAGAATGCGTGAGTGATTGCTAGATATTTGTTCCGGGTACTGTGATATCCTCAGGGATTAGTTTACGTGAGCCCTCAGGTAGTGTTCGGTCCGTTCTTTCAGTAATAGCTAAGCCTTCCTGGGCCGAGGTGGCTAGATACAGTCCATTTTATAGTAACTTTTCCGGTCGACTCGAATTATGTTAGATCCCCTTTTCAAGGAGATCTCTTGGGCATACCACAGTTACCCTTACCTTACTATCCGTTTAAACCTACCCCTTGTAACGGAAGGTTCAGCACTGGTTACCGGAAGTGCAGTTGATTGCAGTTGAGTGCAGTTTTTTCGCGATGGGATCCGACCATTGCCAAAAAGATAGGAAAAAGTAGTGAATTTATAACCAATTTTTCACAATAAAGCTTCAATTTTCGACACAAAACCGCACGAACCCAAACTCAATCGATTCAGCAAAAAACGTCAAATATCATTCAAGAAAACATAATTTTATCTAGGATCTGAGGATCCGAGACTGATGTATGTTTAATTTTATAACAAATTCTGCTTATTTCTAGATAAACTGGTGGAAATTCCAGGTAAGGCGTTTGCTGCAATAATGCAAAAAGTTTATTATAGTCCGTCTAGAAAGTATCCGGGATTTATTATTTTTCATAATTTCAACATACTTCTTTTTTGTAACATTCTGTGACAAAAGTAATGTACAAAAAAGGTTGTGATAGTTGGCCTTGGCCAAAGTTGCATGACAACACTATTTGTATAATATTGTTGTAAATTTGCAATGAGTTTATTGCAAATGGAATTTCTGTGTGATCGAAATTGCCTAAGATTTGTCGCTGGTTTGAAATATTGTTAGTATATCAAAAGAGCCTGCGTATTTCGGAATCAACGTAGGATTTGAATCCCTAAGATATACTCAATATAAGTAGTCTGTATGTAGACTTGGTGTTTGAATTATTGATATATATCACTAATAATATAGAGCAACAAACTAGATAAGAATTAAGTGGACTGTATTAAATGTTGAGCCTGGTTTCAGGGATTGAAATAATACTACAAGTATAGAAAATATATTGAAGTATAAAATATGTGTCATAAAATGATAATGTATACAAAATTAACTTACTTCTGTGTGTGCTGGAAGCCACCGGTGTAGTGGAACCGTTTGTGAATACTGACTGCTTGTGTGTGGTTGTGTTCTCGATATTGAATGAATAGTTGACTTGGTACATCAAGAATTACACGAAATTTCGTCTACGGTTTCTGTGATTATTGTTCTTCCATAGAGAAATTAAGTTAAATTGGAAGCAACCACGGTGGAAAGATAGTTTGTGCCTTAACAATTGTTAAAGATGGACAACAGTTATACAATTTATGAAATAATGTCGCAACTAGAAAAAGAAAACAGGTAGAATATTTATAAAGAAAACGTTTTCGAAACGTTGAAAAAATAGTGCAATTGACTGAACTGGGAGAAAGTGCTGTATATGAGACAATAAAGAGGATAAAAAATTGCATGAATATCAGGCATAGACCAGTTTCGGGAAGACCGCGTCAGATTAAAGGAAAAAATTTAAACGCCTTATTGGCCTTAGGACGACACAATTCGCGCCTGGGGTTTTGCAAATTGGCTTACATATTTGGAACTCAACAAAATATAAACCTTCCGTATGTCACTGAAAAGACAAGGCTGCATATACTTTCACAAAAGGAACGATGGATGGAAAGTTGTTTTCAAGTTGGCGGAAATCACTTAAAGATCCTATCAAAACAACCTGTTACCGTTCAAATTTCCAAATTTCCCACCAAAATAATGGTTTGGGGAGCAATAACTCAGCGTGGTGCTACGCCTCTCTGTATACTTGATGGTACCACTAATAGTGTGAAGTATGGTGGCATTCTAAACGATTTTCTCCTTGAAACGGCGTAAGCTTTATATCTAGAGGGTTGGCCCTTTCAATGGGATAATGCAAGATGCCATACTTCGAGCTATACTCAAGCTTGGATGCAAGAACGCCAAGTGACAACCATACCATGGCCAGCAGCTTCACCAGATATTAGTCTCATTGAAAACATATGGAGACTAATGAAAATTGTAGTTGAACGAGAAGCGCCCGAAATAATGATGATTTAATTCCGTTAGTTTTACATCATCACCGAAAATTATGGAAGTGATCTAGTTTCGGGTGTACCTCGACGTTTAGTAAAGTGTTTACAGTTGAATGGAGGTTGTATAAGAAAATAAGATGAATATTTTGTAATAATTTTCTAATTCAAGAATTGAAAATATATACTAAATAATTACAATTGAGCTTTGTTTTTCTGGATACTTTCTAGAAGGACTTTATTACAGAAAATAATTGAGTAATTAAGAGAAGCTACTTTGGACTAGTTCAAAGATAGGATTGGACTGAAGGGAGACAAATTTCAAATAACAATTTTTCTAAACGCTCAACCATTCCCAACGAAAACCATCGAATTTAATCTGCTTCAGCAGTTTTTGCTGACTGGTCCTGTTATGATCGTCCCTATCAAAACATCGAAGAAGTCAAACAAGAGTCCAATAAACCGAAACCCATTACGCTCTTATCTTACATCCATCTGCTCTTCGTTTCCTATTTCGAGCAACATCGTCCGAGAGGCACTAAATTCCGTTCGAATAAGAATCTCTTTCATGAGATCGGACGCGACAGCTTCGGAATCGTATCGTTTCACCGATCTGGACCGTCTATCGATCTGCCTCAGTCTTGTTTTATGACAAAGCATTCAGTCTCCGGTAATGCACAAAGTGACAAAACTAGTTCCTGTCCGATTCGCCGTTAACTCGATTTCCAATTTCATAATTCCTCGTCTGCTCGTGGAGCAGATCCTTCTTAGGGGAAGCATGAGAGAATTTCGCTAAGGAAAAAGCTCATATAAAGGATGGGCCATCTACTTCTTCGAAGTAAAGGTTATTTTGAGTCTGGTAAGACTTCAGTCATTCGCGTTTTGACAGAAACTCAGTGTAACATTTGACACTAACGGAAAGGGTCGATTTACGCTCGAACAAAACATAACACAACCTGTTCACGTGCTCAAGACCTGAACGTTTCTTGCATTTCTCAGAGGAGAATTTTGCATAAAGACCTTGGTATGAAGCCTTATCAAGTTCAACTAGTGCAAAAAGTGAACACTCGTGACTGTCCGATGCTTTTCTACTTCTCTCAATGGGCTAATTAATGATCACATGGCCGAAGGTTAGCAAATTCCCAGAAAAAACAACTTTAACCATTTTGAATCAAACGAACGAACAAGTTCATCGTGAGTACTCATTATACAGGGTGACAAGAAAAACCTCGCAGGAACTTTATTCATTTAACTTTATTAAATGAAAGAAATTGAACAAAATAACAACGAATGAGGCTGAGTGTGAACGAAAAAAAATTTCCGTTTAGCCGGAATGAAAATCAATCACTCCATTTTACATTTTTGAAATATCACGATCCCATTCGACCAATCAATGAATACCAAGTTCCCCGGAATTTTTTATTCAAAAGCTGCACTTCCACCTCGGCGACGATCAAAGGTCGCATCTGCATAGAAATAACTCCGCCCCCATCATCGCTTTTCTCTCACGATTTTCCTGATCTCCGAGGCCTTTTAAAGAAAGAAGGGCCCCTAGTACGATCCCAAATTTACCTATTCCTCACCCACACTTCCAGGGACAAATTTATTCAAGTATGTACATACATGGAAATATCCCACTTCGCCGGCATACGCCCGGAAAAGTTCGAGGGGGTGGAAACACTCCTGGGTGAAAACACGTGCGCCATTCTCGGATTTTCCGGGAAAATTCGTCATAAGATCAAATGGAATTTCAATGCCCCGTCGGATAATGGCTCGCCTAGTGCGAAACACACAAAGCGGAAAACTTTTATTTATAACTTTTCCACTTGGGCATTCGGTGCCATTAGCGGAAAACGGGATTGCGCCCGGTGCCGCGGAAAAGCGCCGCCGTACACCGCGCCATGTTCTCGGTCTTATCAATCATGTCTTTCACATCGTAATTTCATAAACGCGTCGGAGCTGCGGTGGAACTTTACGAACTCCAAGGTACGCAAAGTAAGGCGAAATTGGATAGAAAAATTTTCCGAACAAAAAATGTACTCAGGTTATTTATACCGGGCGAATTCTGCATTTGTCTTATGACCTGAGAGACTGCACTAACGTAGATTTATATTGCTCGAAGCAATTTTCCAGAACAGAATGTGGCTTTCTGTTTATATCAAACTAGAAATAATTTGGATTGACAATTCTATTCAATATTTATTCAACCTGAGCAGGTTTTAAAAGATTACTATGTTTTACTGTCGAAAATTTTTAATTTTACACAATTTTTTGTGCCTGAAGATTCGGAGTATCACACCATCTTGAGAGAAATGAAAACTCAACAAAAACTATAGAATACACACATCGTAGTCTTTTTGTCCCATCCTGCATAAAGCAGAGTCACAAACAAAAATTTTCTATCAAAAGTATTGCCGTTGAAATAGAGGAAAATATTCATCTCATTTCCAGAACATGGATTGTTTATTTCTTGAGAAACCTAGGGTGCCAAGACTTTTGACGATGTGTGTGTTTAAAGCAGGAAGGTTCAAGCTAACAGGTACCAAAAATTATAACATTGCAAGTGTTATAAAATGTCGGCAGATTGAAGTGAAAACTGTTCAACAAATATTATTCAATTAAAAGTTTGGGAAAGAGCAATCCATTCTTTTTCGGTAGATAGATGTAGCGATCGATCAAACAATTTAAAATTTATGCTCGGTGTCAAGATGACATTTCGCACTAAAAAATTCTTTTGCTGTTTTTTGTTTAGTCCATTCAGTTGTGGGTTACAGGGTGTAAAAAATGGAGCAAATTCGGTAGATTTCACAGTTTTTTTTTAGAAAGGCGAAAACGCAAGCCAGGTGGCTGAAATTGTGAATGGTGTTTATGGTCCCGGTACTGTAACAACTGATAGTGTGCAATTTAGGTTTCGTCGATTCCGTTCAGGTGTGCTCGATGTCAAAACATCTTTCGCAGGCAAGCCGATCGTCGAAAATGTCGCTGGTCTTCTCACCCAGCTTTTTGTTTGGGAAAAGGGAATCCATTCTTTTTTCGGTAGATAGGTGTAGCGATCGACTAAACAATTTAAAATTTATGCTCGGTGTCAAGATGACATTTCGCACTAAAAAATTCTTTTGCTGTTTTTTGTTTAGTCCATTCAGTTTTGAGTTACAGGGTGTTAAAAATGGAGAAAATTCGGAAGATTTTACAGTTTTTTTTATAAAGGCGTAAACGCAAGCCAGGTGGCTGAAATTGTGAAAGGTGTTTATGGTCCCGGTACTGTAACAACTGATAGTGTGCAATTTAGGTTTCGTCGATTCCGTTCAGGTGTGCTCGATGTCAAAACATCTTTCGCAGGCAAGCCGATCGTCGAAAATGTCGATAAAATCACAGAAATGAATCATGGTGGACCGGAAAGTTACTCGTAGCATCGCCCAGGAGCTAAAGATCGACCACAAAACAGTTTTAACCATTTGCGCAAAGCTAAATAGGTGGGACTGGAAACAAATAATTTATTATGAGTCGCTTATGGCCAAACACTTAATTCATATCTCTACTACAAATTATAGAACAAAACGGTGCATATTTGAAACATATCGGACAATTCGAAACATGTTGTATAAAGCCACATCTATTGACTGACGTTGTCAACACTTGGCCTTACTCTAGCCAGCTAAAGCGAAAGACATCCTGGTCTTCTCACCCAGCTTTTTGTTTGGGAAAAGGGAATCCATTCTTTTTTCGGTAGATAGGTGTAGCGATGGACTAAACAATTTAAAATTTATGCTCGGTGTCAAGATGACATTTCGCACTAAAAAATTCTTTTGCTGTTTTTTGTTTAGTCCATTCAGTTTTGAGTTACAGGGTGTTAAAAATGGAGAAAATTCGGAAGATTTTACAGTTTTTTTTATAAAGGCGTAAACGCAAGCCAGGTGGCTGAAATTGTGAAAGGTGTTTATGGTCCCGGTACTGTAACAACTGATAGTGTGCAATTTAGGTTTCGTCGATTCTGTTCAGGTGTGCTCGATGTCACAAATGCATCTCTCGCAGGCAGGCCAATCGTCGAAAATGTCGATAAAATCATAGAAATTAATCATGGTTGACCGAAAAATTACTCGTAGCATCGCCCAGGAGCTAAAGACCGACCACAAAACAGTTTTAACCATTTGCGCAAAGCTAAATTGGTGGGACTGGAAACAAATCATTTATTATGAGTCGCTTATGGCCAAACACTTAATTCATATCTCTACTACAAATTATAGAACAAAACGGTGCATATTTGATACATATCGGACAATAGGAAACATGTTGTATAAAGCTATATCCAGTGACTCATGATGTAAACACTTGTCCTTACTCCAGCCAGCTAAAGCGAGAAGAAAGACATCCTGGTCTTCTAACCTAGCGGTTCAGGTTAAATCTCATTCATAGAAAAAGCATACGAATTCATAATTCATTCAGAGCAGTGCAACTTTCTCGCATGTTGGTCTAAGCACAATATTCTGTTGTTCAAATAGAATGACAATGTGCACTAAATGCCAATATCAGCGTTAACACTTATCTTTGACTATAACGTTCGAAAAGAATTCTTCGCTGGTCAGAAATACATTAAACCATTTTCGATCGGGTGGGTGTTGAAACACAGGGTGCTCAGCCATAGAACTGGCGTGATTCTACCCGATTGTAGGCACTCTGTCCTTAAGGGTGAATACGTGAGGATTAGATTTGTGCTAGCTTTGACGGGAGGGATGATATAACGTGTTAGTTTTCTCGAGTTCGTAGATACTGGCATCGAGTTGAACTCTTCTTGGCGACCGTTAGGCTTCAGTGGCTCCTTTTGGACTAGTTAGCAGTCTCCACAGTCTGCCCGAAGAGGCAGAAAGTGTAATAAGGGTTACGCCTTATCACCACGCGTAGTACGAACCCCTCCGAAGAGATAAACGCACTGTCTTCCAATTTGGGCTTCACTTCCAAAACCTACAACCGTCTGACTGGTAGCAGCGAAGCACTATCCAACCTCTACTGGCTCTGCATGTTTAGTACTCAAGTTGTTTGGGACTCAGCTCACACGCCGGAGGGGCTTCTTATCCATCCACTCGAACGTAGTCTCATGAACTAAGATAATCTCAAGATTGATGCCTTAATTGATCCTGGTACGAGCACTGTCAATCCGGCCTGTACGTCAAGACCCACGAACCCTGGTGAAGTCTTTCAATTGATCCTGGAGTGAAGCACCAACGGACTAGCCGTTTCGTCGAGATCCACAAACCCAGAAACGTCTCACAATCGATCCATGTTCAGAACGAGACCGGTCGAACCGTCAAGTCCCGCTAAACCTTGAAACATTTCATGAGAATATCCCGAACAAGAGTGTGTGCGAACAGATAAAAGGAATACCCTCCTAGTCCAGATACGGACTGTCAACCACTGTCGCCTCGACAGTGGTTGACAATTGGGTGAACAGGTAGTACAAGTATTACCTGTAGACGGTGGAGGCAAGAAGCCCCTTCAACGTGTGAATTGCGTCCCAAACAACTGGGACACTGACCAAGCATAGCCAGTAGAAGTAGGATAAAGCTTCGAAGCTACCAGACTATACTGGAAGCAAATGTTTCGCTTTGTGAGATGATTGGGCCCATGGCGGCTGCTACAACTGCAGAACTGAACAATTTTTAATGTGAAACGAAATGAAAATCTTCAACGACGCTTGAACTCAAACGGCATTGGTACAGCAAATATATTATCGAGAATATGCCAAGTGTTCCTCATTTCCTTCAAACGATTGTGAGAAACATCACTCTCACTTCCCGAACCTGTCAAACGCAGAAAACAATACCGACTCAATAAATCATAGCTTCCTCCGTGAATACGAAATATAAAATCCGAGACGATTCGCAAATTTGTTCGGATGGTTTCCGTTCTCGGCGGTGTCGTGCGTTCATCTCTTCTAGGGCACTCCATAGAAAAGCTGTAACTTTCATATAATCCCCCTACCCTCATAAAGTTCAAGCGGGGTAATCGTGCATCTCGGGGTGAAAAATGTGGGGAAATATTTCAACGGAACTAATATTTGGGCTTAGGGCGCGAACGGCAATATTTTCGTTAAACCACAACAGCTTCCCCAGACGCCGCCAACCTCTCGGAATATTTCCTCTGTCACTCTTCCCTACTTGCGACCAGGAGGGGGCAGTCGACGATTAAGAAAACGAATGGATACTTTTGTTGATTTATTCCTCGGTTCGATAAACGGGGGTTGTGCCACTTCGCGCGTCGGAATCAAGGTCTTTGAGGGATTAGTTTTGTACGTCATCGTCTGTTTTACTGGTGATTTACGCCGTGATTAACTTTCTTGTAATTCACGCTGTCGTTTTAGCTGAATCTGAATTGGTGGAACAACTTAACGTGTCACCTCTCATTCGGAAGTCTTCTCGTTCGCATGAGGCAATGATGTCTTCCTTTAGGTCCTTAATACATACATCGTCAAAAGTGTAATCAGTAGGTCTTCAGTTTCAGTTTGTTCCAAATGACCAGTAGAGCATCCAGAACTGAGATGGTTCGGGAATAATATATTCTGAATCCTTCCCAAGGAAGATTGTCTGGTATTAAGATAATCCAAGCAAAAAGGCACCCCAGCAAGATTTTTCAGTTCTAAGATCATCAGGTACTAAGATCTCCGATACTAAGATGGTTCGGTACTAAGATCTCCGGAACTAAGATCTCCGGTACTAAGAACTCCGGTACTAAGATCTCCGGTACTAAGAACTCCGGTACTAAGATCTCCGGTACTAAGACCTCTGGTACTGAGATCTTGTGATTAGACGTTTTATAAGAAACAATAAAAATTCAATATTCCACGATTTTCATGGATTAGATAGGATAATCCGATAAAATACCTCAATATGTGTCTTCGTGTAACCTCATAATACGAAAAAAAATCTGGGAAATTCTACACTTATTGAGAACAATGCAACTCTACAGGGCATGCGATAACAACGTCGACTTTCATTGCAGAAACTCCAAACTTCTTAATGGTCTTAGTGTAACCACATTATTGGAGCATTTTTTAGGGATTGTAATTCAAATCAACAGTGGAGAGTTTTTTAACGTTACAAATTATATTCGGTCTAGAAAGTATCCGGAAAAAACATAGCTCAATTGTAATTATTTAGTATACACACATCGTCAAAAGTGTTGCTCCCCCCTATCAACTCTCAACATGTAACATGACAATTTTTTTGTGTGTGGAATCTCCACTATCTAATCAGTTGAATGAAAACAATGAACCAGCAAAAAATGTTTCTTGTTCGGTAGAATACAGGTCTTATCTTTGGGGTTCTCCTGGAATATTGTTCTACAAGGTGTCGGAATGATAGTGCTTTCTCCAAGAATCGTTCCTATTCTGCATATAATCAGCTTGTGTTCAGTTTCAAACTAAAATAGAAAGGCCTTTTACTTGATAGAAGAAATATAACAAAATTTGAATATCAAAACAAATTAAAATATGTTTATCTTCTACAATTTTAATTTCAAAAAATTTTTATTCAAAAAAACTTTTAGAATTAAATTAATGTCTAAAACAAGCACCGCCCACATTTAATAGACGTATATAATCAAAACTCAATATATAATTTCAAATGGAATAAATAAACCAAAAGATATACGAAAGTCATTAAAATTAATAAATAAATATTTAAAGGAGACAAAATTTGTTTCTGGTCTTACCTTCAAAAACGCCATTTTCCTTTTAAAAACATAAACACACTTAAAGGACTTCTCAAAGAATATAATTTATTTCAAATATTTAATATATTTAAATATTCGAATAAGTAAATTCAGAAATCTCTCAAAGCATGCACTATATCTTCAAAAAACAAATATAATTCTAAGCAATTCCGTCTTCAGTCCTGAAATCAAAAAACTAACCTATATCAAACAACGTACCACGTGTAAATGAATAATGTTTCGAGAGATAGATCATCTTTATAATTCAAGATTGATCTATGTTCTAACAGAATCAAAGAACAGTGTGAGTTATTTTTAAGGCTTATTTAAATTCATTGACATTCCATAATGAGATTTATTGAAGCCAAAATATAATTATATATTATATATAAAATAAAATAGAAAGGCTTTTACTTGATAGAAGAAATATTCTGAATTTACTTATTCGAATATTTAAATATATTAAATATTTCAAATAAATTATATTCTTTGAGAAGTCCTTTAAGTGTGTTCATGTTTTCAAAAGGCAAATGGCGTTCTTGAAGGTAAGACCAGAAACAAATTTTGTCTCCTTTAAATATTTATTTATTAATTTTAATAACTTTCGTATATCTTTTGGTTTATTTATTCCATTTGACATTATATATTGAGTTTTGATTATATACGTCTATTAAATGTAAGCGGTGCTTGTTTTAGACATTAATTTAATTCTAAAAGTTTTTTTGAATATAAATTTTTTGAAATTAAAATTGTAGAAGATAAACATATTTTAATTTGTTTTGATATTCAAATTTTCAGTTTCAAACTGTTCCAAATGACCAGTAGAGCGTTCGGAACCAACATGGTGCGGTAATAAGATACTGTAAATCGGACACAAGGAAGATTGTTGGGTATTAAGATAATCCAAGCAAAAAGGCATTCCAGCAAGATTGTTTAGTTCTAAGATCATCAGGTACTGAGATGGTTCGGTACTAAGATGGTTCGACACTAAGAAATCCGGTAATAAGACCTCCGGTACTAAGATGGTTCGGTACTAAGATCTCCGGTAGTAACATGGTTCGACACTAAGATTTCCTGTACTAAGATCTCCAGTACTGACATGGTTCGACACTAAGATATCCGGTAATAAGATCTTCGGTACTAAGATGGTTCGGTACTAAGATTTCCGGTACTAACATGGTTCGACACTAAGGTTTCCTGTACTAAGATCTCCAGTACTGACATGGATCGACACTAAGGTTTTCTGTACTAAGATCTCCAGTACTGACATGGATCGACACTAAGATCTGCGGTACTAAGACGCTTGATTAGACGTCTTATAAGAAACAATAACAATTCAATATTCCACGATTTTCGTGAATTAGATACGTTAATTCGATAAAAATACCACTATGCATGTTTTCGTGTAACCTCACAATACGAAAGAAAGAAATCTGGGAAATTGTACGCTTCATGAAAACAATGTAACTCTACAGCGCATGCGATAACATTGTCGACTTTCATTGCGGAACTTCTAATGGTCTTAGTTTATTCACATTAATGGAGCATTCTTTAGCTATCTTATTACTTAAACGAAAAAAATAAACCAGCAAAAATATTTCTTGTTCGGGAGAATACAGGTATTCGAAGTTAATCAGTTTTCAGCGCGCAAGAATATTAGCCCTACATCAAGAAGCTTTATCAGTCATTCATTTTATAAATAGTTGTTAAGTGTCCTCTCATTTTAAATATTTTTTAATCTGTTTTTACTACCTCTTCTACCTCTGTGTATTCATAAATACCCTGTCCTGTTTGTTGAGTCTTCAGTTGTCTGAAGATAAGATAGTCAATTCCCGAGACTCGAGTCACAATTAAATGTGTAAAATAAATAAATTTATAGGTAGTAAAACATAGTAACTTCTACAACTTGTTTTAATTATGATCCACTATCAAATAGTTATGGCTGAAATAGTTCAGTATCTGAAAAACTCTTTACAAAATCTATATAACATCATAATTATCATGGATGAAAAAACGGAGAATACCACCAGACAGTGACAAATCTGAATTGATAATATTTGACCATGAATCATCAGACAATTTACCAACCATCAGGATGCTGCAGCATAATATCGGGTGTTTTTTTCAGAGAGATAGAACTTTAAATTGAAATAAAACACATTTAAATTAAGATTGAAGCCAGTTTTTTCTTATTTGAAAGATAATTTTACTTTTTTAATCTATGTTTCAAAAATAATTTTCGGCATATGTCCACCACGACTAGCTCTGAGGAACCGTATTCGACCAGACCAATTTTCGACCACTTTTTCGAGTAATTCAGGCCTTATTTCATCAATAACACGAGTAATGTTGGCTTTCAAAAATCTATTGTTTCTGGTTTATCAGCATAAACCAATGACTCGACATAACCCCAAAGAAAATCATCCAGTGGAGTTATGTTGCCGGATCTTGAAGGCCAATTAATTGGACCATTTCTCGAAATAATGTTATCGGCAAATCTTTCTTTCAATAAATTAATTGTTACGGTAGCAGCATGAGGTGTAGCACCATCTTGTTGAAACCAAACTGGATCGATACTATTCAAATTTTGAAACAAATAATCATTCTTGAACTTCTTGAGGAATGTTTTCACTCAATATACGGCAATTTTGCTTGTTTACGTAGCCGTTCAACCAGAAATGAGCTTCATCACTAAGCACAATTTTACGATAAAAAAGTGGATCAACTTCAAGCTGTCATAAGGCCTAATCGGCAAAGCAACGACGCTTATTATGGTCAAGTGGCTTTAGACCTTGAACCAGTTGGATCTTGTATGGGTGTAGACCAAGATCTTTACGCAACATTTTCTATGTGGTGGATGCACAGAGTCCAACTTGTTGTGAACGTCGACGAATAGACAAATCTCGATCATCATTAACACTATGACTTACAGCAACGATATTTTCTTCTGTACGTTGTTGTCTTCTTCTTGTCTTGTTGTTGTTGCATCGAGTAGAGAAAATGTTGTCCGAAATCTATCGATAGTTCGACGAATAAGCTGCTCTGATGGACGATTATGTAAACCGTACATTTCACGAAGTGCTCCATAGGTTTGGTGAATAGAACACTGATTTTGAAAATAAATTTCAACAATTTGTTAACGTTGTTGCGGCGTGAGTCTTTCCATGATAATTTGTCAATGCTTACTGAACAGAAATGTCAAAACAACATGGCTTCTACCTTCTGTCAAATCACAGTTATCCCTATCGAACGCTTTATATCTGGGAATCACAGTGGAAGATAAGACCAATTTAAAATATATTTTTATCATAAGGAAAGGGAATAATTTCCAGATCAAAACACTTTCTGCCCCTGACGCACAAAAACCGCGGCGTGAACCACACAATAGTTTCAATAATCAGCATAAGAGTTATTTAGAGTACTCCATGCACAAAGTAAATGATTATGATCAACACCGATAAAAGGAGCACACTCCCTCATTAATTAACAAAGTACATAGACCACTGTTACAAGATCCACAACGACTAAAACGGCTCTCAATTTGAACGTAATAACGACACCTGTGCAGGTCCGATCTCGATAAGGCAGCCCGGGTTCGTTTGCTCTGTTCCTGAACAAGCAGCAATTTGCTTAAGCTTCAGCTCACGATCTAGATGCTATATTCTCTCGGTGGGATGATATTAAGTAGGCAAATGAAGTAGGTATATGAGTATATAGCCGACAATGCAATTTCGTATTTTTTTACCTTTTGCCTCCTCCACGATATTATCTCTGGAGTGGAGATGGGGGAAACGTATTACCTCTCCCGGAGAAATTGGGATTACAAAAGGGAGTTCGGTTAGATTACGAATTATGGGAGATACGTTAGATCGTAACTCATGAAAATAATGCGATGCCCCTTCCGCAGGAGAGGTGGTCCACTGCTTAGGGAAATTGCCGCTCTCAAACGATGAGCTCTTTGAATCAGACGTGATTAAAGGTTGCTCGAGGTCGAATGGTTGTGAGAAGGAAACATGTAGATCTGATGAATCTGTACAACAGTTAATCGTACTGATCTATACCCTGCAACAAAATGCACGCTTCCATACCTAACGTACATTCTGTCAAGAAAGTACCGGGAATTAACGATTTAAATCTGGCGGGGCAATGAGGCAGGTAAATTTTTTTTTCCTAGGTTGGTACCACTGTCCTTAATTACTATGCCAAGCTTGAGCGGGATCAGTCAACTAGTGTATTTAAAACAGCTGATTAAGTCAGTCGATGTCAGAGTACGTGCCGATTTTTACTATGGGTGATTACGTTGAGCAAAGAATTTGTTTAAAGTTTTGTGTTGCAAATGAATTTTCGTGTGCCGATGCATTGAAAATGTTGCAAAAGGCCTTTGGTGATAATGCTCTATCGAAAACTCGTGCATATCAGTGGTACAGAGCCTTCAAGGACGGTCGTGAAGTGGTCGAAGACTTGCCTCGTTTTTCGGCTTCGATCGAAGATAACGTCGATAAAATTAAGGAAAGGGTGCTGGAAAACCGTCGTACCAGCTTGAGAGAGATAGCACATGATCTTAAGATATCCCACGAGTCCGCACGTACGATTTTGATTGATATTTTGGGCATGAGAAAGGTGGCCGCACGATTCGTACCGAAAGACCTAAATTTTCTTCAAAAACGTCATCGCGAACAGGTTGCTTCAGACATGCTGGATCGCTGTATTTCCGATTCTACATTCATGGAACGCATTACAACTGGTGATGAGACCTGGGTCTACGAGTACGATATGCAAACAAGCCAGCAATCGTCGGAATGGGTGGCAAAAAATGAGCAGAAACCGAAAAAACCACGCCAAAGCCGCTCGAAAATGAAGGTGATGCTCATTGTTTTCTTCGATATTCGTGGCGTGGTGCACTACGAATTCGTTCCAGAGGGTCAGACGGTAAACAAGGAGTATTACCTAGGCGTTATGAAACGTTTGCGTGAGCGTATCCGTAAGAAGCGGCCAGATTTGTGGGCGAACAACTCATGGATTTTGCATGACGATAACGCGTCTTCTCACCGAGCTACGATTGTGACTGACTTTCTCGCCAAAAACTCAACAAGCGTGCTTCAGCAACCACCGTATTCGCCGGATTTGGCTCCCTGCGACTTTTTTCTCTTCCCAAAACTAAAATTGCCCCTTCTTGGCACCCGTTTTGAGTCGATTGAAGCCATAAAACAAAATTCGGTGCGAGAGCTAAAGTCCATCCCGGAAAGCGCCTATAAAAAATGTTTCGATAATTGGAAGTGCCGTTGGCATAGATGTATTGGAGCAATTGAAGACGACCCAATAAATTTTAACGATTAAATGTAAAAATGTTGTTTTAATTGAAAATTCCCGGTACTTTCTTGACAGAGTAGTATATCAGATATTTAATGAAATCGATCTCTACTTAATTCAAAATGATACTCTAACTATTATAATGTCTCTATTAATCATCATAAATTCATACTTTCGATTTAAATTTATTAGGACATTAAAAGTAAAGCAGCATGATATTAAATATTTCATTAGTTCAAAAACCAGATGCAGCATCTGACACTGTGTGTTTGTCTTGTGCCAGCTAGCATTAGATTCCTGTATTTTAATCCTAATCAGTCGATGGAGGAAAATGGCGGAAGAGGAGTTTTTCTGAATATCATAAAGACCCTTCAAATTCAAAAATTGAGTATACTCGTGAAGCTATACAGTTTTCCCTGTTTTGAATAACACTCTAACTATTGAACTTTGAATCGATTGAAGCATTCTTAGATTATTATTTAGAAGTGCACCCCAAGCTGCGATGCAGCATGGCAGAAAGCATCAGCCAATGAAAAGTATTCAGAATGATGGTTTCCCAACACTGCAGCTTCTTCACGTTCAGTTCGGAATGCAAACCTGAAGGCAAGATGGCGAAAAAGTTGTTGTGAATTAATAAAATTCAGAACTAACCTTTATTCTTTTATTTACCTTAGCTCAAAGGTAAATGGAACGAAACCACGCTCTGCTAATATATTTTATGAAATGTAGCTGGCACATTCCACTTATAAAATGAGAATGATTTTGTGAATTGAATAACGGAGATGTTTCATCAGTATACAAGTAGATTATTCGAAAGAATTGCTATCTCCTTCTGAAATTTTCATAAGAATTGTTATTTTGTTTTGGTTCTGCAATAACCATCACCCTTTTTTAGCAATAGAGCAGAGTGGCGCAGTGGAAGCGTGCTGGGCCCATAACCCAGAGGTCCGTGGATCGAAACCACGCTCTGCTAATATATTTTATGAAATGTAGCTCACACATTTCATCTATAGAATATGAATGATATTTTGAATTGAATAACGGAGTTGTTTCATTCATATACAATTAGATAATTCAAAAGAATTGTTATCTCCATCCGAAATTTTTATAGGAATTATGATTTTGTTTTGGTTTTGAAATAACTGTCATACTTAATTAAGAAACAGAGCAGAGTGGCGCAGTGGAAGCGTGCTGGGCCCATAACCCAGAGGTCCGTGGATCGAAACCACGCTCTGCTAATATATTTTATGAAATTTAACTCGCACATTTCTTCCATAGAATGCGAATGATATTTTGAATTGAATAACGGAGTTGTTTCGTTCATATACAATTAGATAATTCTTTTATTTAAATTATTATAATTTATATTTATAATTTTATATTTATTATAAAAATTTTGAGTTTGTTTTAGTTCTAGAATAACTGTCACCCTTATTTAGCAACAGAGCAGAGTGGTGCAGTGGAAGCGTGCTGGGCCCATAACCCAGAGGTCCGTGGATCGAAACCACGCTCTGCTAATATATTTTATGAAATTTAACTCGCACATTTCTTCCATAGAATGCGAATGATATTTTGAATTGAATAACGGAGTTGTTTCGTTCATATACAATTAGATAATTCTAAAGAATTGGTATGTCCCTCCGAAATTTTTATAAAAATTTTGAGTTTGTTTTAGTTCTAGAATAACTGTCACCCTTATTTAGCAACAGAGCAGAGTGGCGCAGTGGAAGCGTGCTGGGCCCATAACCCAGAGGTCCGTGGATCGAAACCACGCTCTGCTAATATATTTTATGAAATTTAACTCGCACATTTCTTCCATAGAATGCGAATGATATTTTGAATTGAATAACGGAGTTGTTTCGTTCATATACAATTAGATAATTCTAAAGAATTGGTATGTCCCTCCGAAATTTTTATAAAAATTTTGAGTTTGTTTTAGTTCTAGAATAACTGTCACCCTTATTTAGCAACAGAGCAGAGTGGCGCAGTGGAAGCGTGCTGGGCCCATAACCCAGAGGTCCGTGGATCGAAACCACGCTCTGCTAATATATTTTATGAAATTTAACTCGCACATTTCTTCCATAGAATGCGAATGATATTTTGAATTGAATAACGGAGTTGTTTCGTTCATATACAATTAGATAATTCTAAAGAATTGGTATGTCCCTCCGAAATTTTTATAAAAATTTTGAGTTTGATTTAGTTCTAGAATAACTGTCACCCTTATTTAGCAACAGAGCAGAGTGGCGCAGTGGAAGCGTGCTGGGCCCATAACCCAGAGGTCCGTGGATCGAAACCACGCTCTGCTAATATATTTTATGAAATTTAACTAGCACATTTCTTCCATATAATGCAAATGATATTTTGAATTGAATAACGGAGTTGTTTCGTTCATATACAATTAGATAATTCTAAAGAATTGGTATGTCCCTCCGAAATTTTTATAAAAATTTTGAGTTTGTTTTAGTTCTAGAATAACTGTCACCCTTATTTAGCAACAGAGCAGAGTGGCGCAGTGGAAGCGTGCTGGGCCCATAACCCAGAGGTCCGTGGATCGAAACCACGCTCTGCTAATATATTTTATGAAATTTAACTCGCACATTTCTTCCATAGAATGCGAATGATATTTTGAATTGAATAACGGAGTTGTTTCGTTCATATACAATTAGATAATTCTAAAGAATTGGTATGTCCCTCCGAAATTTTTATAAAAATTTTGAGTTTGTTTTAGTTCTAGAATAACTGTCACCCTTATTTAGCAACAGAGCAGAGTGGCGCAGTGGAAAAGTGCTTGGCCCATAACTCAGAGGTCCGTGGATCGAAACCACGCTCTGCTAATATATTTTATGAAATTTAACTCGCACATTTCTTCCATAGAATGCGAATGATATTTTGAATTGAATAACGGAGTTGTTTCGTTCATATACAATTAGATAATTCTAAAGAATTGGTATGTCCCTCCGAAATTTTTATAAAAATTTTGAGTTTGATTTAGTTCTAGAATAACTGTCACCCTTATTTAGCAACAGAGCAGAGTGGCGCAGTGGAAGCGTGCTGGGCCCATAACCCAGAGGTCCGTGGATCGAAACCACGCTCTGCTAATATATTTTATGAAATTTAACTAGCACATTTCTTCCATATAATGCAAATGATATTTTGAATTGAATAACGGAGTTGTTTCGTTCATATACAATTAGATAATTCTAAAGAATTGGTATGTCCCTCCGAAATTTTTATAAAAATTTTGAGTTTGTTTTAGTTCTAGAATAACTGTCACCCTTATTTAGCAACAGAGCAGAGTGGCGCAGTGGAAGCGTGCTGGGCCCATAACCCAGAGGTCCGTGGATCGAAACCACGCTCTGCTAATATATTTTATGAAATTTAACTCGCACATTTCTTCCATAGAATGCGAATGATATTTTGAATTGAATAACGGAGTTGTTTCGTTCATATACAATTAGATAATTCTAAAGAATTGGTATGTCCCTCCGAAATTTTTATAAAAATTTTGAGTTTGTTTTAGTTCTAGAATAACTGTCACCCTTATTTAGCAACAGAGCAGAGTGGCGCAGTGGAAGCGTGCTGGGCCCATAACCCAGAGGTCCGTGGATCGAAACCACGCTCTGCTAATATATTTTATGAAATTTAACTCGCACATTTCTTCCATAGAATGCGAATGATATTTTGAATTGAATAACGGAGTTGTTTCGTTCATATACAATTAGATAATTCTAAAGAATTGGTATGTCCCTCCGAAATTTTTATAAAAATTTTGATTTTGTTTTAGTTCTAGAATAACTGTCACCCTTATTTAGCAACAGAGCAGAGTGGCGCAGTGGAAGCGTGCTGGGCCCATAACCCAGAGGTCCGTGGATCGAAACCACGCTCTGCTAATATATTTTATGAAATTTAACTCGCACATTTCTTCCATAGAATGCGAATGATTTTTTGAATTGAATAACGGAGTTGTTTCGTTCATATACAATTAGATAATTCTAAAGAATTGGTATGTCCCTCCGAAATTTTTATAAAAATTTTGATTTTGTTTTAGTTCTAGAATAACTGTCACCCTTATTTAGCAACAGAGCAGAGTGGCGCAGTGGAAGCGTGCTGGGCCCATAACCCAGAGGTCCGTGGATCGAAACCACGCTCTGCTAATATATTTTATGAAATTTAGCTCGCACATTTCATCCATAGAATGCGAATGATATTTTGAATTGAATAACGGAGTTGTTTCGTTCATATACAATTGGATAATTCTAAAGAATTGGTAGGTCCCTCCGAAATTTTTATAAAAATTTTGATTTTTTTTTAGTTCTAGAATAACTGTCACCCTTATTTAGCAACAGAGCAGAGTGGCGCAGTGGAAGCGTGCTGGGCCCATAACCCAGAGGTCCGTGGATCGAAACCACGCTCTGCTAATATATTTTATGAAATTTAGCTCGCACATTTCATCCATAGAATGATATTGTGAATTGAATAGTGGATTTTTTTCACCAATATGCGAAATTTTAATACCAATATTGATCTTGTTTTAGTTCCAGAATAACTGTTAAAATTTTAATAGCAAAAAAATCAATTTAATTCCAAAATATTAGTTAAACACTATAATAGTAGTGCCCAATTTCATTGGTGTGTATCGGTGTATCAAAAATTTCGAGAAATATCTTATATTGTTATACATGATAATGCCGCAAATTTTTTTTTCTACGGAGTTTCATGATGTACTTAACCCAAAAAAGAAATTCAATAGGGTTAGATAATAATAATAATTCAACTCACCCCACTCTGTAAGAAATGTTGCCAATCTCCTGTAATATATATTGATAACTTGAACGAGAATTGAATATACAATACTGGGTAGAGAAACGAGGCACTGGTACGGTTCTTCGAATGTCTTTGACCAATTTTCAATCCAGAAGGAGCTCAACATCACGAAGAAAGCAGCAATCATACACAGGCATACAATAGGTAGTGACACACAATACATCTGGAAAAAGGAAAGACTATGATATAAATGAGAAAAAAGTACATTACGATAGTTTTCTTTTTGATCTTTTTCTCTGGAAATTGGAATTCAATGCTGATTAATCAAGTATTTCTGTAGAGGCAACAAGGTGTTCGAAAATAATGAAAATCTATACAACCTTGACGTAGGTCCTGTATCGAGGATACTGTGGGGTACATTTTCCGGATATTGGATCTTTCTCCATAGTTCCTCGAAAATTGGCACGTGGTTCGTCCAGACTTGTCATTCCTATGGTGCCCCAGTTGAAAGCTAGCTCGTTGCTCTTTCTTCTCCAAACCTGGCAGAAAAAATCAAAATAATAAATAAATATTGTAAGTTTTCAACGTTAAGCAAGTTTTCATTGAATTTAATAATAGTTTGTCCATATATTTAGTCCAGACTGTATTTCGTCCTAAATAATATCAAACGGATGTACGCAATTGAACATCAAATTTTCATTCAGGCAGCTGGAGCAAATAGGAAACAGACTTTCTCTAACATACAAAATGAACAAGGGCAAATGGCACAAGACAACGCACAGAGGAAAGCTATCTGGTAAAAATATATTGGCAATATCTTTGCAGATGAAAGACCTAGGATAGAAGACAACTTGCAAAATGATTTGTATGGACCGTCAATTACAATAGAAGAGATTACTGGAGCAATAAGCTCGAAAGAAAAGAAAATTGTTGGAACAGATCAAGTGCCTGCTAAACTGCTCGAAGAATTAAGATACTTCAAAGGCTTTTCAACCAGGAAATTTTCCAACCAAATGGCTTACATCTCTTTTCATCCCACATGCAAAAAAGAACAACGCAACAAGATGCGAACACCACAGGCTAATAAGCTTAATGAGTCACTCTCAAAAAATCATTCACTACAGAATTTCTACAAAATGCGAAAGCGTTATTGGATCCTGTCAATTCGGATTTAGAAGGGGTCTCGCGCGTTTGACAGAGTCAAACCCGTTCAAATACAGAGGCGACTTGATATAGATTAGAAATATATCCGCTGTATTGGAACCAATCAGTTGCAGTTAGGGTTGACAATTACAAGGGCAAAGAAAATCCTTAGAGGTGTAAGACAGGGATGTGTCCTCTCCCCCACTCCTGTTTAACGTTTACTCTGAAAACATCTTCCAAGAAGCTCTCGAGGAGTGACGGTTAGGCATCAAAGTAAATGGCACATGGATGAACATTAAATGTTATGGAGGTGATACAGTCCTGAAAGCAGATAACATAAATGACCTCCAAAGGCGCCGCCCATGGTATTAGAGCTTGTCGGGCTGGGGGCGCTTGTCTTGACTGAGACCCTAGTTTAATCCCGGTGAAATGGAGGGCTAAGTCTTGATATCACAGTGGCAAGGGAGTCATGGCCTCCCACTTAAAACAAACGTATTCTACCCTACTGCAATAACTCTCCGGATTTTTCTGTCCAATGGTAGCACACTGCGTTACCTCGGGATGTTGGAGGTCTTCAGGAAGTATTCGTACGATCTGGCCACCCTGGACTAGGAGGGTATTCCTTTTATTTGTTCGCAGACAATCATTTTCGTGAAATTTCATGAAATGCTTCAGGATTTAGCGGGACTCGAAGGTTCGTCCGGCCTTGTCCTGAACCTGGATCGATTGTGAGACGTTTCGTGGGTTCGTGGATATCGACTTTACGGCTAGTTCGTTGGTGCTTGATGCCAGGATCAATTGAAAGTCTTCACAACGGTTCGTGGGTCTTGACGTAAAGGCCGGATTGACGGTGATCGTACCAGGATCAATTGAGGCATCAATGAGATTATCTTAGTTCATGATACTGCGTTTGGGTGGATGGATAAGAAGCCCCTTCGGCGTGTGAGTTGCGTCCCAAACAACTCGGGTACTTGGATAGTTCTTCGCTGCTCCCAGTCATACGGTTGTAGGTTTTCGAACTGAAGCTCAAACTGGAAGCTGGTGGGTTCATCTCTTCGGAGGGGTTGATAAGGAGTAACCCTTATCATACTTTCTGCCTCTTGGGGCAGAATATGGAGACTGTTAAATATTCACTTAGTGAAAGAGCTACGCTCACATGCCAATACATTAACTGGTAGAATTCACGTGACTTCCAAAGGCTTCTGGACATAATGGGAATGCACAGCCGACTCATGGGAATCAATATCAATATAAAAAAGACAAAATTCCTGGTAGTTACCCGCAAACCAGGCGAGTTTCAGAATGAATAACTATCAAACAATAGTGAAGACAGCACGAGTAAAATGTTTAACTATCTGGGAAGTTGGTGAAGTGAAGACTGGTCTTCAGGCGTAGAAATCAGGTGCCGGATAGAAATCTTTACCAAATCTGGCTTTGACCTCAACCTCAGAATAAGATTCACAAAATGTTATGTATGACATTGAAGGCTGGACACTGAAGGTTGATAGCATGAACAGACTGGAAGCGTTTAAGATGTGGATCTAACGAAGGATCTTGAAAATTCCATGGACAGTAAGAAAAACGGAGGAGGAAATTATGGGTAGGATAGGTGGAGAACGTGAACTGCTGGACACGATAAAACGCAGGAAAACAGCGTACCTGGGACATGTGATATGCAATGAGAGGTACTCTCCAGCTATTGATAGAAGGAAGAAGGGGGATTGGGCAGAAAGAGGATATCATGGCTCCGAAATATTAAATATTGGACAGGGATAAGAACCACAGAATTAATTCACACCATTAGAGGCAGGACAAAATGGCCAGAAGTGATCGCAAACATACAAAAATGGGTAGCAGCAAGACGAAGAAGTTCATACCGTTCTTCCCCAGAACTCATTCATTTATGTTGTATATTTTACACATTTTGAACTTTTTTCATCTCGGTTTCATAAATTCTGGCTTTCTATTGCAATATGTTTATTTCGGAAAATGGTATCGTTCAATTGTGCAGTAGTTCTTGTTGCTTTTATTTCTTGTTCTAGTACTTCTCTTTTTGATATCACGGCATCATAGCTTCATATTTTTATGTCCAAGTAGGTAAGTTTAATTTTCTTATGTATAGTGAATGTATTGAAACCAAATACATACATAAATTTGTGACATTTTCACAGTTTAGATTTTTCGTGAAATTTTATACTTTTTAAATATGGTATTTTTGTAATTGTGAATACATCATTTCTTCGAAATCTTATTATTTCTACTTGAAACACTCTATATATATTAGGAGTACAAATAAGTTTCCGCCGTTTTATTGTAGATGGCGCGGTACGGAGTTTCGGTTAGCTTTCGCAGATTATAACCGGCTTAAAAATTAGTTTGGACATTCAAGAACAACATAACCTATTAATATCATTGATTTTATATTGATAAAGTATAATTTTTATGAGTTGAAAATGTCAAAATTTCAGCCAAGTAAGCGTCATTTGCGGGAAATATTAGTTTACTTCTTTAATTTAAAGAAATCTGCTGCTGAGGCGCATCAATTGCTCGTAGAAGCATATGGTGAGGGTGCTTTGAGTGAGAGAACGTGTCGAGAGTGGTTTTTTAAAGTTTAAAAACGGTGATTTCGACGTAGAAGACAAAGATCGCAGTGGAACGCCAAAAATTTACGAGGATGCAGAATTGGATGAATTATTGGAGGAAGATTCATCTCAAACACAAAAAGAACTTGCTCTAACATTAGAAGTCACTCAGCAAGCAGTCTTCTACCGTTCTTCTATAATAAATATTTAATTTGTGTCAAAAAACGGCGGAAACTTATTTGTACTCCTAATACATATTTCAAAATGTGTTTTTTCTGAAGATAAAACACAAATTGATTCAATATCCTCAACTTTTACGAGCGTTTTATTTCAAATCAAGGTGAATTCTCTGGGTGATCCTGATACCCATTCATAAGTGAATACGGACTTTGGCTCGAACCTACTGGTTAAATCTACGTATTCACGTAAACGATCCGAATACACCGTGTAATCTCCAACCCCCGTTTCGGACTACTCAATAGCAAATCCTCTAAGTACAAAGGTTGACACGGAATTCCAGTTAGTGGAACAAAGTAATGGGTTATAGTCTCGAACGTTCATCCCTCATATATGGCTTGGATGGGATGTTAATGAATTCTTGGAAACTTCATTTTGATATTGAAGTTTCGGACGAGCTTCAAACTGTGGAACAATGGTGGAAGGGTAGAAGTTTCATAAGGGCTGGGCCTTTAAAATGTGCAGTTTTGATCGGCTATAACAAAAAAACTAATAAATATTTTTTCAAAGCTGTGTGCTGATTTCAAAGGTTGAACTTCGACATTCCCGAATGGAAAGCAATATCATCCAAATGACCGCCACGACTAGCTACAGTACTCCAATGAACCGACGAACCCAATTTTTCAGTACATTGTCGATTTTTGGGGGTCAGTCTAATGAATAGCGACTTCCATTTCGTGTTTCGAGGCATCAATCGTTTTTGGATGGTTAGCGGGACACTTATCCTTCACGTATCTCCACAAAACGTAGTTATTATTATTATTATTATTAGTTCTCAGAGCTTAATCGTTAAATACGATTTCTGTGGGAAAATAGTCATCTTCGGCAATGAAGATGACTATGGGCACGATGACGGATTCGATGGATGTTTAGTCACATTCCGGACTACAGCAGCAATGTTTTCAGGTGTGCTCACTGATCGAGAACGTGAACAGATAACGATCCAGTTTCACGAACAAATTGATCCACAAATTGTGAGTTATCTAGTCTTGTTATTGTGAGGTCAAGAAAATTAATACTGTGGTTCTCTTCTTCTTCGATTGTGAATTTGATTCACAATTGAAGAAGAAATTCACATGATTTTGTCCAATGTCCGTGAAACTCTTTTGAATGAACAAACAGATGTTGACAAATTCCCATCACTGAATATATTTTCCTAATGGCATTTTTTAGCGGCCAACTCCAATAAACGTCCTAAGTTTTTATAACTTGTTTTTCCATTATTTGTCACGTTCGTAACTGTACTTAAACTCTGTTAAATTGGACACCATCAGCCAGTAGAATGTAGATAACTGAAGAAGCCACATTGAGGTGCAACAGTTGTTGTTTTATAAATATTTTTGTGAAAATTAAAACACTGTCTCTTACATATTTTTTAATTAAAATGGGTTTCCACCATGTAAAGACCAAATCAATCAAACATTCGTCAATTAAATCTTTGCGTATTGCAACAATTAGATACCGATAGGTAAATAGCTCAATATCCCATTTATATTTAGTGGACAGGGAAATTTTCTAAATATGTAAAAATTTTTAAAAAGTGTTCACATATCACTCAATTAAAGGACCTGGAGTAGAAGATTCAGCATCAACATTTCGAGGGGAAATAACTAAAGGGTGATTTGTTTAGAAGTACTTCATGTGATGGGGTTTCAATTGCAGATTGCGCATGCCTCGTGTTAAGTGAAGTGCCATTTCTGTTCAGTTGTGTTTGACAATTCATAATGGAAAGACTTGGCCCGGCACAGCGTCTACAAATTGTTCAACTTTGTTACGAAAATAGGCGTTCTACGAGAAATGTGTATCGGACGCTAAGAGCAACTTATGGCCCACATAATCGGCCTACTGAACGCACAATTAGCTCTCCCACCCGTAAGTTTGAGAACAAATTTTCATTATTGGATTATACTCGACCACACCCAGCACTTAGTGAAGAAAATATGGGGGCGGTAGCGGAGAGTGTACGCGAAGACCATGAAGTGTCGATTCGTCGCCGTCCTCACGTATTTTACGTGAGGATCTTTCTTTAAAAGCTTATAAAATTCAACTAGTGCAAGAAGTGAAGCCGACCGACCTTTCGATTCATTTCCGTTTTAGTCGGCTCTTCACAAGCTTGCAGAAGATCCACACTTTTCGACAAGAATTTTTTTCATCGATGAGGCCCATTTTTGGCTTAATGGGTTCGTGAATAAACAAAATCCGCGCATTTGGGGTGATGAACAACGTGAAGAGGTTCAAGAGCTGAAACTGAATCCAGAAAAAACAACTGTTTGGTGAGGTTTATAGGCCGGTGGAATAATCGGTACATATGTCTTCTACACATTCCTCGTAGAACGCCGATTTTCGCAATAAAGCGAATCACTCTCTCAGTGAAGCCATGGTTTCGGCTTCAGTTCTTGCACTAGTTGAATTTTGTAAGCCTTTAAAGAAAGATCCTCACGTAAAATACACCAAGTTGTTGAATATGACAGGCCAAGCTGTTGAGGACGGCGACGAATCGACACTTCCCGGTTTTCGCGTACACTCTCCACTACCGTCCCTATATTTTCTTCACCACGTGCTGGGTGTGGTCTATTTGGTCGGGTATTATCCAATAATGAATATTGGGTCTCAAACTTACGGATGGTAGAGCTAATTGTGCGTTCGTTAGGCCGATTATGTGGACCATAAGTTGCTCTAAACGCCTGATACACATTTATCGTAGAACGCCCATTTTCGTAATAAAGTTGAACAATTTGTAGACGCTGTGCCGGACTAATTCTTTTCATTATGAATTTTCAAACACTACTGAACAGAAATGGTACTTCAGTTAACACGAGTCATGCGCAATATGCAATTAAATCCCCACCACAAAAGTACCTCTAAATGAATCACCCTTTACAAGATACTAGATCCTAACTACCATTAAATACCTTGTGGATAATTGTGAGTTTTGCACACTGGTACAACTTTTCGGGAATCTTTATGTGAAAAATTAGGAACTTCTCTAACCTTTCACTTGAAAAATAGGGGAGGGCACCCTTGCAAAAATCCAGAGCTGATCAAGGATTGAAATTTAAGGTAATATGAAACATTGCGAATGGAATAAGGGTATTATTTTGTGGCTCTCTCATAGCGGCAATCCACAAAACACTCTGAAAAGAGTTATCCTCAAAATCATCATGTCACAGAACCAGTTCCAGAACGTGATTCGCTTTGGAGTTGGGCAACTTCATACAATAAACAGCGAATATTTACCGTCAAATAAAACGAAATTAGGCAATGGTAAATATAGGTCACGGGGACAACTAGCAAAGGCCGTTTCGTACAGCGATTTCATTACTGCTTTTCATCAAATTTCCGGACGAAGCGAGTTGAAATATCGGATTTATCTGACGGACAATAGCCATTGGCGAAATAATCATTCTGATTGATTGTAAATAACGGAGCCGGACAGTTCATATGCTATGCGCGAATTTTTCACTATATCCTGGACGTCGATTGTTTATCAATCGACAACAGTTTCGATAGTCTACAATAGTTTGAATTTGGGTTGTTTGATTTTTGAAATATGAGAATAGGATTGAACGCGTGAGCTGGTAAATCAATGAATAGGATCCATGGAACCAGTAGATTCAGTGCGTAGATTCATCTGGCAGATGAATATAATAGTTTGGGGAAAAAACTGTTATCTTTGCGTGAACTTCAAGACTTTATATAACTAAGGTTAGTGAATTTGTGAAGTGAACTCAGCGAACCAAAGTGAACAGTGAAAAAGAGATACTGGGTAAAAATTGGGTAAAACTGTGTTATTCATGATATAATATATAGTCTGTTAATAAACGAGTTCTAGTTTATTATTATCTCCTGGAATTTGCATTCTAATTGATTAACGCCCTATTACTATCGAAGAAGCCGAAAAGGTTAACATACCAATAAATTCTTTAACTATCTTGTAATTTTCACTACTCAAATCCTTCTGGAATATTTCATTTTGATGAGTTATACCTCCGACAGAAAAAGCTGACTTTTAACCCCTATAAAAAAACGGAAAATAAATAATTATATTATAGTCGAATATTGTTCGAATTGTGGTGGTCTTCTTTTGACAGAAATACAATGTAGGTTTGGTCTAACTTCGAATAAAAGCGATAAATAGCAACAGAATGAAAATTTTCAAACTGTACTTCACTCTGAAGTAAATCTTTTATTTTTCGAAGTTCATCCTGCAAAAAAACATCTCAAGACAACCTAACGACTCGGAGAGAACGATTCAGGAACCCTATCACACCTGAGGACAGCGGGGAAATGTTAATTAAAAACGAGAAACGGGCACGATGCAACGATCCCTCCCATTGTTTAATAAGTTACCCGATTTTATTGGACTTTAGAGACCTTAGAACAGATGAATAGCAGAGGCACGGTGCACTTGATTAAACTGCCGTTTTAAGGTTGAAAGTTCGGTGGATGGGTCAAAAGGAAGCAAACTGTTCGAAAGCGTATATACGGAATTGAGTATCTTCGATGTGTTGCTTTATCTGAGATGCCAGTGTATGTTCATGGAAGAAAACTGAACTACCAACTATCTGTGATCCTCTGTAGGCCCAAGAGTCATATCGTAGAAGTGCAGCGTCACGGTATTCTAACCTTAGTCAATTGTTATGAAGCGTCACTAAGGGTACGTGTACTTTCGAGTACTTTTAGATTAAATACAAGATGTAGCTAAGATGTTTACAGAAGTGAATAGAGAATTTTGCGAAATCAACTGTGTTTTAAATAACCACGCTCTGTCCAGTGATATAATTCCAACAAATATAAATGATATAAACAATTTATAATGATTAAGTTTTATTTTGACTATTTAAAATATGTGTTAGACGTATAAAAACACACTGGTTCATATAAAAAAATAAGAATTTTGGTCACAAGTTCCATTGTGCAAATGATGCTTTGGGGTGGGATGTTTCAATAGCCTTGGGCTCAAAATCTTCGATGAATATATATCAGCGACAACTGGGGAAATAGTCGTACCAAAGACTTGTTCGTGGAACCTAATGGACAGGATTATGAAAAGTTACCTAACCTTATCTAACCACTTATCATTCTTCAGCGGCGCTATGTATTGAGCTTCGAGCAGCCCCGAAGCACGAGTTCTGATTGGTCAGAACGTTTCAGCGTTTCTAACTTACCCAGTACCTCGCCGCTTATACTCAAAATATCAAATTGCCCGACAATCATGAAGAAGTATTTACAATACCCAGAAACTCTGAGGAATAAGTAAGTTTGAATCATTATTTATCATAAAATAGAAAGGCTTTTTACTTGATAGAAGAAATATAACAAAATTTGAATATCAAAACAAATTGAAATATGTTTATCTTCTACAATTTTAATTTCCAATAGAATTTTTTATTCAAAAAACTTTTAGAATTAAATTAATGTCTAAAACAAGCACCGCTCACATTTAATATTATTATTATTTATCACTTTGCCCGATTCGATTGGTCATTATTCATATGAATCGGGGATTATGAATAATCCCTTATTTAATCACTTGGCCAATAGCTTATATTGTTCAGGAAACGTTTAGTAATTTTTTTTAATATAATACATTTATTATCAAACATAATACACACATTCTATAAGCTTACTTGCTAACCATGGAGCTTGAGGCTGTCACATGACATTATAAAGCCTTTTCCAGTTAAAAAGCCCCTTCAACTATATCTCAATTCAGCTGGCCATTTTCTCCTTAGTCTACTATATTGTGGCAGTACTAATGGATGAAATAGATGTTTCGTATGGCTTTTCATTTTAGCATAATGTGTCTCGCTCTTCTCTTTAATGACATCCTTCACATAAGGGATTCGTAGATCTTTATGTAGGGTTTGATTAGTTACGTACCAGGGAACATTTGCTATCATTTGAAGTATTTTTGATTGTCTTCTCTGAATTATTGATATATTTGATTTGCTTGTACACCTTCACAGCTTGATACCATATACCCATATAGGCTTCATCACTTTTTTATAGATGAGTATCGTGTTTTCCAGTGCCAATTTATATTTCATACCTATAAGCCAATTTAGTTCTCATGTTTTTAAGTCTGTTTGCTTCTTTTTGTTAATTATGTGTTCCATGTATGCATGCCCAAGTATTTTGTACTTGAGACCTCTGATATTTGTACATTGTTCATATATACAGCTGGACAATGGCCTCTCCGTAAGGTGAAATTAACTTGTACAGATTTGGACTCATTTATGTGGATTTTCCACTTGTGGAGCCATTTTTGGATTTCATTCAAATGTTTCTGTAATTTATTAGTGGCATTTTGTGGAACAGCTAGAATGCCTGTATCATCTGCGAAAGTGTACAGCACGTACATCAGTGGTCCAATGACACTTCCCTGAGGAACTCCTGATTGTATTGGGAAGTAGTTAGATTCCTCACTACCAACTCTCACTCTGAATCATCTTTCACTAAGATAGGACTTCAATAATTCATACAACGACCAGGTAGATATTTTTTGATTTCATAGAGCAAACCAGGATGCCAGACTTTATCAAAAGCCTGACTTACGTCCAAGAATTCTGATGCACAGTATTGCCCGTGTTCAAGTGCTTCACTTATTTCGTGGTTAGTTCTATGAGTTTGCTGTATTGTGGAGTTGTTTGACCGGAATCCAAACTGATGATCTGGTATCCACTCCTCTGTATTTGGGTCTGAGTTTATTCTTTGAAGCACCAGTCTTTCTAAATTGATCGTTATGATGTGATAGTGTTTGCATCCCAACATGGTTTAGGGACAAGTGTAATTTCGGCTGCTTTCAGTTGTTCTGGCCAGTAGTTCAGTTTAAGGATGCCATTGAATATGTTCGTTATTCTATTCAAGGTAGTTGTATCTTCTAGTAATTTATGATGTACATTTTTGCCCTCTGCGCAATTCGAAAATGGTATCAGAATCGTCCCTCAATCGAAGAAGAGCAGTAATTAAGAAGTCTTCGCATAATGCTACCAAAAACCGCTAATTATCCAGCTATATAGTTTACATTATTGATAGTAACAATTTAGACATAACACGCTTTAGACATTCACTTACAGTGAATATGAGTGCAGTTCCAATTCTTCTGCAAGGATCATCCCTCATCTTCAGATGATAGATCTACCCAGGATCAAAGGTGAGTTTTCTGATGGCCTTAGAACGCTATTACCTATGTAAATACATCTCATTTTATCTCTACTTAATCTATATGACCATACTGAAGCATCTGACTGGACATTAGTGCTTTTAGAATTTTTCTTCGAACGCTATGATTGTTATTCGGAAATGGTGAAGGAAAATAACTGGTTTGGATGAGATTAAAAGGATACAGTGTTATAAGTTCCATTCAAAAATCATCATCATCAAATATTCGCTTTCATCAGGCGAAGAGAGATAGAAAAGTCATTCGCGAAGATTCCTTGAAGAATATTTTCTCTTGAATACCGAAGAGGGTAATTCCAAAATTTGCATGATGTTTGGACAGAGTTCGATCGAAGCCACGACGTATCCGCTTAGGTCTTAGTTGACAGATCCGTCAGCCTGTTCGGAAAATATCAAGTTTTAACAGGTCGCGTCTAGAATTGACGTTATCCCGGAAATACCACATCGGAGCGGTCGTTATGGATTTGAATAATTCATACCACTTGCTTACCCAATTTGTTAATGGAGTCCTAGATGCGCCAGGCAGGGCGCAAAACGTCGAGTCCGTTCTGTGAGTTTTCGATCGATATTCATTTATTTTTAATTGATTTATTCAAGCAGAATAATCCATTCACACCGAATATTTTTCTAGAAAGACCTAGTTCGGACCACTCTAGTATTTTAAACTAATGGACAGTATGCTAGTAGCTAAAACACTCGCCACTGGTGAAATATCGTGCGCACTTTGGGTCAGTGCAATTGACAAGTGGGTGGAAAATTGCAAGATGAACACCCTGCAACGCAATAAAGTAATGGCTATTTCCAAAGAAGAGATGAGGAAATTTCAATTTAATTACCTTTTCACCTCAGTTGGGTATATTTATTTCATTTCTTGAATGCATATCGTTCTATTTGTTTCTTCCATAGCGTATGGACTTAATGTTACACAAGCGCTCATGTTCTACATATTCGAATGTTGTTTCTTCGCTTTAGCTAAACGACGTTTTTGCGACAAGTGCGGGCAAGCAATGAACTCGAGTGTAACGGCAGGTTCAGACCAGTGAGAAGTGGAGTGGGAGTTGGACTTTACTTATTCGAAAATGAGGCTGGTACAACTGTTATGGTGAATAGATTGAGCTACCAAGTTATGATTAATGATTTTTTATGGCCGAAATTGGAAGATATTGACGTGGATGACGTTTATTTCAATCAGACTACGCTACGTGCCATACAAGCATTGAAACAATCGCCATTTTGCATGAAAAGTTTCCTGGTCATTTCTCAAATAGGTGATCACAATTGGCCACTGAGATCTTGTGATTTAAAACCTTTAGTCTTTTTTCTTTGGAGCCACGTAAAGAATAAGGTCTATGCCAATGCTCCAAAATCGATTTAAGACCTTAAAGATGGAATTCGCGAAGTTATCGAGCCGCAAATGTGCGAAATGGTCATGGAGAATTTCATCCGGCTATTTCTGAGATTGACATAATCAGGGCTTCTAAGAAGCTCAAAGATAAGTTTACATCTGGCGTCGACCATATACCTAGTTTTTTGGTCAAAGACTGCATTTACTCTTTTGCCGAACCACTGTCCATAATTTTTAATATTATTCTGAGGAGTATGCACATTCAAAAAATTTGGAAATTTTCTAAAATTTGTCCGGTTTTAAAATCTGGCAATCCTGCCCTTATAACCAACTATAGACCCATAGCTCTTTTGTGCAACTTTGCTAAAATCTTTGAAATTATTCTATATGATACTATATATCGTTCAGTTCGTCCACTTATTTCACCTCTTCAGCATGGATTCATGAAGAATCGCTCAACTGTTACTAATTTGGCATGTATTACTCAGTCGCTGTCTGAATCATTGAATGACCGTGGTCAGATGGATGTTATTTACACAGATATTCAAAAGGCCTTTGACCAGATTGATCATGCATTATTGTTGTTGAAACTTAGGTCTAATGGATTTTCGCACCAATTGTTGGTGTTGATGCAGTCATATTTTTCGGATCGTCTTCAATATGTTGAGTATGGGGTGTGAATCTACACCTTATCCTGCCACATCCGGTGTACCGCAGGGGAGCAATTTGGGTCCATTATTGTTTCTCATTTATATCAATGATCTTTCTCTTCAACTTGACTGTATGCATCTGCTCTTTGAGGATGATTTGAAGATATATGCTGTGATTGGTGGTTGTTGCGATTGTATCATGTTACAATCTTCCTTAGACAGGGTCAATTTATGGTGTTCTAACAACGGACTTAATGTTGGTAACAACGAACTCAATGTTGGTAAATGTAGAGTGTTATCATTCTCTCGTAAACTGTATCCTATTCATTATAAATATACGTTGGATAGTTAGATCCTGGACAGATGTGTTGGGTTCAGGGATCTGGGAGTTTTTTTGACAATAAGCTTTCCTTTTCGGAACATATAGGTCAGATCACGGTGCCAGCCTCTAAAACACTGGGTTATTTTGTCAGAAACTGGAGCGGCTTTGTGAACCCTTGCACGATGAAAACGTTGTACTATTCTTTCATACTTATTAAGTTGGAATATGCCTCTGTGATTTGGACTCCACTATATAATAATTCTGTCGTCGACTTGGAGGCTGTTCAAAGACGGTGTTTGAAATATATCTGTTCCAGATGTTATGGAAGGTATCCTGTGAGAGGATTCGACCACTCTGTCCTCACCATTAATTATCGGAGTTGAGGTGTTGAAGTTAAGACGTGAACGTTTCGCCTTGACTTTTCTTTACAGGATTTTGCATGATACTATTGACTCGCCATTTCTTCTAAGCAAAGTGAATTGTCACGCACCTAGGCCTGGTCTGAGGCGGATTTATACCTTTTATGTTGATTACAGCAGATTAAATGTTATGTTACGTTCTCCTATAACTTTTATCTGTACTATATATGATCGATATTGTAGTCAATGTGATATTTACTTTGATAAGTTATCTTTAATTTTAACATGACATTTAGAACGGCACATTGGGATATTGTAAGTTTTTTTTTTAATTATTTCTATTGTGTAGATGTTACTGAATTGTTTCAGCCGTTACTATTTGGTAGTTGATCATAATTAAAACAAATTGTAGAAATTACTATGTTTTATTATCATTATTTATTTTTTGAAATTATTTTTATTATGAATGAATTTGAAAATTTCAATAATCAAGTTTCTTTTCATTTGAATCTACATGTAAAATTTTTCTTAAGATTTTCTTTTGTCGAAAGGAATTACTGTTTTCTAAAGAATGAGTGACAAAAGTTGAATTTTTGTTTACTTTTCATTAAATTCATTTTATGTTCGTTGAAAAAGGTTTTAAACAGATGTTACTCTTTGAATATCTCAAATAGTTTCGATTTACATAGCGCCGTACAACCATTCATTATTTTTACATTATTGTTATTGTGAACTAATTTGAAAATTTCAACAGATTCTAGATAATCGAGTTTCTTCCCTTTTGATTCTACATGTTAATTTTACATGTAAAATTAACTTGATTATTGAAATTTTCAAATTCGTTCACAATAAAAATAATTTTAAAAAAATAATGAATGACTGTATGGAGCTACGTGAATTTAAATATTTGAGATATACAACAAAATAATGTAAAAATAATGAATGACTGTACGGAGCTATGTAACCCCAAAAATTATTTGAGATATTCAAATGGGTATCATCTGTTTAACAACCTTCTTTGTCGATTGCCGACATTCCGATATCTGTTAGAAGGCCCCTCTTGTTTAACCCGGTTTTTTATCACGTTCCGCTTGTAAACCACTATTTGGTGTTATCTAGAATCTATTGAAATATTCAAAATATTTATCACTTTTGGTTGAATACCTCTGTAGGTCTTCAGTTGTCTGATGATGGGATAGTTCATTTCCCGAAACTCGATTCACAAGAAAATGTGTAATATATATTTTTATTGGTAGTAAAACATAGTAATTTCTACAATTTGTTTTAATTGTGTAGATGTGTTTGAGCCGTGGATGCTATTTTGATTTACACTCTGTCAAGAAAGTACCGGGAATTATCGATTTGAATCTGGCGGGGCAATGAGGCAGGTAAAATTTTTTTTTCCTAGGTTGGTACCACTGTCCTTAATTACTATGCCAAGCTTGAGCGGGATCTGTCAACTAGTGTGTTTGCAACAGCTGATTAAGTCAGTCGATGTCAGAGTGCGTGCCGATTTTTACTATGGGTGATTACGTTGAGCAAAGAATTTGTTTAAAGTTTTGTGTTGCAAATGAATTTTCGTGTGCCGATGCATTGAAAATGTTGCAAAAGGCCTTTGGTGATAATGCTCTATCGAAAACTCGTGCATATCAGTGGTACAGAGCCTTCAAGGACGGTCGTGAAGTGGTCGCCCATCGACGGCTTCGATCGAAGATAACGTCGATAAAATTAAGGAAAGGGTGCTGGAAAACCGTCGTACCAGCTTGAGAGAGATAGCACATGATCTTAAGATATCCCACGAGTCCGCACGTACGATTTTGATTGTTATTTTGGTCATGTGAAAGGTGGCCGCACGACTCGTACCGAAAGACCTGAATTTTCTTCAAAAACGTCATCGCGAACAGGTTGCTTCAGACATGCTGGATCGCTGTAATTCCGATTCTACATTTATAGAACGCATTATAACTGGTGATGAGACCTGGGTCTACGAGTACGATATGCAAACAAGCCAGCAATCATCGGAATGGGTGGCAAAAAATGAGCCGAAACCGAAAAAACCACGCCAAAGCCGCTCGAAAATGAAGGTGCTGCTCATTGTTTTCTTCGATATCCGTGGCGTGGTGCACTATGAATTCGTTCCAGAGGGTCAGACGGTAAACAAGGAGTATTACCTAGGCGTTATGAAACGTTTGCGTGAGCGTATCCGTAAGAAGCGGCCAAGTTTGTGGGCGAACAACTCATGGATTTTGCATGACGATAACGCGCCTTCTCACCGAGCTACGATTGTGACTGACTTTTTCGCCAAAAACTCAACAAACGTGCTTCAGCAACCACCGTATTCGCCGGATTTGGCTCCCTGCAACTTTTTCCTCTTCCCAAAACTAAAATTGCCCCTTCGTGGCACCCGTTTTGAGTCGATTGAAGCCATAAAACAAAATTCGGCGCGAGAGCTAAAGTCCATCCCGGAAAGCGCCTATAAAAAATGTTTCGATAATTGGAAGTGCCGTTGGCATAGATGTATTGGAGCAAATGGAGCCTATTTTGAAGGCGACCCAATAAATTTTGACGATTAAATGTAAAAATGTTGTTTTAATTGAAAATTCCCGGTACTTTCTTGACAGAGTAGTATATTTGTTTTTCTATTTTGAATTTTCAATTTTTTGTTTTAATATTTTCTCTGTAATTGGGTGTAAACCTGTTGGGAATAAATATATTATTATTATCATTATAAGAATTTCAACAGTAGCCATGGCGGCCATTTGGCTTATATCGTTGTTAATGGTATACCATCCTCTTCACGATGAAATAAACATCCATTGATTTCTCATAAGATATAGTAGTTTTCTTCTCAATATCAAAATTAAACCTTTTATTGAAAAATTCTTTATAAGAACATGGATTGCTGAACCGATTCCTATCTCCTTTCGGGCAATTCCTCTGACTTAAGAACGTATCACTTACCTCCAACATCAACGTGACCCATACCACGTTGAACGTGCAGAAGAACAGCACTCCAACGCTCGGTATCACCGTCATCAGGAGTCCTATGGCCACGGGAACGAGCAGCGAGCTGGTATAATATCCCAGGAAAGTGAAGTAGAGAGCGATGGCCTCTCCGAAGTAGAGCCGGATTTCCTCTGAAAAGAGACCGTGCTGGTAAATTACGCGAGAAATAAGACGGACCCGGGAACGGAGGTCCTGGGGGATGCAGATAACTCAGTCGGTCATGTAAAGACGTCGGCTGCTTTGTTGCGTCCGGAATTACGGGGATAATGCCCTCTTCACACGTGAATAAGTGGCGAGAGGTGCTCGAGTCGGACGCGGGTAGTGAATGGGCGGGCATGTGCCTTGAAGTGTCGAAGAAACCTATTCGATGAGGACGAATAGACTGAATTGAAGTTGATGTGAACGTATTTTTTTAGTTTATCATTTCCTTCAAAAATAAACATTCGTGTCTAAAGAGGAATTATATCACAAAAAAAATAAGAACTCTTCAAATTCTCAGAATGACATTTTGTCATACGAATTACATATTTCAGATAACTGAGCGTTGTAATTCACCTCTATTGAATATATACTACTCTCTCAAGAAAGTACCGGGAATTTTCAATTAAAACAACATTTTTACATTTAATCGTCAAAATTTATTGGGTCGCCTTCCAAATAGGCTCCATTTGCTACAATACATCTATGCCAACGGCACTTCCAATTATCGAAACATTTTTTATAGGCGCTTTCCGGGATGGACTTCAGCTCTCGCGCCGAATTTTGTTTTATGGCTTCAATCGACTCAAAACGGGTGCCACGAAGGGGCAATTTTAGTTTTGGGAAGAGGAAAAAGTCGCAGGGAGCCAAATCCGGCGAATACGGTGGTTGCTGAAGCACGTTTGTTGAGTTTTTGGCGAGAAAGTCAGTCACAATCGTAGCTCGGTGAGAAGGCGCGTTATCGTCATGCAAAATCCATGAGTTGTTCGCCCACAAATTTGGCCGCTTCTTACGGATACGCTCACGCAAACGTTTCATAACGCCTATGTAATACTCCTTGTTTACCGTCTGACCCTCTGGAATGAATTCGTAGTGCACCACGCCACGGATATCGAAGAAAACAATGAGCATCACCTTCATTTTCGAGCTGCTTTGGCGTAGTTTTTTCGGTTTCGGCTCATTTTTTGCCACCCATTCCGATGATTGCTGGCTTGTTTGCATATCGTCCTCGTAGACCCAGGTCTCATCACCAGTTATAATGCGTTCCATGAATGTAGAATGGGAATTACAGCGATCCAGCATGTCTGAAGCAACCTGTTCGCGATGACGTTTTTGAAGAAAATTCAGGTCTTTCGGTACGAGTCGTGCGGCCACCTTTCTCATGCCCAAAATATCAATCAAAATCGTACGTGCGGACTCGTGGGATATCTTAAGATCATGTGCTATCTCTCTCAAGCTGGTACGACGGTTTTCCAGCACCCTTTCCTTAATTTTATAGACGTTATCTTCGATCGAAGCCGTCGATGGGCGACTACTTCACGACCGTCCTTGAAGGCTCTGTACCACTGATATGCACGAGTTTTCGATAGAGCATTATCACCAAAGGCCTTTTGCAACATTTTCAATGCATCGGCACACGAAAATTCATTTGCAACACAAAACTTTAAACAAATTCTTTGCTCAACGTAATCACCCATAGTAAAAATCGGCACGCACTGTGACATCGACTGACTCAATCAGCTGTTGCAAACACACTAGTTGACAGATCCCGCTCAAGCTTGGCATAGTAATTAAGGACAGTGGTACCAACCTAGGAAAAAAAAATTTTACCTGCCTCATGGCCCCGCCAGATTTAAATCGATAATTCCCGGTACTTTCTTGACAGAATGTATATTTAGGAACCCGGTGGTTTGACCAGAAGTAATGACAAATTCTCATTTTTTATTATTATCCTAATACTCCTAGATCTTCCGTGAATATCCCTTAGAACCTTTTGTTTCAGCTTGTGCGAGTTAGGAGTTCAGTTGTATTCTGGGTAGGCTTTGTTACTGCGATCTGGTCACTTTAGGTCCCAGCACTGTTAATTTTTGACTCAACAGTGAAAGTGGCAGACAGCCGTCCAACTTGAAGAGATCTGTATACTCTAAGGATCATACGAGTCACAGAGTTCCTCTTAGATTATATAAATTCCACCATTACGTTATTGTATTTATCCGCGTATTTTATGTGTCAAATATACCCTGTGGCATTGTAACTTGACACTTATGTGATTAGTGACATTAAAAAGGAGAATAATGTCCTTATAGCATTCTCATTGAATTTTGAAGCATTCGAGAGTAAGGTTCTTGGAAATAAACCTCCTGAGCAACTTAGTAACATACTCGAGATAATAGTACTTATAACAGTTTCCCTTAGTAACTCTTAGTAAACTTCTTTTAAATGCTCCTGATTAATTGCATGCTCTACATTTTTAATACCACTTTAGCGTTAATGTGAAATTAGTGATTTCACGCTCGTTCATTGTACTGCCATTCATCTATCTCTTTTCATTCTTGTATTTTTGCTTCAGTGTTATTTAATCCGTCCGGAATATTTTAACTAAAATGCATTGCCTTAGTATATAACTAAAGTGGCACGACCCTCACAAGTTATCTGTTTGTATTGTATACTTTCTCTCGGTGCCTCGTTACTTTTTGCTGTATTTGTAAATAGTGGTTCTTCATCTGCGTAATACTTGCTAATAGGAACTCTTTATTATCTGTTCTGACTAATTGTGGTGCTTCATATGTAACTGATTTGCATGTACTCTTGTGTGATCCCCCGGATACACCTATTTTTTTGTTTGTTCTGATTTTGTAATGTTCATTAACTATTTCGCCACTAGATCGAAATGAACGCTCGAACGAAAATTCATCTACTGTAAGTGAAACTGTTGAAGATAATCCAAATTATTCAATTCATCGGCACGTACAATATTTGGCTCTCTCTTACGGCACGCTTTGGCGTATTTTGCATCTAGACTTGTATCTCCATCCTTATAAGGTTCAGTTGATACATGAACTTAAGCCAGCTGACCATAGAATAAGTAGAACATATGCAGATTGGGTGCTTGAACAACAACGATTTTTCGCATCGAATTTTCTTCAGCGACGAAGCACATTTTTCACTCGGTGGCTATGTCAACAAGCCAAATTGTCGCATCTGCGGCTGTGAAAGTCCTTAGGTAACTGCTGAGAGACCATTACATCCACAAAAAAATTCTGTATGGTGAGTAATTTGGTCTAGTGGAGTGATTTGCCCGTACTTCTTCGAAAATGAAGAATCTGTCACTGAAACCGTCAATTCTCATCGCTATCGCCAAATGATCATTGATTTTTTTTGGCCATTAATGATATGGAATTGGAAGAGATGTGGTTCCAGTAAGATGGTGCAACAAGATACACAACACAACCCGTTTTGGCTTTATTGCAAGAAGAATTCCCAGGACGCGTCATTTCTCGTTTCGGCGATGTGGATTGGCCACTGAGATCTTGTGATTTATCGCCTTTTGTGGGGTTATGCAAAGGATCGTGTTTATGCCTATAATCCTCAGTCGCGGTGGGGGTGCTTGTCATGACTAAAATCTTGATGGATCTGAAATGGTCCGGTAGAGGAAAAATGGAGACTACGACGTTTCGACCGGGGTGAGACCTCGGAAGACTCGCTCTACTCGCCCCCAACTTTGCCCCCCCGCTGCGGGGTCCTGATTGGTTCGCTGGAGGAAAAAGGACGACTTTTCGACCAGGGTGGGATCTTGGAAGACTCGACTTGGAAGGCTCGCCCCCAACTTCGGCCGCTTTCGTGGATCCTTAAGCAACTTATCCGCTGCGGGGTCGCTGGAGGAAAAGGGATACTACGACGTTTCGACCTGGGTGGGATTTCGAAAGACTCGCTCTGCTCGTCCCGAACTTCGGCCCCATTTTTAGATCCTTAAGCCAATCCTCTACGATGCTTTGGAGCCTCGTTTTTAACAGTCGAACATCAACAGCGGTCCTTCGGGGGAAGGATCAAAGCTATGGAGCCGTTATTTGTGTTGTTTCGATGCTTCGGTCTTTCACAACCACCAAATAGAGACACTCTGCACATACGGCTGAGTGTTGGGGTGGACACGGCGATCCCTTTGGGAAGGGGGTGGTTTCTCCTTGGTTGTACTGTCGCAAGTTCTCTATTAGCTTCCCTAAAAAATCCTTTCTTCCTCTTTCAGCTTATCGAGGGTCTGCTGGAGTGTCAAAACTTGAGCAAAAACCCGGGACAGCGATGATGACAATGGTACTTTAACGTCAGTGAAGAGCTCTGCTCATATACCGATTTGTACGACTCTGAGTAATCCTCAGACGCGCCCCCCATGGCATTAGCGCTTGTCGAGACTAGGACCCTAGTTTCATCCCAGTGAAATGGAGGGTTAAGTCTTGGTGCCTAAAGTAATGCCATTCGCGCCAGTCGCTGGACCCGTGTAGTGGAAGATAATGGAGGGCTGATCCGGTTTATTAACTCAGTGATAAGGGAGTCCGTCGCAACACAGGGCCTCTCCCTCAAAACTAGCGTACTTTACCTTATTGCAGTAAATATGCGGATTTTTCCAATGGCCGAGTGCGTTATGTAGCATGCTGCGTTACCTCGGGAGTGTGGATACCCACAGGTGGTACTTGTACCAGCTGGCCACCCGATTGGTGTTGGACTCGAGGGGGTAGTGGTTGAAAGTCCGCATGCTGGACTAGGGAGGTATTTCGTTATCTGTTCGCAGACACTCATGTTCGAGATATTATCATGAAATCTCAGGGTTTACTGGGACTTGACGGTTCGACCAGCCTTGTCCTGAACCTGGATCTATTGTGTAACGGTTTGTGGTGGATCTCGGCGAAACGGCTAGTCCGTTGGTGTTTGACGCCAGGATCAATGGAAAGACTTCACATGGGTTCGTGTGTCTTGACGTACAGGCCGGATTGACGATGCTAGTACCAGGATCAATTGAGGCATCAATCTTGGGATTATCTTAGTTCATGAGACTGCAGTGGGATGGATGGATAAGAAGCCCTTCCGGCGTGTGTGTTACGTCCCAAGTAACTCGGGTACTGATAATGCATAACCAGTAGAGGTTGGATAGTGCTTCGCTGCTACCAGTCAGACGGTTGTAGGTTTTCGAACTGAAGCCCAAACTGGAAGCTGGTGGGTTCAACTCTTCGGATGGGTTCCCGCTTCGCGCGATGATCCTTATCACACTTTATGCCTCTGGTAGCAGACTGTGAAGGCTGCTGAGTAGTCACTTGGTGAAAGAGTTACGCTCACATGCCAATTCAACTTACTATCAGACGGAACGTTCTCTTGGGGTGACCTCATAGCCCCTCGAAGCGCTGGAGATTTAGTTTCGGGATGTTCGCCTTACAAATTGGATGTCTGGGTGATATTTCCGTTTCCGATGCTCTGGTAGAGGGGTGCGCAGGTAGTTTCCTTCAGATAGGCAGATATATCTCTACCTGACGTCCATTTTTCCCGTCTGATAAATTCACGCCCATCTTCACTGAGTTATAGCCGCGAGCCTAATTGCCTTGTGACCGGCTTCCTCAAAGTCCAAGTCACAGTTTCTAGGCCAAATAGAGACTGTAAGATGCTTAGCTCGGGCGCCAAGAAGAGGCTGAATTCGATGGCAGGTAGAATTCTTACCCAAATTTCGAAACGACGTTTGTCTGATTGCATTTCTGGCCTGGTTCTACGAATATAAGGGGTTAATATTAGATTGCCGGACCCTGGAAATGTTACTGTACTGGATCAGCCTAGTAAAGATCAAAACTACCTTGTTCAATTTCGTAGAAATCGAACACAACCGAAACAGAACACGCTTCCAAAGCTCCGCCTCGAATTTGCACAATTACGTATGCAAAAACCGCATAGCCATTCTCAATCAGTTCCCCGTTCAACCGAACGCACGACGCCGTCGAACATAAAAGGGCAGGAAGCCCCCGGACGCGATGGCGCTTCTTTGTTCTTTTATGAATATTCAATCTGCCCTTCCATTATAACCCGTTTCGGCAACAAAACGTGCGGTACCTTCGCGTGTCCGAGCGCCTAAAACATCGCTAAGCCGGACTGCGAGAATTTAACGCGCGTTAAAATTTACCGTTCGCGGACCGCCGCCTCGGCGTGTCCGCGGGTCAGAAACCCTTCATGAATATTAAAAGACATAATAACAGGACCGCCGCGAAATTATATCCGCGCGATTATCGAACGGCGCGAACCGGCCGTTCCGGATTAATCCCTCGGGGATTGAAATTTCGGGGGGCAAGAATGGATGTTTATTAGGGGAGGACAGTTTTGTTCGGTTTTTGGGATCTCGGGGGATTAACGGCTCCCGTAAATCTTCCGCCTGTCGTTGGCCGTAAACTCGTTGATCAATTGGCTCGTTACGAATGAAAATATACGCACGGTATAGGGATGGGAGGTTAATGCGACGCGGTTTCCTTTTTGTCTCCGATTTAATTTCGGGCCTGGAGAAATCCTCAGATTATTTTTTGCTTCTGTTGTAGTGTAGGCGGGCTACTGTTTTTGGAATATTGTAGATACAAATTAATTCGTTCCGTTTTTTCAGCTCGAAAAATGCATTCATTTCAGAATATATCAGGAATGTGAATGATATTCCTGCCGGTTTTCGTCGAAAATTGGAGGTTTGTCGTGAAAATTGATTATATCGGGTGTTTTTTTAAGAGTGATAGAACTTTAAATCGAAATAAAACACATTTAATTTAAGATGGAAGCCAAATTTTTTTTTACTTGAAAGCTAATTTTATGACATTTATGTTTTGAAAATAATTCCTGACATATGTTCAGCAGGACTCGCTTTGAGGAACCGCATACGACCAGACCAATTTTGGACCACATTTTCGAGTAATTCAGGCCTTATTTCAACGAGTTATGTTGGCCTCCAAAGCGTCTATTGTTTCTGATTTATCAGCATAAACCAATGACTTGACATAACCCCAATGAAAATAATCCAGTGGAGTTATGTCACGTGATCTTGAAGGCCAATTAATTGGACCATTTCTCGAAAAAATATTATCGCCAAATCTTTCTTTCAATAAATCCAATGTTACGGTAGCAGCATGAGGTGTAGCCCAATCTTGTTAGAACCAAAACATTTCTGGGTCGATGCCATTCAAATTTTGAAACAAATAATTATTGATCATCCATCTGTAACGTTAGCTCCAGCATCGTTTTTAAAGAAATATGGACCGATGTGGCTCCAGCGTGTAAAGCACACCATACAGTGGATTTTTAGGATGCAATGGAACCTGCAGAACTTCTTGAGGATTTTTTTCACTTCATATACGGCAATTTTGCTGATTTACATAGCCTTTCAACCAGAAATGAGCTTCATCACTAAACACAATTTTACGATAAAAAAGTGGATCCACTTCAAGCTGTTCTAGGGTCCAATCAGCAAACAAACGACGCTTATTATGGTCAAGTGGCTTTTATTCTTGACCCAGTTGGATCTTGTTTGAGTGTAGACCAAGACCTTTACGCAAAATTTTCCATGTGGTGGATGCACAGAGTCGAACTCAAATCTGGATCATCATTAACACTATGACTTACAGCAGCGATATTTTCTTCTGTACGTACAGTTCTTTGTCTTATTGTTGTTGCATTGAGTAGAGAAAATGTTGTCCGAAATCTATCGATAGTTCGACGAGTAAGTTGCGCTGATGGACGATTATGTAAACCCTAAATTTCACGAAGTGCTGTATAAGTTTGGCGAATAGAACACTGATTTTGAAAATAAATTTCAACAATTTGTAAACGTTGTAGCGGCGTGAGTCTTTCCATGATGATTTGTCAATGCTTACTAAACAGAAATGTCAAAACAACATGGCTTCCGCCTTCTGTCAAATCACAGTTATCCCTACCGAAAATTCTATCACTCTAAAAAAAACACCCGATACTTAGACGGCATTCTCTGGCAAGCTCACCAGATGAGAAAAATAGAAAAATTTCCTACAGAAGCAGGATATGAATTGAAACAGTAGAAGAATTGATCAGATCATTCGTTGAACTGGAAGACGACAAAAGAAAGTAACAATTGAGCGAAAAGAAAAAGGAGACCATGAATAATATAGAAAGACGGGAAGCTATGGATGCAGGAAATTTACATGTAGAAAAAAAAACCGTCCAGCCAAGGATATCTCAAAACTCGAAAAAAATTCATAACTCGGAAACTAGATACCGCTCTCAGAAAATTTTTCCATTGTAATATTCTCATTGAAATGCTGTAATTTAATCAACCTTCAGGTAATTCCAGACTAGCGACCGAAATTCGTGATAGCGATAAAACCTCCAGCCAAGGATATCTCAAAACTCGAAAAAAAATTTGTTGCCTGTAAAGTCGGTATACGGGCGAAAGTTTTACGTGACAACGACTTTGAATGGTAAAATAATTTGTGAATATTCATTCGTATAGTAGGAAGAAGGATGAAATAATAGTAACAATTTAAAACATTTATTTATACAAAGAATTATATTTAAAACATTAATTTATACGAAGAATCTCGCACTGAATTTCATATTAACAAAATTTTATTTATCAATCAGTTGTTATAAGTTATTAATAAATTTAACTTGTTTTACATTGTTATAAATATAAAAACTAAATTTAAAAGTTAGAACATTTATTTAAATCACATTAATTGTTAATATCAATCGATTTTAATTCAAAGTGTATTTTCTAAAAGGAGAAAACTAATTCACATTTGATCTTTGAATTTGTAAATCGCGCGCTTACGACCTTGCGCAGTGATTAGTCGTCTCGGTTTGAATGTTTGAAAGTTTCGATTTGACAGGTTGGAGGTTAAACATTGTTATTTCAATTTTTTACATAGCAAGTCGCGTTCATTTTTTCAAGTTAAACAAATTATTATTGGTTGAGAAACGATTTCTACTACTTTTTTGATTGAAAACTACCACAACATTGTGATTACTACAACATAACCTATTCACTTATGTCTTAGTCATTTATTTCATCATGTTATATTATCAGTCTGAAATTATTTACCTTTGCTGTTTGAATTGTTGCGATGGACGAAACTACCTTCACATTATCACTACACAATCGTTTTACAATTAACTGGCAACGTGTAAACTTGTATGCAGGCGCCTAAGCGAAATAGAAGCGCAAGACATGAACCGGTGTGTATGCCTATCTCTCTCACTCTCTCTCTCTCTCGCGCTCTGTCTCTCTTGCTCTTAGGCGGGCTAACTGTGCTCGAGTGGAAGGGACGCGTGCCTTTCACTTTTTATGTCTGTCTCTCTCGCTCTTAGGCGGGCTAACCATGCCCGAGTGGAAGGGACGCGTGCCTCTCACTCGCTCTCATTGTGAGCGCATAACGTGAGCGGAGCGTAACGCAGTTTCTTGATGTGTCACCCGGCAAACCAATTTATAAGACGTTGTCACGTCAAAAGCAGCAACAGAATAATCTACGACATCATCAGTAAAACAAGAAAATGGAAAAACAGAGGCAAACAGAGAACAAATGATAAAAAATTTAACAAAATAACACAAATCAAACAGGGAATTGATGGAAAGCTCGATAGAAGCGAAAGATAGCATAATAAAGGCAATTACTTGATATCAATCCGGAAAAATGCAATTCAATAAGAAAGAACAAATAATTGTACGAAAGCAAATATAATTAACAAACATACTAATAAAAATCGCATACGAGGCAGGGAAAACAGAGAGACAAAAGGCACATTTAGAAACACTGAGTCAAAAAATAAATGAATAAGAAAAACAAATAATAAACTGGAAGAAACAATAAACATGACTAGGGACAAAATGCACTACAATAAGATTGAAAATACTAACGATTAACTTGGACAGAGGACCGAAAGCAACTATACTAATAACGAGGAAACTCAAGGACGCAGACATGGACATAGCATTAATACAAGAACCGTACGGACGAAACATTGAAGACGATGAGTATAACTTACACAAAAACCATACAAATAAAACAAAGAAAACGCTGGCGAATATTACGACACGGTTAGACATGACAAACGAAAACTATACAACCATAAAGGTAACACAAGGATCAATAAGAGGTAAAAAATCTTAATCACATCAATATACGACGAACAAGAAGGAAATAACAACAAAAGTTTGAGGGAATTTACACAGACCTTGAAACAAAAGATACAAAAACATAGGACCGGAGACATTAACGCACACAATGCAGCGTGGGGTGGAACACAAACGGATATAAGAGTTACATGACTAGATTGGACATGTGTGAAATACACAATGACACAACATTTTCCAGTCCAAGAGGAAACAGCTACATAGACGTGACTATGGCTAGAAGACTTACAATAAGAAACTGCAGATTACAAGACAATGAAACATTAAGCTTCCATAAGTACATAACATACGACATAGATATAAACTATACAAAACATAGACTTTGTAAACACCGATTAGATAGAATTTAAGACGGAATTGAACAAAAAATACAACAAAAACAGTGGACAATAGACAGCACAAAATAACTGGACGATAAAGCAGAAAGCCTACAACAAATATCGGCAAATGTGTGCCCAAGACACATAAAAAAGAAAGTGGTGGGCGAAACAAATGACTGATGGACAGAAGAGCTACAAAATACAAGACATTGAGAAAATCCAGACGAGAAGCACAACAAGAAGGATTATCGTAATGGATCCACTTATTATGGCCAGTCACAATTCAATGTAAAAACCTTTTTTGCCGCTGGAGCAGTTGTCCACACGTGAAAAATTGGATTCAGTTAATACAACATCCAATTTCATACCCTTCGGATCATTCCCATTTCTTTTAAACGATGGCCAATGGCAGGTTGAGTGTTTTTGCGAGAACGATGACACTTCAAAACGAAGGCGTTTTAAGATTTAACAAACTAGTAGCGACATCTGTTATTAAAACCGCACGAACTTATTTCTACTCCTAATACATCACGAAAGAGTGCGAGTAATCTATGTATATCTGCAATAAATCAATATCAGTCCACAAGTCCGGAGTTTATTTTCATTTAGGTCCCACCACCACGTCTGTTTTTCTCTATCTTGAATATTAGAGGTTGCAGCATCAATCTAAATATATATAGGACGACCCTGAGCAATAACGTCCGCATAAAGCCTCATTCATATACATCAATATTACTTGGGGATTTGAAGGCTCAGCTCATAGATCACCTGGGTGTCCTTTTTGCGTCGGACCCGAAACGTGTCTCGTCTGTTGATGGAGCTGTTCGTGAACTGTAACCGACTGTGCCCCAGAAGGCGGCAAAGGGACGGCGGACCGGGAACAATTAGATGATGAACCGATCGTGCATTTCGGGAAGATTCACGCCTTCGGTCCGCGAAACATGTGTCCGGTGGGCTCTGGGGTACTTTCAGGGAGTTGGGATATATTTTCAGATTACGAGAATGGAAATTGTCGCCTTCCTCTTTCATCGAAATGCTCGAACAAACTCTAGAAACAGCAATTCCACTCTTGTGTTGACGAAGTGGAAATGACTTGAAGGTATCGATAGGTGCGATAAGATGTCCCACCTGATTGTTTCTATATATGCAAAAGAATAATCGTATCATGTATGTCGAAGTAATTGTACTCTTCAACTATCACCCGTGCTAGAATCACCAGATTTTATCAGCTCGTAGTATACAACGCCCTCTTGGTCCCACCAGATATACAGCATAACTTTCGAACCATCAATTCTCGACTTTGGTGTTGCCGTTGATGTCAACGATTGGCCTTTCAAAGTGTAGTACTTTTTTTTCTTTGGGTTATCGTAGAAGATTCAATTTTCGTCACTAGTCAATACCCAGTATAAAAAAACCTTTTCACTTTTGCCTTTCAAGCAAGTGCTCACAAGAGCCTTTGCAGATCTCTTGGTTTAAATTCATGAAGAATCCAATTGCCTTGATTTCAAAGGTACAAACACTGCTATTGGGTCACCTTTCTTTGAAAATTTAATGTCGTTAGAACCATATATTGAACAATTCTTCTTCTTCATTCTTTAATTTAGGCGTAGTTGCCTGTTTTTTCTTCGCCTCCTTACAAAGTCTCAGGTTGTCGCTCCATCTCTTTCTAGGTCACCCTCCTGCGGCCTAAAGGTGAATAATCGCGAATGATTTTTACCAGTCGTGTATCATCCATCCAGTATATGTGCCTGTTCCATTCGACCTTTCTATTCTCTACTCATTTGTTTATATCATCCATATTCTTATAATTATTTCACTTCTTTCTCTATCCAGCAATTCTTCTAAATACCCGCATTTCTGCCGTTTCCAGTAATCTCCTGGTTTTGCTGTGTCTGGCCAAGTTCCAGTGATTTAGGTCATTATCGGCCTTATTGTTGCCTTATAAATTCTGGATTTCGTTCCTGAGCGGATGTGTTTGTTCCATCAAATAAAGTTGTTCAGGCATGCTGCTATTCTAATAGATTTGTCAGTCTGTTTCTGAACCTTGACTTCGATATCCCCATCTCCTGACATCTCTACGCCCAGAAATTTATACTTCATTACCTGTTCGATGATTTTGCCATCAACAACTAGCTAACAAGGTGCTAGTATTTTTGCTGTGGTCATGCACTAAGTTTTTGTTGTCGATATCACCATATTGAGTTATTTGGCTGCTTGATTGAATAAATGTAAAGGCCTCTGTAGATCGTCTTCGTTACCTGAAATCAGACTCGCATCATCGGCATAACATAAGATCTTTACCTCTTTATCTCCCATTCTCTATCCTATTGGTTTACGAACTTTTCTCATAATTTCATCCATGATGACATTAAAAAGAAGTCTTAGGCAGTTTCCTTATCTCATACCTTTTTCCATCAATATTGATTCGGTGATCTTATCTTATCTCATCCTTTTTTCCATCAATATTGATTCGGTGATCTTATCGTCAACTCTGACGTGAGTTTGGCTCGCCTTATGATTTTGATCAGGTAGTGAGGGACTTGTCTTGCGTAAAGAAGATGTATAATATCCTTGACTTCAACGCGATCGAATGATTTCTCTAGATCTATGAAGCATAAGTAATCTGGTTTGTTTTTTGAGAACAGACCAAATTAATTTGTATCACCAATATAAAAAGGGAGAGTTTTTCATCTCTTGAACTAATGCAACCCAGAACAAATGCAGAAGCTGCCAGGGCACATCCTGAGGCCAAAATAACCCAAACATCACGACGTCAATCAAGGGTGACTACCACTCCGACAAAACCTAGAAGATCCGCTCTCTTATTCAGGAAATCACTCTGGTTCGCCCCGCAACTCCCTCAGGATATAATAATAATCAGCCAGAAACTGACGGACCCGCCGTCTAACGACGTTGTAGGTTTATTCAACAACCGCTTACGGGGTCAATTAACGTTCCCCCTCAACCCCTGGCAGCCTCACGGAATGGAGCCCCGCGGTCTCGATGACAGACAGAAAACGTGTCAGGTTTGCTAATAATGATCTTGCGTCCCCCTTTCGGTCTAATGAGGGGTAACTGGCGGGAGGGTAGATGGGGTCGAAAGGGTGAGCTTCGGAGATGAGACGATCGGAAACTAGCGAGGCGCGATTCTGTTTAAGGAGGCAGGTAGGGCGGGAATTCCCGATGTTAAGTTGTGCGGAAGTTTGGATGATTATGAGCGTTAGATAACGCGAAGATGTGGGGCTTTCGCAGTGTGCCACCTTGTAACCTAAAACAGTAATCGATGAATATCTGATTGAATAATGTGATCTGGAGGAATTTACTCATCCGTGATTCCTTGTTCAAACAAGTGCTTAATACAGCAGAGATATTATCTACTGTTAGTATACTCCTTTAAACACATAGTAACATCAAAATGAAGTATTACTGAACTTTATTGATCATATAAGTTTGTTCATTGAACAAGGTTTCTTGACCTTTATTAGGCAGACAGTAAACGATCCATTGCAGTTCCACTTTTTCCAGCTCTCTAATCTGAAGCTCTCAAAAATCTCTCATGAAAATCTAAATGGGATAGTAGTCACCCAAAAGCAATTACGCAAACGTCGCTTCGACATTAGTTGCACTAGAATTTTTACCTGCCTCATTAATATAACTCCGAGTCAGTCATGAATCTCACAGTATCTCTCTGCTCTTGGAACGAGTTAGTTAAGGCACTAACCGCAGAATCTCGCTTCCATTCGTCCAAGTTATATCGCACAACTTGCTTACATTCGCTCAAGTCAACGCATTAACTCGCTTATAGTCACTCATATCACAGTCACCGAAAAAACTCGCTTATATCCGCTCAAGTCACATCTCTAGCACAAAAACTCATCTCCCTTGCTACACTAAAAAATTTACGTGCATTAAAAAAACTCTATTTGCACCCATTTGTACAGTCACCGCAAAAACCTGCTTACATTCACTCAAGTGACAGTCACAGAAGAAACACCCTTACATTAACTGCAGTTACAGCGGAAGTTAAACTGGAATCACAGTCACCGCAGAAACTCGCTCCCATCCGTTCAACTTGCATATCTAGCACAAAATCTCATCTCGCTCGCTACACCAAAGAGTTTACACGCATTTAAAGAAAGAACTCTATTCACACCCATTTGTACAGTCACCGCAAAAGCCTGCTTAGATTAAATCGAGTCACAGTTACCGCATAAACTCGCTTCCATCCGTTCAAGTTACATCTCTAGCACAGAAACTCATCTCTCTCGCTACACTAAAGAGTTTACGCGCATTTAAAGAAATAACTCTATTCACAACCATTTGTACAGTCACCGCAGAAACCCACTTAGATTCATTCAAATCACTGTTACCGTAGGAACTCGCTCACATTCATTCAAGTCATAGTCAACGGACTGCTTATATTCACTCGAGTCGTAGTCACTAGCACCGAAACTATTTCTCTCGCTACACTTGAAAGTTTACACGCATTTAAAGAAAGAAATCTATTCTCATCCATTTGTGCAGTCACCGCAGAAACCTGCTCAGATTCACTCAAATCACAGTCACCGCAGAAACTCGCTTTCCTCCGTTCAAGTTACATCTCTAGCACAAAAACTCATCTCCCTCGCTACACTCAAGAGTTTATGCGTATTTAAAGAAATAACTATATTCGCACCCATTTGTACAGTCACTGCAGAAACATGCTTAGATTTAATCAAGTCACAGTCACCGCAGAAACTCGCTTCCATTCGTTCAAATTACATCTCTAGCACAGAAACTCATCGCTCTCGCTACACTCTAGAGTTTAGGCGCATTTAAAGGAAGAACTCTATTCACTCCTATTTGTACAGTCACCGCAGAAACCCTCTTAGATTCGTTCAAGTAACAGTCACGGTAGGAACACGCTTACATTCATTCAAGTCACAGGCGACGGACTAAACTGCTTATATTCACTCGAGTCGCAGTCACTGTAGAAACTCGCTTTTATCCGCTCAAGTCACATCTCTAGCAGAGAAAGTATTTCTCTCGCTACACTAGAAAGTTTACACGTATTTAAAGAAAGAAATCTATTCTCATCCTTTTGTGCAGTCACCGCAGAAACCTGCTCAGATTCATTCAAATCACAGTTACCGTAAGAACTCGCTCACATTCATTCAGGTCATAGTCAACGGACTGCTTATATTCACTCGAGTCGTAGTCACTAGCACAGAAACTATTTCTCTCGCTACACTTGAAAGTTTACACGCATTCAAAGAAAGAAATCTATTCTCATCCATTTGTGCAGTCACCGCAGAAACCTGCTCAGATTCACTCAAATCACAGTCACCGCAGAAACTCGCTTTCCTCCGTTCAAGTTTCTGTAGCACAAAAACTTACCCATTTGTACAGTCACTGCAGAAACATGTTTAGATTTAATCTAGTCACAGTCACCGCAGAAACTCGCTTCCATTCGTTCAAATTACATCTCTAGCACAGAAACTCATCGCTCTCGCTACACTCAAGAGTTTAGGCGCATTTAAAGGAAGAACTCTATTCGCACCCATTTTTAGAGTCACCGCAGAAACCCTCTTAGATTCATTCAAGTAACAGTCCCCGTAGGAACACACTTACATTCATTCAAGTCACAGTCAACGGACTAAACTGCTTATATTCACTCGAGCCGCAGTCACTGTAGACACTCGCTTTTATCCGCTCAAGTCACATCTCTAGCAGAGAAACTATTTCTCTCGCTACACTAGAAAGTTTAAGCATTTAAAGAAAGAAATCTATTCTAATCTATTTGTGCAGTCACCGCAGAAACCTGCTCAGATTCACTCAAATCACAGTCACCGCAGAAACTCGCTTTCATCCGTTCAAGTTACATCTCTAGCACAGAAACTCATCTCTCTCGCTACACTCAAGAGTTTAGGCACACTTAAAGGAAGAACTCTATTCGCACCCATTTGTACTTAAGCTTAGATTCATTCAACTGACAGTCACCGAAGGAACACGCTTACATTCATTCAAGTCACAGTCAACGGACTAAACTGCTTATATTCACTCGAGTCACAGTCACCGCAGAAACTCGCTTCCATCCGCTCAAGTCACATCTCTAGCAGAGAAACTATCTCTCTTGCTACGCTAAAAAGTTTACGCGCATTTAAAGGAAGAACTCTGTTTTCATCCATTTGTGCAGTCATCGCAGAAACTTGCTTAGATTCACTCAAATCACAGTCACCGCAGAAATTCGCATCCATCCGTTCAAGTTGCATATCTAGCACAAAAACTATAGCTATAGCCATACTAAAGAGTTTACGCGCATTTAAAGAAAGAACTCTATTCGTACCCATGTGTACACTGAACGCAGAAATCTCAGATTCACTCAAGTCACAGTCAACGGATTTAATCGCATACTTTTCTCTTTCGCTAAACTAAAAAGTTTGCGTATTCAAAGAATGAACTCTATTCGCACCCTTAACAGTTAGTTCTAATACACTTCCGCTGCAACAACAAAGAGATAAAACGACCTTTCCTTCGATGAATTGAACAGGTCTTCGAAACAGTCTGAGGACTTGGAGAAACTTGTGATATCAATGAAGAAAATACGCTAATGGAATGCATCTGCGAGCTTCTGGGGCTCATAGGATGTCAACACCCTTCGAGCTGGTTATAAGGATCCATCATTCTCCTATTACATGTTAGCAAGAAAGCGTGGAAACAATATATTGAACCAAACCTCATACACTCTTCACAATATTTTCTGAAATCAGTTAGACATCTGGTAACATGAGCTATTAGAATTTGTTAGGTCCTTAATATTTAGATATATTTGCAGCATTCTTCATTATTTTATTGAATTTCTAAGAAGTTGCATCAGTAAACCCAAAACCATATTCGAAGTAGGAGGCACTGAACATCTTTACCAAAAATCGTTAGAATCAGATAACACTATCTTATTATATACGAAATATAAAAACGTAGAATCCAAGAATTCAACACAATGAAAGAGCGCTTCGAATCTCTCACACAAGCCACCAGCTACTCTCATACAAATGAGTTTGCCTTTTGGTGTCAGTACAGTATTCATTCGTATCGCATATAACGATCTTTCAAGGCATAGCTTTTTATTCACGTCGCCAAGGAATAAAATCAGAGCAGGCCCGAGACTCATTCGAAATTATGAAATATAACGCGCGACGTCAAGAACTAATCCATTTACGTCCTTTGAACCCTTCCGCGCGGGGTACAGAAAAGCCGCAAGTTTACGTAATTTGAGTCGCGCGGCTTGGCGAAACGATTCGCTAATCATGGAATCAGGGGGAAAGAACGAAGTCGCTAGGGGAAGAGCGGAGATCATAGGCTTTTGTCATTTTTAAATAACCGCGATATCGCATAATGGAGACATTAGGGGTGTCCTTTCATGCTCGAAAAACGCGATCTGTGCGAACGACCCAGTTGTACGTAGCGTCGCCATTGAATAATCCCAAGATCTACAAGTTTCGAAGAATGATAACTGTAATATAGCCGATAATAATCCGCTGGGATGAAGAGAATCCAAAGTTTGGGAGACGAGAAACATTATCTCAAAGATGGATTAACGAGTAGCCACAATAGCTGATTTTGTGTACAAGTAAGTGACTTCAAAGAGTGGATTAATCATATCGGGTGTTTTTTTTAGAGTGATAGAACTTTCGACAGGGATAACTGTGATTTGACAGAAGGTAGAAGCCATGTGTTTTGACATTTCTATTCAGTAAGCATTGACAAATTATCATGGAAAGACTCACGCCACAAGAACGTTTACAAATTGTTGAAGTTTATTTTCAAAATTAGTGTTCTATTCGCCCAACTTATAGAGCACTTCGTGAAATTTATGGTTTACATAATCGTCCATCAGAGCAGCTTATTCGTCGAACTATCGATAGATTTCGGACAACATTTTCTCTACTCGATGCAACAACAACAATAAGACAAAGAACTGTACGTACAGAAGAAAATATCGCTGCTGTAAGTCCACCACATGGACAATTTTGCGTAAAGATCTTGGTCTACATCCATACAAAATCCAACTGGTTCAAGAACTAAAGCCACTTGACCATAATAAGCGTCGCTTGTTTGATGATTGGACCATAGAACAGCTTGAAGTTGATCCACCTTTTTATCGTAAAATTGTGTTTAGTGTAATGAAGCTCATTTCTGGTTGATCGGCTATGTAAACAAGCAAAATTGCCGTATATAGAGTAAAAACAATCCACAAGAAGTTCCGCAGGTTCCATTGCATCCTGAAAAATGCACTGTATGGTGTGCTTTACACGCTGGAGGCATCATCGGTCCATATTTCTTTAAAAACGATGCTGGAGCTAATGTTTCAGTGAATGGTGCTCGTTACAGATCGATGATCAATGAATTTTTGTTTCAAAATTTGAATGGTATCGACCCAGAAGTGTTTTGGTACCAACAAGATGGTGCTACATCTCATGCTGCTACCGTAACAATTGATTTATTGAAAGAAAGATTCGGCGATAACATTATTTCGAGAAATGGTTCAATTAATTGGCCTCCTAGATCATGTGACATAACTCCACTGGATTATTTTCTTTCGGGTTATGTCAAGTCATTGGTTTATGCTCATAAACCAGAAACAATAGATGCTTTGGAAGCCAACATAACTCGTGTTATTGATTAAATAAGGCCTGAATTACCCGAAAAAGTGGTCCAAAATTGGTGTGGTCGAATTCGGTTCCTCAGAGCTAGCCGTGGTGGACATATGCCGGAAATTATTTTTAAAACAAATGTCATCAAATTATCTTTTAAATAAAAAAACATTGGCTTCAATCTTAATTTAAATGTGTTTTATTTCAATTTAAAGTTATATCACTTTAAAAAAAAACACCCCATATTCATATTTATGGAGGGCTTTGGCTTGTGTAGAGCTTTGAGAAGTGAGGTGTTCCATAAGTCCGTTTGCTAGTTGAATAGTAGAATAACTCGAAACATTTTTTCGAAACAAATATTTCTTTACAGAATTAGACGATTCAAAAATACTACATCTGAAAACTAAAAGCAAAAATCTGGACATGTTGGAATTGATAGATTTGTTATTTATAGAATTCTTCAGATGAGGAACATTTAACTTAAAAAAAGACTCAATCTAGTGAAGAGATCAGTATCCTCTAAAGGATCATACGAGTCACAGAATCCCTGATAGATTATATAAATTCCGCCATTACGTCATTGTATTTAACCGCGTTATTTATATGTCAAATTCTCTAACTTGCCACGTAGTCAATCGGTGACAATAACAAAAGGCGAACAATGTCCTTATAGCATTCCCATGGTATTTTGAAGCAGCCGAGAGGAACGTTCTTGAGTAACTTAGTAACATACTCGAGATAATAGTACTTATAACAGTCCTCCTTGGTAACTCTTAGTAGGTAAACTTCTTTTAAATGCTTCTGATTAATTGCATGCTTCACATTTTTGAATAACACCCAAATGTTAATGTGAAATTAGTGATTGCACGCTCGTTCATTGTACTTCCATTCATCGCTTTTCATTCTTGTATTTTTGCTTCAGTGTTATTTAATCCGACCAGAATGTTTTAACTAAAATGCATTGCCTTTGTATATAACTGAAGCGGCACGACTCTCACAAGTTATCTATTTGTATTGTATACATTCTCTGGGTACCTGATTGCTGTATTTGTAACTAGTGGTTCTTTATCTGTATTATAATTGCTATAATATAGGGATTTTTATTATCTATTCTTACTAATTGCGGTGCTTGATATGTATACAATTGCTACAATAAACTAAAGGAGCATCGTCCAGAATAGAATATCTCTCGTTTACTGCTCGCTCGTAAATTAATCCCCCGTTATTATAATTATTATGATCGGCGTTATATAACCGTTCCTCGGGCCTCAATCCAAACTTTCGTTCAGGATCTACGACGGCAATAAAACGATACGAGCCTTGGGGTGCCCTCCAGACAACGGGAGTTCCTTCCAGTCGGAAAATCTCAGATGGGTCTTATGTCGGAACGCCGCCGGTTTCGTGCAAACATGACAGGATAATAGTTTTAATGGCTCAATTAGTCCAACTCGAGTGGGGTCAAGTTCGGGCATTTCGAGAGAAATTTATGAGATGGTCCCAGGATTTATAGCGATCGACACTGAAGAGTCACCTGCATAGACAGAGATATTTTGTAGGTCTATCCAAGGCTTCTGATCACGTTAACCAAGGCAGACTGTTGAATAAATTCTTGAGATATGGAATGATAGGCATAAAACTCAGCTTCTTCAACAGTTGCTGAGAAATTGAAGGCAAATGGTCGTACTAGATCATGCAGATTCTCGTTAAAAGTCAATAGAGGCTTCCCTTCTGGATGGAGTCTTTCAAGGAACTATCCTGGAACCTTTACTGCTTGTCATTCATGATCTACCTGATACTTTATAAGACAAAGAATTCCATGTTGAAACAGAAGATCATGTGGATCTGTGCGTAATGATATATACTATTGAAGTCTTGAGAGTTTCGTGCAAACATGATAGAATAATAGTTTTAATGGCTCAATTAGACCAACTCGAGTGGGGTCAAGTTGGGGCATTTCAAGAGAAATTTGTGAGATTGTCCCAGGATTTTATAGCCATTGACACTGAAGAGTTACTTGCATAGACAGAGAAATTTTGCAGGTCTATCAAAGGCTTTTGATCACGTAACCATGGCATATTTATGAATGATCTCTTACGATATGGAACGAGAGGCAAAAAACTCAGCTTCTTCAACAATAACTACGGAAATAGAAGGCAAATTGTCGTACTAGATCATGTAGATTCTCATTACCAGTCACTAGAGGCTTTTCTTCTAGAGGGACACTTTCAAGGTACTATTCTGGAACCTTTACTGCTTGTCATTCATATCGATGAACGCCCTGATACCTTATAAGATAAAGAATTCCAAGTTGAAACAGAATTTGGTGTCGTAATGCTATACTACCGAAGTGTTGCAAACATGATAGGATAATAGCTTTAATGGCTCAATTAGTCCAACTCCAATGGGATCAAGTTGGGGAATCTCAGGAGAAATTTGTAAGATTGTCCCAGGATTTAGAGCCATTGATACTGAAGAGTTACTTGCATAGACAGAGATATTTTGTGGGTATATCCAAGGCTGATCACGTAACCATGGCAGATTTATGAATGAGTTCTTAAGATATGGAATGAGTTCTTTAACAATAACTACGGAAATAGAAGACAAATTGTCGTACTAGATCATGCAGATTCTCGTTACAAGTCACTAGAGGCTTTCCTTCTAGAGGGACTCTTTCAAGGTACTATTCTGGAACCTTTACTGCTTGTCATCCATATAGATGATCGCCCTGATACCTTATAAGATGAAGAATTCCAAGTTGAAATAGATTTTGATGTCGATCTGTGTGCAAATGACACGAACGTAATGCTATACTATCGAAGTGTTGAGAGTTTCGCGCAAACATGATAGGATAATAGCTTTAATGGCTCAATTAGTCCAATTCGAGTGGGGCATTTCGGGAGAAATTTGTTTGATTGTCCCAGGATTTATAGCAATTGACACTGAAGAGTTACTTGCATAGACAGAGATATTTTGTAGGTCTATCCAAGGTTTTGATCACGTAACCATGGCAGATTGTTGAATGAGCTCTTAAGATATGGAATGAGAGGCATAAAACTCAGCTTCTTTAAAAATAACGACGAAAATAGAAGGGAAATTGTCGTACTAGATCATGCAGATTCTCGTTACAAATCACTAGAGGCTTTCCTTCTAGAGGGACTCTTTCAAGGTACTATACTTAAACCTTTGCTGCTTGTCATTCATATCGATGAACGCCCTGATACATTATAAGATAAAGAATTCCAAGTTGAAATAGAATTTGATATCGATCTGTGTGTGAAAATGGCACAAACGTAATGATATACTATCGAAGTGTTGAGAGTTTCGTGCAAACATGACAGGATAATAGTTTTAATGGCTCAATTAGTCCAACTCGAGTGCGATCAAGTTAGGGTATTTCGGCAAAAATTTGTGAGATTGTCCCAGGATTTATAGCGATTGACACTCAAAAGTTATTTGCATAGACAGAGATATTCTGCAGATCTATTCAAGGCTTTTTATCACGTTAACCATGGCAGACTGTTGAGAAAGCTCTTAAGATATGGAATGATAGCTATAACACTTAGGTTCTTTAAGAGTAACTGAGGAATTAGAAGGCACATGCCTCACTAGATCATGCAGATTCCCGTTACAAGTCACTAGAGGCTTCTTCCCTAGAGAGAGTCTTCCAAAGTACCATTCTGGAGCTTTTACTGTTTACATGACATATCGGTGATCTGATTTTATGTGGAATAATTCCGAGTTGAAACGAAAGAAGATGTGTGAAGATGACACGAACGTAACGATGTTCTATTCAAGTGTTAAAAGAGTATTCGATAGTATTACTGCTGCTGAAGCTTGAAAACTGGTTGTTTTTCACGAACAATAAAATTGTCAGTCAAGGAAACATTGAGCGCATACAAGGAAGGAGTCGTCCAAATGAGTTGAAAGCCTTATAGAACCAGATTGAACACAATTTATTATGCAAATTTACGTCACTGCCAAGTTATGGAATTATTTCCTAGGGGAGTTCCTCGTAATCAGAACGGGAATTCATTACTCAGAAATGTGCTTTCCAATCTTGCAGAGGCATGTTTGAGACAATATTCTCATCCATCTAGGCCTTATAATTTATAGAAATTATTTTTGAAACAAAAATATACATCAAATCGGGGAATACAAAAACGTGAACAACACAGGAAAGAGTTCGAATATTTCTTGCCTTCGCATAAATTATCACTTACCAAACATTGTACGATTCGAGCAAGGCAAGTGACAAGTGACAAGCTGACGGAGATTTTCAACACACACGAGAACCCAAGTATATTTTTCTATAACCTTAAACAAGCCGAGTTTTAAGCCTTGGAAATACGATTTTCGGAGCATTGGTTTTCTGTTATTATTTGTAGAAAACTGCTACAGAATCGCATAAGATGCTTGTTGAAGCTTATGGTGAACATGCTCGCAGTAAAATACAGTGTTTGCAATGGTTCAAAAAAGTTACATGAAATTGAGTTGACAACGGAAACAAAGAAAGTGCAAAACCACCGAAAATGTTCGCAGAAAACGAAAAGCAAGCTTTATTGGATGAGGATGATACTCAAACTCAACAAGAACATGCGGATACTTACCAAAGGGTTGCTTTTTTGAGAGGAACCATTTCAGTCCAAGTTTCTTCAAGTGTTCTTTATCATGCAGTGGATAAACATTAGTTATTATTCCTTCTTTTCTGAAAAAAATTTGGATTTTTGAAATTGTCAGTCGATAAATAATTTCATTAGAAAATCAACTAAATATGCGCAATATATAGACAAATGGGCTAAAAAACTTGATGAAAGGAATAAATCTTCACGATGAATTGATCGTTTATCAGTTGCGTTCAACAATGGTCATTGAAAAATCTGTTTTCCACTCTCTGAATGAAACAATTTCATAAAATGAGTTTACCAATTGGAGATTATGCGAGAATAGTGGCACTTAATGAAAATAGGCTGAGCCAGAAATATGTTGCTAGAAGAGTGAATGTTACCCTATCTACAGTCCAAAGAATATTGACAAGGCATCAGGAGACAACCAGGCTGACCTGATTGTGGAAGAAGACGCTGCACATCGTTGAGAGATAGCAGATTCATGGTTTCTACAAGTCTTCGAAATCTTCCGATGGGGTCTGAAGAACTAAACTGCATCCCCATGTTTAAACTCAACGCTTGTAGATTTCGCAGAGTATGCACGCTGTCACTTTGAATATTTAAACGTGAGAATTTATGAATTTCCACAAACTTAACTCTGAGCTCCGTGACCGAGCTCTTTTACTCGTGTTCTGGTGGTAGTACGAATAGGAGATGAAGAAGTTGTTTCATTCATCTTCCTTCCACGTTGATTGGGAGTATCCTGTGGATTCATGCACATCATTTAAGAAAAAAGGAAATGAGGTATCAATTTATTCCAGTCTTATGATGCAAAATTTGCCAAGGAGAGGGTAATGATCCTTTTCTGACCTTTCACTATCAGATTAGATCACGATAGAGAAGCATTAATCTCGTTAACTCTGTGTCTTATATCTTGAAGACCTTCACCGCAGAATGTGGTACGTCCATGTCTTTAATCGAGACCCTTTTGATGTCCTTCGTAGCATTGGGTTGGACTATGTTCAACAACGGTTGGAAAATTCCTGTAATAAGACCTAAAGGCTTCTTCAGTACGGTTTGGTAGATACTTTTCAGGCAAATTTAACCATACCATCTTTCCAGGCTTTTTATCCTTGTTCCTGGTTTTGTCAGGAACATTTTGTAGGATACCTAGTGCTTCTTAGCGTATATCCAGAAATGAGTCTGCTTTTCGCATCTTCTTCTTTTTCTTCTTCCTCTTGTTAGAGACGATGCCACCCTTCGCTAAGCATGCAGAGATTCTATTCGCTTTGTTTACCTGGCTTCTCACTTCTCTTGTTCTGTTCTGACTCGCGGATATTTGGACTTCTAGATAATTGAAGACCATAACCTACTTCAAGGATTTGTCGTCCCCCACTGGCATTCATCTTAAGGGCTCCTGCATTCCCTATAATTTCATCTACGGCTTGCACTTCTTCCATATGTGGCATCTTGGTATTTCCGGTTATCTTCACAATGTTTTCCTTAGAATCAAACACCACTATCACTGGAACATTGCGTTAAGGATTTACCTTACTCAGAGCAGACAAAACACAAACGATATACAATAATTTATCTACAATATACAAGCTGTGCTTGTTGCCGTTGAATTTTATCCCTTCTTTTCAGCGAATTGGATTTTTTGGCTTTCTGAATCACATAACACAACACAGATTCAATAATATGTGTTGAATAAATTTATTTTTGATGATTTCATGTATTTCTCACGATTGCTTCATCTATTCATTCCGATGTTGTCCAACCCTGTTTATAGATAAGCAAACCTTGTTACCGAAAATTCATATCCACCACAAGACAACCTAAACCCGTTATAGAACCCTTCTCTCACCTGCAAATCGAAAAAATGCTTTGACCCTCGTACAAGCCGACCGTAGGGAATCCCGGAACGTGATTGTCCTCAAGCAGGGCCCTTATATTCTCTAGCTCGTGTCTGACTATGGTCTGTCTGTCCGCCACCGTGAAGAGATCCTCCACGTGCATCCCTTGAGGCAGGAAGTCATCCAGTTGCTTTACCGTGAACTCACGCATCTGTCCGACTCCGTCCTCTTTCATCATCTCCATTTCCTCGGCGGCCTCCAGGAATTTGACCCTGGTGGCTGATACGTGTAGAATGCGGTCCTAGAATGTAGTAATAGTTGGTTCATTTGATCGACATCTTTTTATGCCTAGACGACTCAACTAATCGTTTGGTGATGAAGAAGAAGACGTTGAAAATTTTTCAACTCAATTTCAAATCATGGATGGATAAGAAGAGAACGTGAAAGTGAGAGCGAACAAAATACAGTGTAATAATGAAGTTTAATATAACCTACTTCACCTCCTAGGTAGAAAAATGAATGTTTACCTGTAGAATATATCATATTTTCTATATACCTTGTTGATCGGGGTTGACAAGTTTACACCAGGTTTACAAAGTGGAATAAACTCACACAAGTAGTTTCGATGTACGAATAAATGACTATTGGTACAGAGAAAGGATCAAATCAGAATGTACTGCATCTAACAATAGTCAAAGTGAGGAACATATGAAGGAAAATTGTCTTCACTTGAAACTATTCAATCATCCGATATAGCCTTCTTCAAGATAACCTTATGTGAACAATATCCGATCCAGTAGAATCCGCACCAACAATACCGAATTTCCGACTTGAAATCAAATTACAGGGTGACAAGAAAAACCTCGGACAATCTGTTTTTCATTTAACTTCATTAAACAAAAGAAATTAAACAAAACAACAACGAATAATAATAATAATATAAACATTTGGTAATAATATATAAAGGAAGTTTCGAAGTGGCTTCCTTTGGCGGCGATACATAGCTTCAGACGCTTCTTGAAATTTTCGGCAATAGGCCGCAGCTCTTCGGGCGTTAATCGGTCCTATCCCCGGCGCAAGGATTGCTTCACCGACTCCAAAGTTTTGTGGTGTTTAGCACACGCCCTGAGCTCCAAAATCGACCATACGCTGTAGTCCATTGGGTCGAGATCCGGCGAGTAGGGCGGCCATTCTGCAGATGTGATGAAGCCTGGAAAATTGGTCTTACACCATTCTTGCGTCATTTTCGCTTTGTGAGCCGGAGCGGAGTCCTGCTGAAAGGTACAATGCGTGTCGCCTAAGTCCTGCTGGACCCACGGAAGCACTACGGCCTCGAGAATGTCGCAGCGGTAAACTTTTTGATTGATTCTGACCTCTCGATCCACGAAAACCAAGGGTGTTTTGCCGCTGGCGCAAATTCCGCCCCAGACCAGACGGATTGTGGATTTTGACGATGTTCGACGATGGCCGACGTACCGCGAGCCTCTGAGGACCAGACTCTGTCGTTTTAGTGGTTGTGAGATTGTTCTACGGTGAAAAGCTTCTCATCTGTGAAGAGAATGTGCTCCCATTGCGGCGAGACGAAGGAGTTGGTGGCATCTTTGGACTCGTACGCGCTTGTTTTCATCCCTGAGGAGCTGAACTTTTTGGAGCTTGTATGGCTTGAGGTTGATCTACTTCTTGGACATTTTACGAACGGATTCATGGTTGATACCGGTCTCACGGGCTATCTTCTTCATGGAGACCCTCGGATTTCGATTGACTCGCTTCTTGACGATGTTGCGATTGCTAGGCTTATTGACAGTGCGTTTAGTCCTATTTCCGGGATGACGACAATGATGGCTAAGCTCCTTGAAACCGCAAATTGCATCGAACACGGTTTGTCGGGGCACATTAAGCAAACGAAAAATTTCGCATTGACCCTTACCTTAACGAAATAGCTCCAAAATTGCACTACGTTTGTTTGTCATTCTAACACTCTGCAAAATAAAGTAATATCAAACTGAAAATTCATATTTCAGTACCAGAAAGTATAGAGAATCTAATAGAATAAAAATTATTCGGCTGCGCTAAAATACCTGCTCCAGAACACAGTAAAATTTGTCCGAAGTTTTCTTGTCACCCTGTATTAATGAAACGAAATATCACAATTGAATTACGGAAAACTTGTCCAACTTTACCTACGCTCTCTCATGAGCATGACAACTGTGTCATTTTTCCGTAAAGACTGAAGACAAAACACTGAAACAGTTCATCCGACTACATAGTTTTCATTCTTAAATTAATAAATAATTTAAGCTACCACAATTGATAATTGGAGGAAACACCCAGTTGGTACGCCTGAAATCCAACCTTATATTCCCCTGAATGTAAACAATGAACTTCCACAAAATATAGACAAACAATCGAGATCAAATCTAAACGACGTATTCGAGTTTATTTCAGTTGTGAACTGTTACACAGATTGATGGTAAAATCATCCACAGATCTATCTATCTTGGATTGTTTACTGCAATTTGTTCGTGATGGAAAAATCACACAGGTTCTGGATTGTGGATAAAACACAGGTTCACCCTATACTAGTGAATACATGAGGCTCTTCTTTTTGAATGTGAACTGGTTGTTGTATAATGGATTCACTTTGACACGTACGCCTTCTGTAGATTGACATTACACTTGGGTAATTTCTGCCTTGAATTACCCGTTTACCTCAAATGAAGCTTAAACAACAATACTCGAGTTTCCTATCTAGAATTACCCCATCGACACACTCAAATTTCACTTTATAGCTTGAAACGCAATTCTAAATATTCCCATATTGAAGATCAATAGTTGTTTTCACAAAACGATCAGAAACACAGGTTTCCAGAAGGTATTAGTTGTTATTGAAACAAATTTCATAGATTAAAACAAATTGTAGAAATTACTTTATTTTACTACCAATAAAAAGATATATTACACATTTTCCTGTGACTCGAGTTTCGGGAAATGAACTATTCCATCATCAGACAACTGAAAACCCAACGGTGGTACAGAGCTATTTAAACAAAAGTGATAAATATTTTAAATATTTCAATAGATTCAAGGTAACACCTAATAGTGGTACAGATGTTTACAAGCGGAACGTGATAAGAAACCGGGTTAAAAAAAGGGCCTTCTAACAGATATCGGAATGTCGGCAATCGACAAAGAAGGTTGTTAAACAGATGGTACCCATTTAAATATCTCAAATAATTTTTGGGGGTTAGAAAGCTCCGTACAGTCATTCATTATTTTTACATTATTTTGTTGTATATCTCAAATATTTGGATTTACATAGCTCCGTACAGTAATTCATTATTTTCTACGTTATTTTTATTGTGAACGAATTTGAAAATTTCACTAATCAAGTTTCTTTTCTTTTGAATCTACATGTAGAATTTTCTTAAGACTTTCTTTTGTCAAAGATTCCAAGATATACAGATATCGGAATGTCGGCAATCGACAAAGAAGGTTGTTAAACAGATGGTACCCATTTAAATATCTCAAATAATTTTTGGGGGTTAGAAAGCTCCGTACAGTCATTCATTATTTTTACATTATTTTGTTGTATATCTCAAATATTTGGATTTACATAGCTCCGTACAGTAATTCATTATTTTCTACGTTATTTTTATTGTGAACGAATTTGAAAATTTCACTAATCAAGTTTCTTTTCTTTTGAATCTACATGTAGAATTTTCTTAAGACTTTCTTTTGTCAAAGATTCCAAGATATACAGATACTAAAACGAAATGATAGCCACACTAGAAAGAGCACAAAACAAAAAATCTTGTGTAAACTCACTTCTTTAGCGGAACGAGGTTGTTTCATTACTATTAGCTCTGCACCTCCATCCCTCTTATTTCCTTTTATTTTTTTCACCAGCCATTCCAATGTTATGTCGGGGGTTTCCTTTGCTACTCTTACCACTATATACGTGGGTGGTAGAATTTCGTCTTCCTCATCCATCACCTTAGTTGTCATGGTATCATCTTTCACACAGAGATTCGTTCTGCTCATATCACCTGGACAGTAATGATGGTTAGGAAATTACTGAGTTGAAAACTGGAAATAATTCATTTGTACGCTAGCTCTACAGATTAATTTATCAATAACATGAATGGAGTATGCGGGTGGCATTAGGTGAAACATTAAAACAATTTTATTTAAAATTATTCGACAGTTTTTATATACTGAATTGTTTCAGCCGTTACTATTTGGTGGTTGATCATAATTAAAGCAAATTGTAGAAATTACTATGTTTTACTTCCAATAAAGATATATATTACACATTTTTTTGTGACTCGAGTTTCGGGAAATGAACTATCCCATCATCAGACAATTGAAGACCTAACAGTGGTACAGAGGTATTTAAACAAAAGTCATAAATATTTTGAATATTTCAACAGATTCTCGGTAACACCTAATAGTGGTACAGATGTTTACAAGCGGAATGTGATAAAAAACCGGGTTAAAAAAGAGGGGCCTTCTAACAGATATCGGAATGTCGGCAATCGACAAAAAAGGTTGGTAAACAGATGGTACCCATTTAAATATCTCAAATAGTTTTTGGGGTTACATAGCTCCGTACAGTCATTCATTATTTTTACATTATTTTGTTGTATATCTCAAATAGTTGGACTTACATAGCTCCGTACAGTCATTCATTATTTTTTACATTATTTTTATTGTGAACGAATTTGAAAATTTCAATAAACAAGTTTTTTTTCTTTTGGATCTACATGTAAAATTTTCTTAAGATTTTCTTTTGTCGAAAGGAATTACTGTTTTCTAAAGAAAGAGTGGCAAAAGTTGATTTTTTTTTTCTTTTCATTCAATTTATTTTATTTTCGTTGAAAAAGGTTTTAAACAGATGTTACTTTTTAAATATCTCAAATATTTTCGATTTACATAGCTCCGTACATTCGTTCATTATTTTTACATTATTTTGTTATATGTCTCAAATATTTGGATTTACGTAGCTCCATACAGTCATTCATTATATTTTAAATTATTTTTATTGTGAACGAATTTGAAAATTTCAATAATCAAGTTTCTTTTCTTTTGAATCTACATGTAAAATTTTCTTAAGATTTTCTTTTGTCGAAACGAATTACTGTTTTCTAAAGAATGAGTGGCAAAAGTTGAATTTTTGTTTACTTTTCATTACATTCATTTTATGTTCGTTGAAAACGGTATTAAACAGATGTTACTTTCTAAATATCTCAAATATTTTCGATTTACATAGCTCCGTACAGTCATTCATTATTTTCACATTATTGTTATTGTGAACTAGCTTGAAAATTTCAACAGTTTCTAGATAATCGTGTTTCTTCCCTTTTGATTCTACATGTAAAATTATAAGATTATCTATTGTGGGAAAGGAATGACCATTTTCTAGACAATGAGTGGCAAAAGTAGAACTTTGTTTATTTTTTATGAAACTCATTTTATGTTCGTTGAACCTACTAATTTATTTGAGATATTTAAATTGGTACCATCTGTTTAACAACCTTCCTTGTCGATTGCCGACATTCCGATATGTGTTAGAAGGCCTCTCTTTTTTAACCCGGTTTTTTATCACGTTCCGCTTGTAAACCTCTGTACCACTATTAGGTGTTATCTAGAATCTATTGAAATATTCAAAATATTTATCACTTTTGTGTAAATACCTCTGTACCACCGTTAGGTCTTCAGTTGTCTGATGATGGGATAGTTCATTTCCCGAAACTCGAATCACAAGAAAATGTGTAATATATATTTTTATTGGTACTAAAACATAGTAAGTTCTACAATTTGTTTTAACAGTTTTTATGTTACGTAATTTATAAATTGTGAAGCATAAAAACTGTGTGAATTATTTTAAATAAAATTGATTGATTTATCATCAGGGTAAAGCTTATTTTTGTTTGGAATTCAATTGGAAGCAGTAGTTAGAAAAAAACTCAAGTAACATTTATAGAATGTGTGGCCATTCAAATATAAAGGTGAAAATTATCCCTGATTGACTTAGATCGAGTAATAACAATATTTTTGAATTGTTTACATGGAGAAATTGAAATTTGTTTGTGACTTAAACAAAAAATATAAATGACTTTAAATTCAGAATTATATAACCAAACTTCTACAATCTATATTGAAACTACATAAAAAAACTATCAAATTGATATCCTTTTATAATTAATTCAAAATATCTTTCAATATCTAGGAAAAAACATCTTTATATCCCGACATGAAGCGTATTAATACAAAAACTATATAAATATCGGGTGTTTTTTTTAGATAGAACTTTAAATTGAAATAAAACACATTTAAATTAAGATTGAAGCCAATTTTTTTTTTATTTGAAAGATAATTTAATGACATTTAGGTTTTAAAAATAATTTTTGGCATATGTCCACCACGACTAGCTCTGAGGGACCGCATTCGACCAGACCAATTTTGGACCACTTTTTCGAGTAATTCAGGCCTTATTTGATCAATAACACGAGTTATGTTGGCTTCCAAAGCGTCTATTGTTTCTGGTTTAACAGCATAAACCAATGACTTGACATAACCCCAAAGAAAATAATCCAGTGCAGCTATGTCGCATGATCTTGGAGGCCAATTAATTGGACGATTTCTCGGAATAATATTAGGGCCAAATCTTTCTTTCAATAAATCAATTGTTACGGTAACAGCATGAAGTGTAGCACCATCTTGTTGGAACCAAAACACTTCTGGGTCGATACCATTTAAATTTTGAAACAAATAATCATGGATCATCGATCTGTAATGAGAACCATTCACTGCAACATTAGCTCCAGCATCGTTTTTAAAGAAATATGGACCAATGATGCCTCCAGCGTATAAAACACAGCATACAGTGCATTTTTCAGGATGCAATGGAACCTGCAGAACCTGCAGAAGCTCAACCAGAAATGAGCTTCATCACTAAACACAATTTTACGATAAAAAAGTGGATCAATTTCAAGCTGTTCTAGGGCCTATTCAGCAAACAAATGACGCTTATTATGGTCAAGTGGCTTTAGTTCTTGAACCAGTTGGATCTTTCATGGGTGTAGATCAAAATTTTCACGCAAAATTTTCCATGTGGTGGATGCACAGAGTCCAACTTGTTGTGAACGTCGACGAACAGACAAATCTGGATCATCATTAACAATATGACTTACAGCAGCGATATTTTCTTCTGTACCTACAGTTCTTTCTCTTGTTGTTGTTGTTGCATCGAGTAGAGAAAATGTTGTCCGAAATCTATCGATAGTTCGACGATAAGCTGCTCTGATGGACGATTATGTAAACCATAACTTTCGAAAGTGCCCTTTAAGTTTGGCGAATAGAACACTGATAATTTGTCAATGCTTATTGAATAGAAATGTCAAAACAACATGGCTTCTACCTTCTGTCAAATCACAGTTATCCCTATCGAAAGTTCTATCACTCTGAAAAAAACACCTGATATATAAGGATATCAATTTGATAGTTTTTGTATGTAGTTTCAATATATATTGTAGAAGTTAGAATATATAATTCTGAATTTAAAGTCGTTTTTAGTTCTATGAAGTATTGACTCACATTCAAATTGATTTTTAAATTATGAAATAAATTCATATAGAGTGTAAATATCAAAAATGCATTCCTTAATTATTTATCATTTTTGAAATTCTCGTTATTTTTGTCATCATGGGACGTTATAAAATAATGGAATATTTTTCCCCCAAACCATTATAATAATTACTTCTAAGTCTTTGAACTTGGTTGGATAGAAAAAATAATTCTGAGCGATTTATTTACAGCATGTCATTATACTTTATAAATTTCAAGATGGTTTAAAACATTTTTCGGATGTACGATCCATAAGTTTTATTTTGAATTAAAATCGGAAAAAACAAGACCATCCGTTTAATGTTTAATTGAATCAGTCGCCACTTGATGAAAATCCATATTGAATAAGGTTATTCTGATTATCACAAATTCTTATTGTTATCAAAATACAAAAATTGTCCCTCGAATAGCGAAACACTTGTATTATAATAACAACAAAAATTGAAATAAAATAATAAGAAGCAATTTTTTATTTGATAGAATGATTATTACAAACATTGAATATCAAAACAGATTCAATCTGTTAGTGTCCTACAATATTAATTTAAAAAAATGTTTTTTAAAAAACTTTTAGGATTAAATTAATGTCTTATAAGCTTGGAAAGAAACATTCAATATTACTTTTTTTCTAATTTTAATTAACAAATTAATATTTTGTGGGTTTTTTTATTCCATTTGATATTGTATAATGAATTTTGATTTTATACGTTTATTAAATATAAGCAATGCTTAATTTAATTAAATTAGTTTAAGCCTAAGTTTAAAAAAAAGAAAATTTCTTTTAAATTAAAATTGTAGGACACTAACAGATTAAATAAATCTGTTTTGATATTTAAAGTTTACAATAAAAATTTGTGATAATCAGAATAACCTTATTCAATATGGATTTTCATTGGAGTCGATATATCATCATGTCCTTCATTCGTTGATTTTCGTCGATGCTCTTCAAAACTCACTGTCCAGTCCACACGATGTCTCGTTAATGTGGCAAATTTCGCGATTTAAACTATTAACTATTCGCAATAGATGCCGTCATTTTCAGGAATGGAAAATTAACAACTCGGGCACGTACAAAACAATTGGGTTCACTGCCAATACGATGTCATAACAACGTGATATCGGTTTTCGGCTTATTTTTCGAATGAACAGGAGATATCTACAGCTAATATTTATCAAATGTCGCTCGATCATATCAGATGTGGTTCTCTGATAATTCAGAGATGTCAACAATTTGAATAGTGAAATATAAAATGGATCTTTCGATTAAAGAATGCTTCCCTTATTTTTTTTTCTGTTATTGCGTTTCTCTATGGTCCTGGCTATGAAAAAAATACTGGAGATTGCTAATAGCCTTACTGTTTGAGATAGATATACAATTTTATTATTTTGTCAAAAAACACAAAAAAATAATACATTATGTTAACAAAATTTCTATTGAACACCTTCAGAATGATCTTTTATAAGATTACCCATTTGTGGTCCTGATACCTAATTTTTTCCATAACCTTAAAAACATTTGCGTATTCTTCTTTTAAAGCCGTCGATTGTGCAATAGCTATAGATCCTTACTTGGTATCGTTATAAAGCAAAAAACACTTTGAATTTCTTCATTTTGTATCCATTAAAAATCATCGACAGTTTTTGGTGGATCATAGTCTATAGATTGTTTTTAAGTGACATTTTTTTAACAGAAGATATGACACATCAAAGTAAGCCATTTCAACATAAATCGTTGAATATTCAACTGTTTTTTCTAAGAATTTTCAAAAAATATAAAACGAAAAATTAAATCCTTAGTTATACTGTCTTACCTCGCACTCTTACAAGACTTTTATGTACATCCCATAATGTCTTTATAAAAACATTATTTCCATCATTGATATTATCTTCCTGATCTTCATCAGAGTAGTTCAGATGTGAACAAATAGAAGTGGTGCGTTTAGGTAATACAAGATTAGCTGTCATCATGATGGGAACAGGAAATATTGGAGGATAATCAGGGATATTCTGAAAGGAATTTAATCAACTTTTGGGGAAATGTTTGATAATTTGTATGTGAGATTGAAAATGTAATGATGAAGATATAATCAGGTGAGTAGAAGTGAACCAACCATACGAGAACTGATAATTCTGAAATTATTTGTAAGAACGGGTATATGGGCTGGTATAAATTTTAAATTTTAACCTGATCGAATATTCTGAATCGGAAATACAAACATTCCATAGCGTTTCATCCTCGATCCAATTTCAATTTTAAATAATCAAAAAATGCTGAAATGTGAAATTTCATATTCTAATTGTTCCGTAGGATTGTTCCATGAAATCGAAAATCTCCTAAATTTCTTCAATACGATCAGATGATATTAGGTTTGAAATCCAATGTGATTTTGTTGTATTCCTAGGAATATTTTGATGTTTCATTTAATTGAAATCTAATTCGCGAAAATTCAATGTCAACATTGATACATTTATAGTTTTTCTACAATAAATGAGCTCAAGAATTAGAAATCGCCTAAATTTTGATCTTTTTTTAGCGGCAACCTATGTGATAACCTGTTTCCTTTATTTAAAAAAGGAGAACATTTCAAACTTGAATGATAATATATGAAATGTTTCGTGAATAATAAACATCTTTAAAAATTTAGATAATGCAAAAATAAAATACTGAACACGATTTCAGTTGAGCAGTGTGAAGTAGAGAAAAATTGCAGTTTGTTTGGGTATCCAATCCAGTTGAGGTTATGTTCAGTGGTTAGATTTCAAAAGATTAATAGCATCCCAACAAAGCAGAGACAGATTTTCAAAAAGGAGGTTTATTAAATAATATAGCATTCTGTTAATGTATCAATAGCTTCCCTGAATAAAAAAATTATACCTGAAGTATGTTAACATATCAAATGACACAGTAAAAGTTTGAATAAACGTTTCCTATCACTGTTCACGGAATAAACTCTAGAAAATAGCGGGGTTTAATTCTGTATCCGTGTGCCATCTAGCGAAATAACCACTAAACTCTGCGATGTGCTCAATTCAATTCGTTGAGATTTCTGTTTGGGTCTGTACCTAAAACTTAGAATCATAGAAATGATCGCACATACGAAAAGAATTTTTGGTTACTTTCTGTACAAGAGAATAATTTGTCTTACTCGCTTATGCTATAACGGTGTAGATGGCAATGCATACCCATACAAGAAAATGTAAAATATACTGGAATATAGTAAAGTCTTGCAGATATTAGGATGAAATTAATTCTAGTTATTCATTTTGTGCTAAACTTCCGTGTAACGAATTCGAATTAAAACTGCTGGTAAGTTGAAAGTATTATTCAATAATACTTGAACCAATTTCATGTTACTGTATGTGATCTTTGATAAACTTCAGGTCGATTAACTATTATCAGTAAGGTAATTTTCAGTGTTATCTCAACAGAATGATTGATTCGAAACATCCTAAATAATCCTTCATTGTATCACATTAATGGGAAATGTAAATGGAATATATAAATATTGAATTGCGTAGTTATTGAGCTAAACGTTTCGTGATAAATTCAAGAACTATATACTAATTGGTGTGGGCACTCAACTCACCTAAGCTTCTTCAAAGTCCGTTTATCGAGTATGAGTAAATTGTATACAAAAATTTCCTGTCCTTCAATGTTTTGATATAATTATCAGTTAACCATTATTTCTGGATGTATAGTTCAAAGACAAACACAAATAAAGTGAAAAATTTCTCATGAATTGTCTTATGTCGAGATGACTTCTAAGTGTCATTCTGTATTACTTGACATACAAGTATACAAAATATACTATAAGATGTGAAACTCGCTTATTTTTCTTCAAGAATGACACTAGAAGAGTTATTAAATTAAGACCTGGTTCACTTCCATCTATCTCTGTTTACTATTTCATTCTCTTTATTGTCTTTTGTGTGGTGAATATTAATATTTTGATTGCGGGAATTTTGAACCTTGAAGATTCCAGATTTGGTGCTAGCGATCAGATATTTTTCACCTTTACTATTCAGGAAGAACCCGAAAAGTAATTATGCGGTTAAAAGGAAGCAGATATTGTTGAAGAAATCGTTAATTTTTTTTTAATCTGAATTGATTATTGAAAACTGATGGTGTTACTATATAAAATGAATATTTTTCTTTCGTCTATTTCTTGTAGACAGTTATGACTTGCAATGATTCTCCTGATTTTAGAGAACAAATACAGGGCGACACAGGGGTGCGTAAATGATCCACAACTTCGTTTCTATTCAAGCTGTCGACTTGATTGTTTTTTCCAAACGATAGATGGATGAAAATATTTTCATCCACATAGAGGATGCCCGAAAATGAAATACATACATAGGTTCAGTTTTTTTAAATGGCAAACCACTATTTTCATACATCTTTAGATTTGCCACTAATTGTTGATAAAACGCACCAAGGTTTCATTGACTTATCTGCATAAGTTTTTGACCTATGTCAATTTATATTTCGAAATAGCATCGTGCGTAGACCCACAGAAAAAGTCATAACTTCGGAACCGTTCAACATAATTCAATCATCTTCTTTCCAGTCGATTCCTTAAGCTTCTGTGCATCTTTTGAAATGGGCAAGCATTTGATATCGGTGTTCTATCGCCTACTATATGTTTTTCAAACGCAACACTCTGCATTTTATTACACTATCACATGACATTTCATGAGAGCTTTTCATCGATATAAGGTTTGTGGGGTTTACTTCGTGAAATAAATTCTAAAATAAGAAATGTGGATTGTTTTAGTAGAATCTAGTAGAACATTGTCTTAAAATCGGAAACTTCTATACAAAATAATTGAAAAAAAAATGTTTTCCAAATTGTAATAACAGTGTTTGAACAATAGTGGTAATAGAAACAGGAGAATATCAAGAAGCAAACAATTATAGTAACAAGAACATAAAGCGGTGACTAACAGAAAACCATGTGAAAAAAATGTTGAGGATTTATAAGAAGGCTTTTATAAATGCTCAAACAGGTCACCAATCTTGTGAACATGTGTTGCTTCTTGGGTGTCCACTTCAAGGCCTTTTGGTCCCGTTTTCCATTTCTCAATTATGATGGGTGATACCCTAAATCACACTTTCACTAATCCGAAGGAAATCTGATATCTGACCTGTTTGAGCATTTATAAAAAGGCTTGCCTCAAAATTTTTTTCACATGGTTTTCTGTTACTCACCGCTTCATGTAACTATAATTGTTTGCTTTTTGATTTTCTCCCGTTTCTATTACCACTATTCTTCAAACACTGCTATTACAATTTCGAAAATATTTTTTTCAATTATTTTGTATAGATGTTTCCGATTTTACGAGATGCTACTAAAACATTCCACATTTCTTATTTTGGAATTTATTTCACGGGTTTCACGAAGTAAACCTCACAAACCTATTATCGACGAAAAGCTCTTACGAAATGTCATGTAATGGTGTAATAAAATACAGAATGTTGTATTTGAAAAAATCGAGTTAATTCAATTTGTTATTTGTCATTTGAAAAACAATGTTGTAGGCGATAGAACTTCGATATCAAATTAATGCCCATTTCAAAAGATGCACAGAAGCTTATGGAATCGATTGGTAAAAAGATGATTGAATTATGTTGAACGGTTCCGAAGTTATGACTTTTTTTTGGGTCTACGAACGACGCTATTTCGAAACATAAATTGACATAGGTCAAAAACTAATGCAGATAAGTAAATGAAACAAAAAACACCTTAGGAAATTTAATAAAAATTAATAAAGATTTGATCCATAAAAACCAAAAGTTTGGAGTCAATAGGTTAAACTGCGGCCATTGCCCATGTGTATACGTTGGTCAGACAGGTAGATCTTTCGGCACTAGGATACGTGAACACCAGAAAACATATTTTGGTGAAAACAGAAATTTAACATATGCTGACCATCTTTTGGAGACAGGACATGATTTTGACAATAACTACAAAATCTTACACCTAGCAAACAAGAACCTTAGGTTGAACTACCTAGAAGCCATCGAAATTAACAGATACAATAAAAAACAGATTCTCCTAAACGACCAGACGGGCCTCAATAAATCCTCCTCAGCTTTTTTGAAACTGAAGAAATAATAAAAAAAAACAAATTACTGTAAATTCCCACTACCTTCTATTCTGTATGTTTTGAATATTTAAAGAACTTAATCTCAAATATGTAGTTAGTAACATACTCACCTGACGAAGTCATGGTGTCATGATGAAACTATTGTTGTGAAATGGAATAAATTAGCGGAAACTAAGTTGTTTTACTTTTATCATCGAGATGTATTTTCGACAAGTAAAGACCGATGCAATCAAACATAAACTAACGCGGGTGAAGAAGTGAAGAAAACACTTTAATCCATATAAATTTTGGTTTACTATCGGGTGTTTCTTTGAGAGTGATAAAACTTCAAGTTGAAATAAAACACATTTAAATTAAGATTGAAGCCATATTTTTTATTTATTTGAAGGATAATATTATGACATTTATGTTTTAGAAATAATTTCCGGCATATGTCCACCACGACTAGCTCTGGACCACTTTTTCGAGTAATTCAGGCCTTATTTCATCAATAACTTGAGCTATATTGACTTCCAAAGCGTCTATTGTTTCTGGTTCATCAGCATAAACCAATGACTTGACATAACCCCAAAGAAACTAATCCAGTGCAATTATGTCGCATGATCTTGGAGGCCTATTAATTGGACCCTTTCTCGAAATAATGTTATCGCCAATTCTTTCTTTCAATAAATCAATTGTTACGGTAGCAGCATGAGGTGTAGCACCATCTTGTTGGAACTGAAACACTTCTGGGTCGATTCAAATTCTGAAACAAATAAACATTGATCATCGATCTGTAACAAGCATCATTCACTGTAACATTAGCTCCGGCATCGTTTTTAAAGAAATATGGATCGATGGTGCCTCCAGTGTGTAAAGCACACCATACGGAGCATTTTTCAGGATTCAATGGAACCTGCAGAACTTAATCACTAAACACAATTTTACGATAAACAAGTGGATCAACTTCAAGCTGTTCTAGGACCCAATCAGCAAACAAAGGACGCTTATTATGCTCAAGAGGCTTTAGTTCTTGAATCAGTTGGATCTTTACGCAAAATTTTCCATGCGGTGGATGCACAGATTCCAACTTGTTGTGAACGTCGACGAATAGACAAATTTGGATCATCATTAACACTATGACTTACAGCAGCGATATTTTCTTCGGTACGTACAGTTCTTTGTCTTGTTGTTGTTGTTGCATCGAGTAGAGAAAATGTTGTGCGAAAACTCCAGGATGACCTGGACGCGTTGGGTCGATGGTGTGAAGAATGGATGCTGCCTCTCAACGTTGATAAGTGCTGCGTGCTTCACATAGGCAGAAAAAATCCAAAAATTGACTATTTCATCGGGAGGAGATTGCTGAGAACTGTTGACGAGTACTGTGAGTTAGGAGTTACAGTTACCTCTAATTTATCCTGGTCCCGCCATATTGCCAATATATGCAGCAAAGCCAAGCAATTATGCTACTCCTTATATCGCTCCTTTTATGGATGCAGTCTACCAACGTGCAAGCTATTATACACCTCCTATGTCCGTTCGATAATGGAATTTGCCAGTCCAGCTTGGTGACCTTCACTCAAGGGTGATTTGGAAGTATTGGAGGCTGTTCAGCGCACATGTACACGATTGCCATATGGCCGCAACCGCCCTGGTTATGACTCCCGACTCCAACTCCTGGGCATCCATAGATTTGCCCACCGACGTGAGCGGGGTGATCTTATAATCACCTAGGGGGCACTCCATGGATGTGTTGATGGTTGTCTGCAAGACTTATTCACGGTGAACCAAAATCACCTAAGGGCCATGAATATAAGCTTGCCAAGGAGGAATTTAGAACTTCGGTTCGCCAAAACTTCCTACCCAATAGGATATTTGAGCTCTGGAATCGATTACCGCCTGATGTTGTTGGTGCGCCTTCAGTTAACGGATTCAAGAATCGCTTCGACAATTGGATATTGGCACATTAATTATATGATCAAATTTTGTTTATGAGTTTATAGGTTTATGCCTCAACTCTTTTTGTATTTAATAATAATAATAACTATCGATAGTTCGACGATTAAGCTGCTCTGATGGACGATTATGTAAACCATAAATTTCACGAAGTGCTCTATAAGTTTGGCGAATAGAACACTGATTTTGAAAATAAATTTCAACAATTTGTAAACGTGAGTCTTTCATTGACAATCTGTCAATGCTTACTGAACGGAAATGTCAAAACAACATGGCTTCTAACTTCTGTCAAATCACAGCTATCCCTATCGAAAGTTCTATCACTCTAAAAAAACACCGAATATATAAGAACTAGAATGAAATGTATGATAATTAAATCAATGTTAAAGATAAAGATTCCCTCATTATTATTATTCTATGTTCACTAAGTTGACATTCTCTGTTGATATATTCTATGTGTAGTAGTAGATGTACAAGCTCTCGATGTTCAACTAGTATCCGTTGTTATTGATATACGTTATTCACAATACGCTGGAATATACAATATATAATAGAACATCTCCTTGGTTATTCCACGACTCCACATCACATCATCAATCAAGAATGAATGTAATGAATTTGCCACCATTTTGTTGATGGAACAAGCGAGCATAAAGGCTCACCTCTGAAAAATCCCGTATATATCAACGGAGACGAATGAACATAGCAGGGTTAAATACATTCTAATCTTGATCAAACTGCCTATATCACAAAACAATAATTGTACGCTTGATAACCTCTTCCTGAATTTTCCGTATACATCCCTGCAAACTACTGAAATCTGTATGTTAATCAACATTACTCCTGGCGTTTCAACCGATTGCTGTAACGGCCCCGGGCCAGGTACCAGGAAAGCCTCACCTGAAACGTTTGAATACACATCAAATGCATTAATGGCATTGCACACTGAACGGAGCAATGGTTTCTGCTATTTCCCGTCGAAATCTGGGTTGTTGGAAACAAAAAATGAACACATGTGGATCGGCCTACAAAAAGCATCGTAATGTACTTCTGTGTATGGGCCGTTGAAGCGAAGCGATTCATTTTAGAGCCTTGATGGGAAAAGAACAGCTGTCAAATATTGAAATAGATATATGTATATGTATAGTCCGTCTAGAAAGTATCCGAAAAAACAAAGCTCAATTGTAATTATTTAGTATATATTTTTAATTTTTGAATTAGAAAATTATAACAAAATATTCGTCTTATTCACTTATACAATCTCCATTTAACTGTAAACACTTGACTAAACGTCGAGGTACACCCGACACTAGATCACCTCCATAATTTTCGGTGATGGTAGTTCAGGACTGTAAAACTGACAGAATTAAATCATTTCGTGGCGCTGTTCAATTTCAATCTTCATTAGTTCACATTTGTTTTCAATGGGACTAAGAGCTGGTGAAGCTGCTGGCCATTCGTCACTTGGTGTTCTTGCATCCAAGCTTGAGTATAGGCCGAAGTATGGCATCTTGCATTATTCTACTGAAAACTCCATCTCTCTAGATATAAAGCATGCGCCGTTTCAAGGAGAAAATCGTTCAGAATGCCACAATAATTTTCACTATCAAAGGCATACAGCGAGGCGTAGCACCTCGCTGAGATGTTGCTCCCCAAACCATTATTTTGATGGGAAATTTGGTAATTTGAACTGTAACAGCTTGTTTTGATAGGATTTTCAAGTTATTTAAATATTTTAATATTAGTCTTCTACATATTTAATTTAACAAAATTATATTTAATAATTACTAGCACAGTCGATTGATCAATATTTATTGATTGATCTTTATTTTTCGATTGATTCGCCTATTCGATCGATCCGCTTCGATGAAATGAATTTTTACCGGCGGTCCGATAATTTTCGGTCCAACCTCGTACTTTACTTCACGGATCACCCCTATACGTACACCTTAGAAGCGCATCAATGTCGAACGAATGGAGAGTACTGACAATTCCAGTTTTCATCCGTTCGTATCGAAGGAACGGAAAGTCATCCGTGAAAAATAATATTATAGCTTCACCGGGTAGCGTGCCTTTCGGACTTTTGATCCCCCTACCTATTTTCGTTTAATATTAGCCTTCTACATATTTAATTTCGAAACCTTATTATTAATAAATATAACTTCAGGATTAAAACAAATTGTAGAAATTACTATGTTTACTACCAAAAAATATATGTTACACATTTTCTTGTGACACGAGTTTCGGGAAATGAACTATTCCATCATCAGAAAACTGAAGACCTAACAGTGGTACAGTGGTATTTAAACAAAAGTGATGAATATTTTGAATATTTCAACAGATTCTCGGTAACACCTAATAGTGGTACAAAGGTTTACAATCGGAACGTGATAAGAAAAAACCGGGTTAAAAAAGAGGGGCCTTTTAACAGATATCGGAATGTCGGCAATCGACAAAGAAGGTTGTTAAACAGATGGTAACCATTTAAATATCTCGAATAATTTTTGGGTTACATAGCTCCGTACATTCATTCATTATTTTTACATTATTTTGTTGTATATCTGAAATATTTGGATTTACAAAGCTCCATACAGTCATTCATTATTTTTTACATTATTTTTATTGTGAACGAATTTGAAAATTTCAATAATCAAGTTTCTTTTCTTTTGAATCTACATGTAAAATTCTTCATAAGATTTTCTTTTGTCGAAATGAATTACCGTTTTCTAGAGAATGAGTGGCAAAAGTTGAATTTTTGTTTATTTTTCATTAAATTCATTTTATGTTCGTTGAAAAAGGTTTTAAACAGATGTTACTTTTTAAATATCTCAAATATTTTCGATTTACATAGCCCCGTACAGTCATTCATTATTTTTACATTATTGTTATTGTGAACTAATTTGAAAATTTCAACAGATTCTAGATAATCGAGTTTCTTCCCTTTCGATTCTACATGTAAAATTTTAAGATTAAGATTTATTGTGGGAAAGGAATGACCGTTTTCTAGACAATGAGTGGCAAAAGTAAAATTTTGTTTATTTTTCCTGAAACTCATTTTATGTTCGTTGAACGTTGAAGGAACGTCCTGTTTGTCCTATGTATTTATTACTGGACGTAAAACAAGGGAAGAAACTTGATTATCTAGAATCTGTTGAAATCTTCAAATTAGTTCACAATAACAATAATGTAAAAATAATAAAATTTACTGAAAAAATCTCTTGGAACATTTTTCTGTTCAATCGATAAATGATGAGGTATGAATATTTTTCTATTGGACTGAAAAAAAAATACAAAACTGCGATGCGGAGGATCTTCCTATTAAAATTAAGAGCTTATGCTTGGTGAGAATTTTTTTAAGGTGTCTAGCAACCCATTTTTCCGTGTCACTTGTAAAAAAAAAATAATCGATATTTTTGACCCACCCTAGTGTAGACCAAGATCTTTACGCAAAATTTTCCATGTGGTGGATGCACAGATTCCAACTTGTTGTGAACGTCGACGAATAGACAAATCTGGATCATCATTAACACTATCACTTGCATCAGCGATATTTTCTTCTGTACGTACAGTTCTTTGTCTTGTTGTTGTTGTTGCATCGAGTAGAGGAAATGTTGTCCGAAATCTATCGATAGTTTGACGAATAAGCTGCTCTGATGGACGATTATGCAAACCATTAATTTCACGAAGTGCTCTATAAGTTTGGCGAATAGAACACTGAATTTGAAAATAAATTTAAACAATTTGTGAACGTTGTGAGTCTTTCCATGATAATTTGTCGATGATTACTAAATAGAAAACAACATGGCTTCTACCTTCTGTCACAGTTATCCATATCGAAAGTCTATCACTCTAAAAAAAAACCGATATTTGAATGATGAAACTTTCCTAATGCGTACTTTTAAATAATCGGATAAATGAAGATTATAATAATAATGATAGTGATTTATGAAGATCTTCTTATATATTCTCCAGAAAAATGGCTGAAAAATCAGAAGTATCGGCTTAATAACAGTCGATTTGTGTACTATATTAAATTATTTCTCAGAAATGTTTGTTTCAATTTTTGAAATCCATGTACTTTCAAGTGTATACTGCCAGAATTTCAAGGAGTATGATCAGAACTCTCCAACTAATCGATACATTACTGTTTCAAAGGGTTCTTTTCAGCGTGCAACTAGTTTCGCAATATGGATACCGTTCTCTGATAGAATTGCAGCTCACATGTAATTGAAATCTAAGTTACAGTACGGAACACTGAAATATCGGTTCAATATTCAGCCACATCAAGCGGCTTATGTGGGTATTCATCATATTTAATTCAGCCGTGGTCGATATTGTTGTCTGTTGCTTTGACGCTCCAACCACTGCATGACGTTTCTCGGTTATTTTGATCGGTATAGTTGTACCCCATTTACGGTAATTCCACGCGATATATCACGCCAAAGCACATCAGTTGTTTCAGCATTAGGCACCACACATAGACCAAGGATACATGATTTACGACATGCAATTTGATAGCTCCCTTGCAATTAGGAAATCTTGTGATGCATCACCCATCTCGGTGATAAAAGCCATTATCGTTATGCAGTTTCACAGTTCTGCATAATTGAGCCCTATGTGCAGAGTGAATTGGAAGATCTGACGTCGGGGGTGAATTCGCTGATGGGGTACAACGCCTTTTGGTTCGGGAAGATGTAGAACGGCGGGATTCGTGAATAGTGGTGTTGGCTGGACTACTAAAGATAATGATTAGGTGAACCAGTGTATTCACTTTCTATATGACGTAAAAACGCCGAAAACTGCCGCTGATTCAACACTCGTGACCTTGAGAAATCAATAATTTTTTTAAATGATTTCAAAACTTGATTCAGGCCGCAGGCAAACGACGAGGGGGCCACATGCGGCCCACGGGCCGCATTGTCTGGATATTTCCAGAATTGATTTGGGCCGCAGGGAAACGCAGAAGGGGCCGCATGCGGCCCACGGGCCGCATTGTCTGGTTATTTTCAGAAGTGATTCGGGCCGCAGATAAACGACGAGGGGGGCCGCAGTTTGACATGCCTGAGCTAGAGCATGGTGTCCATAAAATAAGATGACTTGCGGCAGCCTTTTTCCTCATATTGCAATAAGGAAGTAAAACTCCCTGCAAAAACACATTATTCCGTACAAAAGTTGACATTTTTAGAGCACACTTTAGCGAGACGAAAGATATTGAAAAAAACGCCCTATGATGACACTTCAAACTGAAGGTGTTGCCAGATGAAACAAAGGAATAATAAATTAGTAACGACAGATGTTATCAGAACCGCTCGAACTTGTTCACACTTCTGACATGAATTTTCTATGAAATGGCAGTGTCCTTATTCGAGAGCGAAGTAAAGTTCAATAACTATTTAAAAGCAAACTTTTCTTGATCCGCAATCGATTGAAATATGACAAAAGAATAATTGTCAACATTGAAAGAGATTCCAGAATACCTACAAAAAATTCCACGATCATTAAGCCAGAAAAGATTCACAGGATCATCGCCCCTAGTCGCAGCTCTTCAGATAATTATTTCACAAGATATTTAAGAGAAAAGCTATTCCAGAAATAATTGCAGGACGTTGGGAATACCGAACAATTTGTAATAATTATAAAGTTCAAAGGTCCCAGAGGGCCTCGGATAAAATCGGTACTTAGCAGAGTCTGCAACATTTCTCATTTCGTTCAGGTCGAAATGGAACATTGTTGACATTCTAAATGTTTATAACTATTTTAATTGATATCCATGTCTCGTCTGGGTGAATGCAGACGGTGTAGAAGGGCGAGGAACTTTGAAAACCTAATAGCTCATCAGAGGTGTCTCATTCATGATACATTGTATTCAGTTATTTGTTTTGAAGGAACATTCCTCATTGGATGAAAGTACAGCTGCCTTGAAATACCAAGTGTTCTTTCGTTCACATCTTTTATTGTCTTTCTGGTAGTAGCCTGATTCAACGCTCTTAAAATTTTCGTCCTTGCTGGTTAAAACTGACGTAGGTGATTTTTGACCTGTTCATTTGAAGTAAAGGCTTTACGGTCCAGAAAATTTTGCAATGACTGGAACAAATAATAATCCGAAGGCGCCCGATCTGGACAATATGGTGGGTGCGGTAGTATATCCCATTTAAGCTGTGAAAGCTTTTGGCGAGTGACCAAACTTGTATGAGGTCTCGCATTATCTTGGTGGAACATTACACCTTTTCTGTTGATTAATTCTGGCCTTTTCTGTTGAAGTGCATCATCAGTTAGTCCAGCTGATGTCTGTAGACTTTCGAATTAATTGTTGTGTTATCCTGTAAGAGCTCAAAAAGAAAGATTCCTTCAAAATCCCACCAAACAAGCAGCATCACCCTTCAAAAATTGATCATTTTCTTGAGGTTAAACTAGCGAATCACAGACTTCAACGACGAAACAATTTTCTCTCTGTGTGAACATGGAGAACCCTTCGAGTTTGATTCCAGGTCTTTCAAGTGGTCACAAACAGTTGAATTCGATAATTTAACCTTCCACTGATCTCTCGTGTTCTTATTTAGTGATTTGCATCAAATAATGCCCTTATTATGTCTTTATCAACTTCAACCGGCCTACTGTATGTTGCCGACAGTATTCAATAACCCAACTCATTAGAAATGATTGTTTGAGTACCCCCATACGATATTACAACTTCTGCAGCAATTTCGTATACTGTAAGTTGGCGCTTCGCTTCAATCAGCTCACAGATCGCACAAATATTCGTGTCAGTGAAACTTGTTCGCGGTCGGCAAGCATGATTCACATTTTCTAGTACTGCACGGTCACTTAACATTTTCTTCTGTCATTCATAGACTTGACTCTTTGAAAGCGTCTTCTCAGTGAACTGTGGAGTCAAGCGGTGCAAAATTCAGGGAGGTTTTACGTCCTGCCGCGATAATACCTATTCGGCTATATTTATGTTTCGAAGTGCAACACAGATGTATGAGTTTCTCCGTCCCGATTACAAAAACTTCCTAGTTATCAATTCTCGCAGATTCAATCAATTCATTTGGAGAGAAATGCTAATGATTGACATAGCGGCTTAGTTGGATATTAATTGAGCATGAGGAAGATTTCTTCGTTTGTGACACTTGAAGTAATCGAGAATGCAGTTCTGTTATTGACTTAGCCTGCATATGTGTGTTCGCGTGAATTAGATTGCGCTGTTGTTTTGAGAAACACTAGGTTCTCTATGCGGGGCGAGTATAGGTGCCTGGTTATGTTGAATTCGTCGGAATTAGAGCATTGCAATGATAAATAGCTTTGTTGCTTATGTTCGACGATGAACGAAACTTCCTATTTACCATGCTTATGTCATTTTATTATCGTATAACATCTCTAAATATCTATACACTTCTTTTCTGTAACATTCTAAGACAAAAGTAATGTATAAAATAGGTTATGCAGATAGTCGGCTATGGCCAAAGTTGCATGGCACCACTATTTGTCAAATTTTGTTCGTTGTCAACAGTAGTCTTTTTTTGTATAGATAAGGTTTTCGGAACGTTGAAAAATTAGTGCAGTTGACTGAACTGGAAAAAATGCTGTATATGAGACAGTAAGGAGGATAAAAAATGGCATGAATATGAGGCATAGATCAGCTCAGGAAGTTTGCGTTAGATTAAAGAAAACAATTTAAACGCTAACAGATTTGGAAATCAACGAAATATAAAATTATGTCCAGAAACCATCCGCATGTCACTGAAAAGACGTATCAAGGAAAACAAAAAAAAACCTCTAATGACACCTTTACAATAAGAACGAAGGATAGAATTTTGTTAACGTTTTCAAGAAGATAATTTAAATAATGTCAATTTGGTGGAAATCATTTAAAAATCCTATCAAAACAACCTGCTACTGTCCAAATTTCAAAATTTCCCACCAAAATAATGGTTTGGGAAGAAATATCTCAGCGTGGTGCTACGCCTCTCTATAGAGTTGATGGTACCATTAATAGTATTGTGGTATTCTTAACATTCTCCTCTTCGAACGGCGCATGTTTCATATCCAGAGCAGTGGCGTTTTCAGCAGGATAATGCAAGATGCCATATTTCAGCCTATACTCAAGCTTGGATGCAAGAACACCAAGTGACAATCATTGCATGGCCAGCAGCTTCACCAGATCTAAGTCTCATTGAGATTATATGAGGACTAATGAAGATTGAAGTTGATCGAGAGGCGTCACCAAATAAAGATGATTCAATTCAGTCAGTTTTACAGTCCTGGACTACCATCACCGAAAATAAGCAATTCATGAATAAAAGAGAGTAAAAATATTCACTGATTCAAATAGATCTTAATATTCCAATATTCCATGAAACGTGCTAACTAATCAGTCAACATCGAGTTAAGTGAGATCACTTCACAAGAATCCCATCGGTTTGGCAATATACCATCCGCATTAGGCGATTAAATTTTCCGTAGTGCCTGAAGAGGCTCGCTGAAAATTTGAGATGGGTTAACTCGCGAATCCTGATAAGAGAAGCTTTGTTCCGAGGATAGAACGATCTACATAATGTGGAATAATGTAGCTCGATGAAGACCTCATTTCTTTCCGCAGTCACTTTCATTTTCAGTTAATTTCGTGTAGATAAAGGAGCGAGTAGCATCAGAGTCTTATCAACGGCGATGAAGAAGTCGTTGGGACCTCGCTCGCATGAAAATTATGACACATATTCCGCTATTGGAAGATGGATCGGAGATAAGATTTAAAGCGCTTAAAGAGAAGTATTTGTTGAGAAGAACTGAGGGATTTTTCAGAGGACCAGATGGTCCTTGATTCACGCTTAACGGCCATCAGTTGCTTCAGTGCCATATAAATATTTGAGGCAATGTAGCTGTCTGGTGGGAGATACTTGTGCACATCTGCCCATACCTAAGATGTTAGTTTGAACAGATTTTAGATACTTTTCCAAAGACATTGATTTCCTATACTCGGGATTATAAAAGCCTAGGCCTGAGATGGTTCCGAAGTTGAAGTAATCTTTTCATCCCTTCTTAGCGGTAACCCAGGATCATTTACAGTTGGCATCAAAGTCATACTCAAATGGCTTAAAATCTCTCGGGAATAAAAGAATTATAGTTTTAGTGAGTCTAAAGGTCTGATATGTCTTCTTCTGCAACTCCTTTGATGTCTAAACAAGCAAGTCTTTCAAGCTTGTGTAGCCTCAAAAAACTTGGCTTTTCCTCAATTTTAGTCCCTCAAATCAGAGTACGTAATGATAGGCCCTATCATGGTAGCATATGTTCAATGGATCATTCTTGGTTGCAGACCTCTTGCCAAACATTTTGCGACATATCCAAGACGTCGCAATACCTTTATTCAAATGCGAGTTCTGAATAAGTCTTTTATACAAGGTGACTCCCAGATATATAATTTTCGGTGATGGTAGTCCAGGACTGTAAAACTGACTGAATTAAATCATATTCATATCGTGGCACTGCTCGTTCAACCTCAATCTTCATTAGTCCCCATATAATTTCAATAGAACTAAGATCTGCTGAAGCTGCTGGCCATGAAATGGTTGTCACTTGGTGTTCTTGCATCCAAGCTTGAGTATAGGCCGAAGTATGGCATCTTGCATTATTCTGCTGAAAACGCCACCCCTCTGGATATAAATAATGCGTCGTTTCAAGAAGAAAATCGTTTAGGATGCCACAATATTTTTCACTATTAATGGTACAATCAACTGTACAGAGAAGCGTAGCACTAAGCTGAGATATTGCTGCCCAAACCATTATTTTGGTGGATAATTTGGAAATTTGAACGGTCATAGGTCGTTTTGATAGGATTTTCAAATGATTTACACCAAGTTGGAAACAATTTTCATCAGATATAGACATTATTGAAATTCTCTTCATGAAAACGTTGACGAAATCCTATCCTTCGGTCCTTTTGTAAAGGTGTCATTATAGGGATTTTTTTTGGTTTCCTTTATATGTAGCCTTGTCTTTTCAGTGACATGCGGATGGTTTCTGCACATACTTATATATTTCGTTGATTTCCAAATCTGTTAACCAATTTTCGAAACCCCAGGCGCGGATTGTGTCGGCCAATAAAGCGTTTAAATTGTTTTTTCAATCTAACTCGATCTTCCTGAAACTGATCTATGCCTCATATCTAAGCCATTTTTTATCTTCTTTATTTTCTCATATACAGAACTTTTTCCCAGTTCAGTCAATTGTACTGATTTTTTAACGTTTCGAAAACCTTTTCTATACAAATATTCTACCTGTTTTCTCTTATCTAGTTGCGACATTCTTTCATAAATTGTATACCTGTTGACAATCAACAATATTCGACAAATAGTGTTGCCATGCAACTTTGGCATAATCGAATATCTGCACAACCTATTTTATACATTACTTTAGTTTTAGAATGTTATAAAAAAGGGGTATATTGAAATTATGAAAAATAATAAATTCCGGGTGCTTTCATGCCAATAAAGACATCATTAAAATTCGAGCTCCTCAAGCCTTAATTTATTGAGAATTACGTCGGCTGGTTTCATTACGTACACAAAAAGCAATTTCATCTCGAAGGTAATCATCTCTTTAAAATGCCGTAGATTGATTGGATGGAAAATGATCGTTACAAGGTTGGATATTTTTCATTCCAAAACGAAAGGAAATTAGAACCCTAATATTGGAGTCCGAACATATTGATCTCCAGTGATTGGATTGAATGAAAAAGTTCATAAATAAACGTAACTCACTTCACTGGCGTTTTCATTCCGTATTTCCGATAACTGTTACAGGCCCTTTAATGAATATCGATAAAAAAAGGCTCAGTTTTCTTTCATGGACGAAAATTTCATCAGAGTTACTTCGGCTCTGATGAATTCGAAATTTAAGTGAATTCAACAAACGTTCCATACTTTGTATGAAAGAATAGATTCAAAGAAAGTTTTCATTTGTTTATTATAATTTTTTCAGCCATGGTTATGGTGTTTATTATTCTTTATTTTTGTCAATTCAGACCGATTATTTTTCTTTCCATCTCGAACTGACGGGTATTTCTTAAATATAGCATTTTTCTCTAACAGGTTTTGTTTTTGAGATATAATCAACTACCCTCATTTACTATTTTTACTTTGATTGACTTTGATACTTTGAGATCAAGTGGTGATATCATAACTTATCTTCTGCTCGACGACCTCAATTAAAATCACAAGAGGTACAACCGGGTACATCCAAATCTTTTGATGATTCAAATCTCTGTGAACATGAACGAAATACATCGATTGAAGACTCTGATTCAGACTACTAATTTAGCTTTTCAGAACCTCAACTATTTGATCAGAAAGAACTGAATGACTCAGTAAGAGATTTGAACTCACCGAAAGAAGCTACTGAAATTTTATCATCTCGTTTAAAAGCAAAACAATTTGCTTACCCCGGAAATCAACATAACATTTTATCGTACTCGAGAAAAAAATCTGTTACAGTATTTTTCTCAACAGAAGGGATAAAAAATATAAACGGTAACAAGTACGGATCAACACATTGTACATTCGACGAATTTAAAAGAAGAACACGCAAATGTTTTTAAGGTTATGAAAAGATCATGTATCAAGACACAATACACAGTGAAACCAAAATCGCTAAGAAGTGAAACAAAAACGCTCTAGCTTACGCTAGCGATTTTGTCCGTTCCCACATGAAACAGTCTACTTCGTAAAATGCCTCATGGTGCACCAATGAAAAGAAAAATGAAACTTGTCTTTCCTGAATAAATCGCAAACCAACTTCACACTTAAAATAGTGACTCTTATTTACAATATAATGCAGTTTTACAGTTAGCTCGAGATCCGAGATTTACATAAGGACTTTTGTTGGAAGTTCTTTGGAAATATTGTTTTTCAAGGTATCGTGATAGTGCTTTATACAACGATAGTTTCTATTCTGATACAAAGATCATCCGGTACTAAGATCTCTAGTACTAAGATCTCCGGTACTAAGATCTCCGGTACTAAGATCTCCAGTACTAAGATATCCGGTATTTAGATCGCCCGGTATTAAGATTTCCAGTACTAAGATCGTCCGGTACTAGGATCGTTCGGTAGTAAGACGCCTTCTAATTAGAGGTCTTATAAGAAACAATTAAAAAGCAATATTCCACGATTTTCATGGACCTTACGTTAATTCGGTAAAAATACCACGCGGTGTGTCTTGGTGCCACCTCACAATACAAAGTTAACATTTGTGTTTACCTAAAAATGGTTTACTTTCTTTTAGGTCAACAAGGAAGTACAAAAAGTTCCATTGTTTCATGTGTCTCTAGGACAGTCATGACAATCAACTCCATTGGTCACAAAAAGTTTGACCATTGCGGGAAGAGCTAAAAATTGGTACAAAAAATGTTATGAATGTGCCTTCAGTTAAGCGAAACTGCATCATACTTCCACCACTTCATAATAGACTCGGCGTCATGAAAAAGTTTGTGAAGGCGCTTGACAGATGTGGTGAATGTTTAAATTTTCTTTCACACAAGTTTCCAGGATTGAGTACGGAAAAATTGAAAGCTGTTGTTTTTGATGATCGACCGATTAGGCAACTTAAGAAAGATCAAAATTTTGTTAAATCAATGACTGAAGTCGAATCCGAAGCTTGGAATTTATTTGTTTTGGTTATGAGGAATTTCCTAGGCCAAAAAAATCTGACGACCATGTCGAAGTTGTTGAGTGCATGCTTTCAAACTTGCACCAGCTAGAGTGCAACATGAGAATAAAAATCCACTCACGTTTAGACCGATTTCCACAAAATCTGGGTGATTTTAGTGAGGAGCAGGGTGGAAACTGCATCAGGATCTTAGGAATAGCGTGATCAGGGCCGGTGGGACTCACATAAGAGGGCAGACTACTGTTGTAGTTTGCAACGAGATCTACCTTAGGTCGTTCATTCGACGAAATCTTATGAAAGATCATTTGTTCAATAGAAATTTTGTTAACACAATGTGAAGGAAAGTATCCACTTGGGATAAAATCTCAAGAGAAAATCTTGAGATTGATCACTTGGTATTGTCTATTTGATATCACATGTATCTCGAGACAGGTATTTGAGGCTCGATAGTGACATCTAAACACATCTTGTAATTCATCTAAAAGTAATCGGAAGTACACGTAGCTTAGAGACGCTAATGCCAATCGACTAAGGTTAGAACCTCGTGACGCATCATCTACGATATAAAGCTTGCGCCTGCAAAGGATCATAGATAGTTCACAGAGTGGTAGCTACAATCCAAGCTGTGAAAATGAAATACCTCAGAAGAGCAAAAGCCGCTACTAAAATATTGAGCAGTGCAAAAATACGTCAAGACCTAGAGATAGAATCCTTAGAGAACTTCTTGAAACAGGCAACCGATACAAAGTTCAGTTTTAATATTTACCTACTGAAAAACAAACACACAAATCAGCTTGAAAGAAATCTTGCAAAACAGTCTAATTCGATGGCTGTCATTAGCCATATCATCCCCAGTACCTAAAACTTCAACAAAGCTACCAAAACGATGAAGATTCCTAAGGCCATTGTCTGCAATGACCATAAACTCAAACTTGTGTGAACCCAGGTATGCCAAACAACAACACGCTAACAATACTGTCGTGTGGCAAATATGGAAACTTTGCATATAGAACCCACACAACAATGATATACGAATAAACGTTGATAACAAATGTCAGCTCGCCTCTAAAGCATGTGAATTTCCACGCTTTTCCGAGCAGCTATAATAAAACCCCCAACTTTCTCAGTTCGCGAGTGATAATCCACGAACTTATTTCGGTTCATCGATAAAACACGATTACATCTTCACGAAATGATGCACCCCTCGGTCTCGCTAGAAGCCCCATCTGACTGAATTTAATTCGAGGGTTCCTTTCGGGTTAACCCAGATAAAATCGGCAATAGCAAAAACGGGCGCGGGATCATTCCGGGAAGGAAGGCGGGAAATAGAGGAAATTTGTATGAGTGACGTATAAGGAACGGTCGCTGGTGGAATCTGGATGGATATAAATTATGTAATATCCGTCATGTACGGAGGTGTCTTTCTATTTCTTCACGCAGGAGTCTACAAAATTTGGGAGTTGGAGTAGTGGAGAATAAAGTAGTAAATCATTACTTTTTTAAACAGCCGAGACTGTTTCTACTGTGAATCACATCTTGTAACACCAATGCTGGGTTTCATAAAGATTCGGCGGTCACCAACAGATTCTCCCGTAAAATTTGAAAAACGGATCAATCAACGAACAACAATTTGGGTGTTACAAAATAAGTTCAGATTCCGAGGATCAGTTGATCCAAGAAAACAATCTGACAACGTCGCAGTTTCTGTAATGACGGCTACACCATAGAAATAGAAAGAAGGAAAAGAAGAATGTTTATATTTTGGTGGTAGCGCTATTAATGTAGGATTAAAATTAAGAAACGGATCATTATTATATTATTATTATAGAGGGATAAGTGTAATTGCGTTAATCAGAAGATTGTATGGAAGAGTTCTGAACCAAATGTTTATTACCTTGTAAATAATTTAAATATTTTAATGATATCCAGAGTCACTAGGAGTGAGATCAAGTGTTACAGGCATTATCTTATAGATTTGAAATTTACGGTCTTAGTACCAGATATCTTAGTACCGGAGATCTTAGTGCCGGAGATCTTAGTACCGGAGATCTTAGTACTGGAGATCTTAGTACCGGAGTTCTTAGTACCAAAGATCTTAGTACCAAAGATCTTAGTACCGGAGTTCTTAGTACAGGTGTTCGTAGTACCGGAGACCTTAGTATCGGATGATCTTAGAGTTGAACAATCTTGCTGGAGTGCCTTTTTGCTTGGATTATCTGAATACCAGACAATCTTCCTTGTGCCGGATTTAGAGTAACCATCTTAGTTCTGGATGCTCTACTGATCATTTGGAATAAACTGATACTGAAGATCTACTGACTATATGAAGAGTAGTAACTATCCTTGGAGAAAGCACTATCACTCCGACACCTTTTAAAACAATATTCCAGGAGAACTTGAAAGATAAGTCCTTATGTAAATTTTGAACCTCAAGCTAACTATAAAACTGTATTATATTGTAAATAAGAGTCACTATTTTAATTGTGAAATGAATAAATAGGGAGTAAGAGTTTATATTTTCACAATCAGTTTGACTATTTGGGATTCATTCAGAAAAGACAAGTTTTATTTATCTTTTTATTGGGCACTATGAGCAATTTTACGAAGTAGCATTTTTCATGTGCGGACGGACAAAGTAGCTGGCGCAAGTTGAAGCATTTCAGTCTATTTATTTATTCAACTAATGATAAGGGTTGAGAATAAACCTATAAACCCAACAAGAAAGTACATTTTGAAAAGAAAACAATCTTTGAATTAAATATTGTGCAAACATTAAATGAGTGAAACACCGTTATACACGTAGGAGCCATTCATCTAGTCTGTTTTTAAAAGCGTTCACAGAAGGAGCCTCTGCTACCGTTGTTGCCAGCTGATTCCAAGGGTTGCACGCTCTATTAGGGAGAAGCATCTGGCGTGTTGAAGATCGGTAAGCCTCCTTTGACAACTCAAAGCGATGACCTCGCAAACTGTTCATATTCAAAGGATACAATGCCCTGATATCCTCACCAAAATGTCCATTTAGTGCTCTAAATGTGAATATCACATCGTCTCTATTTAAGCGCTCGGCAAAACTAGGTAAACCATAGATAACTTTAAACAGATTCTGAGAGAGTTTCATCGTGTGGTTGATGGATACCACACCTGTCCAGCATACTCCAAAATCGGTCGAATGTACGTCTTGTACAGAAACCTCCACGTTGTTATATCGGAGTTTTGAGTGATTTACTTAGTAAGTATGCTATTTGTTTCGCCTTTCCTGTAATGGTTGATACATGGTCGGACCAGCTTAGATCAGAATTTACAGTAACTCCAAGACCGACATGATGAGTCACCAACCGCAAGCGGTTGCCGTCAATCTAAAAGGAGAACTTCGGGTTATTTCTGCCAGTGTGAAGCACGCAGCACTTCTGAATATTGAGTGGTAGCATCCTCTCACTTTTTTTTATCTTTTCATCATAGCCTTCGCTGTGATGGGTTAACGGTTTTGGTTTCAAGAGTAAAGCAGGGAAAATGGGAGAAGAATAGGCTGGATTTATTGCAGGACGATCATGCTTGGACCACATTGATACCATCCAACAAACAATTGAAAAAAAGCGAAGAACTAAGACGTACACTTAGCTTTCATTTATCCACACAAGACGTATAACACGATTCCCAGAAAAAAGCTCTACAACGCAGTGGCACGAATGAATATATCCATAACTCTAATACAAGCAATGAAAAACATGTACAGTTGAAGTGAAATTCACATTAATCTCGAAAACAGATTGCTGACGAAGATTATAACAATAAAAAGTCTAATACAAGGATGGCCTACATCACCCAGCTTGTTCAAGATAAGTTTGGAACATGCACTGGTAAAATTGAATTCGGTATTCCGAAGAATCGGAATACCAATTAAGGGTGAACATCTGTATACCCTATGCTTTGCGGATGACCAGGTAGTTTTAGCACAGGACGAAGACGACCTGGCATACATGGTTAGAAAATTAAAGAAAGAATACGAGAGACCTTGAGAAAAACTTCATGAAGTCGATGTAGCTGGCAGCGTCGGAAGGAAACATAAAGAAATTACAACTTGAGGAAGACGAGGAAATACAAGGATCAGATAAATTTAAATACCTTGGTGTCACCTTATCTAGAGAGGCTGCAACGGAGGAAGAGATAAAGATCAGATTGGGACAAACAAGAACATGCATTAAACAACTTCGTAGCATGAATGGAATAAAAACCTCAGAATTAAAACAAAGAAAATGTTCTACCAAACAATAGTCCAAAGTACCATGACATATTCAGCGGAGGTCTGGGTGATGAATTCAGAAAAAGATATTGTCAGCGGAGATGGAATACTGGAGGAGTTGTTGCCCGGAGAGATAGAGTGACAAATGAGGAGATAAGAAGAAGGATGATGGTGGAGATGAATACCTCACAGTACATAGAGGAGAGTAGATTGGTATGGTGTGGTCATGTTAGAAGAGCGAATGATACGAATAATGAATAAATGAAGTTACGCACATTTCTAACAGTTTGGATAGAAGATTCACCACTTCGGAAATAAGTTCCTAATATTTCCCAGTTTTGTTCAAGCGTAAATCGACAAAATCCAATTAAAAAAAAATATTCTGTGAGGATCGTGGATAACATGAACTAGCCCGCAAAAGCTCCTGACTTTATGTCAATGCTTTCGACGTGACGTTTTATTCCATCTATTTATTTCGTGGATTTCCAAGAGATATAATCGATGAATTTTATTCTCAATGTTTAATTTCTTGTAGTTGCTATTAAAATTATGTCCTGCTTCGAGCAAGTGATCTGCATATGTTGAATTGTCTGTTAAATCAATATTACATTTTTCGTGTTCTCTCATTCTTGTTTCCAACAACGTCGAATAGATGCATACCACAAATTAATTTATAAGCATTTCGAAATGACGTCTCTGTTGTTCAAGGATTCAAAGAAAAAATCCTAGCTGAGGAAGTTCCGGAGTTCCTGTTTGCCATTCCATTGCATCGCGTCTGCCAATCCAATTATCGAGAAACCATTCGTCAAGCCATTTCAGAATAATTAGAGAAAGTTCCTTCTGGTCGAAAATAAACATGGTCTACATAGAGTTCTGAAACGACATTCTCAGTTTCATTTCAAATTGTTTGGATCTCTTTTATTTGAGAAGTAAACAGAATAATTTCAAAGGAGCACAATTCTGTATCCAATAGGCAGCCATTACTTTCCAGTTTTGAATCTGTTATATACAGGTTTGGAAAATCACGTCTTAGAGATACGATATTCAATGCATAAGAAAGAAATCTCCGACCGTCCAGTAAAACATTTGAAGAATCGAAAGATATGCGCATTGTGATGATGAATAATTTAGTGTATAACTCGAACAGAATGCTCTCCCCTCTCTCACACAGATATGGGAAGTGGAGAGTTGGACACTTCATTTAGTTTCGCGTAATCCTCAAATGCAGGTTCTGCATAGAATTAAAAGATGTTGGAGTCTAGTCCATAACGCTTGAAAATCAAATACAATACGACGCGACCTTCCTATTTCATTGCATATTGCATGTGAGGAATTTATGTGCGACAAAGAATGACGTAGATAATTTCGTCCCTGAAAATCAGTACTTGGGTTATTTTTTGTTATAACTGGTTTGAAAATAAAATACATTCGAAAAAACATTTAGAAATTCTAAATGAAACGGATTCTAAAAGTAAATCATTGTGAGATAAATCCGGTGATTTGTAGAAATAACACGATCCGAAAAAGTGGTTCTGAGATATTTTGTGACGGCTCGTACGTTTTGACTTGAACAAGCATCCTGAAACCAGATATCATAGAAATTGATGAGGAGTTATCGAAATAATTTGGTTCTGTAACAGCTCCAGATATTTGGCACCGTTAAGGTTACCATCGATAATGAATGGCCCTATCGTGTAATTCCACAAGATCCCAGTCCAAATATTGAGTTTTTGTGGACGCTGGTTACGCATAGAAATATGTATCAAAATATTGAGTGTGGATAGCTCAGCGGGAGAGCATCGGACTCGTGACCGGGGGGGTCCGGGTTCGAATCCTGTTCAGGTGGAAAAGAAATTTTTCAGTTGGACGGGTGTCTGCCACCATTTCACTGTTGGGTCAAAAATTAACAGTGCTGTGACCTAAAGTGGCGCAAGATCGCAGTAACAAAGCCTACACGGAACACAACTGAACTCCTAACTCGCACAAGCTGAAAAAGCTTCTGAGGGATCTTCACAGAAGATCTAGGAGTATCAGGATAATAATAATAATAATTTGAGTTAGGAAGATTGTCTTCTTTGGAGTTTTGTTGCCCGTAATATGCATTTCTTCTGTTGTTGTGAAATGAAAGAAATGATTTTGATATAAAATAAAATAATAAGAAGAGGTTTTTACTTGAAAGAAGAATTATTACAAAATTTGAATATCAAAACTGATTTAATCTGTTAGTCTCCTATAATTTTAATATTAAAAATTTTATTCAAAATCTTTAAGAATTAAATAAATGTCTTATAAGCTCAACTTATATTCAATAGACATATAAGGAGACAAAATTTTGTTTCTGATCTTACAATTATGAAAAAAAACTTTTCAAAAATACAAAAAATTATTTTAAGAACTTCTCAAAAAAATTATTCATTTGAAATATGTATTTAATATATTTAAATGAGTTACTTCGAAAATCTCTCAAAACATGTATCACATCCTCAAAAAACAATTGGAGTTCAGATAAAGTCTTCATCGTTTCTACTTCACATTTAAAAAATAAAATCAATTAACAATAAATAACTTACTTTTGAGACATCGTGTTATTCTCGTTTGAACACACTAATTTTAAACTCCAAGGTACTCTTTGTTCATTACAAAAATCACACAAAGCTTGTGAGGTATTTTATGGTCTTAGTTAAACCACATGATATTTATATAATGAGATTTTTTAAACCTGAATTTAATTATATATTATATATGAAATAAAATAATAACAAGAGGTTTTTCACTTGATAGAAGGATTATCACAAAATTTGAATATCAAAACAGACTTAATTTCATTTTATATATAATATATAATTATATTCAGGTTTAAAATAATCACATCATATAAATATCATGTGGTTTAACTAAGACCATAAAATACATGATAGATTCGGCCGTTGCTTGGTAGAAATCAGTTGTAATTGTCATTATAAAATAAAACACTTGTTTACATTTTCTACTTTATGATAAAGTAGAAAATGTAAACAAGTGTTTTATTTTATAATGACAACCATAAAATACCTTATAAGCTTTGTGTGATTTTTGTGATGAACATAGAATACCTTGGCTTGCTGTTCAAACGCAGATACCACGAGATCTTAAAGGTGAGATATTTATTATAATTTATATTAACTTCTGGTAAATGAATACTGAAAATTTTAATGTAGTATACATTTAAATTTTTCAGTATTCATTTAACAGAAATTTTCTAAATTGTTGAAGGGTGAGTGAATATTTGTTGTTGATTGATGTTATATTTTATTGAACATGAATTATTAGAATACTGACGAAGCAAAGTCTTTCTTATAACTTGTTTTTCAGTAATTTTTATACATACCTTAAAATGTTATAGAAAGTAACTTATTTAGATATCCAATAATATTGAATATTCTAGACATTTTTGAAAGATATTTGTTTTCATAAGATTGATCAGCTGAAACAAAATTTTGTTCATTCAAAATATTCAATTTATAGGATTTTGGTTAACAATTTTTATATATTGGATTTTGTTATATCATTTGGATGTCTTATAATGAATGCTTATTTTATATGTTATTTGATATAGGTGGTACTTATATGACATCATTTCAATTTAATTCCTGAACTTAAAATTACTAAATATAATTTTTTGAAATTAAATATGTAGAAGGCTAATATTAAAATATTTAAATAATTTGATATACCTACGATCAAGTATTAACCTCTATTTATGTTATTATATTTGTTGGGTTATTTATTCCGTTTGATATTATATAATGAGTTTTGATATATAATAATTCAATTATGAAAGTTTTTGAATAAAATTTTTTGAAATTAAAATTATAGGAGACTAACGGATTATATCTGTTTTGATATTAAAATTTTTCAATAATTTTAGTAATAATAACCTCTAAACTTTCTTTCAGTTTATTCGTTCCAGGTTTCATATTATTTGGTGAGTTGAATGTTGATCTTGTTGATATATATGAATTTTAATTCAATACATTTCTGAAGAGGTCTAGACACTGAAATAGTTTTGAAATGTTGGAGTTCTTTATTTTTATGATAGATTGGACCGTTGCTTGGTAGAAATCAGTTGTAATTGTCATTATAAAATAAAACACTTGTTTACATTTTCTACTTTATTTTTGGTATTGACGTACGTTTCGTCTTTGCAAGAAAGACTTCATCAGAATACGAAGTAACAGTTGTTGTACAATGAATTTATAAGATTTCTTACAGAAGGTGTACATGTGTTTTTAATTGTTCGTCGGGTTGGTTTTCTCAAAGAATATTCCCTTCAGAATCGTGTTCACTCGATAAAAAAGATTCACATTATGCTAAACACCTTCTTGAAAATAACCATTCTTTCACAAAAGAAATAGAAATTCTACATGTTGAAAATAGAGGTCTAAAATTGAACTTATGGGAAATTTACGAAATAAATAAACATAAAAACAGCAATAACCTAGAAAATGAACAAATAAATTTTTATTACACCCCTCTATTCAATATTTACAAGGGATCGAGTGAACACGATTCTGAAGGGAATATTCTTTGAGACAACCAACCCGACGAACAATTAAAAACACATGTACACCTTCTGTAAAAAATCTTATAAATTCATTGTACAACAACTGTTACTTCGTATTCTGATGAAGTCTTTCTAGCAAAGACGAAACGTACGTCAATACCAAAAATAAAGTAGAAAATGTAAACAAGTGTTTTATTTTATAATGACAATTCTTTATTTTTATTTGATCCTTCATTTTGAGAATTTTAGATGATTTTGGAATAGTGGATTTTCTTGTATTCGTATGGTTATTTACATACTTATATAAATTTTCGATATATTTCTATTAATACGTTTCATTTCGAGATGTTAAAAGTTTTTTTCCGAGACATTGAAAAATATTTTTTATTGAATATATAAGGATATCATTTTGATAGTTTTTATAGATAGTTTCAATATATATTGTAGAAGTTAGAAGACATAATTCTATATTTAAAGTTATTACAGAATTTGGGTGAAACTAACAGGTAAATGCGAATAAAAAAGTGTTTTCGACAAATGCAATATCAGTCTTCCGGATTCCTCTGAATGATACTCAAATGCTGAATTCCAATCAGTTATAGGCTCTCTAATATCTTGTTCTGTTTCGCATGAAGTTTTATCCAAAAGTAAGCTCGAGTTGCAATTAAAACAGATTATATCGAAACTTTACCAAACAAAATAGTGAGTTATGGTTTATATTCGATAACGACTTTCCAGTAAATTAGCTCCATTGACTTCCAACCAGGATACATCTCTTCGGGCTTATCGATTCTATTTGAAGTCACGTTAAATGGTTATTAATATCTCCAGGGCATCTTTTCCCGTATTCAAATATAAGGGGTTAGGCCATAAAGAAAAGTTTTCGATGTATTTTTATCCTTTATGATATATAATAATAGTCAAAGGGTCCTATCCTGAAGTATTCATCAACAGTTATTGAATAATCCATTTATATCATAATTTGTACATCATGTTTATAAACCAATCCTTGAATATTAAATGTATACTCAAGCTGCTAGCCAGAGAGAGAGAAGTAATTGAATAATACTGTAATAACACCTAAGTATGGCAATAGTTGAAGTTCACATCAGTAAACGTGCCTGAATAGTGAATTTTCTTGTATTTATATGTTTATATACATTCTGTCAAGAAAGTACCGGAAATTAACGATTTAAATCTGGCGGAGCAATGAGGCAGGTAAAAATATTTTTTCCTAGGTTGGTACCACTGTCCTTAATTACTATGCCAAGCTTGAGGGGGATCTGTCAACTAGTGTTTTTGCAACAGCTGATTAAGTCAGTCGATGTCAGGGTGCGTGCCGATTTTTACTATGGGTGATTAGGTTGAGCAAAGAATTTGTTTAAAGTTTTGTGTTGCAAATGAATTTTCCTGTGCCGATGCATTGAAAATGTTGCATTGGTGATAATGCTGTATCGAAAACTCGTGCATATCAGTGGTACAGAGCCTTCAAGGACGGTCGTGAAGTGGTCGCCCATCGACGGCTTCGATCGAAGATAACGTCGATAAAATTAAGGAAAGGGTGCTGGAAAACCGTCGTACCAGCTTGAGAGAGATAGCACATGATCTTAAGATATCCCACGAGTCCGCACGTACGATTTTGATTGATATTTTGGGCATGAGGAAGGTGGCTGCACGACTCGTACCGAAAGACCTGAATTTTCTTCAAAAACGTCATCGCGAACAGGTTGCTTCAGACATGCTGGATCGCTGTAATTCCGATTTTACATTCATGGAACGCATTATAACTGGGGAGGAGACCTGGGTCTACGAGTACGATATGCAATCAAGCCAGCAATGATCGGAATGGGTGGCAAAAAATGAGCCGAAACCGAAAAAACCACGCCAAAGCCTCTCGAAAATTAAGGTGATGCTTATCGTTTTCTTCGATATCCGTGGCGTGGTGCACTACGAATTCGTTCCAGAGGGTCAGACGGTAAACAAGGAGTATTACCTAGGCGTTATGAAACGTTTGCATGAGCGTATCCGTAAGAAGCGGCCAAATTTGTGGGCGAACAACTCATGGATTTTGCATGACGATAACGCGCCTTCTCACCGAGCTACGATTGTGACTGACTTTATCGACAAAACCTCAACAAACGTGCTTCAGCAACCACCGTATTCGCCGGATTTGGCTCCCTGCGACTTTTTCCTCTTCCCAAAACAAAAATTGCCCCTTCGTGGCACCCGTTTTGAGTCGATTGAAGCCATAAAACAAAATTCGGCTCGAGAGCCAAAGTCCATCCCGGAAAGCGCCTATAAAAAATGTTTCGATAATTGGAAGTGCCGTTGGCATAGATGTATTGGAGCAAATGGAGCCTATTTTGAAGACGACCCAATAAATTTTGACGATTAAATGTAAAAATGTTGTTTTAATTGAAAATTCCCGGTACTTTCTTGACAGAGTAGTATATCATTTGATAGGAAAACCTGTGCAAAAAATTTCAGAACGTAAGTTACAGTCAACAGTAAAAGAGGTTATGAGTGTTTTTTTCATCAGCTCAAAGTTTCGAAATGTTCTATCAAACAAAGTGCCAAAAAGGCAGCTGATCAAGTTGCTGAATTATGGAAAAACAAACAGATTCCGACTAGTGAATCGACTAATGTAATAAAAAAAATTCTTCGCTATCATAATCGATGGTTGAAATTGCAAAAATCTTTTGTGCGAAAAAAATCATCATACAAAAATGAAATGAAATTTCAGAATAAACTTAAAGCATTATTTGATATTGTCGATAATAAATCATTTAAACTGCTTGGTAATGATATTCAAGAGCTATATTCAAATCAAAAAAGTGATACCCGGAAAGAAATTCTAATAACGCAAATAAATCAAACAGAACTATGACTATGATGGAAGTAGATGAAAGTCGTAAGTATTTACAACATTTATTTATACAAACCAACGACAACATAAGGATAAAGGAAAAGGTAGGTGGCGCTGGTTCAAAATTCCAACAGATGAAATAAAATACAAAACAGAAATTTTCCCTAGGATCGTGATTTCTAATGATTAAAAATAAAATGTTTAGAATAATTGAAGAAAAATTTTGATAATTTCGAATATGAAACTCAAATAATACTTATATTAATGACAAGAAATAAAATTCATATGAAATTTATAAATTAAATTGAAATTTTTCGAATATCTAATCAAAAACTTTTACAATCCGTACACATGAAAGTTTGATGATGAGTATCTTTTGAACGGTTAATTTCATCGCCAAAACATTAGAAACCATTTTTATAGAGCAGTTAATATCCAACAAAAATTTGCATTGCGCATTCTGTAAAAGTCATTTATTGTCGAGTTATGAAATCCATAAACAAAAAAGGAATTTGTCTTAAAATAATCGAAGTTAAATCCTTAATATCTTTCAAATGGCGAGGTTTACGGAAAAAATATAGGATACCTTTTTTGTAGAGCATTCAATTTCCTGAAAAATTCTCTTGGAACATTTTTCTGTTCAATCGATAAATGATGAGGTATGAATTTTTTTTTATTGGACTGAGAAAAAAATACAAAACTGCGATGCGGAGGATCTTCCTATTAAAATTAAGAGCTTATGCTTGTTGCGAATTTTTTAAGGTGTCTAGCAACCCATTTCACCGTATCACTTGTAAAAAATCATTAACTGTCATTATAAAATAAAACACTTGTTTACATTTTCTACTTTATTTTTGGTATTGACGTACGTTTCGTCTTTGCTAGAAAGACTTCATCAGAATACGAAGTAACAGTTGTTGTACAATGAATTTATAAGATTTTTTACAGAAGGTGTACATGTGTTTTTAATTGTTCGTCGGGTTGGTTTTCTCAAAGAATATTCCCTTCAGAATCGTGTTCACTCGATCCCTTGTAAATATTGAATCGAGGGGTGTAATAAAAATCTATTTGTTCATTTACTAGGTTATTGCTGTTTTTATGTTTATTTATTTCGTAAATTTCCCATAAGTTCAATTTTAGACCTCTATTTTCAACATGTAGAATTTCTATTTCTTTTGTGAAAGAATGGTTATTTTCAAGAAGGTGTTTAGCATAATGTGAATCTTTTTTATTTTTATCGAAACTTCTTTTATGTTCGGTTAGGCGTGTACCGAAATTTCTACCTGTTCTACCAATATAAATCTTTGGGCAATCTGGGCAAGTGAGTTTGTATACACCTGATAATTGAAGTTTATCCATACTGTTTTTATTGTTTTTGATGTATTTGCTAATAGGATTGTTTGTCTTGAAAGAGACTTTAATATTTTCTTTTTTGAGTAGGTTTTTTAGTTGAATACTAATGTTTCCGAGATATGTGAGGCTAACGTATTTGTGTTCAGATAGATCAGATGTTACTGGATAAATTTCTTTTATTGTGTTTTTGTGTATACGTTGGTTAATTAAATTATCTATTAGAGATGTATTATATCCATTGTTGTAAGCTATTTGTTTAATTATACATTTTTCTTTTTGGAAATTGACTTGGTTTAGTGGAATGTTCAATAAACGGTATATCATACTATGGAGAGCTGCTAGTTTGTGTTGGAATGGATGAAAAGAATTACGGTGTATAATGGTATCTGTTTGTGATGGTTCATGATAAATTGCGAAGTTATGTTTATTGTTTTCTCTAGTTATCGTGAGGTCAAGAAAGTTGATGGATTCATTATGTTCTATTTCTGAAGTGAAAACTATTTTTGGGTGGAGATTATTTATAAAATTCTCAAATGTTGATATTTGTCTGTTAGTACCTACGAAACATGCAATTATATCATCCACATACCTATACCAATAAAGGATGTATTTTTTGAACGGATGTTCATGAATTTTGTTTTCTAGGAAATCCATGAAGATTTCCGCGAGTAAAGAGCTTAGTGGATTTCCCATGATTAAACCTTCTTCGCTAGTATATAAAGTATTGTTAAATTTGAAGAAATTTTGGTTTATACAAATATTTAATAAGTGTATTATTTCTGATTTTATGACGGGGTTTACTTTGTTATAATTTAAAAGTTCTTCTATCAGTTTTAATGTTTCCATTGGGGGGACACTAGGAAAAAGGTTTTTAACATCCCACGAAATCAATTTTGCATTGTTAGGTAAAGTTATATCTTTAATTTTTTTAGTTAGTTCTGCTGAGTTTTTTATGGAATATTTAGATGAAAATTTGGTGTGTTGTTTTATTATTTCAATGAGGTGTCTAGATAATTTGAAGGCCGGTGCTGTACAGTATGGAACTACGGGTCTGATGGGATAATTTTCTTTATGTAATTTAATGAAAGAGTATAATTCTGGTGGTTGGGGATTACTATTAATCAATCTATATTTTTCTCTATCTGTTATAATGACTGATTAATAGTAATCCCCAACCACCAGAATTATACTCTTTCATTAAATTACATAAAGAAAATTATCCCATCAGACCCGTAGTTCCATACTGTACAGCACCGGCCTTCAAATTATCTAGACACCTCATTGAAATAATAAAAAAACACACCAAATTTTCATCTAAATATTCCATAAAAAACTCAGCAGAACTAACTAAAAAAATTAAAGATATAACTTTACCTAAAAATGCAAAATTGATTTCGTGGGATGTTAAAAACCTTTTTCCTAGTGTCCCCCCAATGGAAACATTAAAACTGATAGAAGAACTTTTAAATTATAACAAAGTAAACCCCGTCATAAAATCAGAAATAATACACTTATTAAATATTTGTATAAACCAAAATTTCTTCAAATTTAACAATACTTTATATACTAGCGAAGAAGGTTTAATCATGGGAAATCCACTAAGCTCTTTACTCGCGGAAATCTTCATGGATTTCCTAGAAAACAAAATTCATAAACATCCGTTCAAAAAATACATCCTTTATTGGTATAGGTATGTGGATGATATAATTGCATGTTTCGTAGGTACTAACAGACAAATATCAACATTTGAGAATTTTATAAATAATCTCCACCCAAAAATAGTTTTCACTTCAGAAATAGAACATAATGAATCCATCAACTTTCTTGACCTCACGATAACTAGAGAAAACAATAAACATAACTTCGCAATTTATCATAAACCATCACAAACAGATACCATTATACACCGTAATTCTTTTCATCCATTCCAACACAAACTAGCAGCTCTCCATAGTATGATATACCGTTTATTGAACATTCCACTAAACCAAGTCAATTTCCAAAAAGAAAAATGTATAATTAAACAAATAGCTTACAACAATGGATATAATACATCTCTAATAGATAATTTAATTAACCAACGTATACACAAAAACACAATAAAAGAAATTTATCCAGTAACATCTGATCTATCTGAACACAAATACGTTAGCCTCACATATCTCGGAAACATTAGTATTCAACTAAAAAACCTACTCAAAAAAGAAAATATTAAAGTCTCTTTCAAGACAAACAATCCTATTAGCAAATACATTAAAAACAATAAAAACAGTATGGATAAACTTCAATTATCAGGTGTATACAAACTCACTTGCCCAGATTGCCCAAAGATTTATATTGGTAGAACAGGTAGAAATTTCGGTACACGCCTAACCGAACATAAAAGAAGTTTCGATAAAAATAAAAAAGATTCACATTATGCTAAACACCTTCTTGAAAATAACCATTCTTTCACAAAAGAAATAGAAATTCTACATGTTGAAAATAGAGGTCTAAAATTGAACTTATGGGAAATTTACGAAATAAATAAACATAAAAACAGCAATAACCTAGTGAATGAACAAATAGATTTTTATTACACCCCTCTATTCAATATTTACAAGGGATCGAGTGAACACGATTATGAAGGGAATATTCTTTGAGAAAACCAACCCGACGAACGATTTAAAAACACATGTACACCTTCTTTAAAAAATCTTATAAATTCATTGTACAACAACTGTTACTTCGTATTCTGATGAAGTCTTTCAAGCAAAGATGAAACGAACGTCAATACCAAAAATAAAGTAGAAAATGTAAACAAGTGTTTTATTTTATAATGACAATTACAACTGATTTCTACCAAGCAACGGCCCAATCTATCATAAAAATCATTAACCTTATATTATTTGTAATTTTTTGTGTTACATATTCTCTCGTTTTCTCATAATTGAGAAAATGATAAACCATAATTGCAATATTGAAAAAGTTAAGCTGAATACGAAGATATCCTCTGATATCATGGCAAGGTGCAATTCAGCACTTTCCTCGAGCTCTTCAAACCGAAGCTTTCAACTTCGGAAAACTTAACTCCCAAAAGAATATTTCCCATATATTTAGGGAAATTCCCTAATCTAACCTGGCCCATCATTCACCTCTTGGAAACCTTAGAGCTCGCCATTGTACGGTCTCAAGCCTTTGTGGGTATCAAGACGAAAGCGGAAATCATGTATGAATAATGCAAAATAATCCTCATCACGCCGTTTCCGGCACACTAGTGCCCTCTCAACTTCTTCCCTGGCTTAAGTCTGTCATATAGGTGGGTAACATTCACTTAGATACCTCATAAAACTGAATGTCATGTAATAAACGGACCCCAAAAGTTCACCGCTTATCCCAATAGCATCTTCGAAGCAAATCACACATTCTAGGACCGTTACAATCTATCTTTATAGGCAATATCGGGGGAATTGGAAATGTTCCTGGAATCCAGGAAGAGCGACCTTGGCTGGAAAGATGACTGGAATCCCACATCTAATTGTATTAATATTATATCTATTTTCATTCTTTTCATCGTCTTTGTCGACGAGGATAATCCTAACGTAAAGTTCAGTTCTTTCATCGTTGTAGGAAGAAATGAAAAATCTGATTGAAATAAACAGGTGCTTTGAAAGATTGGACATTCTTTCCTTATACAAGTTTGGAAAATCTCGTTTTGGAGATAGCATATTCACTGCATAAGTCAGAGAACTCCGACCGTCCAGTCGGCACATAGAACTCAGCTGGCGTGTAGTACAAACGCTTGAAAATCAAATATCGGGTGTTTTTTTCAGAGTGATAGAACTGTCGTTAGGGATAACTGTGATTTTACAAATTGTTGAAATTTATTTTCAAAATCAGTGTTCTATTCGCCAAACTTATAGAGCACTTCGTGAAATTTATGGTTTACATTATCGTCCATCAGAGCAGCTTATTCGTTGAACTATCGATAGATTTCAGACAACATTTTCTTTATGATAGATTGGGCCGTTGCTTGGTAGAAATCAGTTGTAATTGTCATTATAAAATAAAACACTTGTTTACATTTTCTACTTTATTTTTGGTATTGACGTACGTTTCATCTTTGCTTGAAAGACTTCATCAGAATACGAAGTAACAGTTGTTGTACAATGAATTTATAAGATTTTTTACAGAAGGTGTACATGTGTTTTTAAATCGTTCGTCGGGTTGGTTTTCTCAAAGAATATTCCCTTCATAATCGTGTTCACTCGATCCCTTGTAAATATTGAATAGAGGGGTGTAATAAAAATCTATTTGTTCATTTACTAGGTTATTGCTGTTTTTATGTTTATTTATTTCGTAAATTTCCCATAAGTTCAATTTTATACCTCTATTTTCAACATGTAGAATTTCTATTTCTTTTGTGAAAGAATGGTTATTTTCAAGAAGGTGTTTAGCATAATGTGAATCTTTTTTATTTTTATCGAAACTTCTTTTATGTTCTGTTAGGCGTGTACCGAAATTTCTACCTGTTCTACCAATATAAATCTTTGGGCAATCTGGGCAAGTGAGTTTGTATACACCTGATAATTGAAGTTTATCCATACTGTTTTTATTGTTTTTGATGTATTTGCTAATAGGATTGTTTGTCTTGAAAGAGACTTTAATATTTTCTTTTTTAAGTAGGTTTTTTAGTTGAATACTAATATTTCCGAGATATGTGAGGCTAACGTATTTGTGTTCAGATAGATCAGATGTTACTGGATAAATTTCTTTTATTGTGTTTTTGTGTATACGTTGCTTAATTAAATTATCTATTAGAGATGTATTATATCCATTGTTGTAAGCTATTTGTTTAATTATACATTTTTCTTTTTGGAAATTGACTTGGTTTAGTGGAATGTTCAATAAACGGTATACTATGAAGAGCTGCTAGTTTGTGTTGGAATGGATGAAAAGAATTACGGTGTATAATGGTATCTGTTTGTGATGGTTTATGATAAACTGCGAAGTTATGTTTATTGTTTTCTCTAGTTATCGTGAGGTCAAGAAAGTTGATGGATTCATTATGTTCTATTTCTGAGGTGAAAACTATTTTTGGGTGGAGGTTATTTATAAAATTCTCAAATGTTGATATTTGTCTGTTAGTACCTACGAAACATGCAATTATATCATCCACATACCTATACCAATAAAGGATGTATTTTTTGAACGGATGTTTATGAATTTTGTTTTCTAGGAAATCCATGAAGATTTCTGCGAGTAAAGAGCTTAGTGGATTTCCCATGATTAAACCTTAATCCCCCTTAATCATGGGAAATCCACTAAGCTCTTTACTCGCAGAAATCTTCATGGATTTCCTAGAAAACAAAATTCATAAACATCCGTTCAAAAAATACATCCTTTATTGGTATAGGTATGTAGATGATATAATTGCATGTTTCGTAGGTACTAACAGACAAATATCAACATTTGAGAATTTTATAAATTACCTCCACCCAATGCAAAATTGCCGTATATGGAGTGAAAACAATCCTCAAGAAGTTCTGCAGGTTCCATTGCATCCTAAAAATGCAGTGTATTGGTGTGATTTATACGCTGGAAGCATCATCGGTCCATATTTCTTTGAAAACGATGCTGGAGCTAATGTTATAGTGAATGGTGTTCCTTACAGATCAATGATTATTTATTTCAAAATTTGAATGGTATCGACCCAGAAGTGTTTTGGTTCCAACAAGATGCTACTACATCTGATGCTGCTACTGTAACAATTGATTCATTGAAAGAAATAATTGGCGATAACGTTATTTCGAAAAATGGTCCAATTAATTGGCCTCCAAGATCATGCGACATAACTCCGCTGAATTATTTTATTTGGGGTTATGTCAAGCCATTGGTTTATGCTGACAAACCAGAAACAGTAGACGCTTTGCAAGCCAACATAACTTGTGTTATTGATGAAATAAGGCCTGAATTACTCGAAAAAGTGGTCCAAAATTGGTCTGGTCGAATGCGATTCCTCAGACTTAAACATGGTAGACATAAGCCGGAAATTATTTTTGAAACATGAATTTCATAAAGTTATCTTTCAAATGAAAAAAAATTTGGCTTCAATCTTAATTTAAATGTGTTTTATTTCAATTTAAAGTTCTATCACCCAAAAAACACAGCCGATACAATATTATACGACTTTCCTATTTAATTGCATATGGCATATGAAGACTTTATTTACGACAGTGAATGACGCAGATAATTTCATCTCTAAAAATCACTACTTGAGTTTTTTTTTACCATAACTGGTTTGAAAATAAAAGAAATTGCACAAAAATTGAAAAAGAGATATTATAAAGAGATAATCTCATACCTCTGAGCAGATTAGTCATAGTGGCTGTTTTTTCACAAAGTTGGATTACTATTCATTCATCGAAAACTTGGAGAGCTTCTGTTGCTTGATTTTTGAATGTATAAAATAGAGTATGATCAATAGAATAGCTAGCATTAATCTGTCATCATGTGCGTATCCCATCTTTCTTAACTGTCCTCCATAGATTCCATATTTTGATGCTCCCAAATTCTGAAGAAAAAAGTCTATATGGCTAGTGTACTTTAATGTTACACAGAGAGATCTAAAACTGTTGAGCATCTCGTTTGCCAGCTCAACGTCATTTTTAGTTCTGCTTTTGCCAGAAAATTATGTAAAACTACAACCAATGCATTTTTATTCATTGGCCTTACGAAATCAAGAGCCCCAATAAGTCATTTTATTTTGAAGCTTCAAATATTGCTGCTATAATTTTTTGCACTTTTTCGCCAAAGCATACTCCATTCTTATGGATAACCTCTACGAGCTGCTTCAATATCCCAGCTCAATATCCAGAAGAGGATAAATGAGCCTCTGTCGTCCTAATGGGTGGTTAATGATATTTCTTTCTGCAACAGCCTGCTGTCCCGGAAGGACAAGACACAAGGATGTAGCTATTTTGCTGTCTAAGGAGTAAGTTAACTATTTTTCAAGTCCACTCAAATCACCCTTTGGTGTTTATGAGACTTCATCTTGTCTAATAACAAAACTATGGTGTCATACTCTTCTTTCATTTTTCTTGAGTGACCAATTGGTATTGCACCTTATTTTTGACCATTGTGTGAAGAGCATATTCGAAACTTCGATTTGAGCTGTGAATAAATCGCTTCAAATCATCAGCTCTTAAATTCTCGACACCAGAAAAGAAATATTGTTTGTAGGCTTGCGTTATTATTTAACACCAGCTTGAGTGGTTTCAGTTACCTCTTTCTCATCAAAAGAATAAAGGAGCAAAATCTTGATTGATAACTATTTTTGGCGGAGTCAGTGGAAGCTTAATCATTTGCGTTCTACGATTGAAGTCAATAAACCTTGAGCAGTTTCGAAACCTCTCTCAGCGAGTTTATCCTCGGATTTCAAGACGCGTCCAATAGTGAACTAACAACGGGAAGAATGGGAAATGAATTAAAAGTTATCCTATTGTTTGTGGTTCCACGAATTCATTAATCCAGCGGTTGGAAATTCTTCCAGCCAAATCCCTATTCTATCTTTTAAAACATTTTACCTCTATTTGTCTCAGTTTGTTGTAATTTTGTCCGCTGAAACTCTCGAAATAGACCAAAGAATTAAGTAAACATACTAATAGGGTGCTTTGGAAGATTCATTGTGGCCATGCATTTCCGGGGTTGCATTTGTTTGTTTGAAGCGTTGGGTTTTCCGTTTAATGAGTCTGGGATACGTTTGATCTAAGTTATCCCTGAAATGATCATTCATTCGTTTATTTAAATTGAAGGAGTTTCAACTCGCCCTTTTGGAAGAATATAGTAAACGTACGAAATATTTTTAGTCAAATTCGATTATTACTAATTCAAACATAAATATACGACCAGAGGGGCAAAATGGGTATGAGGTTAGAGGACATATTGATCACGATGGCTCTGCACCACAGCGTATACGGAAGTCAAGGATTGTTCCTGCCAAATTACACCACATAACACTTGTCTATGTTGAAAGACACTAACCAATCATCAGCCCAGCGAGCAACACTATTCAGATCCACCTGTAGCTGGTTGAATATAAGTGGTGGAAACCTATATAATTTGACATCGTTAGCGAACAAATTTACACTTTGAACGAATTAAATGGGGGAGATCCGAAATGTATAACAGAAAAAGAATTGGACCAAGAACTGAATCCTGGGGTAATCCCCGCTTATGACTCCATTGTTGTAGAAAAAAAACACCATCAATTCTGACCTTGAACGTCCTAACATCGAAGAACGGTTCAATGGAAGATGAAAAATAGGTCATTATGGGATTATGGCGTAGGTTGATATGAAGTTTTATCCTGATTTCAACCGCTTGAATTAGGAACTGACATGTATTCACATCAAATTCGTGAGGGATATCTAAAGATTAGAAATAACTATCAAATACGTAAAAAAGCTTATATTTTGAATTCGGTGTTTTCTGTATTTTTTCTGACGTTTTCTCAATCATACAATATAAAAATAAAATTGACTGTTTTTTCAGGAGAGTATCAATATAATTATGAGAGTTTTTTATATTTCTGATAATTTCCCTAAAATTTAAACCTAGATAACCTGTAAAAAACTTCAACATAAGAGGATGGCAGTAGTCATCGTTTTAGAGTGATAGAACTTTAAATTGAAATAAAACACATTTAAGTTGAGATTGAAGCCAACTTTTCTTTATTTGAAAGATAATTTTATGACATTTATGTTTTAAAAATAATTTTCGGCATATGTTCACCACGACTAGCTCTGAGGAACCGCATTCGACCAGACGAATTTTGGACCACTTTTTCGAGTAATTTAGGCCTTATTTCATCAATAACACGAGTTATGTTGGCTTTCAAAGCGTCTATTGTTTCTGGTTCATAAGCAAAAACCAATGACTTGACATAACCCCAAATAAAATAATCCAGTGGAGTCATGTCGCAGGATCTTGGAGGCCAATTAATTGGACTATGTCTCGAAATAATGTTATCACCAATTATTTCTTTCAATAAACCAATTGTTACGGTAGCAGCATGAGGTGTAGCACCATCTTGTTGGAACCAGAACACTTCTGGGTCGATACCACGTAAATTTTGAAACAAGTGGCTTTAGTTCTTGAACCAGTTGGATCTTGTATGGGTGTTATATTATGTTATTTATGGCGAGCGGGCGTCTGTCCCCCCTACCACTGCGTGCGCACGGACTATTGTGGTTCACCCCTAATTTATATCTCCCCGACGAGATCCAGTTTTTGGATAAAACTGATAATCTTGTTTCAGTTCGCTGTGGGCTATAAAAGCCTGGTCAAAGACCTCGAATCTGATGCGACTCATTGCTAGGCACTCTGAGACGATGTGCATGGCTGTTTCAGTATCCTCAAGACACAGCCCGCATTAATCGTCTTCAGCCAGACCGATTTTGTGCAAATGCGCTTTCAGTCTGCAATGACCTGTCATAATTCCGACAAGTGTTCTTAGTTCTTCCGTTTTTTTAGTGAATGGTACTATAACTACCTTTTGCGGGTTGAGAGACATGTCTTCCCTTATACACCATTTGTCAATAGTGTTCAGTATCTCTTGAAAGACGGCCGATATCGTCACCTCCGATTTACCTTTCACTATGATTGCCATGTTATCAGCAAATGCTTGAACGTCTACTGCCCACAGCGAAATGATCGCTAGCAGGTCATCAACGAGAAGGGTCCACAGTAAGGGTGAGAGAATACCTCCCTGCGGACAACCCTTCGCAGCCTCAGCGAGAGAAGCCGGCAGCGTATTGTTAAAAGCACCTTTAATGTCCAGAAACGCTGCTAGTGCTATCTCTCGATTATCGAGAGATTGGTTTAATTTTCCGACCAGATTATGCAATGCAAGTTCTGCCGATTTGCCAGCCTGGTAGGCGTATTGATGAGGGCTAGGGGGACTGTCAATTAGCACCTTCCCCCTTATATGGACATCAATCACCTTTTCCAGACTCTTCAGCAGGAACGATGTCAAGCTTATTGGTCCGAACGAAGAGGGTTCCGGTTCTGTTCGTCCCACCTTCTGGTTCGATACCATTCAAATTTTGAAACAAATAATCATTGATCACCGATCTGTAACGAGCAATTTTCACGATGCAATGGGGCCTACAGAACTTCTTGAGGATTGTTTTCACTCCATATACGGCAATCAAAACAACATGGCCTCTACCTTCTGTCAAATCACAGTTATCCCTATCGAAAGTTCTATCACTGTAAAAAAACACCCGATTCGTTTATTGACTCCTATTTTCTTTTCAGACATGGTGGACCTAGTCACTGAAAATCACTGCAAAGAGATCTTACAAAGACAAAATTCCTCAAATATCCTGGAAACTTACGAGGTTAAGCCACTGGAACAAGAATCGCTGGGTGGACTGATAGGCCTTCACTATATTCTGACAATCAAATATAAATGCACCGACAATGAATCGAAGACTCTCCAGCTTTTTTTGAAGACTTTGAATAATCATAACAAGGTTATGTTCGGAATATCTCAGAACTTGTTGTTCTACGAGAAAGAAAAGCTCATTTTTACAGAGCTTCTTCCGAAATTTGAGAGAACTGGAATAAATGTGGCATTTGCACCTAAGGGATATTTATGCGAGAACAATGCTGTAATTTTAGAAGATTTAAATCTCTCTGGTTTCAAGCTATTCCCCAAGGAAAAATCACTAGATTTGAAACACTGTTATGCTTGTCTGGCCATAATAGCGGAGTTTCACGCATCTTCTTTATTGTTCGAAATATGCAACTCCAAGTGGTTAGGAAAAAAATATGATCTTCTGGATGACTATTCGTATATTCTTAGGGATCTCATATACTCCGGTGGAGATACAGATGGTACTAGATACGCTCAAAAGTCTGTAGAAGGGTTAACTGCACTTGCAGAACTAGAATTCGATGACAAAACAACTCTAGCTGAATTGAAAACTGTTCTCGATTCAGGTGCGTCCTTGGATTATAGTGACCTATGTTGCGTTCTTCTTCATGGTGATTTGTGGACTAACAACTTCTTACATAAGTACGAAGGTGATGAAATTGTAGACTCAAAACTCATAGATTTCCAAACTATTAAGTATGGTCCTCCTTGTTTGGATGTATTACAATTCGTTTATTCAAACACGAAGAAGTCTTTCAGAAACGAACATTTCAACGAATTTCTGTCATTCTATTACAAGAAACTGAGTGAAATCTTCGACGATAGAGCTCTTGATCTAGGTGATTATTTATCCAGAGAGCAATTTTTTCAAACATGTGATGCGTTCAAAGTGCAAATGAAGCTTCAAGCAGTTATCGACAGGTGCTTAACCTCCATTCCGGATCAAGCTTATCAAGATTATATATCAGATGAGGAAAAATTAAATGATTTTATCTTCGTGAATCGAGCAAAATATTTTGTTGAAGTTTACACCAATTTTCCAGCATATAGAGAATTAGTTTCTGAGGATCTTAGAGAATTGAGGGACATGTTATGCGAATTGAAATAAACCATATTATCTTTTCCGCTTTCTTTTCTACTATTTGATCAACATACCATTATCAACAGAAATCATCTTTGATTCAATTTTTTTGGCGGAATGGGTTTTATTCTCTTAATGATTGAAAGTAAAACAACTTAATTTCCGCCAATTTAAATGTGCTTTATTTCAATATCAAACAATCTATTGATACAAAATATATTTTTCAACAGTCATAAACAAAAAGTTCGAAGAAATGAAAAGATATTTAAAGAAAAAGAGTAACTGCAACATTTCATTTGAAACGAAAAACACGTTAGGAAATTTAATGAAAAAATAATAAAGATTTGATCCATAAAAACAAAAAGTCTGGAGTCTATAGATAAAACTCCGGTACTTGCTCATGTGTATACGTTGGTCAGGCAGGTAGATCTTTCGGCACTAGGATACGTGAACACCAGAAAGCATATCTTGGTAAAAACGGAAATTTAACAAATGCTGACCATCTTTTGGAGACAGGATATGATTTTGACAATAACTACAAATTCTTACACCTAGAAAACAAGGACCTCAGGTTGAACTACCTAGAAGCCCTCGAAATTAACAGATACAATAAAAAACAGATTCACCTAAACGAGCAGAGTGACCTCAATAAATCCTCCTTTTCAGGAACTTTGTAGAAATAATAAAAAAACAAAATTACTGTAAATTCTCACTACCATCTATTTTGTATATTTTGAATATTTAAAGAACTTAATCTCAAATATGTAGTTAGTACCATACTCACCTGACGAAGTTATGTTGTCATGACGAAAAAATTGTTGTGAAATTAAATAAATTGGCGGAAACTAAGTTGTTTTACTTTTAATCGTCAAGATTTATTTCCAACAAGTGAAGACCGATACAATCAAACAAAAACTAACGAGGGTGAAAAAAACTCTGATACTTTAAACTATATAATTGTTGGTTTACTATTAAGTGTTTTTTTTTGAGAGTGATAGAACTTTTTTGAATTGAAATAAAAGACATTTAAATCAAGATTGAATCCATATTTTTTTAAAATAAGAAGGAACGGTTTTTTACTTGATAGAAGGATTATTACAAAGTTTGAAAATCAAAACAGATTTAATCTGTTGTCTTCTACAATTTTAATTTCAAAAAATTTTTTTGAAGAAACTTTAAGAATTAGATTAATGTCTCTATAAGCACTGCTCATATTTAATAGACGTATAAAATCAAAATTCATCATACAATATCAAACGGAATTAAGAAAAAACAACGAATATAAATTGTAAATTGAAATTAAAATATAAATGAGCAAACATTTTTTGTTTCGTTCCAGGCATGCGTACTGAACTCTTCAGACAAACGTACGAAGCCCTGTTTGTTACAAAATGTATTGTTTTCTGATCCTATATTAATGAAAAATAACTCTTTCTCAAAAATATAAAACATAATTTCAAGAACTTCTCAAAAACTAATTTATTTGAAATATTCAATATATTTAAATGAATTACTTCAAAAAATCTCAAAACATGAAGCACATCCTCAAGAAATAATTAAAATTACGATAAGATCAGTTCAACTTTACATATAAAAAATAATAAAATCGATTAAACAATGTATAGACTTACCGAGTGCAAGTATGATCTTGAAAAACATGCAAATAGGTACATTTATATCCAAGGTATCTATCTTCCATGTTCACAAAAAATCATACAAAGCTTATAAGGCATTGGTCTTAGTTAAAACCATTCAACACTGTATAATGAATTTCTTCATTTAAAAAACCTAATATAATTATATATTATATATAAAATAAAAGATATATCATATTTGCACTGGGTAAGTCTATAAATTGTTTAATTGATTTTGTTATTTTTTAAATGTAAAGTTGAACTGATCTTATCGTAATTTTAATTATTTCTTGAGGATGTGCTACATGTTTTGACATTTTTTGAAATAATTTATTTAAATATATTGAATATTTCAAATAAATTAGTTTTTGAGAAGTTCTTGAAATTATGTTTTATATTTTTGAGAAAGAGTTATTTTTCATTAATATAGGATCAGAAAACAATACATTTTGTAACAAACAGGGCTACGTACGTTTGTCTGAAGAGTTCAGTACGCATGCCTGGAACGAAACAAAAAATGTTTGCTCATTTATATTTTAATTTCAAATGACAATTTATATTCGTTGGTTTTTCTTAATTCCGTTTGATATTGTATGATAAATTTTGATTTCATACGTCTATTAAATATGAGCAGTGCTAATAAAGACATTAATCTAATCCTTAAAGTTTCTTCAAAAAAATGTTTTGAAATTAAATTTGTAGAAGACAACAGATTAAATCTGTTTTGATATTCAAACCATATTTTTTTATTTGAAAGATAATTTTAGGACTTTTGTTTCGGGTTTATCAGCATAACTAATGACTTGACATAATCCCAAAGAAAATAATCTAGTGGAGTTATGTCGCATGATCTTGGAGGCCAATTAATTGGACAATTTCTCGAAATAAATCAATTGTTACGGTAGCAGCATGAGGTGAAGCATCATCTTGTTGGAACCAAACCACTTCTGGGTCGATACCAAATTTCGAGACAAATAATCATTGATCATCGATCTGTAACGAGCACCATTCACTGCAACATTAGGTCCAGCATCGTTTTTAAAGAAATATGGACCGATGATTCCTCTAGGGTGTAAAGCACACCATACAGTGAATTTTTCAGGATGCAATGGAACTTGAAGAACTCCTAGAGGATTGTTTTCACTCCATATACGGCAATTTTGCTTGTTTACATAGCTGTTCAACCAGAAATGACTAAACACAATTTTACGATAAAAAAGTGGATCAACTTCAAGCTGTTCTGGGGCCCAATCAGCACACAAACGATGCTTATTATGGTCAAGTGGCTTTAGTTCTTGAACCAGTTGGATCTTGTATGGGTGTAGACTAAGATATGCACGCAAAATTTTCCATGTGGTGGATGCACAGAGTCCAACTTCTTGTGAACGTCGACGAATCGATAAATCTGGATCATTATTAACACTATGACTTCAGCAGCGATATTTTCTTCTGTACGTACAGTTGTTTGTCTTGTTGTTGTTGCATCGAGTAGAGAAAATGTCCGGAATCCATTGATCGTTCGACAAATAAGATGATCTGATGGACGATTATGTAAACCATAAATTTCACTAAGTGCTCTATAACTTTGGCGAATAAAACACTGATTTTGAAAATAAATTTCAACAATTTGTAAACGTTGTTGCCGCGTGAGTCTTTCCATGATAATTTGTCAATGCTTACTGAACGGAATTGTCAAAACAACATGACTTCTACCTTCTGTCAATTCACAGTTATCCCTATCGAAATTTCTATCACTCTAAGAAAAACACCCGATACAAGTCTGAGCAAAAAAAAAGTGATAACATGCACGTTTGCTCTAAGAACTTTCAGAATTCATTCAAAAAGGTTCCATAACGGGGATCGGGTTAAATTTGTCTAGTCGTTGAGTAAAATGTGTTTCTTAGGATCCTCACTACTGTCTGAAGCATACAAAATTTCCTTATCAATGAGTTATCGCTAGTTTCATCAAGCATTAATCCCAAGTTACCACTCTCGAATTTGCATCATTCAAACTAAAAGCCTTCCTTTGTTTTTGCGCAAATAATATCATGTTTGTGCATTGTTTCCCTCTATTGAAATATCGCCATGGAACAGGATTGACCGAGTATTAAAACAAACAGAAATTATTCACCCTGCGGAACATTGAACCGAAAAACTCATTTCGCTTCCGCACTTCATGATGAAGGTTTGAGGAAGAAAAATAAAGATCTGATGACTCAATATAATCAATACATTGCAAATATTTGTCCTAATATCGAGATTCTATATTTTCTCACAGCTTCTCTCTGCTCAAAATATGAACCTCTATGGTATAAAGAATCCGGACCATGCCTCTTCTTCTTTAGGTATATTCTGTGCACCAAAATAGAATAGGCCAAAGGTTTAGGTTTACTAGAAATATTCTCTTTTCTTTTTGGACTATTAGGTTTTGATAACAGATGTCGCTACTAGTTTATTATTGCATTGTTTCATCTGGCAATAGCTTAATTTTGAAGCGTCATCATTAGGCTTTCTCTTCAGTATCTGTCATTCCGCTGAAGTATCGGGTATTTTTAGAGTGATAGAACTTTCATAGGGATAGGTGAATTCTACCAGAATAGTTATTGGCTATTTGAGGAAGGCCTCTTTTCCAAGTGACTACCAAGCAGTCTCCACAGTCCACCCAGAGGTAGAAAGTGTGATAAGGATTACGCCATATCATCGCGCGTGGCGAGAACCCCTCCGAAATGATGAACCCACCAGCTTCCAGTTTGGGCCCCGACTCGAAAGCCAGAACCGTCTGGCTGGTAGCAGCGAAGCACTATCCAACCTCTACTGGCTCAGCAGGTCAGTACCCGAGTTGGTTTGAGACGCAACTCACCCGCCGGAGGGAATTCTTATCCATCCACCCGAACGCAGTCTCATAAACTAAGATAAACTCAAGATTGACGACTACAATTGATCCTGGTACGAGCACCGTCTAGCGGACTATACGTCCTGACCCACCGAACCCATGTGAAGTCATTTGATTGATTCTGGCGTCAAGCACTAATGGCGGAGCCATTTCGTCGAGATCCACAAACCCTAAATAGTTACGCACAGATCCAGGGGCCAGGACAGGCCGGTCGAACCGTCAAGTCCCGTTAAACCCCGAGTCGTTTCATGAGAATATCCCGAAAATGGGGGTCTGCGAACAGATAAATGAAATACCCCCCTAGTCCAGCATGCGGACTTTCAACCACTGCCCCCTCGAGTCCAACACCAAGTGGGGTGGCCAGGTGGTACAAGTAACACCTGAGGGCAAGTCCACCCCCCCGAGGTAACGCAGTATGCTACATAACGCACTCGGCCATTACACAGAATCCGGAGATTTATACTGCGATAGGGTAGAGTACGCCAGTTTTAAGGGAGAAGCCCTGTGCTGCGACAGACTCCCTTGTCACTGAGTTAATCAACCGGCTCAGCCCTCCATTTCACCTGAGTAAAACTAGGGCCCCATTCGGAGATCTTCCACCATACAGGTCCAGTGACTGGCGCGACATGGCATTATGTTAGACACCAAGACTTAACCCTCCAATTCGCCGGGACGAATTTAGGGTCCTAGTCAAGAGAGCGCCCCCATCACGTCAAGATCTAATGCCTGGGGGGCGCTTTCATAGGGATAACTGTAATTTGATAGAAGGTAGAAGCCATGTTGTTTCGACATTTCTGTTCAATAAGCATTGACAAATTTTCATGGAAAGACTCACGCCGCAACCACGTTTAAAGATTGTTGAAATTTATTTTCAAAATCAGTGTTCTATTCGCCAAACTTATAGAGCACTTCGTGAAATTCATGGTTCACGTAATCGTTTATCAGAGCAGCTTATTCGTCGAACTATCGATAGATTTGGACAACGTTTTCTGTACTCGATGCAACAAAAACAACAAAACAAAGAACTGTTCGTACAGAAGAAAGTATCGCTGCTGTAAGTCGTAGTGTTAATGATGATCCAGATTTGTCCATTCGTTGAAGTTCACAACAATTTGAACTCTGTGCATCCACCACATGGAAAATTTAACGTAAAGATCTTGGTCTACACCCATGATCCAACTGATTCAAGAACTAAAGCCACTTGACCATAATAAGCGTCGTCTGTTTGCTGATTAGGCCCTAGAACAGCTTGAAGCAAAATTGCCGTATGTTTAGTGAAAACAATCATTATCATATTATTTCGTGCAGATCAGCCGAATTAATTTATGTGAATATGAATGTGCCAATTATGAGCATTACGGCATTTATGGTCTGATTTGAGCCTGAGGAAAGTTTTTTCTGCTTGAAAATATCGAGAATACATTTCTTTCTCTCTTCATTAGCTCGCAAAGGTATGCCTTATATATTCCATACTCTAGATGGCGCTAGTGTATGATTAATTCCTTAATGTCTCTGTTAGTGAACACAGATACTTGACAGATTTGTAGTCATTGGCATAAATTGTACTAATGAAAACCAACCAAGTTGACAATTTGTCCCTGCGATCAACAAAATTGATCGAATTTGTTTGAGTATGGAATTGTTAAATAGATGTATGTTACACTATCTCGATTTGTAGAACTTTCTGTTACTATAGCTCACAATCCTTATTAATGATCTGTACCGAATACAGATCAGTCGAATTAATTTATTCGCTTATGAGAATTTTTTGAGATATTTTTTGAATTGTTAGAGAATAAATCTGCCCAATATTTTGAATATTTATGAAACTATTGCCGATTATTTTATCGGGTGTTTTTTTAACAGAGATAGAATTTTCGATAGGGATAACTGCGATTTGACAGAAGGTAGGAGCCATGTTGTTTTGACATTTCTGTTCAGTAAGCATTGACAGATTATCATGGAAAGACTCACGCCGCAACAACGTTTACAAATTGTTGAAATGTATTTTCAAAATCAGTGGACTAAGTGCATTCACCACATGGAAAATTTTGCGTGAAGATCTTGGTCTACACCAATACAAGATCCAACTGGTTCAAGAACTAAAGCCACTTGACCATAAGAAGAGTCGTTTGTTTGCTGATTGGACCCTAGAACAGCTTGAAGTTGATCCACTTTTTTGTCGTAAAATTGTGTTTAGTGATGAAGATCATTTCTGGTTGAACGGCTATGTAAATAAGCAAAATTGCCGTATATGGAGTGAAAACAATCCCCAGGAAGTTCTGCAGGTTTCACTGCATCCAGAACAGAAGTGTTTTGGTTCCAACAAGATTGTGCTACACCTCATGCTGCTACCGTAACAATTGATTTATTGAAAGAGAGAATTGGTGATTTCGAGAAATGGTCCAATTAATTAGCCTCCAAGGTCAAGCGACATAGCTCCACTGGATTATTTTTTTGGGGTTATATCAAGTCATTGGTTTATGTCGATAAACCAAAAACAATAGACGCTTTGGAAACCAACATAATTCGTGTTACTCATGAAATAAGGCCTGAATTACTCGAAAAGGTGCTAAATTGGTCTGGTCGAATGCGGTCCCTCAGAGCTAGTCGTGGTGGACATATGCCGGAAATTATTTTTAAAACATAAATGTCATGAAATTATCTTCCAAATCAAAAAAAAATTAGATTCAATCTTAATTTAAATGTGTTTTATTTCAATTTAAAATTCTATCACACATATTGCATTGTCCCGATTCGAAGAACTTTTTGTTGACATAGCTCACACTCCTTATCAATAATGGTTAAGAATTGATGTTCTGAGACTTTAGTTTATTCTTGAATTGGATATGTCAGTTAGAATTATGATCAACTCCCAAATAGTAGAGGAGAGTAACCAAATATGGAATACCATTTTGATTTTTAGGCATAATTTGCACAAGTGTTATAAATAAAAAACTTTTTGTGATAATTATTAATAATTATATATTTGCACTTAAGTTTAAAACAATTTTAGCTTATATCCATTACTTTAAGGTATGATAAATTATAAAAAATTAAATAACGAGAAAGGTACCTATATATGGAATAGGTACCCCAAATATGGAATACTGTAAATACTATGAAAAATTAACCTTAACTTACATATATGAGACTCATTGAAAATTTTTAACTTTGGTATAATGTAGAAATTAACAAAATTATTTACAAAAATCACAAATCCAGGTATCAAATTCTGGTCCAGCGCAATCATAATGTGCCCAGAGCCCACACATGAGGCACTTGACCCATGTTTCCCCATGGGTATCATTAGAAAACAGCATGCCACAGAAAATACACTCCGAATCTTCAGAGTCTGGAGCTGTATAACCTATCAGAGCATCGGGTTCACTGTCTGTATCAAGCATCACCTCCTCATCATCTGCATCTGACTCAGGCTTAGACTTCCCTTTAGATTTTATATGTTTTGATTTCTTCTCATTCTGTTTTTTATTCTTGTTTTTTGCCAATTTATTTTCTTTTTCATCTTTTTTTTTTGCTTTTGTCTATAAGGTCATTCTTGTACGGTGACGACGTAATGACGGCTGCAACAGATGCCTTTCTTCCTCTATTAGAAGATTTCATTTTCTTCTTTGGTACTGGACTGATGTCATATGGAGACACTAATCCTAAATCACTGCGAGAAAGTCCGGAAGTTGAGGGTACAGGTTCAATATTCATGTCTTGTCTTGAATGCTTCCGTTAAAGGCATACAGTTATCAGATGTTCTTAAATTGGCCATCGATGGTCCTTCAGGTTGGTGACCTGATGGAACGTTGACCGTATTACCATCTTTAACTGCATCTTGCTGCGCAGCAAGATAGTCGACCTCGGTGAATATATTTTTATTCAATGGCCATAAGCCAGTTACTCGAAATCCATTTGTTGAAATCTCACCAGTTTGCACTTTTAAATACGCTCTGCCAAATAACTCAACAACATCATAAGGGCTTAGTGGTCGATTATTATCTCTAATCCACATGCGTATTTCCTCACTGTAATACGTTTTTAGTGGTCCCATAAACGTTTTGTCTAGTGGCTGGAGCTTGTGAGTTGTGTGAGGAGGTAAGGAGACAATTTCTACGTTGTTTTGCCTAGCAAGCTCTATCACGTCGATGTTTCGAGTGTGAGAAAAATGACCATCTAAGATAAGTAATACTTTCGATTCCGGAGTAGGGTTTGTATGTTTGATGAAATGTTTGAACCATTCAGTGAATATGTTCATTTGAATCCATCCGGATGGATGTGCAACGCCAACAGAGCCTGGGGGACAGCCTCTCATCAGCTGATCACTCATATTCTTGCGTGGGAATATAATAAAGGGAGGCACAAAATGACCAGTGGCGTTCATGGCAACAACAATCGTCATTAATGAACCCCTTTCCGCTGAGGTAAGTGAAGCTATCTGCCGTTTTCCTCTATGCCCAATCACTTGGGGTATCTTGCTTTGTACTACAGTAAGCCCAGATTCATCTACGTTGTATATACGACTTGGACCATAGTTTCCTTGAGCATAGACGCCTTCGAGGAGATCAAAAAATGAGTCTACTTTTTCCTTGCTGAATCCAAAAGCTCTAGCAAAAGACGTGCCAGTTGGTCTTCTCACTGATAGCTTATCCTTATGGCGTTTTAGAAATAATTTAAGCCATTTTTGCCAGCCATACCAGTCTCACCAAATGGATTTTTCAACTGATTACGTCTAGCTAACATGTACGCCATTCTTCGAACATCGTTTCTCGTCAAGCCATGAAATTTGCTCTCCATCGACAAAATGTAGTCTACTAAAAGATTTTCAAGGGTTGTCCCTAAGACAGTTTTCCTTCCGAGTGTAGTAGCTGCGGCTTCTTCTGGAGAAAATTCACTTTTCTGGCATAATCTAAACAAGGTAGATCTTGGCACATTAAAATGTTTTGCAGCTCTTAAATAACCCATTTTTTTCTCCTTTACTAATTTTATGGCTTCCGCCATAAGCTCCGTATTCCATGCTTTTCGCTTTGAGTTCACGCCGGCCATTCTGATAAAACAAAAAAAAAAATTAACAATGTCATCAAATCAGCTGATGGATATGGTATCCAATTATGGAATAGTTCATAATTAGATACCGCGATCTGTCCATATTTGGATTTTCCAACGGTTTCAAACTGACATTTAAATTTTTATATTTAAGAAAGTAATACCATCTAATACCGCTAAAACATACAAAAGAACATCTAAACTGTCTCTAAAAACTATAAAAACAATACTATGTGAACTTTCTGGACGAAAAATAATTATTTTTTACATACCTTAGAAAGTTATGTGGGAGCGACAAAACAAAACACTCTCTCATCGATGACAGGACTCCCTCGACTGACTTGCCACGGCTTGTATGCGTGAACGGGAGCAGAATGAGACGGAAGATCACTTTTATTGCGTGTGTGACTTTGCACTTGAGAGAAATGTAGGTATTCCATATTAAGAACCTATTCCATATTTGGTTACTTTCCTCTAACGTTCGAGGGTTCAATATTTGTTTGTTTCTACCATGCCCTCTTGGCATAAAAAGCGAGAGTGATGAGCAAAATTTATATCCACAATGATCATCCATCAAATCCTGTTTACGAGCAATCTCGAAAAAATCACTGAATACTTTATGAAGTGAAAGATGCCATTTTCCACCATAAAAACCACTAGTTAGTAAAATTACAGTAAACGTTCCCAATAAAACTTTTATGCCCGACCGTAAACCTTGTTCACTCGGGTAATCCTACAATAATAAAAAAAGATTTTCTTGTCTGCCATCACCGCATAAATAAGCAAGCACTTCGAACGTCTGCAAGAGACGAAGTCTGAGGTTTGGGAGAAACAAAGGAGGAAATAAAAGTTGGATTCGTGTGCGACTGTCATGAATAATACATGATGTCCTGAGAGTACTAGCCTGTCATTCGGAAAATCTCATTTATTCAATAACTTTTTTGAAACGGTCAAAGTGCCCGTATGGGGTATATTGTAGTCGTATTTTGGAGAGATAAGCCAGCGACGGAATATAAGAGGATTTGGGATAGATAGGTGTATATTGCATGGGGGGAAAGTTTAGGCCTTTTCAGGTGATATTAAAGTTTCTGATATTCGTCCTCAGATGTGAGGTTTTATACTCTGGAATATGTATTTGACCCGGTTATACCCGACGTATGAGACCCGATGTGTTCCCAAACGACACAACTTTTATCTCACAAACAACAGATTTATGTTGGTTGAACTCAGACAAAGGGCCATCTATCGATTTCGAAAAATATGTTGCAAGGACATGGATATTATTTTAAAATGTGAAACGATGAAAGGGTCGTCTGATTCTTAGAGAGGATTTGAATTATATAAAAATGAGAGTATATCTATTGAGTTTGTACTCGACAAAGATTAGTGTTCAAATGTAACTATATAGTCCGTCTAGAAAGTATCCGGAAAAAGCAAAGCTCAATTGTATTTTCAAAATTTGGATATCAAAACAGATTTAATGTGTCAGTCTTCTACAATTTTAATTTCGAAAGAATTTTTATTCAAAAAACTTTTACAATTAAATTAATGTGTATACATTCTGTCAAGAAAGTACCGGGAATTATTTTTTTCCTAGGTTGGTACCACTGTCCTTAATTACTATGCCAAGCTTGAGCGGGATCTGTCAAGTCAGTCGATGTCAGAGTGCGTGCCGATTTTTACTATGGGTGATTACGTTGAGCAAAAAATTTGTTTAAAGTTTTGTGTTGCAAATTAATTTTCGTGTGCCGATGCATTGAAAATGTTGCAAAAGGCCTTTGGTGATAATGCTCTATCGAAAACTCGTGCATATCAGTGATACAGAGCCTTCAAGGACGGTCGTGAAGTGGTCGCCCATCGACGGCTTCGATCGAAGATAACGTCGATAAAATTAAGGAAAGGGTGCTGGAAAACCGTCGTACCAGCTTGAGAGAGATAGCACATGATCTTAAGATATCCCACGAGTCCGCACGTACGATTTTGATTGATATTTTGGGCATGAGAAAGGTGGCCGCACGACTCGTACCGAAAGACCTGAATTTTCTTCAAAAACGTCATCGCGAACAGGTTGTTTCAGACATGCTGGATCGCTGTAATTCCGATTCTACATTCATGGAACGCATTATAACTGGTGATGAGACCTGGGTCTACGAGTACGTTATGCAAACAAGCCAGCAATCATCGGAATGGGTGGCAAAAAATGAGCCGATACCGAAAAAACCACGCCAAAGCCGCTCGAAAATGAAGGTGATGCTCATCCGTGGCGTGGTGCACTACGAATTCGTTCCAGAGGGTCAGACGGTAACCTAGGCGTTATGAAACGTTTGCGTGAGCGTATCCGTAAGAAGCGGCCAAATTTGTGGGCGAACAACTCATGGATTTTGCATGACGATAACGCGCCTTCTCACCGAGCTACGATTGTGACTGACTTTCTCGCCAAAAACTCAACAAACGTGCTTCAGCAACCACCGCATTCGCCGGATTTGGCTCCCTGCGACTTTTTCCTCTTTCCAAAACTAAAATTGCCCCTTCGTGGCACCCGTTTTGATTCGATTGAAGCCATAAAACAAAATTCGGCGCGAGAGCTAAAGTCCATCCCGGAAAGCGCCTATAAAAAATGTTTCTATAATTGGAAGTGCCGTTGGCATAGATGTATTGGAGCAAATGCAGCCTATTTTGAAGGCAACCCAATAAATTTTGACGATTAAATGTAAAAATGTTGTTTTAATTGAAAATTCCCGGTACTTTCTTGATAGAGTAGTATATTGTAGAAGTTAGAATATATAATTCTGAATTTAAAGTTGAAGCTCTCGGAGGGATGCGAGTGTTGAGAGGGAGCTTCCACCTCTTAATTCGGGAGACGGCGTTTCGTTCGGAGTCTGCGCATCTGAAACTCATTAGACAGGCATGATGTGCAGCTCTGCCTGTGACGCCAGATACCATGTACTCAGCTTGGAACGGTGTATGCCTTGCCCTATTTGAACTCGGCGGGGACGGTTAGTCATTAATCTTTAGACTGGTCGAGTCCTCTATTGATACGCAGGTCAAGCTGGAACAGAGCAAGTCAGGTTTCTAGACGAGGAGCGAAGAAGTTGTTCGCTACAAAGTTATTTAAACTTACTTCTATCAAGTATTGACTTACACTCAAATTATTTTTTTTAAATGAGAATACATACCAACGATAAAATCGGCGTTAACATACTTGTCAGAAAAATATTTCGCCTAAAACTCACATCCATAGTAAACCCAGCCTTAGAGTGTATATCAATAACATCAAACATAATGATGACATGAATCTTACACAAATAAACCGTCCCAAATCATCACTTAACGCCTAGCACAGACTACATTAACCACTCCAAACACCCCGTAAGGCCACTCCTTACAGCCCTTATTCGTGTGGGTAACCGCCTGTTTTCTCTCATCAGACAAGGATGAAGCAACGGGAAATACATGAGTGGGCCCCATTGAATCACCTCAGGACATAAATCGCTTCATATAAAAATTTATACCGCCACTTAAAATTAATAGAGCCCAATTATCCTTCTCTTTATTTGGATCCCACATCCCGAGGGAGCGGGCACTTATCAGAAGTAGCAAAAAGCCCCTGTTTCCGTTATAAATGGAAACAAAAAGGACTTCGAATTTCTGCCGGCGCGGATTTTCGGACGTGGCAAAGGTAGTTTCGCTTCTTTTCTGAAGTTTTCAGATGTTGGCTAAATCGAGTCGTTTGGAAAAGTTGGTATACATGCACTAACGTTGCACTGTTATTAAGGGACTCGTTATATATTTTTTTAATAAGTTTAGTTTTTCCTCCCGTTGGCTATTCGAATATAAACTTTTAGCAGTATTGTCTGGGCGTTGAGCGGTTAACTGGATCTTAACATGGAAGCTTCACGTCAGTGATAGCTTGTGAGTTTTCACACAATTGAGGTCGATAGAATGAGAACGGTTTGGATAATAAAGGTATTATTTTTAATAAAAAAAATGAATAAAAACAATTTTGTTTTATAATCTTTATTATTACTCAAACGAACCATTCTTTACAATTATTTTTCAAAGATATTAGAAGTACAAATAAGTTTCCGCCGTTTTTTAACACAAATTAAATATTTATTATAGAAGATCGGTAATATAAATTCATTTAAAATATTGCCCATCACTTGCAACCACTTTTTCCCATCTCTCAGGCAGCATTCGAATCCCACGTCTGAAGATCTCCTTGTGTTTTGAGGCTTTCCACGAATCAACCCAATTTTTGGTATCCTCATAAGATGTGAACCGCTCCGCCGTCAGAGCATGTGCCATGGAGCGGAACAGGTGATAATCGGACGGTGCAATGTCTGGTGAATACGGCGGGTGGGGTAACACTTCCCAATCAAGTGTTTCCAAGTACTTTTTCACGGGAGCCGCAACATGTGGACGAGCATTGTCATGCAGAAGAATAATTTTTTCGTGTCTAGAATAGTATTGAGGGCGTTTTTTCTTCAGAGCTCGGCTCAATCTCAACAATTGTGTTCGATAGACGGCTCCAGTAATTGTTTCGCTCGGATTAAGCAACTCATAATACACTACACCTAGCTGATCCCACCAAATACACAGCATAAGTTTTTTTCCGTGAATATTCGGTTTTGTTGTTGAGGTTGACGCATGGCCAGGTAATCCCCATGATTTTCTTCTTTTTGGATTGTCATAATGTATCCACTTCTCATCGCCAGTTACGATACGATGTAAAAAACCCTTTTTTATGTCTAGCTAGCAGCATTTCACTTAAGCATAATCGGCGTTCAATATCTCTCGGCTTTAATTCGTACGGAACCCAATTTCCTTGTTTATCATTCGTAATGATTTTAAACGATGTGAGACTGCTTGCTGAGTGACTTCTAATGTTAGAGCAAGTTCTTTTTGCGTTTGAGATGAATCTTCTTCCAATAATTCCTCCAATTCCGCATCCTCGTAAATTTTTGGTCTTCCACTGCGATCTTTGTCTTCTACGTCGAAATCACCGTTTTTAAAATTTTGAAACCACTCTCGACACGTTCTCTCACTCAAAGCACCCTCACCATATGTTTCTACTAGCAATTGATGCGCCTCAGCAGCAGATTTCTTTGAATTAAAGAAGTAAAATAATATTTCCCGCAAATGACGCTTACTTGGCTCAAATTTTGTTATTTTCAACTTATAAAAATTATATTTTACCAATATCAAATCAATGATATTAATAGGTTATGTTGTTCTTGAATGTCCAAACTATTTTTTAAGCCGGTTATCATCTGCGAAAGCTAACCGAAACTCCGTGCCGCGCCATCTACAATAAAACGGCGGAAACTTATTTGTAATCCTAATAATTTCTTTCGAATGTTACAAATTCCAATCTGAAGTTCCAATTTTCAATTACTCGTCTGAGTATTTCTAGTGGTATCTGGCCATCAACACAAGTAATATTGGCATCCAATGCCTCAATTGTCGCCGGCTTATCCATATGGACTTTGGGCATTACATAGCCCCAAAGGAAAAAATCGAGAGGTGTGATATCATACGATCTAGCCGGCCTATTCGTTGGTCCAAAGCGTGAGATGATTCGTTCGCTGAATCGCTGTGGCGCCATCTAGTCGAAACCAAATTTCGTCGCGACCACAGGTTTCAATTTCTGGTATCGTATAGTCAGTTATAGTTGCGCGATAACCGTCACTATTCATAATAACATTCCCGCTGGCTTCTGTTTTGAAGAAATATGGACCGATTATTCAACCGGTTCGTAAAACACCCCAAACAGTTATTTTTTCTGTATTCAATTTCAGCTCTTGAACGTCTTCGAGTTGTTCATCACCCCAACTACGCGCATTTTATTTATTCAGGAATCTATTAAGCCAAAAATGGGCCTCATCGGTGAACAAATTTTTTGTCGCCCAGCGACTAAAACGGAAATGATTCGGATGGTCGGTCGGCTTCAGTTCTTGCACTAATTGCATTTTGTAAGCGTTTAAAGAAAGATCCTTACGTAAAATACGCCAAGTTGTTGAATAGAACAGGTCGAGCTGTTGAGAACGGCGACGAATCGACACTTCACGGTCTTCGCGTACTCTCTTTTTCTTCACTAGGTGCTGGGTGTGGTTTATTTGCTCGAGTATTATTCAGTTATAAAAATTGGGTCTCAAACTTACCTGTTTTTTTCTAGTTACGACATTATTTCATAAATTGTATACCTGTTAACAATTAACAATATTTGACAAATAGTGTTGTCATACAATTTTGGCCATAACCGACTATCTGCACAACTTTTTTTATACATTACTTCCGTCTTAGAATGTTACAAAAAAGAAATATATTGAAAATATCAAAAATAATAAATTCCGGATACTTTCTAGACTAGACTTTCAATATATGAAACATGTGAGAAACCAAAGAATTCCAGAACAGTGTCCCAGGGAATTGAAATAACCTGGGAAAAGATCTACATTTCCATCTTCTCGTCTCGAATCGGGCTAGAGCTTGTCTTCATCAGTAAAAAAAATATATATGTCTCAAATCGGATAAGTTTATATCATAATCGGACAGTATGTCTCAAATCAGGTAAATATATGATTTTTTTTATTCAAATTTTTGCTGTTTACTCAAAATCAATATATTGTGTCTTCATTCAAGATGACGGGATAGTATTCTTTTCAACTGTGATTTATGAAGTTATTAATAATCATTGTTGTTTCACTATTCAGCCAGGATTTAATTGGTTTTTGATCGTCTTTATATTTTTTATATTTCTCAGAAACCCAAAGAAAATAATCCAGTGGAGTTATGTCGCATGATCTTGGAGGCCAATTAATTGGACCATTTCTCGAAATAATGTTATTGCCATATCTTTCTTTCAATAAATCAATTGTTACGATAGCAGCATGAGGTGTAGCACCATCTTGTTGGGACCAAAACACTTCTGGGTCGATATTATTCAAATTTTGAGACAAATACTCTTTGATTAACGATCTGTAACGAGCACCATTCACTGTAACATTAGCCCCAGAATCGTTTTTAAAGAAATATGGACCGATGTTGCCTCCAGCGTGTAATGCACACCATACAGTGCATTTTTCAGGATCCAGTGGAACCTGCAGAACTTCTTGAGGAGTGTTTTTACTCCATATATGGCAATTTTGCTTGTTTACATAGCCGTTCAACCAGAAATGAGCTTCATCACTAACCAAAATCTTACGATAAAAAAGTGGATCAACTTCAAGCTGTTCTAGGGCTCGATCAGCAAACAAACGACACTTATTATGGTCAAGTGGCTTTAGTTCTTGAACCAGTTGGATCTTGTATAGGTGTAGACCAAGATCCAAAGAGTCCAAATTGTTGTGAACGTCGGTGAATAGGCAAATCTAGATCATCATTAACTCTATGACTTACAGCAGCGATATTTTCTTCTGTACGTACAGTTCTTGATCTTGTTGTTGTTGTTGCATCGAGTAGAGAAAATGTTGTCCGAATTCAATTGATAGCTCGACGAATAAGCTGCTCTGGTGGATGATTATGTAAGCCATAATCGAAGTGCTCTATAAGTTTGGCGAATAGAACACTGATATTGAAAATGAATTTCAACAATTTGCAAACGTTGTTGTGGCGTGAGTCTTCCCATGATAATTTGTCAATGGTTACTGAACAGAAATGTCAAAACACAGATATTCCTATCGAAAGTTCCTACAGCCCAAAAAACCCGATATTACCTCCTCAAATTACCTGGAACAAATCAATTAACATATCGAGGAATCAACGGTAATTTCATGATCGACAGATAATGGAATTTCGACTACATCAGTCGGATTTTTTCCAAACAGACCCAGCGAAATTTCCCTTCATTTTCCACGAGCGCGCAAGACCAAACGGCGCAAGTTCTGTTATTTCAGGAGCAGCATTTCAAATCTTCAAATGGGGCAGCTCTTAGTATCGCGCCCCGCATCATGGAGAAAGGTCATGGCTGAGTTTTCTCCGATGAGGCACGTGGCAAAAATTTCCCGAGAATGTTGGTCGAGAAAACTTCGGCCCGAAACGTCCGAGCATCGAAAAACTTCCGTTATGATCTGTGATCACCGCCTACAGCCTCCCTCTTGGTTGTGCGATGATGATATTGAGGCGGAAAAGTGCTGATTAAGTGAATAATTTCATGAGATGTGCGCCGGTTCGAAGATGTGGGAAAAAGTTTCAGTGGCAGAATTTTAAATTGGAAATTATTCACAAGGTTAGTTTCTCCGAGAGTTTCTTGGTTTACTCATGGATTTAGGAGTTTGTTTTGAGTTTATTCTGCAGGCAGGAAGGTTACCCTCCTCGACCTCTTTTTATCCTCGAGTTCGAGATAATTTCCGGAATGTTCGAAGTTTTTGTTGGCGGAGGCCCATGGCGAACTTTTTTTATCTGTTTCGGAGATGAAGGGAAATATCAATAAAAAGTTTTATTCTCTTCAAAATGTATTATAACTTAAATATATCCACAGTAATATTTCGTAAGAATGTTATCTATATTCAAACAGGTATAATTTTCAAATGGAAAATTTTAGTTGAGCTCTATATTCGAATGAAAACGAATCATTCTGAAATTTCTCCAGGACTACAGTATATCGATTTTTTATGATACTGTCGTAGAAGTGACTCAAAGAAGAAGATTCAACTAATAAGATAATAGCTGGATTAATTCTCCGGAACTTCTACAGATTTTAATCTGAATAAATCTCTTGAAAACATTTGGAATGAAATTTTAAACATGCCCTAGGAAACACTATCACTTCCTAGACATACCGGGTGTAAAAACAAAGTTTCAATATTTTGGGAGCTAATTCTAGACCTTAAAATGAGTGAAAAGTTTCATATAAACATAGATCCGCAAAACAGCGGTTTTGGAGCTATAAGCGTCTTCTGGTTTTCAAAATATGTGTTTTTTTAGAGTGATAGAATTTTCGATAGGGTTAACTGTGATTTGACAGAGGGTAAAAGCCATGTTGTTTTGACATTTCTGTTCAGTAAGCATTGACAAATTATCATGGAAAGACTCACGCCGCAACAACGTTTACAAATTGTTGAAATTCATTTTCAAAATCAGTGTTCTATTCGCCAAACTTATAGAGCACTTCGTGAAATTTATGGTTTACATAATCGTCCATCGATAGATTCGGACAACATTTTCTCTACTCGATGCAACAACAGCAAGACAAAGAACTGTACGTACAGAAGAAAATATCGCGTCTGTAAGTCATAGTGTTAATGATGATCCACATTTGTAAATTCGTCGACGTTCACAACAAGTTGGAGTCTGTGCATCCACCATATGGAAAATTTTGCGTATAGATCTTGGTCTACACCCATACAAGATCCAACTGGTTGAAGAACTGAAGCCAGTTGACCATAGAAAGCTTCGTTTGTTTGCTGAATGGACCCTAGAACAGCTTGAAGTTGATCCACCTTTTAATCGTAAAATTGTGTTTAGTGATGAAGCTCATTTCTGGTTGAACGACTATGTAAACAAGCAAAATTGCCGTATATGGAGTGAAAACAATCCTCAAAAAGTTCTGCAGGTTCCATTGCATCTTGAAAAATGCACTGTATGGTGTGCTTTACACGCTGGAGGCATCATCGGTCCATATTTCTTCAAAAACGATGCTAGAGCTAATGTTACAGAAAATGGTTCTCGTTACAGATCGAGTAACAATGATTATTTGTTCCAAATTTAAATGGTATCGACCCAGAAGTGTTTTGCTTCCAACAAGATGGTGCTACACCTAATGCTGCTACCGTAACAAGTGATTTATTGAAAGAAGAATTTGGCGATCACATTATTTCGAGAAATGGTACAATTAATTGGCCTCCAAGATCATGCGACATAACTCCACCGGATTATTCTCTTTGGGTTATATCAAGTCATTGGTTTATGCTGATGAATCAGAAACAATAGACGCTTTGGAAGCCAACATAACTCGTGTTATTGATGAAATAAGACCTGAATTACTAGAGAAGGTGGTCCAAGATTGGTCCGGTCGAATGTTGTTTCTCAGAGCTAGTAGTGGTGGACACATGCCGAACATTATTTTTAAAACATAAAAGACATAAAATTCAGTCACAATTAAAAAAAATTTGGCTTTAATATTAATTTAAATAGGTTTTATTTCAATTTAAAGTCTATCACTCCAAAAAAAAACATCCGATAGTTGCACAATCAAATAGGATAAGATATTTTTGACTTCTAGTGTTTAACAGAAGATGTTGCATATAAACACCGTCCATTTCAATGCAGGAAGTACAAAGTCGCTTGAAGGAATTACGTACTCTTTCGAAAAGACCTGGTTGTGTTCGGATCGATTAACAGGATAGTTCGATCCGATATTGCAATTCTTCGATGTTATTCGTTGCATACAGCTAAACTTTTCAAATAATCACAAATACCAAAGTCCAAAGGATTCAAATCGGGAGATCTAGCGGTCCATGGCACTGGGCCTCCTCTTCCTATCCATCTTCTGGGAAATGTTTGATCTAAATGTTCCCTAACAGCAAGTGTTCCCTAAGAGCAAGTGTTCCCTAAGAGCAAGTGTGGGGGCGCTCCTTCTTGCATAAGCCAAATATTCATCCACTTGTTGAAAGCTACCAGTTCTAGAAAACCGGGCAAGGTATTTCGAACAAAGTTAAGGTATACGGTTCCTGTTAAATTCCGTGGTAAAACTACGGGTCCTAACAAACGATATCCTAAAATACCTAGCCAGATATTTATACTGAAACGCTGTTGATGCCTGGGTTCATGAATAGTGTGTGAATTTTCATCCGCCCAATATTGCTATCGTGAAAGTTAAAAATTCCATCTTTGATAAAGCCGGCTTCATCAGTGAAAAGAATATTAGAAGTAAAATATGGATGTTCAGCAATCTTTGTTAAAACCCATTGTCAGAATGTCCTTCTGGCTTGATGATCAGGAGGATTAAGAGCTTGCACGTGCTGAATATGCAATGGATAGAGAAGTTGTTGATGAATAGTTCTCCAGACAAGGCGGCCATATATTCCTAATTCCGCTGAAATTCTTCTTACACATGTACCAGGATTTTCAGTCACAATATTTAAAATTTGCTCTTCAACTTCTGGAGTACTTACAGATCTTGAACGTCCAATATCACGAGCGGTTTTTTCAGGAACCAGTTTCCCTTAATCGTCTAAAAACTTGACTGAATGTCACATGAGAAGGAAGTTGACGATCTGCATAAAGGCAAGGTGCATCAGTACCACTTCTGTTGGCACGGCCATACATGAAAACCATATCACTCATTTCAATATTAGAATAAGGCATTTCAACTTCGGGAATAATAACATTTTCTTAACAACAAAGTCAAAGAAAGTAAACAACTCGAATCGGATGCAAAATACTCAATAAAAGTACGTAAATGTCATATGAAAGCCGAATGTTTGATGCCAGCTGTGATTTTTTTTAATGAACCGACTAAAAATTATTTTAATTATGAGTTCAGGAAACAAGACATCTGAAAGATGAAAATTAATGGAATATCGTATTTGTTTGCGCTAGTAGTTAATTAGAAAACCGAAAATCGCTTATATCTCCAAAACGGCTCATGTTTATATGAAATTGTTTACTGATTTTGAGGTCTATAATCAGCTCCCAAAATATTGAAACTTTGTTTTTCAACACCTGGTATATTGTCAACACATGTGGTAGTAATTAACTGATACATTATCGAAAGAAACATAAGGTATTGACTAAATTATTTGAATTCCTCATCTAAGATAAATTGTTTCGAGTAGATATTGAGGAATAACAAGTTCAATCGCCAAAAAATATTCCACATTGAATTCAAAAACGTTTTTTTTATTTTCCTTTCTGAAAAATAGATATCATATTCTCCAGGAAAACAACCTGAAAATTTCCAACCCACGTTTGTTCAGTTTTTCAGTGAATGAAAATAGAATAATCAATAAAAAATATAGCATCTTCATCAAATATTCAGCGAAAAGGACTAATATTTAGATAATGCATGGCTTATGAAAAAATTAGGTTATTCCACAGAAATATTTAATGATAGAAGATATGACATTCACTCAGCATTAGAAAACTGCATTTGTAGTAACACAAAAAAATTTATCTCTTGTAGAAGATTTTTTAGATATTTTAAATATCAAACAGGGTAATTCTGTTACACCTCGCTACAAATTTTAATTTTATGAAATTTCTTGAAAATAAAAAAAAAATAAATTAATAAAATGTCCCTGAAACACTGTTTTTTTTAGTAGACATATAGAATTAACATTTATCGTACAACATTGAAAGGAGCGTAAAGGAATCTAAAAGATCATTGGTAAGGAGTATGGACTATGGTAATAGAAAGTTCTAGAAATCGAGACAGTGTAACAAACATCTGTATAACAATTATAAATTTAAACAAACTTGTTTGAGTTGTTTGAGCCAAACACTTCTGGGACCAAAACACTTCTGGGTCGGTACCATTTGAAAATTTAAAAATTAAAATTTTGAAACAAATAATCATTGATCATCACGGTAACATTAACTCCAGCATCGTGTTCAAAGAAATATGGACCGATAAACACAATTTTACGATAAAAAAGTGGATCAATTTCAAGCTGTTCTAGGGACCACTCAGAAAACAAACGACGCTTATTATGGTCAAGTGGCTTTAGTTCTTGAACCAGTTGGATCCTGTATGGGTGTAGACCAAGATCTTCATGCAAAATTTTCCATGTGGTGGATGCACAGAGTCCAACTTGTTGTGAATGTCGACGAATAGACAAATCTGAATCATCATTAACACTATGACTTACAGCAGCGATATTTTCTTCTGTACGTACAGTTCTTTGTATTGTTGTTGTTGTTGTTGCATCGAGCAGAGAAAATGTTGCCCGAAAAATAGTTCGACGAATAAGCTGCTCTGATGGACGCTTATGTAAACCATAAATTTCACGAAGTGCTCTATAAGTCTGGCGAATAGAACACTGATTTTGAAAATAAATGGCAACAATTTGTAAACACTTGATATTAAACACATTCTACTAACATGCATTATTCAGTTCATAGTCTCGGAAGTACGAATATGTAGAACGAAACTGCATCGTAATGATGAGTTAGGAACGTGCAAAAACAATTTGAATACGTGTGAGTTACTCGCGATCGATAATAAGACATTATTCGGCGTCATTTTCATTCACCACACCGACGGTGTTGAATAAAATCGGTCGAATTCTGTTATACGAAGAGATAAAGAAAGTTTTTCTAACTCGGTTTCCATTCTCCAACCCATTGTCATTTCGAACAAAAGCGATGAGCACAAACATGTAGTTTTCGCTTCCTTTTTGGTCGTAACTATACAGGAATTTTTTCCTGCAAACGCCAATTATTGTTGCGAGTCGCAATTCAAAACAACAGCCTATATTGGCATTTTTTTGATATTTACTCTATGAAATAGCACTGTTGATATGTTCTCTTGAGTTACCGGAGGGGGCTTCAAATACCATTATATTTGAACATAGTTCATCTAATTAACTCTTGTATTGGAAAATAAAACTCTATATTTTATCCAAGTTTCTCGATTTATGCAATAAGCATGTGATATACGACCGGTTTAAATTGTTACATCATGGTCGAAATTGAATAATCGATAGTCAATATTGATAATAATATAGGGTGATTCATTTAGAGGTACTTTTTGTGGAGGGGATTTAATTGCAAATTGCGCATGCCTCGTGTTAATTGAAGTGACATTTCTGTTCAGTATTGTTTGACAATTCACAATGGAAACACTTAGCCGGGCCTAAAAATTGTTTAACTTTATCACAAAAATGGGCGTTCTACGTGTATCGGGCGCTTAGAGCAACTTATGGTCCACAAAATCGGCTTACGAACGCACAATTAGCTCTACCATCCATAAGTTTGATACCCAATTTTCATTATTGGATAATACTGGACCAAATAGACCACACCCAGCACGTAGCGAAGAAAATATAGGGGCGGTAGCGGAGAGAGTACGCGAAGACCGTGAAGTGTCGATTCGTCGCCGTTCGCAACAGCTTGGCCTGTCATATTAAAAACGTGGCACATTTTAAGTAAGGATCATACATTTTCGTAATAAAGTTGAACAATTTGTAGATGCTATGCCGGGATAAGTGTTTCCATTATGAATTGTCAAACACTACTGAACAGAAATGGCACTTAAGTTAACACGAGGCATGTGCAAGCTGCAATTAAATCCCCACCACAAAAAGTACCTCTAAATGAAGCAATTACCCTTAATGTTTATTGATTCTTTGAGACATATTTAAAGATTTTCCAATAAGAGATTTCATTTTGATATTGAAAAAAACGAGGATATTTTAAAAGGTATCAATGAATGTTTATTTTGTTGTGAAGAGGAAGGTCACAGCCAAATGGCCGCCACGGCTACAGGTGGATTAGGATTAGGATTATCTAGAATCTGTTGAAATTTTCAAATTAGTTCACAATAACAATAATGTAAAAATAATGAATGACTGCACGGAGCTATGCAAATCGAAAATATTTGAGATATTTAAAAAGTACCATCTGTTTAAAACCTTTTTCAACGAACATAAAATGAATTAAATGAAAAGAAAACAAAAATTCAACTTTTGCCACTCATTCTTTAGAAAACAGTAATTCCTTTCGACAAAAGAAAATCTGAAGAAAATTTTACACGTAAATTTCAAAAGAAAAGGAACTTGATTATTGAAATTTTCAAATTCGTTCACATTAAAAATAATGTGAAAATTAATGAATGACTGAATGGAGCTTTGTAAATCCAAATATTTGAGATATACAACAAAATAATGTAAAAATAATGAATGACTGTACTGAGCTATGTAACCCCAAAAATTATTTGAGATATTTAAATGGGTAGCATCTGTTTAACAACCTTCTTTGTTGATTGCCGACATTCCGATATCTGTTAGAAGGCCCCTCTTTTTTAACACGGTTTTTTATCACGTTCCGCTTGTAAACCTCTGTACCACTATTAGGTGTTACCTAGAATCTATTGAAATATTCAAAATATTTATCACTTTTGTTTAAATACCACTGTACCACCGTTAGGTCCTCAGTTGTCTGATGATGGGATAGTTCATTTACCGAAACTCGAGTCACAAGAAAATATGTAATATCTCTTTTAATTGGTAGTAAAACATAGTAATTTCTACAATTTGTTTTAATTCACCTTTTGATATTATTTTAATTAATTAAAATTTTTTGATATCTGATCATATTGTTCTTTGACAATTTTATTATTTGGGATTGTGCATGTTGACTCAATTTCATGCATACACTGTATGTTCAATGATTTGTTTACATCATTAGCCTACAAAGAATGAGTGGCAAAAGTTGAATTTTTGTTTACTTTTCATTTAATTCATTTTATGTTCATTTAAAAAGGTTTTAAATAGATGTTACTTTTTGAATATCTCAAATATTTTCGATTTACATAGCTCCGTACAGTCATTCATTATTTTTTCATTATTGTTATTGTGAACTAATTTGAAAATTTCAACAGATTCTAGATAATCGAGTTTCTTCCCTTTAGATTCTACATGTAAAATTTTAAGATTATCTATTGTGGGAAAGGACTGACCGTTTTCTAGACAATGAGTGGCAAAAAAAGAATTTTGTTTATTTTTCCTGAAACTCATTTTATGTTCGTTGAACCTCGTCTTGAAGGAACGTCCTGTTCGTCCTATATATTTATTACTGCACGTAGAACAAGATAACTCATAAACTCCTGATTTGTGTATGTTTGGAGTAGGGTCCTTTGCGTTAAATAATACTGATGATTATTTTGTTTTGCGTTTTGAAGGCAATATTAACATCTGATTTTGAGAAACTATTGGCCATTTTTTGACTTATGTCTGATGCTGATGATGAGATTGTTCATTTTCCGAAACTCGAGTCACAAGAAAATGTGTAATATATATATATATTTGGTAGTAAAACATAGTAATTTCTAAAATTTGTTTTAATTTAAAATAGTGTTGAAAAAGACATCATAGAGTCGTTATGCAAATATCCACATTCCAAAGTTTCTAAGCTGTAATGAAATAATACTGCCAAACCTCCTCCTTTCAGGGGATCGAGTAAACGGATGCAAAAAATTTCAGGAGGATCTCTAAAATGCCATTGTTGAGTCATAAACGTTTCCCTCGATCTCAATTCCCTCAACAAAGTGGAAAAAACTAGGAGGAACTGCGGGATAGACATCATCAAAAACCTTCTTTTATGCAGCGTTTTTGTCGCTCGCTCCTTCAAGTGGAAACAACAATTGGGACTGAAAAACCGTCCGGCACTCCACAATAATAAGCCTGAACACATTAACGAGAGCAATATTTTTTCATGAGGCTCTTCGAGGGGTCCCGCAGTGGGAAATAACATATTTGAGTTGTTCACATGACTACATAATGGATGGCACTGGGGATAGGCTGCGAGTGAAAACCGCGTCGAGCGCTGGTCCTTCAAGTGCGGATTTCGCATTTACAGAATGAGATTTCTTGAAATGTTAATTTTTCCTGGAGGCTTTATTTTTACGAAGTGAGTTCGGGGGAGCTTGGTAGATAGAAATGAAAGGGGAATTATGAAAAGAATATGCGAGAGTTAGCGTCCTAAAGGATGCTGCTTTGGGAAAAGGAATGAAGGAACTTGGAGTGGATGCGAGATGTCCCAGTTGGGGATCAGTTCTTTCCCTGATTTAGTTCTAGGCGGTTTGTCTCGGAAGATTCGAGAACGAATTAATGTTGGAAAAATATTTGGCTAAGCTCGTTTGAGTTCATTGTAACATAAATTAATTTGGCTGATCTGTACCAAAAATCATTAATAAGGAGTATGAGCTATGGTACTAAAGGTTCTAGAAATCGAGACAAAGTAACATACATCTGCTGTATAACAATTCTATACTCAAACAAACTCGACAAGGTTTTGTATATCGCAGGGACAAATTCCAGACATGCACACGTTTCAAATCTGTCAAGTATCTATATTGGCTATGAACAGAGACTCCAAGATATTAAAAATACCATCTAGAGTATGCAAAATACATACACAGAGACTCTAAGATATTAATAATAAACTTAGGCCATCTAGAGTATGCAAAATACATACATACTTTTGCGAGTTAATTGAAGCAAAGATATGTATTATCGATATTTTCACGGTACCAACGTAGAATAAACTTTCCTCATGCTCAAAGCAGACCATGATTTGCCGCGATGCTCAAATATTAGCATATTCATATTAAAATAAATTAATTCGACTGAAACGTGCGCATGTCTGCATTTTGCCTCTGTGATCTACAAAGCTTCTCGAGTTGGTTTGAGTATAGAATTGTTATACAGATGTATGTTACGCTGTTTCGATTTCTAGAACTTTCTATTACCATAGTTCATACCTACGCCTTATTGATGATTTTTGGTAGAGATCAGCCGAATTAATTTATTTTAATTTGAATATGCTAACTTTTGAGCATTACGGCAAATTATGATCTGATTTGAGCATGAGGAAAGTTTATTCTGCGTTGGTAATGTGAAAATATCGAGAATACATTTCTTTACTTGAATTTACTCGCAAAGGTATGTCTTGTATGTATTTTGCATACTGTGGATGGCGTTAGTGTATTATTAATTTCTTAGAGTCTCTGTGTATGTATTTTTCATATTCTATATGGCGCTAGTGTATTATTAATATCTTGGAGTCTCTGTGTATAGCGAATATAGAGACTTGACAGATTTGGTGTCACGAGCATAAATTGCATTGACGAAAATCAATCAGTTTGAAACGTGCGCATGCCTGAAATTTGCCTCTGTGATCTACAAAACCTTGTCGAGTTTTTTGAGTAGAGAATTGTTATACAGATTAATGTTACACTGTCTCGATTTCTAGAACTTTCTATTACCATAGCTTCTTATTAATGAACTCATTGTCTTTAAAATTCAGTGATTTGGAGAATGAAGCTGAACATCTCTGATTTACTGGAACAAATATATATTATTCAGCACTGATTTCTGACTCAACAACGCCTTATGCCATTTGCTAGCAATATTTTCTAGCAAAATCAAATTGATTATTTTCCTCTAAATGGCAGTAAATCTCCAATTTTCACATCTTTCAGTATTTTTCACGTCTGGATAATGAGATGTATTTTTCACTTCTGGATAATTAGATGTATTTTTTCATTAATTGAAATAAAACTGATCATATCACGCCTCAATTTCCCACAGACTCAGTGTGCAAAGTACACTTTAACGAAGGGGGCAATCAAAAGAGAAATGAATCGCCGTCTAGCCTGGAATTTCAATCTATAGAAAATAAATTCAATATAAAAAGTGTTGAGCATTGACCAAAATTCGAATATATAGTCCGTCTAGAAAGTATCCGAAACGTAATATTTTTCATAATTTTGATATACTTCATTTTTGTAACATTCTTAGACAAAAGTAATGTATAAAATAGGTTATGCAGATAGTCGGCTATGGCCAAAGTTGCATGACAAAACTCTTTGTCAAATAGTGTTGATTGTCAACAGGTGTACAGCTTATGAAATAATGTCGCAACTAGGAAAAAAAGGTAGAATATTTTTATAGGAAAGGTTTTCGAAACATCAATAAATTAGTGCAATTGATTGAACTGGGAAAAAGTGCTGTATATGAGACAATGAGGAGGTTGAACAATGGCATGGATATGAGGCATATAGATAAGTTTCAGGAAGACCGCTTAAGATTAAAGGAAACAATTCAAACGCTTCATTGGCCAGAGGTCAACACAATCCACGCCTGGGGTTTCGCAAATTGGCTAACATATTTGGAAATCAACAAAATATAAAAGTATGTCCAGAAACCGTCCGTATGTCATTGAAAAGACAAGGCTACATTTCAATGAAACCAAAAAAATTCCCTATAATGACATCTTTACAAAAGGAACTAAGGATAGAATTTGGTCAACGTTTCCATGAAGATAATTTTAATATTGTCTCTATATCTGATGAAAGTTGTTTTCAAGTTGGTGGAAATCACTTAAAAATCCTATCATTACCGTTCAAATTTCCAATCAAATTAATGGTTTGGGGAGCAATTGTTGTTTGTATTTCTTGATTTAATTAAAAGACTTCATGGAAGTAGGTGTTTATTCAAAAACTGATTTGACAATAATAACGTATTAATTGAGATTCAGATTAAACTCGTGAAATCTGACTGCCTTGAGTGAATGTTCGACTTGTACTACTCTTCGTCCTTGTGGGTAGAAGGGCGGTCCTCTTCGGGCTTACTCGGTCGTACCGAACAGCAATATCTCGCGTGTATCTAGCGTGGTGCTAGGCACTTCTGTATATTTGATGGTACCATTAAAAGTGAAAAGTATTGTGGCATTCTAAACGATTTTCTACCTTAAACGGCGCATGCTTCATATACAGAGTAGTGGTGTTTTCAACAGAATAATGCAAGATGCCATTCTTCGGCTTCCACTCAAGCTTGGATGCAAGAACACCAAGTGTCAATCATTTCATGGTCAGCAGCTTCACCAGATCTTAGTCACATTGAGAACAATTGGGACTAATGAAGATTGAATTCGAATGAGCAGCGTCACGAAATGGAGATGATTTAATTCAGTCAGTTCTAGTGTGATCTAGTTTCAGGTGTACCATGACGTGTAGTCAAGTGTTTACAGTTAAATAGAGGTTGTATAAGTAAGATGAATATTTTCTTATAATTTTCTAATTCAAGAATTAAAAATATGTACTAAATAATTGCAATTGAGCTTCGTTTTTTCCAGATACTTTCAAGACGAACTTTGATCAAAACGGTATGTCCAAGTTGAACACCACTTGTATTCAATGCTTCTTCTGATGACGGATTCACTAACGCAGTTTAGCGATCGGATAGCAGACGACTTTACAAAACAAAATTCTCCAAGGAAAATTATACTAAATCTATATTAATGAATTAAACATGCGGAATAACATGAAAAATACTGAACTCTATTATCTTAGTGAAATTTCTACAAAATTCATACAGCGAAATGACCATCTCTATCGCGTCTCGTTTGTTTAAGATCTTGGTTACCCCTAAAGGCACGTGACAAAATATTCTGGCAATATTCCGGACAAAATGGAAAAAACATTTTTATATCCTAAGTCTCCCTGTATTTAGATTGTTCAGAAAACTAAAGCGACCTAGTAAGTTTTTAATCTTGTAATTTTGTTCAGTTCTGAAAGAATCATATAAAGATTGAAAATGAAATTCAAGTCGTACTTGATAACAGTCAACTTTTCTTGGAAACTTCTGCAATACATACATACATCGGCAAAAGTCTTGGCACCCTTAGGTTTCTCAAGAAATAAATAATCTATGTTCTGGAAATGGAATGAATATTTTCCTCTATTTCAATTGCTATATATTTGATAGAAAATCCTTGTTTGTTACTCTTTGCTTTATGCGGGATGAGATGAGATCTAAATTTATCAATTATTTATTTTTTTGCTCTCCCTAAGTAATCCTATACGTGCTCCATTGAATTCATGTCTGGTGAGTTTGCTGGCCATTTCGTTCCCTGGATATTGTTCTCTTGAAGAATGTTTTGATTCCTTCGTGTGCGGTGTGGTGAGGCGTTATGGTCCTGATGAATGAAATTATCCCCAAATTTGTTGCGCAGAGGAACAATGATTTGTTCAATGATGTTTTCTACGTAGATGGCACCAGTCATTGTTCGTTCAACGATAAGAAGAAGGGTACAGCAACCGAACATTATACTTCCCCAGCACATTATTGATCCGCCTTGAAAGGGTAAAACTTCCTGGGCGAAATTGAGTCGCTCTAGTTTGCCTGAACCTCTCCAAACCCTTTCTTGTCGACTATCATTTTGTAAACCGAATCGTGACTCGTCCGAAAAAAGTTCGTTGCGCCATTGTGGTGGAAGCCAGTCCAGGTGATAGCTGAGGTTCTCTCAAATGCCTTCTTGCTCTTAAATTTGAGGAAAGCAACCGTCTCCTTATGGTACTGGTTGAGACTATCCGTCTATAGGTCCTCAAAAAATTCGAAGGGCTGTTACAGATACAGTTTGATTCCTTCAAGTAAAATTTGCGATATAATGGTCTTCCCTTGCAGATGTTACTGTGGGTCGACCAGGCACCGGTCTCCGGGCAACGCTGCCGGTTTCCAGAAAAAGGGCCGCTATGTGCCGTGGAATATTCAAACTTTACGCAATCTGGTGGTTCGATAAAGCTTCTTGATGTAGGTTCATGCCTGGTCAAACTGAGAAATTTGATGTCCCGGCATTTTCCACTGAATATTCCCAATATTACAACTCTCGTTATTCCTTGAAAACTGATTAACTTCGAATACACCTGTTTTCTCCCGAACAAGAAAAATTTTTTGCTGCTTTATTGTTTTCATTAAAGTGATAAGATAGTGAAGATTCCACACACAAAAAATGGTTATGTTACATTCAACAGGTTGAGAGTTGATAGAGGGGCCAAGATTTTTGACGATGTGTGTATATTGAAAACTATATAATGAAATATCATGATATTAGGATTATTAATAAGTTGTTGCGGTTTTTGTTTCGAAAATTTGAGCTCTATTTTGAAGAATTGGTATTCCATTCAAAGTCGAAAGTATTATTTAAATATTTCAATATTAGCATTCTATATATTTAATTAAAAAAAATTATATTTTATAATTATAATTTCAGGAATTAAATTAAAATAATGTCATTTAAGTACCACTTATATCAAACGATATATTAAATAAACATTCATTATAAGACATCCAAATGATGTAACAAAATCCAATAAATAAAAATTCTTAACCAAAATCCTATAAATTAAATATTTTGAATGGACAAAATTTTGTTTCTGCTGATCAATCTTATGAAAACAAATATCTTTCAAAAATGTTTAACATAATCTTAAGAATTTCATCATAAATCTATCTTACTTAGAATATTCAATATTATTGAATATCTAACTAACTAACTTTCTATAAAGTCTCAAGATGTGTAAAAACATTACTGAAAAACAGGTTTTAAGAGAGACCTTGCTTCGTGAGTATTCAAATAATTCATATTCAATAAAATATAACATCCATCAACAACAAATATTTACTCACCCTCAAACAATTTAGAAAACTTCTGGTAAATGAATACTGAAAAATTTGAATGGTGTGTAATATTAACTACAAATAAATAATTCTGTGGTTTATCCTTGATCTAAAAGATTGGAAGACAATTTAACGGCCTCTGTTATAGCACAAGGACTATCTGTATAAAGAATGTTAAGGAAACGAAATAATTATATATCATGAATAAAATAACATAAATAGAGGTTAATACTTGATAGAAGGTATACTACTCTGTCAAGAAAGTACCGGGAATTTTCAATTAAAACAACATTTTTACATTTAATCGTCAAAATTTATTGGGTCGCCTTCAAAATAGGCTCCATTTGCTCCAATACATCTATGCCAACGGCACTTCCAATTATCGAAACATTGTTTATAGGCGCTTTCCGGGATGTACTTTAGCTCTCGCGCCGAATTTTGTTTTATGGCTTCAATCGACTCAAAACGGGTGCCACGAAGGGGCAATTTTAGTTTTGGGAAGAGAAAAAAGTCGCAGGGAACCAAATCCGGCGAATGCGGTGGTTGCTGAAGCACCTTTGTTTAGTTTTTGGCGAGAAAGTCAGTCACAATCGTAGCTCGTAGGCGCGTTATCGTCATGCAAAATCCATGAGTTGTTCGCCCACAAATTTGGCCGCTTCTTACGGATACGCTCACGCAAACGTTTCATAACGCCTAGGTAATACTCCTTGTTTACCGTCTGACCCTCTGGAACGAATTCGTAGTGCACCACGCCATGGATATCGAAGAAAACAATGAGCATCACCTTCATTTTCGAGCGGCTTTGGCGTGGTTTTTTCGGTTTCGGCTCATTTTTTGCCACCCATTCCGATGATTGCTGGCTTGTTTGCATATCGTACTCGTAGACCCAGGTCTCATCACCAGTTTTAATGCGTTCCATGAATGTAGAATCGGAATTACAGCGATCCAGCATGTCTGAAGCAACCTGTTCGCGATGACGTTTTTGAAGAAAATTCAGGTCTTTCGGTACGAGTCGTGCGGCCACCTTTCTCATGCCCAAAATATCAATCAAAATCGTACGTGCGGACTCGTGGGATATCTTAAGATCATGTGCTATCTCTCTCAAGCTGGTACGACGGTTTTCCAGCACCCTTTCCTTAATTTTATCGACGTTATCTTCGATCGAAGCCGTCGATGGGCGTCCACTTCACGACCGTCCTTGAAGGCTCTGTACCACTGATATGCACGAGTTTTCGATAGAGCATTATCACCAAAGGCCTTTTGCAACATTTTCAATGCATCGGCACACGAAAATTCATTTGCAACACAAAACTTTAAACAAATTCTTTGCTCAACGTAATCACCCATAGTAAAAATCGGCACACACTCTGACATCGACTGACTTTTATTTTTACCTGCCTCATTGTCCCGCCAGATTTAAATCGATAATTCCCTGTACTTTCTTGACAGAATGTATAAAATTATTTAAATATTTTAATATTAGCTTCTATATATTTAATTTCAAATAATTATATTTAATAATTATAACTTCAGGAATTAAATTAAAATAATGTCATATAAGTACCACTTATGTCAAACGACATATAATTTAATTTAATTCCTGAAGTTATAAATATTAAATATAATTTTTTGAAATCAAATAATATAATAATATTAAAATATTTAAATAATTTTATATACCTTCTATTAAGTATTAACCTCTATTTATGTCAAAAGTATTGTCCGTTGCTAGACACTATTTTTTTCCACATTTCTTGCACTTTACGGTTCCTATTGCAAAAAAAGGCGGCTATACATTTTTTGATTTCATCATAATTGGAGTGCTGGTCAGCCAGGCTATGTTGCATCAATCGCAGGAGATGGTAATCGGAAGGAGCAATATCTGGGCTGTATGGCGAGTGGGGTAGGTCTTCAAGGGGGAAGGTGTTGCCAAATGAAAAAATGGAATAATAAACGAGTAGCGACATCTGTTATCAAAACCGCACAAACTTATTTTTACGCCTAATAACACCCAGACAATGAAGCATCTGATCATATTGATCCTACTTATGTATGAGAAAAAGGAGAAGGAGATAAACCCCTAATACGACGATAAAGCGCAATCTAAACGTTGCCATCAATTTCCTCTAAGGGGAGAAACTCTGTCAGGATCTCAACCGCACACATCACGCTGTTAGTGGCGTAATTAAAACCGGTAAAGTGATCCTGGCCATCTTCACGTCCGCCACCGGTTTCCAAATGGGGGTCAGGACTTCCAATTTGAGCTGATTATTTATTGAAACATTTATTCTGTCCATTATCTATCCTGCAGCCATAATTGGCACCGGTAAGATAAAAGCTACTGTGGGCTTAACCACGAGATCAACGGCTGCAATTTTTCATTACCCCCTGGTCCAGAAAACGGGGGTGTGTCCGGTTGAATCGGATTAATTTTTCGTACCTGTCACTGGGAGCTTAGGGGGTGGAGTTTGGTTTGAAGGCCGGGAATGTTGGAGTATTCATTCGACATTTTTTCTGATATATTTGGTTATAAATAGTATGCGAAAATTAGAATTAGCGTAATCCGAGGAAAATAGAGAATCGATTTCACTGTTGTTCACTTGGGTTCACTGAATTCACTTCACAGTTTCACTAGACTTAGTTACAAGCAGCGTAAATATCATGACCGGAAAGTGATGTCGCCTTCCAAATTAAATTCAAACGAATAAATTATTAACAAATTTTCATTTTCAATCAATAATGTAATCACCTTCGTTATCAACAAACTTTTTTCATCTGGGATGCAAATTTTCAATGCGAGACTGATGAATATCAATTGGTTTTTGAGTGAAAAAGATATACTAACTTACAAAGAAACTGCAACAGCCAGAAAGAGCTGTTTGAATTTTAATTATTTTTGGTAAAACATAGGTAGAAGTAAATGATTGAAATTTGAAGAAAAAAACGAAGGGTTTCACAATTTTTTTTAATAAATTTGTTAATAATATGTTTGTTCACCGCGATTATCTATACACACCCCAATACGTCTTGGCATTGATGCAATAACATGGTCCATTTCTTCTTGAGGGATACTATCCCAAGCCACCTGTAGTTCATGTCTCAGAGCCGCCAAAGTCCGTGGGGGCTGGGTTAATTTCCAGGAATTCTACCCATGATGTCCCAAACATGCACTATGGGCGAAAATAGAGGGATATAGGCGGCCATGGAAAAAGATTCACATGGGTCGCTTCAAAAAAGTTTAAACTAACTCTGGCAACATGAAGTCAAGCATTATCTTGCTGAAATATTGAATTCATGAACCAGTTAAGGTAAGGGAGAACATATGGCTCCACTATTTCTTGAAGGTAACGCAGCGCTGTCATGTTACCTCGAATAAGGACTAAAGGTGACCTATTTGCATGTGCAATAGCACCCCATACCATAACACCTACTGTCCAGTGTACATGACGCTCAATATCAAGCTGAGGTTCACGTCTTTCTCCCCGACGTCGTCTAGCTTTTCTTCGGCTATCATGTGCACCCAAGGAGTATCGAGATTTATCAGAAAAGACGACCTGATGCCATTCCACTTTCCAATCTTGACGTTCTGTGCACCATTGTAATCGTTGCCGGCGATGCTCAACAGTCAGATGTAACAAGATGGGGTCGATAATGCTGCAGTCCCAAAGACATTATCCGGTGGTAAACCGTTCGGACAGTTACAGAATGGTCTTGTCCCCTAACGACTCATCAGCCAAACATCGAGTTGTAGCAAATCGGTCTCTAATAGCCATAAGTGTTAGACGTCGATCTTGAACTTCATTTGTGCCCCTTCGATGTCCGGTGCCTACTCTTCTTCGATTTTGGGCATTATCAAACCACGCTTGAAAACATCTCATAATAGTAGTTGGATTTCTGTTTGTACGGTTAGCGATTTCTCGAAATAACAACCCCGCCTCCCTTAGACCAATAATTCGACTTCTTTCAAATTCACTTAGCTGGCGATAAATTTCGCGTACACGTGCTCTGGGCATTTTAACAAAAACTAAACATCGACTTTGGATCTTCTCGAACAGCTGATTTGTTGTAAAATTTTAAAAAATTGCAAAAAACGACTACATATTTAAGTTACGAAAAATGTTTACATGAAAAGACCTTCACGATTTTCGATTAAAGATTGGTTCGCTAGATGCAATTAAGTTCTGCATTCAGAGTTTGTCCAGGTTTCAACCCTTCAAACTGAACAATTCCACGTATACTCCAAGCACACATAAGCACTATTTTGGAATGGCATCACAGTACTTCGTGGTGATTCATTTGGAGGTAGCCACCTCATTTTGCGTTTTGGATTATCATATAGGAACCATGTTTGGTCCCCAGTGATCAAACGACCAAAAAAAGGTTCTGTATAGTGCCGTTGGATCAATATGTTACATGTGATGGATCGGCTAGCTTTAGTTTCCCTGGACAGATTATGGGGGACCCAACACATGCTCAGCTTATTTGTCCATCCTGCTGCAAATGTTCTTGGATGGTTGACCAAAATTGGTTAAGGGTGCTTGAGAGTTCCTCGATTGTCTGTCATGAATTTGCTTCCACTCTGTCCTTAGCCTGTCGTTGTCTAATGTTGTTAGTCTTCCTGATCGATAGCAGTCAGAGAGATCAAAATTACCGGATCTGATCCTAGAAAACCATCTCTGGCATTAACGAACGTCCAATGCACTTGGATAAGCATCGCAATTGGTTCTGGTTGTAACCCTAGCGAAACTCAAAAAGCATATAATGGCGGATATGCTTTTCTGGTATTTGGCCCGAAATTACAAAAATAGTCTTATATTTGATTATTTAGAAGTGAACAAGTCACAATAAACTTAAAATGTCTTTGACATGAATTCGAAGTACACAATGAGCAGACAAATGACAATCAAATGTGCTCAAAACGACATTAGTTTCCGGTTGCCCTATTAGAAAACACATTCTCTTTCGGGTTATTTAGTTGTGGATTAAATTTGAGAAGTTAGAAATGAGTGCGAGGAAGAGTTCTGCTTTAAGTGCGTTATAAACTCTTATTGCGTTCTTCAACTCACTAAGGCGAAGATTTTTTCTTTATTTGCGCAGAGATTTTCAAACTGTCTTTGGGTTGCGTTAGTGAGAGAGGATTCAACTCGGATTGAGTTGTGGGGTTATGCGAAAGATCGTGCTTAAGCCGATAATCCTCAGACTACTGACGACCTGAAAACCAACATCAGTCAAGTAATTGGTGAGATATTGCCCGAAATATGCCGGCAAGTCATCTGAAAGTACCTCACAAGGAGTGTTTTATTTACGTTTACTTCCGGAAGCACAACATGGATAATCCTGTATAAAATCCTGTCTCTACTTCGAAAGCCTCATAGGATCTTTGTGCCAGCAGGAATCATTCGCGCGTTATTGTTCGGTTCACAGGATGACCTTCAGTGTTCGCTTGCTTTATTTGAGGACGTCATGAGACTTAGCGTGATGCTTGAACTCCGTTCCGCTACTGTAATTCGAATCGAGTATATATTTTCCTTATTCTCACTCGATTTGAGAACATTTAACGCGTTGGAAAATGTGGTGAGAAGTAGTAGATGCGATTAGACTATTTTTCTTACCAGTTGTTTTTGTTCGGGGTTTTTATTTATACTGTTTCTTTGCAACCCAGTAGGACTCTTCTGATTAAATATATTCAGATTCATTCAACAGAAATATAATCATCGTCAAAAGTTTTGGCCCCCTAACAACTCTCAACTTGTTGAATGTAACATGACAATTTTTTATGTGTGGAATCTTCACTATTTTATCGTTTAAATGAGAACAAAATACTTCAATAGTTCAAGACGAGAGTAAACTGGACGTAACTTTCCGTTCGAGACACCAACTAGGTGACAGTTTTCTGCCGGTCAAAAAAAAATGGAGGCAATTCATCTTTCAGGCATTTATGAGTAATTCATAGCGTGAACTCTCTTACGTCATTGCGAACCATCAATGAAGAAAGATAATTCCTAAAATCAAAGGAAATAAATAGGAAAATTGGTTTCTTAAGTGAGTGTTCGAAACCTACCCTTAATTCTAGTGAATTCATTCCAGACTAGGGTTTCTAACAAAAAATACCTACCTTTACGTCGATCAGTGAACTCATATCCCCATTCTCTCGCAATTTTCTCTCTTCCTCCTAATCACAAATAACATACATTTTGCTCCATAAGTTCTTATCGTAGAAAAACGCCTCCGGATTTCCGGATTTTTCCAGCCGGTACAAAATAAAGCTGGCGTAGCCTTTCTTCCGCTCCCGAACGAGGTTAATGAATGCCTATCCACTTTCCGGTATAATTGGAAGGTTCATGAAATAACCTTTTCATTTTTCAGGGTCTTTTGAAATAAGTTCTGATGAATACGTCGAGTGGTCTGATTCAGGAAATCCTCCTGGCTCCCGGTAAAGACGGAGTGACCTGGCACTCAAAAGGCAAATTCCCTGGCACACGCAGTTATTTTTCTGGATAAAATCATACGCGTGGCGTATTATGTGAAAGTTCCGCTTTTGAAAATGTTGGGGTTATTGCTAGTGTTCAGGCATGTTAACAAGTTCGAAAGTAAGGGTATGTGCACGACCCTGATGAGCGGAGCCTCTACGGAGAGCGACCGATTTTAATTTCCACCCTGATATTTTCAGAACGGGAAAGTATGTGCGTTCTTTGGATATTTTCCCAGTGAAGATTAGTGAAGAGTTGGAAGTTTAATTAAAGGTGGTAGGGGAACTTTTATATACATGGAAAGTCATCGGTGTTACTAATTCTAGGTTATTAATTATTATATCGGGTGTTTTTTTACAGTGATATAACTTTCGAAAGGGATAACTGTGATTTGACAGAAGGTAGAAGCCCAGAAGTTTTGACATTTCTGTTCAGTAAACATCGACAAATTATCATGGAAAGACCCACGCCGCAACAACGTTTACAAATCGTTGAAATTTATTCTCAAATTTAGTGCTGTATTCGCCAAACTTATAGAGCACTTCATGAAATTTATGGTTTACAGTATCGTCTATTCGTCAATCTTCACAACAAGTTGGACTCTGTGTATGCACCACATGAAGAATTTTGCGTAAAGATCTTGGTCTACACCCATACAAGATCCAACTAGTTCAAGAACTGAAGCCACTTGGCCATAATGAGCGTCGTTTGTTTGCTGATTGGGCCCTAGAACAGCTTGAAGTTGATCCACTTTTTCATCGTAAAATTGTGTTTAGTAATGAAGTTCATTTCTGGTTGAACGGCTATGCAAACAAGCAAAATTGCCGTATATGGAGTGAAAGCAATCCTCAAGAAGTTCTGCAGGTTCCATTGCATCCTGAAAAATGCACTGTATGGTTTGCTTTACATGCTGGAGGCATCATCGGTCCATATTTCGTCAAAAACGATGCTGAAGCTAATGTTACAGTGAATGGTGCTCATTACAGATCGGTGCTCAATGATTATTTGTTTCAAAATTTGAATGGTACCGACCCAGAAGTGTTTTGGTTCCAACAAGATGGTGCTACACCTCATGTTGCTACCGTAACAATTGATTTAGTGAAAGAAAGATTTGGCGATAACCTTATTTCGAGAAATGGTCCAATTAATTGGCCTCCTAGATCATGCGACATAATTCCACTGGGTTATTTTCTTTGGGATTATGTCAAGTCTGATTTATGCGGAAACCAGAAACAATAGACACTTTGGAAGCCAACATAACTCGTGTTATTAATTAAATAAGGCCTGAATTACTCGGAAAAGTGGTCCAAAATTGGTCTGGTCGAATGCGTTTCCTCAGTCGTGGTGGGCATATGTCGGAAATTATTTTTAAAACATAAATGTCATAAAATTATCTCTCAATTGAAAAACTTTGGCTTCAATCTGATTTTAAATGTGTTTTATTTCAATTTAATGTTCTATCACTCTAAAAAACAACCGATAGTTATTTTCCATTGAATTTCTGGAGAATACCGGCGCAAAAAATTTAGGTAATTCAGTCACTTCGATAATTTTTGCAAAAACGTATCATTATTCGATAGAAATATTTCTTCAACATTCAAAATATATCACATTTCAATTTCGCCGTTGAAATTAAAGCATTTTGAAATATCGACGTACAGATCCATCTTACGTACGGGGTCATCAAGTATCAATTTTAAGTCCATATGTTTCCATACTTCAACGCCAGGCTTTTCGTAGAGTTACGGCATAATTATGTTTTCTTTCCGACCATATCGACGTCTATTTTTGAACATTTAAGTTGAATCTGATTGTGTGGTGCACTTGAATGAGTTAAATGAGTGGATTGGCGGACCTTCTTTCGAAGAATATAGTATTAATTGATCTTGGATGATTCAGATGGTTATTTAAACCTGGAGCAATTATTGGTGCCTTAGATTTTACTTTTGGAGTTATATTGGGCCAATAAAGTCGATATATTCGGATTAACCAGGAGAGTATCTTCTTTTACTTCCTTATTTGAAGCCACATCAAGGATCGGAACACATCGTTTCAAGCAGTTTGATCATTTGACAATTTAATACAAGGTTAGTGTATTTTCGACTTCCGAGTACATTGAAGTCTGGGATATATATAATAGCTATTAGATAATTTATTTAGGTCTTAATTATTGTGCAAATGTATGTGAACAGATATCTGGGATCTTTAATTTTCAAAATTTGAATATTAAAACAAATTGAAATATGTTTATCTTCTACAATTTTAATTCCAAAAAAATTTTTTATTCAAAGAACTTTTAGAATTAAATTAATGTCTAAAACAAGCACCGCTTACATTTAATAGACGTATATAATCAAAACTCAATATATAATGTCAAATGGAATAAATAAACAACCAGATATACGAAAGTCATTGAAATTAATAAATAAATATTTAAAGGAGACAAAATTTTGTTTCTGGTCTTACCTTTAAAAACACCAATTGCCTTTTAAAAACATGAACACACTTAAAGGACTTCTCAAAGAATATAATTTATTTGAAATATTTAATATATATACATATTCGAATAATTTAACACAGAAATCTCTAAAGGTAAGATCAGAAACAAAATTTTGTCTCCTTTAAATATTTATTTATTAATTTTAATGACTTTCGTATATCTGTTGGTTTATTTATTCCATTTGACATTATATATTGAGTTTTGATTATATACGTCTATTAAATGTAAGCGGTGCTTGTTTTAGACATTAATTTAATTCTAAAAGTTCTTTGAATAAAATTTTTTTTTGAAATTAAAATTGTAGAAGATAAACATATTTCAATTTGTTTTAATATTCAAATTTTGTTATATTTCTTCTATCAAGTAAAATGCCTCTTTATTTTACTTTAATTTTCAATAACTTGTTCACTGAATATTTTTAAAAGATCATCTGATTTAAAATAATAAAATATCCTAGCCTAGCCTGCGATAGTTTAAGTCTGCCAAAACTTTTGTCATTCGTGTTTTTACAGAAAGTTTATTCAATATTTGACATTAACGAAATAGGTCGACTTACACTTGAATAAAACTGGGAAATATCAAAAACTTATTACCAAAGTGTTGAATATTCTGTCCAAACTGTAAGAAAATTCAATTGAAATGCCTTCACGGAAATTTGTGGATCAATTTGTTCGTGAAAACTGGTGAAGCAACCCGTTCGCGTTCTCGTTCAGTGAGCACACCTGGAAACATTCCTGGTGTAGCCCTGAAGGTGGCTGAAAAACCATCGACTTCAACTCATCATCGTGCTCAAGAACTGAAAATTTCTCGCACTTCTCTGAGAAAGGATCTTACATAGAGACTTCGTTATGAAGGTTCACAAAGAAGTGCAAGAAGTGAAGCCTCGTGCCATTCGATGCATTTTCACTCCGCTAAATGGGCATTGCCGAAGATGATTATTTCTTATGAGGCGAAAACTGTCAATCGTTTTCGTTTAAAGTTGACTGATTTTTTATGGCCTGAGTTGGTCGTCCTGCTTTGCAGAACATGTGGCTTCAACAACACGGTGCCACTTGTCATACTGCCAATAACACAATTCGGTGATTCGATTATTTCAAGAAATGGACCGATAAATTACTCGCCTCGTTCTTGCAATTTAACTCCATTGGATTTCTTTCTTTGGGATTACATTAAGTTATTGATTTACAGCTATCATCCAGCAAATTTAGACGATTCACAGATCAATATTGAAGTAATTGCTAAAATACGACCGGATTTGTGTGAGAGAGTCATGCAAAATTGGGTTCAACGACTTCATTCCTGCCAGCGTTTGCGTGGTAGACATTTAAATGGTGTTCTGTTTATAACTAATGTAATGCCTTGTACTTTGTGATGAAATGAAAATTTCAATAAGTTTCAGATAATGTGTTTTATTTACAAAATAAAATGGGACCTTTTATAAAAAGACATCTGTATACTGAGGAAATATACGCCAATACCGATAAAATATAGAAGTAAATGATAAATGTGTTTTTTTATTATGAATTACATCCCAACTTTTATCCTAAATAAGACTAATCCAGAAACTTTCCAACTCTTTTCCCTCAAATAGAAATTCGCCTGAATTTGGAAACAAGGCGCCAAACAGCGAATCTCACTACAACTCACAACTATTTGATTAAAGACTCCGAACTTTTTGTAGGACCTCAGTCGGAAGAGTAATTTAGCTCTTCGTAATAAAGAGGCTTTTTATCAAGCCTTTCCGGAATTCTTTGAGGTCCTTCCATGGTGAAACTTCCGTCCATTCTACGTAGGATTCTCTAATTTCGTGTCATTGTAAGGACCCCGAACAACAGAAGCTGTTTTCAATATTCTTAGTCTGCAGCAGAGTTTTATCTGAAAACTGAGTGACAAATAATGGTGCCAGCTGTGCTCAATATTCTTCGTTTTCATGAGCTGCAAATTGAAATTATTAAATGGAAAATTCTGTTGAATTATATAACTGGTTAGGAAATTATCATGAAAAATACTCCTGATCACAAGCGAGTTAATTCAGTCTAAAGTGAAGGGTATTTCATTAAGAATGATAATATTTCAATTTTGAATAAAACAACAAAGTTTCAACACATTATCTTAATTCAACTTAATGAATTCAACTGATCTGTATCAAATATCTTTAGTAAGGAGTATAAGGTATGATAATGGAAAGTTCTACAAATCTAGACTGTGTAACATACATCTGTATAACAATTTTAAACTCAAACAAGTCCGATTGTTGATAGCTGGGACATAAACAGTAGACAAGGCACTTTTCGGGCTTGTGGGTTCTCTTCTCAGTACACTATAATTCCCAACGACTACAAATCTGTTAAGTACCTATATGAACTCTGTACTAAGGTATAAATCATACACTAGCGCCATCTAGTGTAGGCAAATATACATACACGATATACCTTAGCGATCCAATTCGAGTACAAAAATGTATTCATAAAAACTATCTTAAATAGCCTGCTGCCTAGGCAGGTGTCACTTTTGTAACACAGTAATTTCTATCAATTTGTGTTTCATTTATGATCAACTACCAAAAAAACATGGCTGAATCAGTCAAATATGTCTGATCGAGTTCAGAGGATTTGTATTGATAGTGAAGGACTAGTTTTTATGTCAGGATAAATATGTCATCGTAGGAGTTCCCCAAGGAAGTAATCTGGGACCGTTTTATTTCTGAAATATAACAATGAACTCGACCTCTTGTTGTTTGTTGACGATGCGAGTGCTTTACTGCGTAGCAAGAATCCTAATTACAGTATCGAACAAACTTGATTAGCCTTCCATTCTTTACAGCATTGGTACACTCAAAATGAGTTAGTTCTCAATGTCAGGAAGATTGAGTATGTGATTTTTAGAACGATCCAGTCTAAAAATATATATCCTCAATAATTCTAGATAACACCCAGGTCAGATTTTTGTCTTCGACAGAATTTCCTGGAGTTTCGTTCGATTGTCACCTGAAATGGAATTATCATGTGAATCAGGTCAGCAAAAACTCAATAAATCTTTGTATATGTTCAGGGTACTGTCACGGAGAGTGGACATGGAACTTTTAAAAACAGTTTATCATGCAATTTTGGCTCTCTTCTGAGGTACGAGCTTGTCATATAGTGTGAAAGAAGTGATTTAAATAGATTATTCATTCTGCAGAAATACGCCTTGAGGGCAATAATAGGAATGAAATATAAAGAATCATGCAGAGGTTATTTTAGAAATAATTCCATGCTCACACTTTCGGGACTATATGTTTTGGAATGTCTGCTAATTGTGAGAAAACATCTCAAATACTTTAATGGTCTGTTGAATAAAAACAACATAAGACGTACTGTTCCATACCACTTTCCGAGGCATTCCTTGACACTTACTGGAAGAAACATAAAATATATGTGTATAAGATTGTTCAATTTACTACCTAAGGAGTTCATCAATGTATTTAATTGAAGAAAATTCAAAACCGAAATAACTAAAATTATTGTAGATATAGAACCATATTCGATTAGGGAATTTATGGAATATTCTTTCAGATCCTTTCAGATACTGAATTGTTTCAGCCGTTACTATTTGGTAGTTGATCATAATTAAAATAAATTGTAGAAATTACTATGTTTTACTGCCAATAAAAAGATATATTACACATTTTCCTGTGACTCGAGTTTCGGGAAATGAACTATCCCATCATCAGACAACTGAAGACCTAACAGTGGTACAGAGGTATTCAAACAAAAGTGATGAATATTTCGAATATTTCAATAGATTCTAGGTAACACCTTATAGTGTGGTACAGAGGTTCATAAGCGGAACGTGATAAAAAAAACGGGTTAAAAAAGAGGGGCCTTCTAACAGATATCGGAATGTCGGCAATCGACAAAGAAGGTTGTTAAACAGATGGTACCCATTTAAATATCTCAAATAATTTTTGGGGTTACATAGCTCAGTACAGATAATCGAGTTTCTTCCCTTTTGATTCTAAATGTAAAATTTTAAGATTATTTATTGTGCGAAAGGAATGACCGTTTTCTAGACAATGAGTCACAAAAGTAGAATTTTGTTTATTCTTCATGAAACTCATTTTATGTTCCTTGAATCTCGTCTTGAAGGAACGTCCTGTTTGTCCTATACATGTGTTACTGCACGTAGAACAAGATATCCCATAAACTCCTGATTTATGTACGTCTGGAGCAGGGTTCTTTGCGTTAAATATTACCGAAGATAATTTCTTTTGCGATTTGAAGGCAATATTGACATCTGATTTTGAAAAACTATTGGCCACTTTTTGACTTATGCTACCAAAGTACGATAGAGAAATGAATTTTTTATCTTCTTCAGTTTTTATGATGGGATAAATTTGGCTCATAGCTATTTTAAATATTTTCTGACGAATTAGATTATCTATTAGATCTATTAGTTTCTGTTGAATTAGAGTATCTATTAGATAATCTAATTCGACAGAAACTATCTAAAATAACTATGAACCAAATTTATCCCAACATAAAAACTGGAGAAAATAAAAATTCATTTCTCTATCGTACTTTGGTAGCATAAGTCAAAAAGTGACCACTAGTTTTTCAATATCAGATGTCAATATTGCCATCAAAACGCAAAACAAATTATCATCGGTATTATTTAACGCAAAGGACCCTACTCCAAACATACACAAATCAGGAGTTTATGAGTTATCCTGTTCTACGTGCAGTATATAGGACAAACAGGACGTTCCTTCAAGACGAATAAACAAAACTCTACTTTTGCCACTCATTGTCAAGAAAACGGTCATTCTTTTCCCACAAAAGATAATCTTGAAATTTTACATGTAGAATCAAAAGGGAAGAAACTCGATTATTTAGAATTTGGTGAAATTTTCAAATTAGTTCACAATAACCATAATGTAAAAATAATGAGTGACTGTTCAGAGCTATGTAAGTCGAAAATATTTGAGTAAAAAATAAGTAAAAAGTAACATCTGTTTAAAACCTTATTCACCGAACATAAAATGAATTTAATGAAAAGTAGACAAAAATTCAACTTTTGCCACTCATTCATTAGAAAACAGTAATTACTTTCGACAAAAAAAATCTTACGAAAATTTTATATGTAGATTCAAAAGAAAAGAAACTTTGGTTATTGAAATTTTCAAATTCGTTCACAATAAAAATAATGTAAAAAAATAATGAATGACTGTACGCTATGTATATCCAAATATTTGAGATATACAACAAAATAATGTAAAAATAATGAATGACTGTACGGAGCTATGTAACCCCAGAAATTATTCGAGATATTTAAATGGGTACCATCTGTTTAACAACCTTCTTTGTCGATCGCCGACACTCCGATATCTGTTAGAAGGCCCTTCTTTTTAACCCGGTTTTTTATCAGGTTCCGCTTATAAACCTCTGTACCACTATTAGGTGTTACCTAGAATCTATTGAAATATTCAAAATATGTATCACTTTTGTTTAAATACCTCTGTACCACTGTTAGGTCTTCAGTTGACTGATGATGGGATAGTTCATTTTCCGAAACTCGAGTCACAAGAAAATGTGTAATATATCTCTTTATTGGTAGTAAAACATAGTTATTTCTACAATTACAATTTGTTTTAATTACTTTCAGATCTTGTTGGAGTTGTGATATTTTCAGACGGTTACTTCTTTTCATTTGTATGATTGCATTGATTATGAGAATGAAGTTCTAAAATTCTAAAAGTTATTGATCTTGATGGAGAATCTTTTGGAACATATTCGCTTCTATTCGTCCATCTCAAAATTCAAGTAGTAACTCTCGTAGAAAAAGCTGATTTAATTTGAAGTGTATAGTTAAGACAGGATATTTTTCTACAGGATAGAATACCGATAGATTCATCAAAATTTCCAATCAAATTCTGACGCAGCGATCGAAGTTACTCAACTTTTATAGTACATCTTCTTTTCCCTTTCCATAAATTCTGGAATTTCTGCCAGCCAGGAAAACGCTTTGGCACATGTAATATGTCAGAAAATGATTCATTCCCCCTTTATTTCGTTAGAAAGTTACTCTGCCTCGTATCGAACAGAATTATTGCATTACATTCACGTGAAGTATACTCTCAACTTCGTGAAATGTGCTTGAAAATGCAAATGTATATTGCAGGCCCGATAAAAATGTTTTTCATTAATTTAAGATTACGCGTGGAAAAAGTTCTGAGCTGGAAAATTTCGAGGCCAGAGTAGATGTAATTCCGTTAATTTGTAGGACTGGTAAGTTGGTTCAAAGTTGAGAAATGGAAGGGCTGATCATGAAAATGATGAAGAGCGCTGACGTGAAGTCAGGAGCTTTTACGGGCTTATTCATATCAGATAATATTAAATAAGGTTATTCTGATTTTCACAAATTTTTATTGAAATTATAATAGAACGATTGTTTCGCTAACAGTAGCATCTTGGGGTGGGTAGTATATCCTATGAGTACATTTTTGAATCGCCTTCTATTTATATTAGAGTTGGTACAAAAAATTTTATTGTCAAAAAAATAAAAAGAGGTTTTTTACTTGATATAAGGCTCATTACAAAATTTGAATATCAAAACAGATTTATTCTGTTCTCTCTTCTTATTATTTTATTGTATATATAATATACAATTATAGTTAGGTTTTAATCTCTTTCGATAGGGATAACTGCGATTTGACAGAAGGTAGAAGCCAAGTCGCTTTGACATTTCTGGTCAATAAGCATTGACAAATTATCATGGAAAGACTCACGCCGAAACAACGTTTATAAATTGTTGAAATTTATTTTCTGGATGTTCAATTCGCCAAACTTATAGAGCACTTCGTGAAATTTATGATTTACATAATCGTCCATCTGAGGAACCGCTTTCGACCAGACCAATTTTTTTCGGGTAATTCAGTCCTTATTTCATCAATACCACGAGTTATGTTGGCTTCAAAAGCGTCTGTTGTTTTTAGTTTATCAGCATAAACTAATGACTTGACTAACCCCAAAGAAAGTAATCCAGTGGAGTTATGTCGCATGATCTTGGAGGCCAGTTAATTGGACCATTTCTCGAAATAGTGTTATCGCCAAATCTTTCTTTCAATAAATCATTTGTTACGGTAGCAGCATGAGGTGTAGCACCATCTTGTTGGAACCAAAACACTTCTGGGTAGATACCATTCAAATTTTGAAACAAATAATCAGTGATTCCAAAGTCAAAGTGGGAAATGAAATCTTCCATGGCTTCCCTGTCACGAAAGGATTGCGACAAGGCGATAGTCTCTCTCCAACTCTATTTAAAATCTACCTAGACCGAGCACTCAAAACCTGGCGAAGATCATGCAAAGATATGGGTATTCCTATTAGCGACGGAAATACGCTATACACACTGCATTTTTTTTGCAGATGACCAGGTCATATTTGCTCAGGACAAAGACGATATTGAGTTCATGACCCGAAAGCTTATGGAAGAATACGACAAGTGTGGACTCACTCAGTACATGTGCGTTGGAGGAGAGAATGAAGATCTGATGTTGGAAGGAGGATTGAAGATCAAATCCTGCGAAGACTACGTATACCTTGGAACTGTAATTAACCAGAATGGAAGGACTGATAAAGAAATTCAACAAAGAATAAATAAGGGTAGGAAAATAATCGGAGCATTGAATTCAATATTGTGGTCAAAAGAAATCTCTAAACAACATAAACGAGATATTTACAACGTTACCCTAAGGAGTGTTGTGTTGTACGGTTGCGAGGCCTGGCAGTTGAGTGTGTTACAACAGAATCGTCTCCTGGCCTTAGAGATGGATTTCTGGAGAGGGTCAGCTGGAATCTCTAGAATACAGAGAATACGCAATGAACGTATAAGAGAGATTATGGGTGCCGAAACAACAATAATAGATGACATCAAAAAGGCACAACTTACTTGGTATGGACATGTACGGAGGATGCAAGACGAACGTATTCCCAAACAAATGTTGAACTCGATACCCCCTGAACGACTGAAAAGAGGCAGACCAAAAACAACTTGGATCCAGGGAATACAAAAGGCCATGTCAGAAAGAAATTTGGTACCAGGAGACAGGTTGGACAGAAGCCGATGGAAACTAGGAACCGGAAGGCGGTTAACGCTATGAACCCGGATATATATATATATATATATATATATATATATATATAAAATCATTGATCACCGATCTGTAACGAGCACCATTCACTGTAACATTAGCTCCAGCATCCTTTTTAGAGAAAAATGGACCGATAATGCCTCCAGCGTATAGAGCACACAATACAGTGCATTTTTCAGGATGCAATGAAACCTGCAGAACTTATTGAAGATTGTTTTCACTGCATATACGGCAATTTTGCTTGTTTACATAGCCGTTCAACCAGAAATGAGCTTCATAACTAAACACAATTTTACGACAAAAAGGTGGATCAACTTCAAGCTGTTCTAGGGCCCAAGCAGCAAACAAACGACGCTTATTATGGTCAAGTGGCTTTAGTTCTTGAACCAGTTTGATCTTGTATGGGTCTAGACAAAGATCTTTACGCAAAATTTGTCCAACTTGTTGTGAACGTCGACGAATAGATAAATCTGCATCATCATTAACACCATGACTTACAGCAACGATATTTGTTTATGTACGTACAGTTCTTTGTCTTGTTGTTGTTGCATCGAGTAGAGGAAATGTTGTCCCAAATCTATCGATAGTTTGACGAATAAGCTGCTCTCTAATGTGAATCATAAATTTAACGCATTGGTCTATAAGTTTGGCGAATAGAACGCTGATTTTAAAAATAAATCGCAACAATTTGTGAACGTTGTTGCGGCGTGAGTCTTTCCATGATAACTTGTCAATGCTTACTGAACAGAAATGTCAAAACAGCATGGCTTCTACCTTCTGTCAAATCACAGTTATCCCTATCGAAAGTTCTATCATTTTAAAAAAACACCCGATATTTGATCTATGCTGTTGGAATAACAGCCATGGAAAATAAGTGCTACTGCATTCTCATATAAAAATAATACTGAACAGAACATTGACCTAACTTCAGATAAAAAATTTTTATGCTTTCCATATAGTTTCACAGTTAATACGAAATCAAAAATCCATAGTCAATGAAATATTCACCAGAATGAATACTTGTCAGCTCATTGGCCGATCGAATATCTTCATCCCTTCGCTCGAGCATTGTGGATATAAATGAACACAGAATGGAAATAAACAACCCTGTTCCATATCGAAGCTTAGGAGTATGTCAACATCGACCACTAATAATTGCCAGCCATTATTCTGCTACTGTTTTGATTCATAACAACATTATTGGTTGTTTGATAAGTTATATTCCACAACAGAAGAGAACGGTTCACAAACATGTCTCTCTGAATATTTCAAATTGTTGAACACAGCTATAGGTTCACACAGAAAAGAGATCAGAAAAGAGTGCATCTTTTCAAGAATAAAAGTATGAACAGAAAATCGAATACTGAATTGTTTCAGCCGTTACTATTTGGTAGTTGATCATAATTAAAACAAATTATAATAATTTCTATGTTTTACTCCCAATAAAAAGATATATTACACATTTTTTTGTGACTCGAGTTTCGGGAAATGAACTATCCCATCATCAGACAACTGAAGACCTAATAGTGGTATAGAGGTATTTAAACAAAAGTGATAAATATTCTGAATATTTCGATAGATTCTAGGTAACACCTAATAGTGGTACAGAGGTTTACAAGCGGAACGTGATAAAAAACTGGGTTAAAAAAGGGGGGCCTTCTAACAGATATCGGAATGTCGGCGATCGACACAGACTGTTGTTAAACAGATGGTACCCATTTAAATATCTCAAATAATTTTTGGGGTTACATAGATCCGTACAGTCATTAATTATTTTTGCATTATTGTTATTGTGAACTAATTTGAAAATTTCAACAGATTCTAGATAATCGAGTTTCTTCCCTTTTGATTCTACATGTGAAATTTTAAGATTATCTATTGTGGAAAAGGAATGACCGTTTTCTAGACAATGAGTGGCAAAAGTAGAACTTTGTTTATTTTTCCTGAAACTCATTTTATGTTCGTTGAACCTCGTCTTGAAGGAACGTCCTGTTTGTCCATTATATTTATTACTGCACGTAGAGGAGTTATCTTGTTCTACGTGCAGTAATAAATATATAGGACAAACAGGACGTTCCTTCAAGACGAGGTTCAACGAACATAAAATGAGTTTCATAAAAAAATAAACAAAATTCTACTTTTGCCACTCATTGTTTAGAAAATGGTCATTTCTTTCCCACAAAAGATAATCTTAAAATTTTACATGTGGAATCAAAAGGGAAGAAACTTGATTATCTAGAATCTGTTGAAATTTTCAAATTAGTTCACAATAACAATAATGTAACGGAGCTATGTAAATCGAAAATATTCGAGATATTTAAAAAGTACCTTCTGTTTAAAACCTTCTTCAACCAACATGAAATGAATTTAATGAAAAGTAAACAAAAATTCAATTTTTGCCACTCTTTCTTTAGAAAACATTGATTCCTTTCGATAAAAGAAAATCTTAAGAAAATTTTACATGTAGATTCAAAAGAAAAGAAACTTGATTATTGAAATTTTCAAATAAGTTTACAATGAAAATAATGTAAAAAATAATGAATGAATGTACGGAGCTATGTAAATCCAAATATTTGAGATATACAACAAAATAATGTAAAAACAGTGAATGAATGTACGGAGCTATGTAACCCCAAAAATTATTTGAGGTATTTAAATGGGTACCATCTGTTTAACAACCTTCTTTGTCGATTGCCAACATTCCTATATCTATTAGAAGGCCCCTCTTTTTTAACCCGGTTTTTTATCACGTTCCGCTTGTAAACCTCTGTACCACCATTAGGTGTTACCTAGTATCTATTGAAATATTCAAAATATGTATCACTTTTGTTTAAATACCTCTGTACCACTGTTAGGTCTTCAGTTGTCTGATGATGGGATAGTTCATTTCCCGAAACTCGAGTCACAAGCAAATCTGTAATATATATTTTTATTGGTAGTAAAACATAGTCATTTTTACAATTTGTTTTAATTAAGAAAATCAAATGTAATTTCCACAAAGTTTTCATCAATTATATTTCAAATTCATTTGACAGAATGTATCTGTATTGATTATTCTCTAGAATTTGCTTTCGTTATAAGAAAACTACTTTTGAGTATAATGTTCAACAAGTTTCATTGAAAAAATAACAAACACAAATTATAAACTAGAAACTAAGCTATTGCTACTTCTCTATGGTTAACCCCAATTGAGTTTTATTTGCCTAAATGCAATTCCAACTTAAATTTACGTGAATTGACCTACCTTGCAAGGAATTCTTTGAGTTATGGTGATTTTTTAAATCACCACACTTATTCCTGGATCTTCTGTTTTTTGTTGGATGGAAAACGATTCACCAGATGACTCGATTACTTACTTTGATCAACCAGATGACTTGATATCATTAATAATAAGTACAAGCCATGGTAATAGAAAGTTCTACTAATCTAGACAGTGTAACATACATCTTTACTCGCAAAGGTATGTATATTTGCATACATCAGATGGCGCTAGTGTATGATGAATACCTTAGTGTCTCTGTGCATAGCGAATATAGATACTTGAAAGATTTGTAGTCACTAGCACACATTGCCATGATGAAAAGCAACCAGATTGAAACGTGCGCATGTCTGGAATTCACCTCTGTGATCAACAAAACCTTGTCGAGTTTGTTTGAGTATACAATTGTTATACAGATGTATGTTACACTGTCTCGATTTCTAGAACTTTCTATTACCATAACTCATACTCCTTATTAATGATATTTGGTATAGATTAGCCGAATTAATTAATTTGAATCAGTTGACTTAACATTTTCCTTTTCCAAAAGTCTTGAATTTGATAATGGCAAGTTGATATTCGCTCGTTTCCAATGATATTTGATAATTCAGACTTTTTTCGTAGGTTTTACCCAGAACGTAAGTTTGAAACAGGGGAGATACGTTTTGTACAAAGTAATTTGATACTAAATTCTGTTTTTCTCGGCAGGTCTATATATATAATTTTTTCTTTTCAAAAGTATTAGATATGTTGAAATTTTGACATTTCTCTAAGAAACTGATTTTTGATTACTTTCTTTCTATAGAAGTCACAGAGTCATTTACCGAGCTGTTTCTTCATCAAATTTTGTTCTCTGAATTTTTTCTAAATTTCCATATGCGTTTCTTTGAGAACGGTGTACATTTGCTACTTGAATTCTGCAAATATTTTAGGTTCAGTCTCATCGAATTTTCTTCCTTTTGAATTAATTTCAAATGGTCTCTTTGAATTACTGCTACCAAGTTTTCTTCTGATATTTCCATGCATTTTTTTTCCTTTTATGTTTTTCCTATCAAATACCTTGATAATGTCTCAAATTCCTAAGTTAATTCAAATTTCTATCAAATTTTTCGATTTTTACATAATCATTGTGATTAAAACATGATTCTTAACAGGTTTGAACACAATTATACAAGTAAGTTCATTCAGATCAATTTTTGTATCCTTTTATAACAACTTTCACGTATCAAACGTCTAGCTCTGAGGAACCGCACTCGACCAGACCAATTTTGGACCACTTTTTCGAGTAATTCAGCCCTCATTTCTTCAATATTACGAGTTATCTTGGCTTCCAAAGCATCTGTTGTTTCTGGTTTATGAGCATAAACCAATGACTTGACATAACCCCAAAGAAAATAATCCAGTGGAGTTATGTCGCATGACTTGTAGGTCAAATAATTGGACCATTTCTGGAAATAATGTTATCACCAAATCTTTCTTTCAATAAATCTATTGTTATGGTAGCAGCATGAGGTGTAGCACCATCTTGTTTGAACTAAAACACTTCTGGGTCGATACCATTCAAATTTTGAAACAAATAATCATTGATCATCGCTCTGTAACGAGCACCATTCACTGTTACATTAGCTCCAGCATCGTTTTTAAAGAAATATGGGCCGATGATGAATTGTTTTCACCCCATATACCGCAATTTTGCTTGTTTACATAGCCGTTCAACCAGAAATGAGCTTCATCACTAATCACAATTTTACGATAAAAAGTTGGATCAACTTCAAGCTGTTCTAGGGACAGATCAGCAAACAAACGACGCTTATTATGGTCAAGTGGCTTTAGATCTTGAACCAGTTGGATCTTGTATAGATGTAGATCCAGATCTTTACGCGATCCCCTGGAACTTTAATACATTTCTTAGATCAAGAAATAAGCCTCATAAAAAATATTCTTCCGGCTAATCCTCAAAATAGGTATTAATTGCTACCTTCAGTTCTTCATCGTCGAAAAATTGCTTTCCAGGAAGATATTTATTCATATTTGGAAATAGGTAGTAGTCGCTTGGGGCCAAGTCTGGACTGTACGGAAGATGATGTGGTGCTTTTACCCCTTTTTAGTGTATTCTATTAATAAAATACTTTAAGAATCCCAAAAGACCATAGTCATTATTTTTTCCAGCGGACGGGGTGACTTTAAAACTCTTTGGGAGCTGTGCACCCTTTTCAATCCACTGTATGGACCCTCATTACACTCAGGGTCATAGTGGTGAATCGACATCTCATCCCCAGTAACAACCGGTTGAAAATAGTCAATGAGTCTTCTCCACAGAGCTCTAAAAACTCCTTATACTTGCTTCTGAAGTGCGGTGAGCATTCTCGGTACCATCTTGCACTCCTTGTTAAGATGACCATGAAGAATAGCATGTATGGTACCCACGGATAGGTTTGTTATCTCTGCTAACATATTGATTTTTATTCTGGCATCTTCAAGTACCAGCTCTTCCACTTATTTTCTTCAGTGGTGACGCTAACGGGCCCGTCCAGGCGAGGGTCGTCTTCAATGCTTTCTCTGCCCCTGTTGAATTCACTTGACCACTTTTGAACGGTGGCTAACGACGGTGCACCGTCTTGGTAACAGCAACCATCACTTCATGAATGATTTTTTAAGTTTTTCCCTGCTTAGTGAGGAACTTAATAACGGCATGAAGCTCGATTTTCTTCATCATTGTTGCGTCAGTTTTTCTGGTCGTCTTTCACATAGGATACCTAGAAGAATAATTATCGTAAATTGATGAAATTTTATTTATACCCTCAGATAGTGTTATTAGTGAATGAGATAATTAGATTACTCACATTATCAGCAAATAACCCTGATACCGAGAATAAATTGAACGCCCCTCGTATGTTACAATTATTTGACACTTTTGATGGAATACCTGTCACAAATTTCCCGTTTCACAGTGGCAATAAAGAATGCATATTCTGCCGTATTCTTTACAATTCTGCAGAAAGTATGAGGCTGATATTACTCGAAGAACATATTTCATAGTCTCGCGAAGGGATAGGATCGCTCTGGAAAACAGTAATTTTGAAGTTGAATCATCTCTAGGCAGCAAAAATTCTCTTTTTCTTTTCACGTGCTGTAGGTAACAATTTTTATTGCGTTTGCTGATAACCGCAAGAAAAATGCATAAGCTGTTGATGCAACCCGTACGGCGTTGGTATAAAACTTGAGGTATATAATTTTCTCATATTCGTCGTAAAACGTGAGTGCAGAGCAAATTGCGATAGTCAACGTTGGCTCTTCGAAATATATCGTCCTTAAATTATTGTTTACTCATTTACGTCCTGTGTTAATACGAGGCATCCGAAAAGAGAATTGCTCTAGAACACGTAAAATACTGTGAAGCACGCTTACGAGATGGATAATAAAATTGCCATTGATGACCAGAAGCGATACTCGATACTCTTCGAAATTTATTGGAGTACCTAGGTATCTAAGAAGGTGCCCTTGTTTCTTACATGCTGTGTCTTCATAATAAAGAACTAATTCTTATACATGGTTGAAACGTGTTGGCAACGGAATTTTCTTATACTTAGTACGTATCTCAATTCAAAATATAAGCTATAGTTGATCTAGAATGTATCTGGTAAAAACAAAGCTCAATTGTAATTTTAGTATATATTTTTAATTCTTGAATTAGAAAATTATAACAAAATATTCATCTTATTTACTTATACAATCTTGTTTTGACTTTAAACAACTTACTTAACGTCGAGGTACACCCGAAACAAGATCACCTCCATAATTTTCGGTGATGGTAGTCCGGGATTGTAAAACTGACTGAATTAAATCATCTTTATTTCGTGGCGCTCCCCGTTCAACTTTAATCTTAATTAGTCCACATATGTTTTCAATGGGACTAAGATCTGGTGAAGCTGTTGACAAAATTCAACCCTTCGTTCTTTTTGTAAAAGTGTCATCATAGGAATTTTTTTGGGTTTCCTTGATAGCCTTGACTTTTCAGTGACATACGGACTGTTTCTGGACATACTTTTATATTGATTTCCAAATCTATTAGGCCATTTGCAAAACGATTTGAAGTAAAACACTTTATTTCCGCTTATTTTAATTTTTCAACGAAAATTGTTTCGTGAATTACATATAGACTTCGTCAGGTGAGTATGGTAACTGAGTGCTTTACTTCAAATCATTTACGATGAATTTCCGTCAAGTAGAGACCGAAACAATCAGGAATTTGCGAAACTCCTGGCGCGGATTGTGTCTTCGTAAGGCCTATAAAGCGTTTGAATTGTTTCCTTTAATCTTACGCGGTCTTCTTGAAACTGGTCTATGCCTCATATCCATGCCAATTTTCATCCTCTTTATTGTCTCATATACAGCACTTTTTCCAGATAAATTAATTGCACTAATTTCTTAACGTTTCGAAAATCTTTTCTTATACAAATATTCTACATGCTGTTTTTTCTAGTTACGACATTATTTCATAACTTGGATACCTGTAGGCAATCAACAATATTTGACAAATAGTGTCGCCATGCAACTTTGACCATAGCCGACTTTCTGCACAACCTATTTTATATATTACCTTTGTCTTAGAATGTCACAAAAATAAGTATATTTAAATTATGGAAAATAATAAATTCCGGAAACTTTCTAGACTATATTATACGTATTCATGGTTGTTCTCAATAATAAGATAGCCTCAACATCGAGAATCGAACACAATAACAAGACTAAAGGACTTCAGAAAAAAAGTTTAAACAAAAGCCCACATGCTCTATTTACGTATCATGCGTGCTTATGAGTTTTGAATTGAAACACAGAATTTCATTTCAAGGTTATTAACAAGTATGTCACAGAAGCATGTGAATTCTTCTCACTAACGATTTCTATGCATGCCCAAAATCTTTTCCATAATCCTGAAAATGTTACATTGGAAATAATTCATTTTAATTTAAAAGCAATTACGCTCCCTTTCAAATAATCAATTATGAATTTTTATTTATCGAGTGTTTTTTTTTAGATCCATAGAACTTCAAATTGAAATAAAACACATTTAAATTAAGATTGAAGCCAATTTTTTTTTATTTGAAAAATAATTCTATGACATTTATGTTTTGGAAATAATTTCAGGCATATGTCCACCACGACTTTCTATGAGGAACCGCATTTGACCGGACCAATTTTGGACCACTTTTTCGAGTAATTCAGGCCTTATTTCATCCATAACACGAGTTGTGTTGGCTTCCAAAGTGTTTCTGGTTTATCAGTATAAATTAGTGACTTGACATAACCCCAAAGAAAATAATACAGTGGAGTAATGTCGAATGATCTTGGAGGCTAATTAATTGGACCATTTCTCGAAATAATGTAAACGCCAATAAATCATTTGTTACGGTAGCAGTATGTTCTAAACAAAACTCTTCTGGGTTCAAATCTTGAAACAAATATTCATCGATCATCGATCTGTAATGAGCACCATTCACTGTTACATTAGCTCCAGCATCGTTTTTAAAGAAATATAGACCGATGATGCCTCCAGCGTGCAAAGCACACCATACAGTGCATTTTTCAGGATGCAATGGAACCTACAGAACTTCTTGAGATTTGTTTTCACTCCATATACCACAATTTTGCTTGTTCACATAGCCGTTCAACCAGAAATGAGCTTCATCACTAAACACAATTTTACGATAAAAAAGTGGATCAACTTCAAGCTGTTCTAGGGCCCAATCAGCACACAAACGGCGCTTATTATGGTCAAGTGGTTTTAGTTCTTGAACCAGTTGGATCTTGTATGGGACCAAGATCTTCACGCAAAATTTTCCCTGTGGTGGATGCACAGAGTCCAACTAGTTGTGAACGTCCACGAATAGACAAATCTGGATCATCATTAACACTATGACTTTCAGCAGCGATATTTTCTTCTGTACGTACAGTTCTTTGTCTTATTGTTGTTGTTGCATTGAGCAGAGAAAATGTTGTCCGAAATCTATCGATAGTTCGACGAATAAGCTGCTCTGATGGACGATTATGTGAGCCATAAATTTCACGAAGTGCTCTATAAGTTTGGCGAATAGAACACTGATTTTGAAAATAAATTTCAACGATTTGTAAATGTTGTTGCGTCGTGAGTCTTTCCATGATAATTTGTCAATGCTTACTCAACCGAAATGTCGAAACAACATGGCTTCTATTTTCTGTCAAATCACAGTAATTTCTATCGAAAGTTCTATCACTCGAAAAAAAAACACCCGATACTTGATGAAACCTCTAATTAAGAATCAAAAATATCAGAAATCTGAGAAACTTTCACTATATATATTAAATAATTATATTAAATTAATTTAACATTAATATTTGTGTAATATTTTCTCCATAAAACATTGTATATGAAATGTAGACGGAGATTCATTTAGAGGTACTTTTATACAAATTCTTCATCTTTATTACGAAAATGGGCGTTCGACGAAGAATGTGTATCGGGTGCTTAGAGCAACTCATGGTCCATATAATCGGCCTACCGAACGCACAATTACCTCCCGTAAGTTTGAGACCCAATTTTTATTATTGGAGAACACTAGACCAAATAGACCACATCCAGAACGTAGTGAAAAAACTATAGGGGCGGTAGCGAGGACCGTGAAGTGTCGATTCGTCGCCGTTCTCAACAGCTTGGCCTGTCTCATATTCAACAACTTGGCGTATTTTACGAAGTATCTTTCTGAAAAAGCTTACAAAATTCAAGTAGTACAAGAACTGAAGCCGACCGATCTTCTGAATCGTTTCCGTTTTTAGTAGTTGAGCTCTTGACAAGCTTGCCCGATATACGTTACTCGTAGAACGCTCATTTTCGTAATAAAGTCGAACAATTTGTAGACACTGTGCCGGGCTAAGTCTTTCCATAATGAATTGTCAAACACTAACGAACAGAAATGGCATTTCAGTTAACACCAGGCATTCTCAAACTGCAATTAAATCCTCACCATGAAAAGTACCTCTAAATGAATCACCCCTCATATGTAATTTTTTCTATTAGTGTGAAACCCAAAAAAGGACCACAGATACTATTATATATATTCATTTCAATATATTCAGAATTTCATTTTGCATCCGAAAGATGTTAAAGTGTTTGACGCAAAAATTATGGATTTTTTTACTCAAACTATTATTTACAGAGAAACATGATCGTTAAAAAAGCAATTAGCCAATTCGTTTCGGATTCATTGTTCGTGAAACCCTTGTATCTGTACAAACATTTTTTCCCGAATGAAATTTATATCAACTAAGTTGTCTTATTACGGCTAACAGACGACACTCTATTCCAAATTTCCAATTCTTTTCCAACTATTACTCTCACTCTTGAAAATCGCCTTTTTCCAAAGGAATTAAAATGGATCACCTTATTTATCCAAGGATACCGCTGCAAAACAAACGTCTCAGCTAAATTCCCCACCACGTATAAATCAATTGAAGTTTACAAATTAGTTTAACACTTTCCGCCAGTTAATTTTTATCGGAATTGATGCCGCCTCCATTAAGAAAATTGTGTTTTCCACCGGATAGGAATATCCCATTCGGAAAATTTATGTCGACGCCGATCGACGACTGTTCGTCATCGTTTAAAGGAGACGTCTTTCATGAATTTGAGTGCTGTACACTCAGATAAATTGTGAAATGCATACCGAGGTGTCTTGGGTTTTATAGCCAATCTCATTCTCTGATGGATTTTCAGCCATTATTTCGTTACGACACACGATATACAGGTTACAAAAATTATTTACCGAATATAGGAATTGCCATGCAATAACAAGTGAAGCTATTGCGTCAGTCGCTCAGCACAAGAATAACTTCACTATGTGTTATAAATGATGATAAATATTCAACTGGACTCTGTGAATCTTTTCCTACTCTTTCCGAATGCCAGAGTGGGGCAGAATTCATCGCTTTGCACCGACGCTGCGACATCATCTAGGGTTGATTCGTAATTCCATGGAAAGACCAAATGAGAATAGTTCTATCTTCAAAAGTGATATTGGTTCCGATAGAATCAGCACCGGATTATTTCTATCGAAACTCAGTATCCTAGAGGGCTCAATATTCAGACAGGCATTTAGGAGATTTCATCATGGGAACCTAAATGCTGCCAATTTATTGGAGCATTTACAAACTCAAATTATTCCGACAGTTTTTCAACTTTCTATCAATTTTGAGGACATTTGGTTTCAAGTTGGTTGCCCAAGTCATAACTCACGAGAAGTGACACAGTTCCTCTAAAACACGTTTCTTGATCGAGTAAATCTACGAATGATACAATTTCGTCACCACCCAGATCACCAGATTTATCCCCAACTGTTTTTTTTTTCTTTGGGGATATCTGAAAGCATCTATCTATGAATATGACTTCGGCAGAGGTTCAAATCTTGATGAATTAACGTTGAAAATTATTAAACTTTGTAGCAACATTGAGCCAAATATACTCGGAGATATGAGATTATCTCTGTATAATAATTTTGGCTATTGTTAAGCTCAACAAGGTGGACTATTTGAACCCTCAATACATTGACTTTGTGAGCTTTTGTTCCGAAGTCCGTGGCTTTCTCATGAGTATTAGAATTTATTCTATTGCTAGGCAGTGCGAAAGTGTGGGGATGAGTTGAACAGTCATCCAGTTGAATATTAGTCACCATTCATAACGTAGAATGAAATTATTCTTGTGCTGGGAGACCGGTTGAAAATATAATAGGGTGTTCTTTTTAGAGTGATAGAACTTTAAATTGAAATAAAACACACTTAAATTAAGATTGAAGCCAATTTTTTTTATTTGAAAGATAATTTTATGACATTTATGTTTTAGAAGTAATGTCCGGCATATGTCCACCACGACTTGCTCTGAGGAACCGCATTCGGCCAGACCAATATTAGACCACTTTTTCAAGTAATTTAGTACTCATTTCATCAATAACACGAATTATGTTGGCTTCCAAAGCGTCTATTTTTTGTGGTTTATCAGCATAAACTAATGACTTTACTTACCCCCAAAGAAAATGATCCAGTGGAGTTATCTCGCATGATTTTGGAGGCCAATTAATTCGACCATTTCTCGAAATAATGCTATCGCCAAATGATGATGCCTCCAGCGTGTAAAGCATACAGTGCATTTTTCAGGATGCAACGGAACCTGCAGAACTTCTTGAGGATTGTTTTCACTCCACCGATGATAATTTGTTTTGCAAAACAAATTATCATCGGTATTATTTAACGCAAAGGACCCCAAACATACACAAATCAGGAGTTTATGAGTCATCTTGTTCTACGTGCAGTAATAAATATATAGGACAAACAGGAGGTTCCTTTAAAACGAGGTTCAACGAACATAAAATGAGTTTCAGGAAAAATCAACAAAATTCTACTTTTGCCACTCATTGTCTAGAAAACGGTCATTCCTTTCTCACAATAGATAATCTTAAAATTTTACATGTAGAATCAAAAGGGAAGAAACTCGATTATCTAGAATCTGTTGAAATTTTCAAATTAGTTCACAATAGCAATAATGTAAAAACAATGAATGACTGTACGGAGCTATGTAAATCGAAAATATTTGAGATATTTGAAAAGTAACATCTGTTTAAAATCTTTTGTCAACGAACACAAAATGAATTTAATGAAAAGTAAACAAAAATTCAATTTTTGCCACTCATTCTTTAGAAAACAGTAATTTCTTTCGACAAAAGAAAATCTTAAGAAAATTTTACATGTAGATTCAAAAGAAAAGAAACTTGATTATTGAAATTTTCAAATTCGTTCACCATAAAAATAATGTAAAAATAATGAATGACTGTACGGAGCTATGTAACCCCAAAAATTATTTGAGATATCTAAATGGGTACCATCTGTTTAACAACCTTCTTTGTCGATTGTCGACATTGCGATATCTGTTAGAAGACCCCTTTTTTTAACCCGGTTTTTTATCACCTTCCGATTGTAAACCACTGTACCACTATTAGGTGTTACCGAGAATCTGTTGAAATATTCAAAATATTTATCACTTTTGTTTAACCACTGTTAGGTCTTTAGTTGTCTGAAGATGGGATAGTTCTTTTCCCGACACTCGAGTCACAAGAAAATGTGTAATATATATTTTTTGGTGGTAACAACATAGTAATTTCTACAATTTGTTTAATTATGATCAACTACCAAATAGTAACGGCTGAAACAATTCAGTACGTCAAAACAACATGGCTTCTTCCTTTTGTCAAATTACAGTTATCCCTATCGAAAGTTCTTTAAAAAAAAAACCCGATATATTACAGAAGTTTCAAGAAATAATTGTGAATTAAAAGTTGTATCGACTCGCATTCTAATTTATTTCAATATGTAATTTGAAAATATATATTAGATCAATATAAAATTAATCATCGTCTAGAAAAGCATCTAACTTTTTTAACATTGTATAAAACATGTATACGTACATTAATCCATTTTTGTGGACATCTAAAGAAATGGCTTATAGGGTGTTCAAGTTGTCAGTGGCCAAATTTCACAAGGTTCTACAGGCAATTTGCACCACAAAAGTTGCTATAGAGTATGGTGAATTTTCTTTCGTTGTAAAAGTCGTTCAAGATTCTACTATTTGTAACGTTTTACAATTTTTTCATTAAAAACATAGCATAACTTGAAAATTATCATCGTAGTCAAAATTCAGTGTACACCATTAGGAGAGGAAAATTGTCCTTAGACTAGGGTGGTTTCATGGAAATTTTTTCGAAACACTTATTTATTATAGGGTGGTTTAGAAACAACACGACAAACGTTTCCGGTTAAACTTCTGCTGTCACAGCTTTCTTATCGAGGATTTTTGTGAGAGAAATACGCGAATATCCAAGCAGCTGAAAATGATAAAGCAATAACGAAATAAGTCCTTAAGCAACGGCACATCAACCAAGTTATTCTCCATTTATCATGTCATGTCAGACATTTCAATTCAATTTATGCGATCTTAATTTAAGATAACTCTTGCTTCTAACGCCCGGCGGCACAACACAATACCTTTCAATATTGGAATTAATGGTGAATACCATCTTGGGGGAATTCATCCATGGCTGTCTCCCCAGCTGAAGGAACGTGCTTATAAAGGAGCAGCGCAGTTCACTTCGCATCCTCAAGTATTCACGTGGGTGAAAATGAACCTCGAATCGACTTCAAATTTCCCGAATAGAAATGACACCGTCAGTCCTGGAATATTTCCCTCACATTATTTGCGATGAAGATATGCAGAAAGGAGGTGCCAGAGGTGCGGGAAGGTCCTGTCCGTGACACATAAAATATTACAATAGGGAAAGGATTCACTCTTGAGCGAATCGGATGTAGGGTTCACTCTTTTTTTTGTAATATTTGTCCAACAAGATATTTACGAATAGGAGTTCTATGATGAATGGGAAGTGTCATAGTGAAAGACACCTTAATAACATTTTTCGAAGTGTGAGAAGCAGTGATGAAGAAACATTTTTTCGCATTCCATTTCAAAATATCCATCTTTGCTTTGTGCCATAAATGAGGATTTATGAAACAGCCAGATAGAGTTCAGAAATTTTCATTCCAGTTTGTTCAATAGAAGGGGTGAAAATTCAAAGTGAAACAAATGAGAGATTGGGAAAAAATTCAATATGTATTCAGTTAATGGAGTTATAGTGAAAATTATATTGCTGTTTCTTATTTGGTCCATTCTTTTGTGCGTTACAGGGTGTTGAAATAGAAGTCAACAAAGAGAAAATTTGAATATCAAAACAGATTTAATCTGTTAGTCTTCTACAATTTCAATTTAAAAAAAACAATTTTATTCAAGAAACTTTTAGAATTAAATTAATGTCTACAATAAGCACCGCTTACATTTAATAGACGTATATAAAAAAGTCATTAAAATAAATAAATAAATATTTAAAGGAGACAACATTTTGTTTCTGATCTCACCATTAAGAACACCAATTTCCTTTCAAAAACATGAACACAACTCAAGGTCTTCTCAAAAAATATAATTTATTTGGAATATTTAATATATTTAAATATTCAGATAAGTAAATTAAAAAATCTCTCAAAACATGCAATATATCTTCAAAAAATAATTATAATTCTGGTAATCTCTTCATCGGCCCTAAATAATATTCCAAATATCAAAATCAAATAACTATCACTATATCCCTCCTCCACGTGTTTAACAGGATAAATTGCTTTGAACAGACTAATTTTAAAATTCAAAATAGTCTATGTTCTTAACAAAATCACAGAAAAGTGTAAGGTGTTATAAGGTTATCTTTAAACCATTGACATTCCATAATGAGATTTATTAAAGCCTAAATATAATTATATATTATATATAAAATAAAAAAGAAAGAGGTTTTTTACTTGATAGAAGAAATATAACAAAATTTGAATATCGAAACAGATTTAATCTGTTAGTCTTCTACAATTTCAATTTAAAAAAAAAATTTATTCAAAAAACTTTTAGAATTAAATTAATGTCTACAATAAGCACCGCTTATTGAAGACATCAGAAACAAAATTTTGTCTCCTTTAAATATTTATTTATAATTTTAATGACTTTTTTATATCTGTTGGTTTATTTATTCCATTTGACATTATATATTGAGGTTTGATTAAATACGTCTATTAAATATAAGCGGTGCTTATTGTAGACATTAATTTATTCCTAAAAGTTATTTGAATAAAAATTTTTTTTTTAATTGAAATTGTAGAAGACTAACAGATTAAATCTGTTTTGATATTCAAATTTTGTTTTATTTCTTCTATCAAGTAAAATGCTTTATTCTATTTTAAACAGAAAATTCGCCTTATTTTACAGTTTTTTCTTATAAAGGGAAAAATGCAAGCCAAGAGGCTGAAATTGTGAATGCAGCTTACGGTCCCGATACTGTACTGTATTTGCAATTTTGGTTTCGTCGATTCTGTTCAGGTATTTTTGATGTTAAAGATGCAAATGGGTGACATACGATAATATTGTGCGAAAACGTTCGTTGTCAAAGCTCAAACGGTGGCAAACCAGGACTAACGTCCAGGAAGGATCAACTCTGCATTTGTTGGGACTGGAAAGGAATTATTATGACTTGCTTCCATATGGTGAAACACTAAATTCGTATCTCTACTCTCAACAACTGGGTTTGAAGATAACTATTGACCAAAAATGACCAAAATTGATGAACAGAAGAGGTGTTGTGTTCCGTCAGGACAATGCCAGGCCATACACGTCTGTGGTGACTCGCCAGAAACTCCAGGAGCTTGATGGTAATTTTAATGTGCCCACCTGGCACCTAGCGATTACCACATTTTCCAAGCATTGCAAAACTCCAGATGATAAGAAATTAGCATCAAGAGAAGATTATGAATATCGATTACTAGAGTTTTTCGCCAATAGGGGACAAGACGAGAGGCATTATAAAGCCACCTTTAAAATAGCAACAAACTATAGAACAAAACGGTGCCTACTTGACTCAAATCGGACAGTCCAAAATATGTTGAACAACGTCATGAATTTCTCGAGAACCAGTCGAGTGAATGACGTGAAACTTGGTGATCTTTATACATTTACGCTGTTCTCTCAAGACATATCGGGTGTTTTCTTTTAGAGTGAACTTCAAATTGAAATGAAACACATTTAAATTAAATATTGAATTGAATCAGTTCTTACTTGGTGAAAATCCATATTGAATAATATTCAAATAAGGTTATTCAGATTTTCACAAATTTTTATTGTTATGTTTACAACAATCGTTTCGCTATCACAGTAGCATCATCAGGCATTATTACATTTTGAATAACTAAGCTTGTTTCCGAAATCCGTTGCTATTTATATTATAGTAAGTACAATAAATGTTTATTGAGCACTAAAACCCAAAAAAGGGTCTCTGCAAATTCCAGCTTATCTGAATATATTTAACAGAGGTGAGTTATTTAAATTTATTTGTTCGTTAGGTAGAATGTGCTATGTATTCTTTCAAAAAGAAAAATAAAAAAGGCCTTTTTGAATTATATGGTGATTATTTATTGGTGATGGAACTTGTGATTCTTTAACATCCAATCAAAACATATATCGGATGTTTTTTTCAGAGTGATAGAACTTTGAATTGAAATAAAACACACTTAAATTAAGATTGAAGCCCATTTTTTCTTTATTTGAAATATAATTATATGACATTTATGTTTTAAAAATAATTTCCGGCATATGTCAACCACGTCTAGTTCTGAGGAACAGCATTCGACCGGACCAATTTTGGACCACTTTTTCGAGTAATTCAGGCCTTATTTCATCAGTAATACAAAATATATTGGCTTCCAAAGCGTCTGTTGTCTCTGGTTCATCAGCATAAACCAATGATTTGACGCAACCCCCAAAGAAAATAATCCAGTGGAGTTGAGTCGCATGATCTTGGAGGCCAATTAATTGATCCATTTCTCAAAATAATGTTATCGCCAAATCTTTCTTTCAATAAATCAATTGTTCCGGTAGGAGCATGACGTGTAGCACCATCTTATTGGAACCAAAACACTTCAGGGTCGATACCATTCAAATTTTGAAATAAATAATCATTGATCATCGATCTGTAACGAGCACCATTCACTGTAAAATTAGCTCCAGCATCGTTTTCAAAGAAATATGGACCAATGATGCCTCCAGCGTGTAAAGCACACCATACAGTGCATTTTTCAGGATGCAATGGAACCTACAGAACTTCTTGAGGATTGTTTTGACTTCATATACGGCAATTTTGCTTGTTTACATAGCCGTTCAAACAGAAATGGGCTTCATCACTAAACACCATTAGACGATGAAAAAGTGGATCAACTTGAAGCTGTTCTAGAGCCCTATCAGCAAACAAGCGACGCTTATTATGGTCAAGTGGCTTCAGTTCTTGAACCAGTTGGATCTTGTATGGGTATAGACTTCACGCAAAATTTTCCATGTGGTGCATGCACAGAGTCCAACTTGTTGTGAACGTCGACGAATAGATCATCATTAACACTATGACTTACAGCAGCGATATTTTTTCTGTTGTTGTTGCATCGAGTAGAGAAAATGTTGTCGAAAATCTATCGATAGTTCCACGAATAAGCTGCTCTGATGGACGATTATGTAAACCATAAATTTCACGAAGTGCTCTAGAAGTTTGACGAATAGAACGCTGATTTTGAAAATAAATTTCAATAATTTGTGAACGTTGTTTCGGCGTGATAATTTTCCAATGCTTACTGAACAGAAATGTCAAAACAACATCGCTTCTACCTTCTGTCAAATCACAGTTATCCCTATCGAAAGTTCTATCACTCTGCAAAAAAACACCCGATATTATGGCGAATTAGAACATTAAACTCTCCCTCAAATCATTTCATGAATCTCAGTCGGAAATCCTCTCGAACTCGCGATGGAATTTTGATCATATTCAAATCGCATGATGAATAGTTAATAAGTTCGGTGACTGCAAACAAACCTTGATGGATTTTCGATATCGGTTTGACTAATACGGCATTAAAAGAACAAATATCACGAATATTCCTAATATCCATCCGAAATGCCATTTTCTACGAATGGGCCTTATGGAAATTTATGACTGCATGCATTTTTCCATTAACCAAATTGAATGGTCGATATAGGCGCCATTTTCATTTCCTATACGTCCCTGCTCGTACTTCTTTGATATATACGTGTGTATACATCGGCCTTAGCGCATCAAATAGGAACAGACATATTTAGGGTATTTGTGAGATATTTGAATATCAACTGGAACACATACGCTTGAATACACATACGCCTTTGGAAACGTACACGATGAAATGTTTCCCAATTGAATTGAAAATAATTGGGACGTTGTATGGGCACTTCAATTAATGTTGGCAATAGGCCTAGTTAAACCATCAAGCGAATTGATCAAGCCAAAAAACATTTACGTAGTAAAAAATGTCATCATCAAAATATCCATGGAAAAATATTGTTATATCGGGTGTTCTTTTCAGAGTGATAGATCTTTCAATTGAAATAAAACACATTTAAATTAAGATTGCCAAAGTTTTTTTTATTTGAAAAATAATTTTAGGACACATATATTTTAAAAATAATTTCTGACATATGTCTACCACGACTAGCTCTGAGGAACTGTATTCGACCAGACCAATTTTGGACCACTTTTTCGAGTAATTCAAGCCTTATTCCATCAATAACACGAGTTATGATGCTTCCAAGGCGTATATAGTATCTGGTAAATCAGCATAAACCAATGACTTGACACAACCCCAAAGAAAATAATCCAGTGGATTTATATCCCATGATCTTGGAGGCCAATTAATTGGAATATTTCTCGAAATAATGTTATTGCCAAATCTTTCTTTCAATTCATCAATTCATCAATTATTCGGGTAACAGCATGAGGTGTAGCACCATCTTGTTGGAACCAGAACACTTCTGGGTTGATAAGATTTAAATTTTGAAACAAATAATCATTGATCATCGATCTGTAACAAGCACCATTCACTGCAACATTATCTCCAGCATCGTTGTTTAATAAATATGGACTGCTGATGCCTGCAGCGTATAAAGCACACCATACAGTGCATTTTTAGGATACAGTGGAACCAGCAGAAGTTCTTGAGAATTGTTTTCACTCCATATATGGCAATTTTGCTTGTTTACATAGCCATTCAACCAGAAATGAGCTTCATCACTAAACACAATTTTACGATAAAAAAGTGGATTAACTTCAAGCTGTTCTAGGGCCAATCAGCAAGCAAACGACGCTTATTATGGTCGAGAGGCTTCAGTTCTCGAATCGGTTGGATCTTGTATGGCTGTAGACCAAGATATCTACGCAAAATTTTCCATGTGGTGGATGCACAGTGTCCAACTTGTTGTCAATGTCGAAGAATAGACAGATCTGGATCATCATTAACACAATGACTTACAGCAGCGATATTTTCTTCTGTACGTTTGTCAATGCTTACTGAACAGAAATGTCAAAACAACATGGCTTCTACCTTCTGTCAAATCACAATTATCCCTATCGAAAGTTTTATCACTCTAAAAAAAAACACCCGACACTAATAAACTCTGTTAATGCTGATATTGGCATTAATACGCATTCTCCTTGATAGCAGAATACATGCGAGAAAGTTCCACTGGTCTGAATGAACTATAAATTTGTATCATTCCGTTACAAGACTAGGTATCCTGGCCAGCGAAGCCAGTCTACCTATATCTTTCGTCTTGGGTATTTTCGTTTTACCGGCTTTCGTAGTTCGTGGCTGAGAGGCCACGTGTTTACAATGTGAGTTGAATTTGAGTTTCGTTTATAAGCTCGCCTGAATTTCTGTTGTTGAGAATATAGGTTAAAATCATTTCGTCTATTCAGTATTTGGATATTGCAGCAATTGGACTGACAGGCTGAAAAGTATTTTATCTTTTATGTACGCTACTCAAAAATTTAAGTGGATAATTTTTCTTCATACGGTTAACCTGCCTGAAATGGAAACATTAAGCAAAACTGATTTAGAGCGACAACATGATAGAGAAATAAAAAGAATGAACAAAATGAAGATTCTGACCTGGTGGAGTTTGAAAAATGGTCCCCCCCTCCAATCAACTCTCAACTTGTTGAATGTGATATGACAATTTTTTGTGTGTTATATAAGAGGAAATAAAGTGTTTCGCTGCAAATCATGAATTTCCGTCAAGTAGTGACCGAAACAATCAAGAATTTTCATTATACGTTGACCCCGTTCTCGCCGTATCAACATTCGCCCAACTGGCAGAAATTCCATCTGTGCGCGTTTCAGGCCTAACGTTCAAGAGCCTACGACATCTTACAGCCAGATGCCCCCTACTCAATAGCGGGTGTCTGGCTGATCTCTTTGCCTTCACATTGAAACTGTATGACCAGAAATTATCCTTCCGGTAGTTTACCGGAATTAGCTGTTCATTCTGGATGCTATAACGAAGGGATTTTATCGTGCAGTTAACCATATTAGCCGATCTTGTGCGACTACGATGTGAAAGGACGAAATATCGTCTTGGTAATAAGGACGGAGGAATGGAATTTAATGACTGGCTGAAGTAAGTAGAAGTTAAGGACTGACTCAGGTGAGTCGCTGAAATGAATTTCCAGAGGTATTTGATTTCACATCAAATTGATTACAGTCGAAATTAGTTTCAGATTCAGAAATTACATACTTGAGTATATTGACGCTGTAAGCCCATAATCAATTTGTTAATAACTGTAAATATACCTTTATAAAATGAATCAAAGTTTTATTCATACCAGAGACAAGATGATCAAAAATGAGGATGAAGTTCAGAGTGATTGAAAAACAATTACCTTGAAACAATTGATAACAAATCCTGCATTTATCAGTTTCAAGACCTCAAAACAATTCATTCGTCATATTGATTGGAATCCAACCACAACACGAGACAATCATAATCCCCTAATACCGACATTAGGCCATTCCGGACTGATGGAATTTCAGAAATAAACCTTTCCTCAATAATACCTATGAAATGTGTCCCATGTATGCTCACCCTGGTAATAAATCTCGGTTAGCAAAATTATCGCCTTGGGGCACTTCGCCTTCGGGCTTCTATCATGCAAACACCATCTGCAGACTTGTCCTAGTTGGCAATGAGCTTTAATAAGGGTGTCCGAAAACGTGACGGTCGGTCTTACTCGGTTTATCATTTCACATGGATGCGAGCTTGAGCGTAATACTGTTGAAGTGAAAATGCACTTTTTGGAAGTAGGGCGAACACAGCTTTACGTTCCGCTCTGTTCAAGGATAATTTGTTCAGAAATTACTTGAGAGAAGTGAAGAGATAGGTTCCAAAATATATCAATATATTTTCATATCTGTATTCCTCTGGAAGCTGGCGATACAAATGAATATTTCCATCGGTATTACCCTGAATCATTCATCAGCTTAGAGCTTCGATCCATGAGATCTTTCATTTTTCCATAACTTTCTTTATCTGGATGGTCAGTTGAAGAAGAGCACCCTTCTCACCCCTAACAACGTATCCAATGTGCTGCAGCTTTGGATGACATAACACAGAATTATGTGTTTACATTTATAATATTCAGCTTCTTTTTGAAGTATCGGATGTTTTTTTTAGAATGATAAAACTTTCGATAGGGATAACTGTGATTTGACAGAAGTTAGAGGCCATGTTTTTTTAACATTTCTGTTCAGTAAGCACTGACAAATTATCATGGAAAGATTCACGCTGCAACAACGTTTACAAATTGTTGAAATTTATTTTCAAAATCAGTGTTCTATTCGCCAAACTTCGAGAACACTTCGTGAAATTTATGGTTTACATAATCGTCCATCCGAGCAGCTTATTCGTCGAACTGTCGATAGATTTCGGATAACATTTTCTCTACTCGATGCAACAACAACAAAAAGACAAAGAATTGTACGTACAGAAAAAATATCGCTGCTGTAAGCCATAGTGTTAATGATGATCCAGATTTGTGAATTCGTCGATGTTCACAAGTTGGAATCTGAGCATCCACCAAATGGAAAATTTTGCGTAAAGATCTTGGTCTGCACCCATACAAGATCCAACTGATTCAAGAACTAAAGCCATTTGACCATAATATGCGTCGTCTGTTTGCTGATTGGACCCTAGAACAGCTTGAAGTTTATCCACTTTTATATCGTAAAATTGTGTTTAGTGATGTAGCTCATTTCTGGAGTGAAAACACTCCTCAAGAATTTCTGCAGGTTCCATTGCATCTTGAAAAATGCACTCTATGGTGTGCTTTGCACGCTGGAGGCATCATTCGTCCATATTTCTTCAAAAACGATGCTGGAGCTAATGTAACAGTGAATAGTGCTTGTTACAGATAGATGATATTATCATTGTGATAATTTGTTTCAAAATTTGAATGGTATCGACCCAGAAGTATATTGGTTCCAACAAGATGGTGCTACAGCTCATGCTGCTATCATAACAATTGATTTATTGAAAGAAAGATATGGCGATAACATTATTTCGAGAAATGGTCCAATTAATTGGCCTCCAAGATCATGTGACATAACTCCGCTGGATTATTTTCTTTGGGGTTATGTCAAGTCATTGGTTTATGCTGATAAACTAGAAACAGTAACACTTTGGAAGCCAACATAACTCATGTTATAGATTAAATAAAGCCTGAATTACTCGAAAAAGTGGTCCAAAATTGGTCTGATCGGATGCGGTTCCTCAGAGCTAGTTGAATTGGTTTCAATCTCAATTTAAATGTGTTTTATTTCAAGTTAAAGTTCTATCACTTTAAAAAACACACCCGATACTTGACAGGTTTGAAATTTTCATAGAAAATGTTGAGTGTTCTCCTATAACAGGCTTCATTTTGAATAGTCCGTCAGTCAACTCACCAAATATGGTGAGCTATCATCTTTGAAGCTGTCATCTTTTAGGCAGTAAAGTTCATATTTGAAGTTTGATGGCTTGACAATTTATCACAAGGTCGGTGCATTCTCGACTTTAGATTACATTGAAGCATGGTTGCTATAAAACAACGTTTAAATAATTTATTTAACTCTCAGTTATTTTGGAAATTTAGATATTTGGGATCCTTTATTTCTAATAATTTGCTTAATGTACCTTAATAGATGATAGTATTCGAAGCAATAAAAATATCATAATGTATTATAGCCTCGTCTGCGATACTGAACCTTATTTAAAGCACCCAATCATTCCCTATCCCCTTTTAATGGCCATATAGTTTGTTACAGTTTAATAAATCATTTAAATTTCATTTTCTTCTTTAAATTATAAATCTACCTCACCCTGAGTTCAGTATATCACCTTAACATCCTGCTTAAAGAAGATGGCGCTCATTTATAACTAGCCGGTGATACTGAAACTCTGAAACATAACATAAACTTCATTCTCATAATTAATGCAATCATGCAAATGAAAGAAGAAACCGTCAAAAAATATCACAACTTCAACAGGATCTGAAAAAATATTCCATAAATTTCCTAATCGAATATGGTTCTATATTTACAATAATTTTAGTTATTTCGATTTCGAATTTTCTTAAACTAGATATATTAATGAACTCCTTAGGTAGTACCTTGAACAATCTTATACACATATATCTTGTGTTTCTTTCAGTAAGGGTCAAGGAATGCATTGGAATGTGGTATAGAACAGTACGTCTTGTGTTGTTGTTATTCAACAAATCATTAAAATATTGGGGGTGTTTTCTCACAAATAGCAGATATTCCAAAACATACAGTCCCGAAAGTGTGAACATGGAATTATTTCTAAAATGGCCTCTGGATGATTCTTTATATTTCAGTACTATTATTGCCTTCAAAGCGTACCTCTGCAGAATGAATAATCTATTCAAATCAGTGCTTCCACCCCATATGACAAGCCCGTACCTCAGAAGTGAAACAAAATTTGCATGATAAACAGTTTTTAAAAATTCCATGTCCACTCTCTGTGACAATACCCGGATCATGTAAAAACTTATTGAGGTTTTTGCTGACCTCACACACATGATCATTCCATTTCAGGTGACAATCGAACGAAACTCCAAGAAATTCTGTCGAAGACAAAAATCTGGCCGGGGTGTTATCCAGAGTTATTGACTCAGGATACATATTGTTAGACTGAATCGTTCTAAAAGTCACACACTCAGTCATACTGACATTGAGAAGCAACTCATTTTGAGTGCACCAATAGTGTACTGAAGCGTAGGCTAATCTTCTTTGTTCAATACTCGAATTAAGAGTCTTGCTACGCAGCAAAGCACTCGCATCGTCAAAAAACAACACGAGGTCGAGTTCATTGATGTATATCAGGAATAAAAAGGGTCCCAGATGACTTCCTTGAGGAACTCCTACGTTGACATTTTTATCCTCCGGCATAAAAACTAGTACTTCACTATCAATACAAACCCTCTGAACTCGATCAGACAAGTAGCTCCTGAGCAACTCCAATTGACGATCGCGAATACCACATAAAGAGAGTTTCCTCAAAAGGCATTCATGATTCAAGCTATCGAATGCCTGAGATGACACTGTAGGTCATATTCAGTATCGACTGGTCATACCCAGTATAAAGTAAGTTATTTTATCATTAATGAGATTCATTTCATTTGGACAAAATTTCAGTTGTACTAGTATTGGCCTGATATATTATAATTGAATTCCCAAAATCCTTTCAATGAATAAGGAATCTACTTGCTGCCTTCCTAATGTTGAAAATCATCTACTCCAATCCGAGAGCTGAATCGATTAATCAAGTTAGCCATGATGAATTACGACACGGTCCTGTCCTGCCGTCACAAGTATCTTTACTTTGAACTCCAAGATGAATTTTCCCGTTTCGAATTGGCAGAATTCAGAGCTCAAGACGCGGCATTAGAATTATTTGGAAATTCCGACTTTCCTTTCAGGCTGAGGGTCTGGAAAGTCCCGGATCGGTCAGGGAAACGGAGAACGTCCCGGAATCCAGGCGCAGTCCAGTTGATTGTAGGAGATCCTTATACCCGCTTCACGTCATCTGTCAAGAGGCAGTTTGAAACGGCATTATTCGCATATTTTTCTAAACCGTGGAATAGCTCCCTGCCATGTCGAGTTAACATTTCACATATTGTGCCCGAAATTGTATTTCCAGAAAAATCTTTATGTCGATTTGTCTGGACTGCTTTCGAATTGGATAAGAAAAGTTCGATAGGTTACCGAGGAAATCGTATTTTTCATGAACGTTTGTACACAAATGGGATCAATAAATTTTCCTTGAATGCTCTTCAATCGAATGCAATCATTCAAAATTTTACCTGATTGCGAAGGGGAGCGTAATTTGTCTCGTGCGTTTGATTCTATTGAACGTCTAGAAAGTATAGGGAATTTATTATTTTTCATAATTTTAATATACTTCTCTTTTGTAACCTTCTAAGGCGAAAGTAATGTATAAAGTGAGTTGCGTAGATAGTCGGCCATGACCAAAGTTGCATGGAAACACTATTTGTCAAATATTGTTGATTGTCAACAGGTACCCAAATTATGAAATAATGTCGCAACTAGAAAAAAAAAACAGGTACAATACTTGTATAGAAGAGGTTTTTGAAACATTAAAAAATTTGTGTCACTGACTGAAGCGGAAAAAGAGGGTACAAAATGGCATAGAACAGATTCAGGAAGACAGAGTAGGATTAAAGGAAGCAATTTAAACGCTTTATTGGTCTTAGGACGACACAATCAGCGCCTGGGGTTTCACAAATTGGCTAACAGATTTGTAAATCAATGAAATATAACAGTATGTCAAGAAACCGTCCGTATGTCAGTGAAAAGACATCAAGGAAAAAATCCCTACAATGACACCTTTCCAAAAGGAATGAATTTGGAATTTTGGAAGGTCTCTCCGATACTTAAATGATGACTGATGTTCTTTGAGCCTCTTCGTGGAAGTTTTGCCTGTTTGCTTACATATATCAGGTGTTTTTTTAGTGATAGAACTTTCGATAGGCATTACTGTGATTTGACAGAAGGTAGAAGCCATGTTGTTTTGACATTTCTGTTCAGTTAGCATTAACAAATTATCATGGAAAGACCTACGCAGCAACAACGTTCACAAATTGTTGAAATTAATTTTCAAAATCAGTGTTCTATTCGACAAACTCATAGAGCACTTCGTGAAATTTATCGTTTGCATAATCGTCCATCAGAGCAGCTTATTCGTCGAACTATCGATAGGTTTCGGACAACATTTTCTCTACTCGATGCAACAACAAGACAAAGAACTACGTACAGAAGAAAATATCACTGCTGTAAGTCATAGCGTTAATGATGATCCAAATTTGTCTATTCGTCGACGTTCACAACAAGTTAGACTCTGTGCATCCACGACATGGAAAATTTTGCGTAAAGATCTTGGTCTACACCCATACAACATCCAACAGGTTCAAGAACTAAAGCCACTTGACCATTATAAGCATCGTTTGTTTGCTGATTGAGCCCTAGAACACCTTGAACTTGATCCACTTTTTTTTCGTAAAATTGTGTTTAGTGATGAAGCTCATTTCTGGTTGAACGGCTATGTAAACAAGCAAAATTGCCGTATATGGAGTGAAAACAATCCTCAAGAAATTCTGCAGGTTCCATTGCATCCTGAAAAATGCACCGTATGGTGTGCTTTTCACGCTAGAGGCATCATCGGTCCATATTTCTTTAATAACGATGCTGGAGCTAATGTTACAGTGAATGGTGCTCGTTACAGATCGTTGATCAAAGATTATTTGAATGGTATCGACCCAGAAGTGTTTTGGTTCCAACAAGATGGTGCTACACCTCATGCTGCTACCGTAACAATTAATTTATTGAAAGAAAATTTTCGCGATAACATTATTTTGAGAAATGGATCAATAAATTGGCCTCCAAGATCATGCGACTCAACTCCACTGGATTATTTTCTTTGGGGATTGTGTCAAATCATTGGTTTATGCTGATGAACCAGAGACAATAGACGCTTTGGAAGCCAATATATTTTGTGTTACTGATGAAATAAGGCCTGAATTACTCGAAAAAGTGGTCCAAAATTGGTCCGGTCGAATGCTGTTCCACAGAACTAGACGTGGTTGACATATGCCGGAAATTATTTTTGAAACATAAATGTCATATAATTATATTTCAAATAAAGAAAAGATGGGCTTCAATCTTAATTTAAGTGTGTTTTATTTCAAATCAAAGTTCTATCACCCTGAAAAAAAACCCCGATATATGTTTTGATTGGATGTTAAAGAATCACAAGTTCCATCACCAATAAATAATCAACATATGATTCAAAAAGGCCTTTTTTATTTTTCTTATAATAAATAGCACATTCTTCAGAGAAATAACCTGATACATTCGGACCCAAAATGTCTTCAGTAAGTAGTTATTTAAATGAACAATATTTGTATATTTCTGTGATATAACCTTATTTTCGTATGGATCATGCTTAGCCCAAAATTGGTTAGTTGTTGCAGAAATGTGTTGTGTTAAAGAAGGTATTTTTATATATTTTTAAATGATTATTTTTTTTATTAAAATTACTTCTTACTGAAGTTATTTTGGATCCGAATATATGTGGTTCTTTCTCTGGAGAATTTGCTATATATTCTTTAAAAAGGGAAAATAAAACGGTACCTTTTTGAATTATATGTTGAACAATTTTCAGTGATGGAACTTGTGAACTTCAACATCCAATCGAAACATATATATGTTTAAGGTGGTGTGTAAATAATTTGTTCATTATTTTATATATATTTTGATTCTTTATTAGTTAATTTCTGCCACATGTGATGATAATATATATGTCTTGAAAATGATGCAGTGTATTTAGAACAAGTTTTATATGTTAATTCCAAATGTTTTCATGAGATTTATTTAGATTAAAATCTGAAGAGGTTCTGGTGAATTAATTCCAGCTATTACTCCCTCTCTGTTAAGTTGATGGTACCATTAAAAGTGAAAAGTATTGGGCATTCCAAACGATTTTCTCCTTGAAACGGCGCGTGCTTTATATGCAGAGGGGTGGTGTTTTCAGCATGATAATGCAAGATGCCATACTTCGATCCATACTTAAGCTTGGATGCAAGAACACCAAGTGACAGCTCAGAGCAGTGCACAAGACAGTCACTGACTGTATAAAACACTCTCTACTGACGGTTTAGCACGACATCATCATTGCCGTTCCAGATCCCAAATCATTCGACATTTCAAGAGTTCAGACGTTGGACAACATCAGCGGCGAAAGAAGAAACTGCCAAGAAATTGACTCTGACCCGGCAGAAGTCGGATAAGATGAGATCAGACAGATTGCCCAGAGAAAACACGCGGATCCGCAGATCCTGAAATAGAGGACAGACACGTAGTATGTGGTCACTAGTTTGTAAGTAACCACATGGACAGGAATCATGCCCAACAAGACCCAGTCTGAAGAGGTTTGCTCTGAGTGGGCCATGACCTGAAATAAAGCAAGCCAGTGGAACAGCTGGTCTGAAGCAGGAGTTGTTCTGGAGAAACCTAACGAGCGGGATCCAGCCGAAGGTGCAACAACCAGTTTCGGACTCCTCCCAGTCCAACTGCCAACGAGACAATAACGCCCCAAAGTACGACCCGGAGCAGCGGCGCACCACTAGAGACCGATCCTCTGAATCTATAGAAATAGCAGGAAGAGGAGTGTCTTCAAAATTGAAAGCAAGACCCTTCTTTAGATGGTAGTGAGCTGCTCGAAATAGTATGTAGTAGTGCGCCGGGATACTTCCACTCACCACCTGTAGTGCTCAACTCGATGGAACTAGGGCGTAGCACAATAGGAGATGATGGGGAGAAACATACCCTTATATAAAAGTGAGAATGAGCGAGATTGCTTGCCTCCCAAGGACCGTCTCAACCGCATCAACCTACAAGCTACAGCTTTTGATTTCTCACGCAGCGCCTTCACGTGTATCAGAAAAGTAAGTCCCGAGTCTACCAGGACATCCAAATACTTGTGCTCGCGAATCCAACGGAATGGCAGACCCGACACACATACCCTTGGAGGAGGACCTACGTGCAGACTTCCCCTCAACAATACTGCAGCGGATTTACTCATCGATACGGTCAGCTTGTTACGCAAGAGCCATTCGACCGTAACATCAACTAGACGTTGATGTGCAGCCTCGAGATCGCGACGACTGTTTGATCCAACTAGAAGCGCCAGATCATCGGCATAGGCGATAGCAAGGCCCTCCTCCTTCCAAAGTAAAAACAGCAACTCATCGAAAACTAGATTCCAGAGTAAGGGTCCAAGTATTGAACCCTGAGGACAGCCTTTCTCAAGACCTCTAGACCGGGACAAAAACGACATTTCTGTCAGAAAGATAACTATGCAAGAGACGAAGCACCAAGTGACAACCATTTCATGGCCAGCAGCTTCACCAGACTTAGTTCCATTGAAAATATATGGAGACTATTGAAGATCGAACTTGAACAAGCAGCGCCACGAAATAACGATGATTTAATTCAGTCAGTTTTACAGTCCTGGACTACCATCACTGAAAATTGGGAAGGTGATCTAGTTTCGAGTGTACCTCGACGTTTGGTCACGTGTTAAATGGAGGTTATATAAGCTGAATATTTTCTTATAATTTTGTAATTCAAGAATTAAAAATATATGCTAAATAATTACAATTGAGCTTTATTTTTTCCGGATACTTTCTAGACGAGAACCTTGCATTATTAACATAATCATTTTCTATTTGTATTCCCATTTTACGTTGAACATTTGACACCCATAATTCATAGATATCATTAATCAAACCTAATAGAACCTGAAGAAAGTGGAAAAACAGCTGATTCATTTCAAAACTTTTCATTGGGTACGAAGTATATATAGCCTCCTGTCATCCAAGATTCTCTGTTTCCACACACACTCTTTCATCGGATACCACAGGCTAGCAACTCATCAAGAAATTCCGCTCTTCTATCTCGTTTTCGCACTCTACAGCTTCACCATTCCTTTTTCAATTCAGTTCTTGCGATATATTTGCACGGCGGGGCAGCCTCAATATACATCAGAACGGCCCGTTTTTATTGCATGTGTCCATCTCGGTGCCCGAGTTGTTCACTGGATTTTCTTATTTATTTTCGATCCTGTTTCAGTTGACGGACATGTTTTTCATTATTCCTCCGATACGGGGGGAATTAATCGTTTTTTGTGGATCCATGAGTGTCCAGAGGCAATCAGAGGGTTCGAGCTTGAAATAGATAATATTTGCGACGACTCTAGATCGTTCTTCATTACTCATATCGACGATAGTAGACGAAAGTCGAACCGAATAACAAATACCCTGTGAATTATTAATATCAAGAGCATGAATACATTTGTGCTGTTTCTTTCGACACATAAAGCTTCATTGTGGAAAATTGAAGGGTCTTTAAATGGAAACGCCCCATTTTTAAATTGACATGACTCACGCATGGCAGCCATTGTTTGTTTGTGACATTGACAGTTGTATTTGTCACAATTGTCATCAGTAAAATATAAAAGAAAATCCAAGTCCTGTATTTTTCAAATTATATTGCAATTTTTTTCATTTAATGAAATGCACACCCTGTGATGATGTTTGAAATCCTGTTGCTACAATTATTTACTTTTTTCAAATTTTATTTTTCCTATGTTATCCCGAATAGTGCTCCTGTAACCTGTAATCTTCAATGCTTCAGCTTGGAAAATAATGTCGCTTTATGCCGAAGTATTCAAAATTAAAATTTCGCCCAACTTCGATTGACTGTACTGAAAAAAAAATTGTACTGCACCAGTTTGGCAAGTTACTTCAAAAGTTATCACAATTAATAACAATTTTAAAATGTTATAACACTAACTACATTCTTATTTAGATTGGACAAAAAAGGTTTTTTTAAAGAAATTCAGTTTCGTTTCATGACACGGTTTAATGAATTCACAAAAGATGTTCAAACTGCTCTTCCTTCAGCCGCAATACATGCACGACATCTTCTTAAAAAAGATGACGAATTGCATTGCTTCCCTAATTCCTGTTTGGTATACAGAGACATGATGGCAATACACAATCACTGGTTAGTCCAGGTAAAATCGAAGTCCGTCATAAAGAGATCAAAACTATCCAAATCACAAGCAAACAAATCTAATAAACGAAGCCAAAAGTCGTTAGCACACAAATAACACGATCAAATACGGAAAGATGCGCAGTAGACCATGGGGCGTAGCGTACTGATCTGTATTGCGTTTACGTGTGCCAATACCAAATAGTGGCGTCACTATTTGTCTGAGTTATACTTTATTGAAGGAATCACCCCATCTCAGTCAAACAAGATTCTTGAAGTATTGGATGCACTAGAATCATTTTTAGAAAAATCCAAGAAATTATTCGAAACTGTGTTTCTTTAAAAAAGACCGTTTTTTTTGACCAATCTAAGATATAATGTAGTAAGTGTTATACCATTTTAGAATCCCTAATGAATGCGCTAACTTTCAAAGCAATTTGCCAAACTGATGTAGTACAGTTTTTTTCAGTACAGTCAGTTGGGCAAAATATTAATTTTGAATACTTGGTTCGGCAAAAAGTAACATTATTTTCCAAGATGCAGTAATTTGCTTAGAATTGAAGATCACAGGTTACAGAAGCACCATTCGGGATAACATAGGAAAAATGAAATTTGAAAAAAGTAGAAAATTGTAGCAACAGGAGTTCAAAAAACATCACAGGGTGTGCATTTTCTCGAATAATAAAAAATGCAATATAATTTGAAAAGTACACGACTTAGATTCTTTCAAATATTTTTCTGATTACTTCTATGACTCAGCCTTTTACCCGATTCCTTGACGTCGACTTCTGGGACGCCTGTTTCGGGTTTCAACCTATTTTCAAAACTAAGAAGAATTTACTTAACATTACAATTTATATATTTTTCGGACGGGTGAAGGGGTTTTTCAATTGGGTTGTTGACAGTAAGTTATACCTGTTGACGATATCTGCTTATTTTACGAAGGAACTAGTTATTAACAGATGTCAGTAATGGTGCTAGATGAAATTCTAACTGATCGTTTGTTTTCGGCAAACGTTTTTGTCCGCCGAAGAGTTCTACATTCAGGTAACAAAAGCAAAATGTTGGTCCTACTCGAATATCTGGAGATATCTTCAGCTCATAAAAAACATTTGTCGATAACAAACGATCAGTTGGAATTTTATCTATACCCTTTACTGATATCTGTTAATACCTAGTTCCTTTAAAAAATAAGCAAATGTCGTCAACAGATATATCTTTCTGTTAACAACCTCAAATGAAAAAACCCCGTCACGTCCGTCTGTTGTCAGAAATATATAAATTGTAACGTTGAGTAAATTCTCTATAGTTTTGAAAAAGTAAAACACATAAATTCAATTTTTGTCAAGTGTGTATGTCTTCCTTAAATAAGTTATACAAACTCAAATCTGAAAATTCAATAAGTATGATCCACCAAAACGTTCAATTAATACGAAATGCAATAGATAGAATAGAAGAAGGTGTTAAACAAATTCCTAACTGCAAAATAATATGTATTACTGAACACTGGTAGACAAAGGAGAAATTGGATAATTTTTCAATAAACAATTTCAAACAGGCATCTAAATATTGAAGGCAAAATGGATATGGAGGAGCAGCCATCTATGTTGATAAATTCTGGACATCAGAAAGAACAAATATAAATAACCACGCACTTGAAGGAAATTTCGAATGTGCAGCTGCCAAGTAGGATCAAGGAAAATAACAATTAGGTTAGGTCTTCAGTTGTCTGATGATGAGATAGTTCATTTCCCGAAACTCGAGTCACAATAAAATGTGTAATATATCTTGTTTGGTGGTAAAACATAGTAATTTATACAATTTGTTTTAATTATGATCAACTACCAAATAGTAACGGCTGAAACAATTCACTATTAGTTGATTATGTTTAATTTTAGGACACTATTTAATTTCAGATTGTGATCTTGGTGAACGTTATTTGAAATAAAGAAATATTATTATTATTATTACTTAGGAATTTTCCTCGATGCACAGAATCAGAATACTAAACTGAAGTAAGTCATTCAAAGTTAACAATGAATATCCCACCTAAATCCCCTCTGGGAAAGGCAGTGCGAAGTTGTAGTCCAGAAAAATAGAGAAATCCAAAGCCGCTTTTTCCCCCTTATTGAGGAAACGATTTGTTAGACTACATCTACAAATGGAATTTTCGCACAATTGCCTCTCAAAAAAGCGAAATTATTCGAGGATGAGATTTAACGATACTGAAAAAATAAATGTGACGTATTATATTTATATGGACTTTTCATCCTTTGTTTGCCGTCCCGTGATCCGAAAAACATTGGTGAACGTTGTATAAAAGAAATATCAGCGTTTCAGGGGTACAAATCTTGCTTGTCTATTCCTTGGGGGATTTATTTCAGTAATTCGGCAGTACAGGAAACATGATATCGGATATGTTTCGATTGGAATATCCCTTTATTAAGTTCAGCCAATTCTGCGTTGATAAATGCAATTTCATAAGTAGTATTCAGTAATTATTCGGTAAAAATCATTAGAAGTTAAATTGTGTAAAAGTTTGACATTTGAAAAACTTTTCATATGAAAATAAGTATTTGAACTCAAACATTTTCATAATATTGGTACCAAATTGTTCATAATATAACAGGTTAATTTACTACAATAGTTTCAAGCCAAGAACTAGTGTTAATTTTGTAAAATCATCGAAAGCATTTTTCAATAATTTTGTCAAAAGTTAGTGAGCTATGGAATTCAATTTTACGTAAAAGCTGTGAAAGGAGGAAGCACGGAAAAAGTCATTCAGTATTAAAATACTCGAGAGCACATACACGTCGCTCTGATTAATTTTCTCTCTTCAATAATCCAGTTCCAAAACCTAAAAAGAAGTTAACATTACTACTGTGAATGGAAATGTGATCAAGAAATACGTTACCCGAGTATTGTGAATGAATAGATCGCACATATAAATCAAGTATACAATAATTTGAAATCCAAGAGAAGAAATCAACGAAGTGGGCTGGGAAACCAAAAAATTCCGGAAACATTCTCCAAGAACCATAATAAATTCCTGAAATAGAGCAAAGCCACCATAGAAGGAACTTTGTTAACTGATGAACTTACCACAGGTAGAAACAAGTTTATTTCTGTTAAAATTTCCAATTTTAAATAAAACAGTTCTTGTTCACGACTTAGCTTAGGCATTATATCAGTTTGGTAGTCACAGATTTATATTTCCGATTACTTTGATTCAATTTATATTTTAAAAATTAACTTATTTAAAATTCAAATTGAACTTTCCATAATAAAATGAATCAAAATTAATAACATTTAAATTTCAATAACAAAATTATAATATTGAGAGTTAGCTGTCAACACTCAATACATGCAACCAGATACAAGGGTGATCTAACATATTTTTATACTGAAAACTTATAAAAAGTTGATTCCATGATAGATTGGCTCCTCTAATTAATTCTTATAAGTAATAAGTAATTAATAAAAATTAATATTGAATAAATTACATTTAAAAAATTCATCACAATTGGCGCCCAAAACATAAATCAATAAATAAAATCATTCAATAAATACATAACAGTACCTACCTATAATCGAAAAATGTCTTCAAATGAATTAGTTCTGCTGATAATCTGTATCAGATATCATTAACAGGGAGTAGAAGCTATGGTAATAGAAAGTTCAGGACAGTGCAACATACATCAGTATTACAATTACAAATTCAAACAAACCCGAATATGTTTTATTGATCCCTGGCATATAAGCAGTAGACATTCGCATACTTCGAAACTTATTGATTTCAATCATGAGTGCGCTGTAATGTAACGACTACAAATCAGCCACGCACCTATATTCGCTCTGCACAGGAACATCAATGTATTTATCATAAACTAGCGCCATTTAGTGAACGCAAATATACTACGACATACACATAGCTCATAATCCTTAAAAATTGTCTTACTGAGTATACCATGAAATTTGTCCACTCTTGAGTAATACAGCGTAAGGGTACGTACTCGTACATAAAATATTTGCTTTTCACTTTTTCGCGGCGGTCAACACGGCTTAATTTGAATGAGATATAAAATAATGCATTTTAGCTGGCACCCGATGTTTATAAAACTGTGTTGGGTAACGTTCGTGATTATAATCCTATATGGAATGAACTATGAATGAAAACACCAAAGCAAGTTGATGGATATCCAATAAAATCTATCTGATGATTCCTAAAAGTTTCATAATAGTGAATTATATGAGCGAATAATGTTGTCGGAATAATTTGTCAACGTCCATAATACATTGCATCTGTTATTTTCATTCATTGAACCTGTTTGGACAGATAATTATTATTTCAGCTATAAATTTCCACTAGAGTTGTTCAACAGAGGAAACAAATTACAGTAAACTAGGACCATCGAGTTGATCATCGAATATTGCCGAAATGTCTGTGTATGATTGATCCGATAAAAAATTGCAATTTATAATTGCAATGATAACCTTTTTCTGAATCGCATATCTGATATAATTCGATCTAGATGAAAACTGATATGTAGTTATATTACTCGGTTTAATGTCATATAGAATTGATAAAAAACATTATTCGAATTTCTAGATAGTTTAATTGAATCGTTGGAAATTAAATTCAGTTAATTAAAATAATGAAGAATAATTCCGTGAAATTTATCCTCCATTATTTCATTCAATTCTAGATAATTATTTTGAGTAGGCATACCTACTCAGTGACTTGCAAATTGAATAATGTTTTGCATAGTACGAAATTTACACGAAAATAAGCTTAGAACTTGAATCGATTTGATCTAGTATGCTCAAGCTTACAGTTAAGATCAGAAATTATGTTCGTTTGTAACCATATATGTAATGTGACATTTTCTGACCCCACTGAAGGTTGGAAAATATCACTTTTTTTATTTTTGTTTTCACCAGGTCTAAAAGTGATCATTTTACACCTGAGGATAGTAATCTTGCAGTGGAAGAACAGAAGAACATTTAATTTTATTTCAATATATACAACACAAGAACAGAGATTGAATATAAATTGGATTTCATACAAATAGAACTCCACTACTTATTGAAGTTAACAGTCACTGTTGATGACTCATAGGCGTTGATTGAAATAGATAAACCTGTTTCTTTTGTCAAGCGAGTTGTTGGAATGTTAATGTACTGCTGTTTTTCACTTACTGTTGTATGGTTCGGAAAAGGTGGCAGGACACATCAGAGAATATAGAAGGTTTTGAGAGCAGAGCAGACGTTCTGGATTGGTTTTCAATGAAACTATCTATTCATAATCAATTATTACGGTAGCAGCATGAGGTGTAGCACCATCTTGTTGGAACCAAAACAAATAATCATTGATCATCGATCTGTAACGAGCACCATTCACTGTAACGTTAGCTCCAGCATGGTTTTTAAAGAAATATGGATCGAGGATGCCTCCAGCGTGTAAAAAACATATACAGTGCATTTTTCAGGATGCAATGGAACCTGCAGAACTTTTTGAGGATTGTTGTCACTACATATACGGCTATTTTGCTTGTTTACATAGCCTTGAAATGAGCTTCATAACTAAATACAATTTTACGATAAAAAAGTGAATCAACTTCCAGCTGTTCTAGGGCCCAATCAGCAAACAAACGACGCCTATTATGGTCAAGTGGCTTTAGTTCTTGAACCAGTTGGATCTTTTATGGATGTAGACCAAGATCTTCACGGAAAATTTTCCATGTGGTGGATGCACAGAGTCCAAGTTGTTGTAAACGTCGACGAATAGACAAATCTGAATCATCATTAATACTATGACTTACAGCAGTGATATTTTCTTCTGTACGTACAGTTTTTTACCTTGTCGTTGTTGTTGCATCGAGTAGAGAAAATGTTGTCCGAAATCTATCGTCAAATCACAGTTATCCCTTTCGAAAGTTCTATCACTCTAAAAAAAACACCCGATACATATCCTTCGGCTACTCTGTTGGACCTCCATTCTAGGATTAAAATGTCTGCGCCACTGTCAAAAAGTAATGTTGCTGACGTTCTTCTGAGGCAGTGTCCAGTGCATTTCTCTGCTTTAGAAAGACACAAATATGTAGATATTTTCCTTGGAAATTGCGCTATCAATATCTGTATCCAAATTTCCTCTGTAATAAGAAATACTCTGCATCGATAAGTTTTCGTACTTGGTATCTCAATTGGTACTTTTCCGGCTACAAAAGTGATGTCCGAAGTTTTCGCTTCTGCAGACACCTGATATTCTTATCACAAGAGCCAAAAATATGATGAAATAGATGGATATATTTCAATAATATGGGGAAAAAATTAATATACCTTGATTGGAAGAAATCCAATTCCAATTTTTACACAAAATTATCAATATTCTCTCTTATGAAAGTGTTTGTTGGCTTGTACACCGTGACTGGTAGCAGCGAAGCACTATCCAACCTCTACTGGCTCTGCAGTGTCAGTACCCGAGTTCTTTTGTGACGCAACTCGCTCGCCGAAGATGCTTCTTATCCACCAATCCGGACGTAGTCCCATGAACCAAGATAGTCTCAAGATTTAAGGCCTCAATTGATCCTGGTACGAGCGTCGTCAATCCGGCTGTACGTCAAGACCCACGAATCTTTGTGAAGTGTTTCAATGGATCCTGGCTTCAAGAACCAACGGTCTAGCCATATCGTAGAGATCCAGAAACCCCAGAAACGCCTAACAATCGATTCTGGTTCAGGACAAGGCCGGTCGGACCTTCAAGTCCCGCTAAACCTTGAAGCATTTGTAAAGAAAAGCACATCTTAACGTGATCCCAGCACGTCAAGCTACAATGTCATGGGGTGGATTCAAGGCATCAACCGTTTCTGAATAGTAAGCATAACCAGTATCTTCAACGGATCCACACAAAAATAGTCCACTGAGTTGGAAAAGAGCTTCTTCGCTTAAGATGATTTTTCTGAGAAAATGCTCATCTTAGGCCATAAGATCATTAGCTCATTGAGGAAAAGGAAAACGCATCGTATGGTCACCAGATTCCACTTCTTGCATTAGTCGAACTTTGTTAGCCTTCATACTGAGGTCTCTATTCTAAATTCCCCTCAGAGAAGTGTGAAAAACGTTCAGTTCTTTAACACGATGACAATTTGATGTTGATGGATGTTTAACCACATTCTGTCCTACAGCAGCAATGTTTTCACTGGACGAGAACGTTAACGAGTTGTTTCATCAGATAATGAGCCAGTTTTCACGAACAAATTGATCCACAAATTGCCGTGAGGACATTTGATTGCTATTGAAATCTTCACGCAAATTCCTAACAGTTTGGACAGAAGATTCTCCACTTTGGAAATTTTAATATTTTCCAATTTTATTCGCACTTAAATCGTCCTATTTCCTTAATACCAAATATTAAACTAACTTCCTGTCAAAACACGAATGACAGGAGAGTTTGCCAGACTCGAAATAACCAAGACGCAAACTCTAGATGGCACACCCTTTAGTTTTGTCAGAATTGAGTCTCAAAGAACTGCGTAAGCACCAGTTGTGGATACTTGAATTATCGCTCCTTCTTTTGAGAAAAAATACAAAAATTCGAGAATTCAAAAGATATAATACAGCACTCACCCCATCACTCATCGTGAACGTACACATAAATGTTTCAGAAAATTGCTCCCAAACCCAATTCACAATAGATCCACAAGATAAACATCGCTTCCCTACACAAAAAAACTTCTGGAAGGAATTGTTCGACTTGAGCGTACAGATGACATCAAATTTGATGGATAATCCGTATAGCAAACTGGAGGGAGTATCGGTTATTGGAGCCGGAAAGTTTTGTGCTTAATTTTTATGGACGAACGAAGGAGGTTTTCGTCGAACGCAATTTAGCACTTCCATATCTCTTGAGCAGATAATTATCGGAATTAAAATTGATGAACGAAGTGAAAAATCAGCTTACTGGGTGGGTTTTTTATTTTCGTTCTATCATTAGTCGGAGATGGTGGTATTGATCAGGTCGTGGATGGAATCGCGTGGGATTATGATGGAGCTGCAGAACTTTTTCCAGAATGAACTTGGCTTTTAGACGTGTTAGAAAATCGGGACGAACTGAATGAGTGCCAAGGCAACTTAGATCCATTATTGAATAGAAGATGTTATAATTAAGAGAATTATTCATTTTAGTCACCTTTCTCATTCCAATACTTTTCATTATTACAGATATTGAACTATTTCCCTCGTTACTAAGGTGTGGGCTATTCAAAATTCGCATTTTTGATCAGCTATAAATGAAAAAAAAGATTATTTCTTCCAAGAGTGGAAACATAACGTCTGGAGTTCCTCAGGGATCGATACTGGGGCCCTTATTGTTCCTGATATTCGTAAACGACCTAAATCTGATGAAAGAGGAGTTGAACATGTAGCTTATTACCATGATGATTACCAGATGATACTTCTTTTTTTCCTGAAGCTCTTGGATGGGGGTAATCTGTGGATATGTACTTTCAACATCTGCATTGATTCAGCTCTAATTCTCTTGCCATAAATTGATCGAAAACACATTAATCAAAAATAAAGAGAAACAAAAACGTGCTCACCAAATTGCTTGAAGTTATATTAGATGGGGCACATTGATTCATTGAAAGGGAAACTTGCAGTGGCAATCTACACCATCTAGTTCGTAAAATGAGTTTCCCCAAGGAAGGTGGCATTGATCTCCTAATTTGCCAATTTCCATCCATTGGAGACATATGTAATCCTGGTGACGTGGCTAACGAGGCGATAACAGGCAGAATGAACTCAAGGCTATAGTCTTTCTGGCGGAGCCATTCTGGCCTGAAACATTCGAAGTTGTTTCTCGGAACAGCTTCGAACAAAAAGATGGCGAACCTAGCGGTAGGTCTGGATAGGGCCAAACTAAGAACACTTGTCGGAATTATGACAGGTCACTGCAGACTGAAAGCGCATTTGCACATAATCGGTCTGGCTGAAGACAATGAATGCAGGCTGTGTCTTGAGGACACTGAAACAGCCATGTACATCGTCTCAGAGTGCCCAGCGGTGAGTCGCATCAGATTCGAGGTCTTTGGCCAGGCTTTTATAGCCCACAGCGAACTGAAAAAAATACCCCTGATCAAGATTATCGGTTTTATCCAAAAGATAGATCTCGTCGGGGAGATATAAATTAGGGGTGAACCACAATAGTCCGTGCGGACGCAGTGGTAGGGTGAACAGACGCCCGCTCGACATAAATAAAATAATAACAATCCTGGTTTTGGGCACATCGGTTCATGCCAAGGACATCCTAATTCTTCTTAAGAAGGCGATGAGAACAATGGTAGGAATAAAACAGACGGATGGCTGTAGGGATGCGTTTCGAGAGCTTAACAACCACACCAGCAGTGTGTATATTGGAGTGTTCCACATATGTCTATAAGAACACCTTTCCAACCAATAACAGATTCCACAAATTCACTAACTTATCATCTCATACTATGAACAGAAAGAAGTAGACCCAGCAGTGAGTGGACTGACTACTGCAGTCTACAATAGGCTTTCGAATGGCTTGAAACAACTGAATGGGAAAAAATTCAAGAAATGTCTTAAAGAAATTCTCCTAGAGGATACAATTTAGACTATTGAGGAATTCCCTAAGGATTAATAATGATAATAATGTAAACTTCCAATTGATGAAGTATGAAAATTATTAATGCTGAATGCATTATTGTATTGTTTATTAGAAAGGTTGAACCTTGACTTTCAAATGGATGACCGCCCAGCTCCAAATAGCCGGAATGTACCAGACTTAATGAATGTATATTTTGGGGTGGAATGGATTGCAAGTAACGGTCCGGTAAGATGGCCATAAGGGAGCTCTGACCTTACACCTTTGGATTTTTATGTCTGGAAGACCTTGGGCCCTAGAACAGCTTGAAGTTGATCCACTTTTTTATCGTAAAATTGTTACAGTGAATGGTGCTTGTAACAGATCGATGATCAATGATTATTTGTTTCAAAATTTGAATGGTATCGAACTAGAAGTGTTTTGGGTCCAACAAGATGGTGCTACACCTTATGCTGCTACCGTAACAATTGATTTATTGAAAGAAAGATTTGGCGATAACATTTATTTCGAGAAATGGTCCAATTGATTGGCCTCCAAGATCATGCGACATAACTCCACTGGAATATTTTCTTTGGGGTTAAGTCATTGGGTTATGCTGATGAACCATAAAAAATGGATGCTTTGGAAGCCAACATAACTCGTGTAATTCATGAAATAAGGCCTGACTTACTCGAAAAAGTGGTCCAAAATTGGTTTGGTAGAATGCGGTTCCTCAGAGCTAGTCGTGGTGGACATATGCCGAAAATGATTTCAAAACATAAATGTCATAAAATTATCTTTAAAATAAAGAAAAAATTTGGCTTCAATCTTAATTTAAATGTGTTTTATTTCAATTTAAACTTTTATCACCCTAAAAAAAAACATCCTGTATAGAAAATACCCAAACTTCAAAATATGCACGAAAAACATCTCCCACGACTAGTGCTGTAATTTGTGGTGCGAATCAAACACAAGCATTGAACAACAAGTTGACAATCGCCGGTTACAAACAGAAATGTTAGATGCGGGAGTTAGCTTTACCACTAAAGACATTCACACCAGTTTGCGGAGCTATTTGGAAGTAGCGTGCAGAATATTAATAGAATCGGCTTGTAATGCAACCGCACCGGCATTAATTTAATTAGCAAGGCATTAAGCCGCGCTCACATTGATTGCTCATTTTACCTACATGCCATTTTGGGCGTTGCAGCTAGAAGATGCAATTGAAGCTATTATAGTAATTCCGATTTCCTATGAGAAAATTATAGGTAATAAAAATTTGATTTATAACGCAAACCAGTGACAAATTACGGTTGAAGCAGCAGAATTATAGGTTATGATTTTAATTCCCTATGATAATGTTGATTACCATATTTCGTAAGAATTATTTTGTTATATTATTAGGAGCATAAATAATTTCGGGCGGTTTTTTATCAAGAATCGAAGCTTTATTGTGAAAAATTAGCTATACGTTCTAAGTTTAAAGTATCGGGTGTTTTTTTAGAGTGATAGAGCTTTCGATAGGGATAACTGTGATTTGACAGAAGGTAGAAGCCATGTTGTTCTGACATTTCTGTTCAGTAAGCATTGACAAATTATCATGGAAAGACTCACGCCGCAACAACGTTTACAAATTGTTGAAATTTATTTTCAAAATCAGTGTTCTTCATGAAATTTATGGTTTACATAATCGTCCATCAGAGCTGCTTATTCGTCGAACTTTCGATTTTGGACAACATTTTCTGTACTCGATGCAACAAAAGGCAAAGAACTGTACGTACAGAAAACATCGCTGCTGTAAGTCATAGTGTTGATGATGATCCAGATTTGTCTATTCGTCGACGTTCACAACAAGTTAGACTCTGTGCATCCTCCACATGGAAAATTTCGCGTAAAGATCTTGGTCTACACCCATACAAGATCCAACTGGTTCAAGAACTGAAGCCACTTGACCATAATAAGCGTCGTTTGTTTGCTGATTGGGCCCTAGAACAGCGTGAAGTTGATCCACTTTTTTATCGTAAAATTGTGTTTAGTGATGAAGCTCATTTCTGGTTTAACGGCTATGTAAACAAGCAAAATTACCGTATATGGAGTGAAAACAATCCTCAAGAAGTTCTGTAGGTTCCATTACATCTTGAAAATGCACTGTATTGTCTGCTTCACACTCTGGAGGCATCGTCGGTCCATATTTCTCTGAAAACTATGCTGAAGCTAATGTGAATGGTGCTCATTACAGATCGATGATCAATGATTATTTGTTTCAAAATTTGAATGGTATCGATCCAGAAGTGTTTTGGTTCCAACAAGATGGTGCTAAACATCATTCTGCTACCGTAATAATTGATAACGGAATACAAGAAAATCCACTTTTCGAAAATTATCTAAAATTATCAAAATAAAGGATCAAATAAAAATAATTGAACGAGAACTCGAACATTTGATAGCTATTTCGGCCTATATGGCCTCATCAGAAATGTATTGAATTCAGATTCAAATATATAACAAGATCAAAATTCAACTTACCAAAATAAGATAAAACATGGAACGAATAAACATGAAGTAAGCTTTAGAGTATCCAAAATAAAACAGAAATGATCAACGTATTGTTACGTATACCCTATAACTATTTGTACTCGGAACACAGAAAAGCAATAACCAAACTTATTCACCCCAAATAAGGTCCCATGATAAGAAAAATAACCAGAATTTCAAAAATAATATATGTTTTATTTTGGATACTTTAAAGCTTACTTCAAGTTTATTCGTTCCATGTTTTATCTTATTTTGGTACGTTGAATTTTGATCTTGTTATATATTTGAATCTGAATTCAGTACATTTCTGATGAGGCCATATAGGCCGAAATAGCTATCAAATATTCGAGTTCTCGTTCAATTATATTTATTTGATCCTTTATTTTGATAATTTTAGATAATTTTGCAATAGTGGATTTTCTTGTATTTGTATGTTAATATACATACTTTTATACATACGTTTTTGTTAATACATTTGTATTAATACATTTCAAGTCGGGATGTAAAAAGGTTTTTTCCGAGACACTGAAAAATATTTTATATTGATTATATATGAGGAAATCAATTTGATAGTTTTTGTATATAGTTTCAATATATAATGTATAAGTTAGAATATATAATTCTGAATTTGAAGTCATTTAAATTTTACTTCTCAAGTCAATATATATCAAGTATTGACTCACATTAAAATTGGTTGTTTAATAAAAGTGGTGAACATATGCCGGAAATTATTTTCAAAACATAAATATCATAAAACTGTCTTTCAAATAAAAACAAATCTGGTTTCAATCACAATTTAAATGTGTTTTATTTCAACTTAAATTCTATCACTCTAAAAAACGACCCGGTACATGCATTGATCCATTTTTTGACTTCCTCGTGATTCTAGTAACGCTGGTCAGCCAGGCCATTTAGTATTTATTTTTAATTCTTGAATTAGAAAATTATAACAAAATATTCATCTTATTTACTTATACAACCTTCATTTAACTGTAAGCACTTGAATAAACGTCGAGGTACACTCGAAACTAGATCACCTCCATAATTTTTGCTGACGGTAGTCTAGAACTGTAAAACTCACTGAATTAAGTCATCTTTATTTCGTGGCTTCATAGGATCTACCTATGAAGCTATCAGACCTAGCAAGTTTTGTTCCTAAAACTATAAAACTTCATTATTTGAACATTAAAAAGATCAATGTTTAATATTTTAGCATTTAAGAAACGCATACAACCCTAAAAATTCCCAGACCTCACGATTTTTTAATGATTCTGAAAGGTAAACTTCGACAACTCAGTTTTGAACTCTCTGAACGTGAAAAAGCAAAATCAAAATTTTTTGCTCTTACATACCACATGTCTGCATGCGAAATAAATCATGAAGTTCAACTTTTCAGAACTAATTTATAGCTAGTTGGAAGTTAGACTAGCGTTGGTAATTTGCATGTTAATTGACTTGCCAAACGACCATTTTATTTGCGCCTGAGAAGCTTGAGTAGAGTTATGTCTGTTATCATTAATAGTGTTAGAAAAGAAAGTTAATTCAGGAAACGTGTGAGGAAATGGAAGAATTATTTGACGGTATAACGTTAAGGGAGTCATATTTTCCTACGAAAATTGTCGTGGTCCTTTTTTATTAGATATAATGCGGTGTAGATATCCGAGAGGAATTAATGGGTACTTATGAATTTTATTCCCAGTTACAATTAAGTTTCAACTGAGATTGTACGCTGCGGACGTGTATTCGTGTGCATTAGATGGCGCTGTTTTTGGAAACAAGGTAAGGTGGCTATGCAGGGCGAATATAGGTGCGTGGCGTAGTTGGCATTAGAGCAATGCATTGACGAATAGCTTTATTTAAATTTTGAACTGTAACAGATATATGTTGCACTATTCCAATTCGAAAACTTCCCATTTTCCATTCTCATATTGTCATGGATTTTTTGAATTACACCTTCAAACGAATAATAAATAATCATTATTTGAAAACTCAGATAATGAAAATCAATAAAATTCAAGGTAAAGATTCACCCATGTATATTGACTCGTTAGAGTATAATTAAATCGAAATTAATTAAATTAAATCAATTCAGACAGAAATATCAATAAGTCAACTCATAAACATACTCACAAGCCAAAATTTTGAAGAAAAAGCATATTGAGAATACATAATCTCTAGTCGAGAAAAAATTCTTTAAACAACAATCAGACATCAAAAATCCTTTTGAGAATCTTAAATAGAATTTACAGAAAGCATTCAAATGATAAATATTGAATGTTTAAGACAGCCAAAGTTGCAAGAAATAGAAGTAATTTGAATTTAGATATCTAGTTTGAAATTGGTGCAGAAATTCTTGAAAAGATTTGTTATTTTCCTAATTCCTCTATAAACTGTATTGAAATTATTAACAATTAACAAGCTTAATTAATCTCACTTACCAGAAAGATGTAAATAGGACACATTTGATCGAAATTCAATTAATTAGTGAAAACATTTTGTCTACCTCAGAAATTCTGAAACTATGAAGGTAAGAGATATTCTACAAGATGCATGTATAAAGTTTCAATAGTATATGAGCTAAAGAAATTTGATCAATTTCATAAGTAGTATTTAGTCATTATTCATTAAAAAGCATTAGAAGATAAATTGTATAAAATTTTGACATTTGGAACACTCTTCATTTTAAAATAAGTATTTAAACTCAACCAATTTTAATAATACTGGTGTCAAATTATTCATAAAATAATAGGTTTATTTTCTAGGTTAGTTTCAAGCCAAGAAATAATGGAAATTTTGTAAAATCATGGAAAGCATAATTTTTTACTAATTTTGAGAAAAACTAGTTAGCTTTGAAATTCAATTTTTCGTGAAAACTATAAAAAAGGAAGCACGGAAAACGTCATTCAGTATTTAATACTCGAGAGCGCATACACGTTGCTCTGATTGAAGATTTTTCTCTCTTCAATAATCCAGTTCCCAAACCTAAAAAGAATCAACTGAGTTGGCAATGAGCTTGAAAAATTCCAGAAATATCCTTCTCCAAGAATCAAACAAAGTTCTGAAACAGAGCAAAGCCGTCATAAAACGACATTGATGATAAATGAATAAACTCAGCACAGGTAGAAATAAGTTTATTTCTGTAAAACTTTCCAATTTAAAAGAAAATCATTTCTTGTTTATGTTAGAATTACGATATTTAGAATCAAGGTTAGTAGGTTAGAACATAGAACTAAGACATTTAGATTAGTTTAGTAGTCACAAATTTTTATTTTAGGTTACTTTGATTTAATATGTACTTTGAAAATTATCTTATCAAAATTCAAATTGAACTATTGAAAACCTGTTGAAACTAATCAAAATAAATAATATTTAAATTTCAATCATTAAATAACAAAATTAGAATCTTAAGAGTTATCTGGCACATTTTGTCTTTGGCGTTCATTCTGTCTGTCAGTATGTAATCCATTCTGATATATCGGTCTTCGGTTTGTCCCTTACAAAGTACCATCTGTGGGTCTTTAATGGAATCTTCTCGAGTAACCCTTTACGTTTCTGTGTGCAATTGGCATTTGTGTGGCTTTAAATGTCAGTTTAAGTAACTCTGCCCCTGTCTACTTTGAGCGCGAAGAAATCCATAGCAACATTTCCACGATTGAGTTTCAAGTTAGCATTTACGAGGGGCGTTTAATGTATTCTAAATATCGGGGTGATTCGCTGATAAAGTGAATAATCTAATTATCCCATTTACTGGAGACTTTCTGAGGATGTAAATATAAAATTTCTATAATTTACGATCATTATTTTCCTAGGTATCCTCACTGAAAGACGACCAGAATGACTGACGCCACAATGATGAACAAAATCGGGCATCGCGCCGTTATAAAGTTCCTCACGAGGCAGAGAAAAAGTCAAAAAACCATTCATGAAGAGAAATTTGCTGTTTACCAAGACTGTGTCCCGTCTTATCCACCGTTCAGAAGTGGTCAAGTGAATTCAAACGAGGCGGAAGAAGCATTTAAGACGACCCTTATTCGAGCGGGCCCGTTAGCGACACCACTGAAGAAAATGGGAAAAAAATGGAAAAGTTGGTACTTGAAGCTGCCAAAATAAAAAACAAAATGTTATCAGAAATTACAAAAAATACATGCTATCCTTCAACTTTTCTAATAGACTCGTAACATTGAAAAATTATTCATTTATAGCCGATCAAAAATGCAAATTTCATAAGGCCAACCCCTTATATATTTGGTGAACTGATAAAATAGAATTGAAACTCTCTGAATGTTGTCTTGAGACTGAGGGAGTGCTTTGGTCAATTTTAACATAGTCTCTTTTCATATGTTCGTTCCATATTCGATAATCAACATTGTCATACATTCGAACCGAATGTCGCTATGTCTTCCGAGTAATGAACAAGAAAAATTACGAATTTCGACGGAAATGTACCAGAGTAAGTTGCAAGTTCTATCGCAATAATCAGAACTTTCGTAATAATTCTTAAAACTTCAGAAATGGGATGCTTGCCGTTGGATGTGCAGTTGAGACTCCTGAAATTTCCTCGTGAATACGATAAATAACTCCTTCGACTCGATAATAAAAATGACAAATAACTTCCTATATTTCTTCGCATATCAATAACTTTCGAGTCACATATTTTTAGAAGCCATGTGATAACTTTTCACTCGGTGCTCTAATATGAAAATGCAGCACAAACATGATTGAGGTTGAAAGAAACTTACTTAAATCGATGCTCCGACAAAGATATTGAATAACAAATTGACTTCAATGAAATGAATTCATACCACTTGATGAAAATCACTTGGAGTAAACTCGCCTGTTTGAAGAAACTGGTGTGCCTCGATGAATAGATAAAAATAGAACAAGGCTTTTTACTTGATAGAAGGAATATAACAAAATTTGAATATCAAAACAGATTTAATCTGTTGACTGTGATTTGACCGAAGGTAGAAGCCATGTTGTTTTGACATTTCTGTTCAGTAAGCATTGACAAATTATCAAGGAAAGACTCACGCCGCAAAAACGTTCACGAATTGTTGGAATTTAATTTAAAAACCAGTGTTCTATTCGCCAAACTTATAGAGCATTTCACCAAATTTATGGTTTGCATAATCGTGCATCAGAGCAGCTTATTCGTCGAACTATCGATATATTTCGGACAACATTTTCTCTACTCGATGCAACAACAACCACGTCAAGACAAGGAACTGTACGTACAGAAGAAAATATCGCTGCTGTATGTCATAGTGTTAATGATGATCCAGATTTGTCCATTCGTCGACGTTCACAACAAGTTGGACTCTGTGCATCCACCACTTAGAAAATTTTGCGTCATCATGGTCTACACCCAAACAAGATCCAACTGGTTCAAGAACTAGAGCCACTTGACCATAATAAGCGTCGTTTGTTTGCTGATTGGGCCCTTGAACAGCTTGAAGTTGATCCACTTTTTTATCGTAAAATTGTGTTTAGTGATGAAGCTCATTTCTGGTTGAACGGCTATGTTAACAAGCAAAATTACCGTATATGGAGTAAAAAGAATCCTCAAGAAGTTCTGCAGGTTCCATTGCTTCCTGAAAAATGCACTGTATGGTGTGCTTTACAAGCTGGAGGCATCATCGGTCCATATTTCTTTAAAAACGATGCTGGAGATAATGTTACAGTGAATGGTGCTCGTTACAGATCGATGATCAATGATTATTTGTCTCAAAATTTGAATGGTACCGACCCAGAAGTGTTTTGGTTCCAACAAGATGATGCTACACCCCATGCTGCTACCGTAACAATTGATTTATTGAAAGAAAGATTTGGCGATAACATTATTTCGAGAAATGGTCCAATTAATTACACTGGATTATTTTCTTTGAGTTGATGTCAAGTCATTGGTTTATGCTGATGAACCAGAAACAATATACGCTTTGGAAGCCAACATAACTCGTATTATTGATGAAATAGGGCCTGAATTACTCGAAAATGTGGTCCAAAATTGGTCTGGTCGAATGCGGTTCTTCAGAGCTACTCGTGGTGGACATATGCCGAAAATTATTTTTAAAACACAAATGTCATAAAATTATCTTTCAAACAAAAAAAAATTGGCTTCAGTCTTAATTTAAATGAAATAAGAAGGAATGGTTTTTTACTTGATAGAAGGATTATTACAAATATGAAAATCAAAACAGATTTAATCTGTTGTCTTCTACAATTTTAATTTCAAAAAATTCTTTGAAGAGACTTTAAGAATTAAATTAATGTCTTTATAAGCACTGCTCATATTTAATAGACGTCAAAATTCATCATACAATATCAAACGGAATTAAGAAAAACCAACGAATACAAACTGTCAATTAAAATTAAAATATAAATAAGCAAACATTTTTTGTTTCGTTCCAGGCATGCGTAATGAACTCTTCAGACAAACTTACGAAGCCCTGTTTGTTACAAAATGTTGTTTTCCGATCCCATATGAATGAAAAATAACCCTTTCTCAAAAATATAAAACATAATTTCAAGAACTTCTCAAAAACTAATTTATTTGAAATATTCAATATATTTAAATAAATTACTTCAAAAAATCTCAAAACATGTAGCACATTCTCAAGAAATAATTAAAGTTACGATAAGATCAGTTCAACATTACATATAAAAAATATAATAAAATCAAATAAACAATGTATAAACTTACTCGGTGAATCTTAGGAATACACGGCCCTCAATAGAAAATAAAAGTAAACACTTTCATAGATCCAAGGTGCTTATGTTCCACGTTCACAGAATCATACAAAGCTTATAAGGCACTTGGCCTCAGTTAAAACCGTGCAACACTGTATAATGAATTTCTTTATTTAAAAAACCTAATATAATTATATATTATATATAAAATAAAATAAGAAGGAATGGTTTTTTACTTGATAGAAGGATTATTACAAATATGAAAATCAAAACAGATTTAATCTATAAGTACCTTGGATCTATGAAAGTGTTTACTTTTATTTTCTATTGAGGGCCGTGTATTCCTAAGATTCACCGAGTAAGTCTATACATTGTTTATTTGATTTTATTATATTTTTTATATGTAATGTTGAACTGATCTTATCGTAACTTTAATTATTTCTTGAGAATGTGCTACATGTTTTGAGATTTTTTGAAGTAATTTATTTAAATATATTGAATATTTCAAATAAATTAGTTTTTGAGAAGTTCTTGAAATTATGTTTTATATTTTTGAGAAAGGGTTATTTTTCATTCATATGGGATCGGAAAACAACATTTTGTAACAAACAGGGCTTCGTAAGTTTGTCTGAAGAGTTCATTACGCATGCCTGGAACGAAACAAAAAATGTTTGCTTATTTATATTTTAATTTTAATTGACAGTTTGTATTCGTTGGTTTTTCTTAATTCCGTTTGATATTGTATGATGAATTTTGACGTCTATTAAATATGAGCAGTGCTTATAAAGACATTAATTTAATTCTTAAAGTCTCTTCAAAGAATTTTTTGAAATTAAAATTGTAGAAGACAACAGATTAAATCTGTTTTGATTTTCATATTTTTAATTTAAATGTGTTTCATTTCAACTTAAAGTTCTATCACTCTAGAAAAAAACACCTACAGCAATTCGAAAATGTTTTAATTGTATCATCAACAATAAAATGATGATAGAAAACAAAGTAATTCCTCACTACTAAAAAAATTATAAACCAAAACGAATTCTGGGACAATCGCGTAAATAATCACAATTCATCGAACAAGCTGATGAGAATTATGTATTATTCAGGAGAAAAATTAATGACAACCTGAAATGTGCAGACTGTTTTGTGGAATTAGCCATCCGAAATTTCGATGCTAAAATAAACTTATTAAGCAAAACCAACTGTATTGTTCATTAAATTCCCCGCAATAAGCACATGATGCATTTTCAGGAACATGCATGTTGGTAAAATAGTATTCCGCGTTTATTAAATATGAACTGCACTAAACTCGGCTGTATCACGTTGCTCGTTCCCGAAAACATAACCATAGAGTTCGTTATAAGAGAGAGATAGTCGGATTACACTTGAACGGGAAATCCGTATATAAATTCAGATTTTACAAATCCGGCAAATGGAAAAATTCATAAAATATAAATGCATTATACATGGAATTAGGAGAAAGGCCATTACGAAGACACGGACAAAACATCCAATTCTCTTTCTAGAAAATATAAATATATAAATATAAATACGCTCTTCTTTCGATCAGTACTCAAGTCTTCTGGACGATCTATAAGTGAGTTCTTTAAATGCTCATGAACAACCGGTCTAAAATTTTGTAACAAACAATAATCAAATGTCATTAACAAGTAGTATGAGCTATGGTAATGGGAAGTTGTAAAAATCGAGACAGTGTAACATACATCTTAGCGAACTAATTAAAGTTAAGAACTGCATTCCCGATTTTTTTAACGTTACAAACGCAGAAAACTTTCCTCATGCTCAAGTCAGATCCTACAGTACCTGTCTACTTTACTAGACTCACAGTGATTTTCTAGTTATTCCTTCTTTTTCGCAAATAAAAGACGTAATCACTTTGAATATTTGATTGTTTTTAGTAGGAGTTGAACAGAACAAGGGTTTGTGAAGAAAAATTGAAACATCTTTATGATATTTGAAAAAAATCAGTATTTTGTTGGTCTCATTTTTTTCAAACTATTGTAGTGGTTCCAATGGTAAATGATTCTTTCTATCAGTTGAAGCCTTGTTGTTATTTCTTCCTTTCCCAATTCCCTTTTCAAGCACTCCCAAACATTTTTGATTGGATATATGTCGGGTGAATTTCCAGGCCATCGGAGCAATGGAATTTTCTTGCCCTCAACAAATGTTATCACTCTCTTAGCCTTATGGCATGGTGCAGAATCTTGCAATTAATATTTCATTACTATTTGGGAAACAATCCCTCACTTTGGGCAACAACTTGCTCGATACCTTTATGTAGGTGTATGTAAATTCCTTCCACAATATAAAGGCGACCCAATACTTTAGCACTAATAACTGACCCTATCATTACTGATGTGCGGTTTTTACTGTTTTTATAGTACAGTCTCGATGATATTTCTCACCAACTCTCCTTTTCACAAACTGTGGAAGAATTTGGATCGTTGATGAATATTTGCATGCACTAGATGGCGCTAGTGTAAGATTTATACCTTAGTGTTCCTGTGCAGAGCCAATATAGGCACTTGACATTACAGGGCACTGATGTGAAAGTAATGAAACGTACATCCCAGCGATCAACAAAGCTTAATTGGGCTTGATTGAGTTTAGAAATGTTATTTCTGGTATTTCGTACAATCGATAATCTGGGATAGGGGTATAATGAAGTTTTTCATTCCTTTTTTAGAACCACCAATCGATCCTATAGAAGTGAAGCAAGCGGATAACTCGGTTTGGCCAATCAATAAATTCCCAGAATATATTAATTGGTTTATTTCTCAACTTTCTAACAGGTTAAGTTGCAGACCCTTATTTTCTTTATGCAAAATCTTGAAACGCTCATCAATATCATGCTCCTCTTCTAGTCTGTATTAGCACCTCGAAATTTCTGAAAAGCTGAATGAAGAATAATACAGTGACTTTAGTGATGTTTTGGAATATTGATGATATTCTGCTAAGATTAACAGAAACCTCCTGACTCCCATAAATTAGTACATATTATATTGGGAAACGTTATCTATCAACTTAGGCGATATTCCCTAATGGATTTCATGAGATATGTTACAATAATTACAATATATACACACATATATAGTGCAATACCCCACTAATAGCATTACAAGGTCCAATATCCAGTTAGTAGTTAGATTTTGAGGCTCGAATTCTAAAAATATTGAATCCTTTATTGAAAGTACTAGTCCGGTTATTTACACACATCGTCAAGTCTTGCCCCTCCCCTATCAACTCTTAACTTGTAGAAAGTACTATGTTTTACTACCAAAAAATATATATTACACATTATCTTGTGACTCGAGTTTCGGGAAATGAACTATCCCATCATCAGACAACTGAAGACCTAACAGTGGTACAACGGTATTTGAACAAAAATGATAAATATTTTGAATATTTCAACAGATTCTGGGTAATACTTAATAGTGGTACAGAGGTTTACAATCGGAACGAGATAAAAAACCGGGTTAAAAAAGAGGGGCCTTCTAACAGATATCTGTGAATGTGGGCAATCGACAAAGAAGGTTGTTAAACAGATGGTACCCATTTAAATATTCCAAATAATTTTTGGGGTTACATAACTCCGTAGTCATTCATTAGTTTTACATTATTTCGTTGTATATCTCACATATTTGGATTTAGAAAGCTCCATACAGTCATTCATTATTTTTTACATTATTTTCATCGTGAACGAATTTGAAAATTTCAATAATCAAGTTTCTTTTCTTTTGAATCTTCATGTAAAATTTTCTTAAGATTTTCTTTTGTAGGAAGGAATTACTGTTTCCTGAAAAATGAGTGAATTTTTGTTTACCTTTCATTAAATTCATTTTATGTTCGTTGAAAAAGGTTTTAAACAGATGTTACTTTTTAAATATCTCAAATATTTTCGATTTACATAGCTCCGTACAGTCATTCATTATTTTTACATTATTGTAATTTGAAAATTTCAACAGAAACAACTGTCCAATGCGTCTTCTTTCAATCAACTGATTTGAAGAAGAGGTGGAAATACGGACTATTGAATTTGGATTCAGTTGTGGAATAACTATGATTAATCAAAAATAAATAATCGAAAAATTTCTATTTTTTCTCATTTTTCCTATTTGTCTCATCCTGCATAAAGTAAACAGTAACAAACAAAGATTTTCTATAAAATATATTACAGTTTAAACAGAGGAACATATTTATATCATTTCCAGAACATAGATTGTTTAGTTCTTGAGAAACCTTGGGGGGCCAAAACTTTCGACGATGTGTGTATATCAAAAAATGCATTTATTGAAAAAGGTAATGAAATAACAAATTATTCAATGGATTACAAGAAGATCCATACAATAGTTAAGAAGAAAATAAAAGGTCAAATGAACATATGAAAATTGGAAGAGAAAATGCAACAAAATAAACTCTCATCTTAGCGGTAGAAGAAGTACAGAAAGCTGGCTAGTGATGAAACAGTTAAGACAAAAACAAAATGAAGAAATTATATCTATGATACCAATGAACAAATTGAAAATCTTTGTTTGTTATTCTTTGCTTTATACAGGATGAGACAAAATAGGAAAAATGAGAAAAAATCTGAATTTATGGATTATTTATTTTTGGTTAATTATAGTTAGTCCACAACTGAATCCACATTCAATAGTCCGTATTATCACCTCTTATTTCAGTCAACTGTCCAATACGCCTAGGCAACCGACGAATCAAGTCATCAATGAAACTTTCAGGCACATCGTTCCATTCTTCCTGAAAGGCTAAACTCAATTCCTGAAAAATTGAAGGTGGGTTTTGGCCATTGGATATTGCTCTCCCTAAGTAATCCCATACGTGCTCAATTGGATTCATGCCTGGCGAGTTTGCTGGCCAGTTCATTCTCTCGATATTGTTCTCTTGAAGAATGTTTCGAACCCTTCGTGTGTGGTGTGGTGGGGCGTTATCATCCTGATAAATTAAATTATTCCCAAAATCGTTGCGCAAAGGAACAATGATTGGTTCAATGATGTTTTCTACGTAGGTGGCACCAGTCATTGTTCGTTCAACGGTAATAACATTATTCATCTGCCTCGAAAGGGCACAACTTCTCGGGCGAAATTGAGTCGCTCTAGTCTGCCTGGACCTCTCCAAACCCTTTCTCGTAGACTATCATTTGTAAACCGAATCTTGACTGGTCCGAAAAAAGTACGTTACGCCATTGTGGTAAAAGCCAGTCTTGGTGGTGTTCTGCCCAGTGGCGACGGGTAGCTCGATGTCCAGGTGATAGCCGAGGTACTCTTAAAGGTCTTCTTGCACTTAAATTTGAGGAATGCAACAGTCTCCTGTTGGTACTGGCTCGCCCCCCAGGCATTAGATCTTGACGTGATGGGGGCGCTCTCTTGACTAGGACCCTAGATTCGTCCCGGCCAATTGGAGGGTTAAGTCTTGGTGTCTAACGTAATGCCATTTCGCGCCAGTCACTGGACCTGTATGGTGGAAGATCTCCGAATAGGGCCCTAGTTTTACTCAGGTAAAATGGAGGGCTGAGCCGGTTGATTAACTCAGTGACAAGGGAGTCTGTCGCAGCACAGGGCTTCTCCCTTAAAACTGGCGTACTCTACCCTATCGCAGTATAAATCTCCGGATTCTGTGTAATGGCCGAGTGCGTTATGTAGCATACTGCATTACCTCAGGGGGGTGGTCTTGCCCACAGCTGTTACTTGTACCACCTGGCCACCCCATTGGTGTTGGACTCAAGGGGGCAGTGGTTGAAAGTTCGCATGCTGGACTAGGAGGGTATTTCATTTATCTGTTCGCAGACCCCCATTTTCGGGATACTCTCATGAAACGACTCGGGGTTTAACGGGACTTGACGGTTCGACCGGCCTGTCCTGGCCCCTGGATCTGTGCGTAACAATTTAGGGTTTGTGGATCTCTACAAAATGGCTCCGCCATTTCGCTTGACGCCAGGATCAATCAAATGACTTCACATGGGTTCGGTCGGTCAGGACGTATAGTCCGCTAGACGGTGCTCGTACCAGGATCAATTGTAGTCGTCAATCTTGAGTTTATCTCAGTTCATGGGACTGCGTTCGGGTAGATGGATAATAATTCCTTCCGGCGGGTGAGTTGCGTCTCAAACCAACTCGGGTACTGACCTGCTGAGCCAGTAGAGGTTGGATAGTGCTTCTCTGCTACCAGTCAGACGGTTCTGGCTTTCGAGTCGGGGCCCAAACTGGAAGCTGTTGGGTTCATCTCTTTGGAGGGGTTCTCGCCACGCGCGATGATATGGCGTAATCTTTATCACACTTTCTACCTCTAGGGGTGGACTGTGGAGACTGCTTGGTAGTCACTTGGAAAAGAGGCCTTCCTCAAATAGCCAATAACTATTCTGGTAGAATTCACCTGTTGGTACTGGCTGAGACTATCCGTCTATAGGTCCTAAAAAATGACTTCGAAGGGCTATTACAGATACCATTCGATTCCTTCGAGTAAAATTTGCGATATAATGGTCTTCCTTTGCAGATGTTACTCTGTGTCGACCAGGCATCAGTTTCTCGGCGACGTTGCCGGTTTTCAGGAAAAGGGCCACTATGCGTCTTACTGAAGTCCGTGGATTATTCAAACGTTGCGCAATCTAGTGGTTTAACAGAGCTTCTTGATGTAGGGCTTCTATTCTTGCCCGGTTAAACTGAGAAATTGGATGTCCCGGCATTGTCTAAGTAATATTCTCAATAGTAGTAGTCTAGTTATTCGCTGTAAACTGATTAACTTCGAATACACCTGTAATCTCCGGAACAAGAAGCATTTTTTGCTGAGTTGTTTTCATTTAAGTGATGAGATAGTGAAGATTCCACACACAAAAAATTGTCCTGTTACATTTAACAAGTTAAATATTGATAGGGAGGGGGCAAGACTTATGGCGATGTGTGTAAGATTGAGTGTTAAAGAGGTGAAAGAAGCCATAAAGATAGAAAATCTACTGGGCCAGGAGAAATACTGGAAGAATTGATGAAGCATGGAACAGAAATCCTTTTTAGACATCTTAAAGAATTGTTTTAGATGTGTATAAACGGCACAGAGATCCCGAACGATTTGAAAACCGCATACATGCGGTTTGCAATCTTCAAAAAAAGGAACCGTGAATATTGTCGAGCGTATGGCAAGATATTGAAGAGAAGGATAGAAAAGGTGTGCCAAGAAATGAAAATGGAGGAATAAGGGGGATTCAGAACGGCCGTCGACCCCCCTTTGAATCTGACTCAAATCACAGAAAAGAAAACAGCCAAGAACCAGGAAAAATATTCAATATATCTACCCTCCAAAGAAACAAACACCAACGCAACCTTGATTGAAGCCATAAAGAATTAATATAAAAACCTCAATGTCAAGGTGAAAATCGAAGATATCTATCTGATTTTATACACATCACAAAAGGACTGCGACATAAATTCTGCCTGTCTACAGTACTATTCAGGGTAAATCTCAAGAAGGCCCTGCAAATATGGATGAAAAGAATGTAGAGCAATGGGTAATTCATCCTCAAAATCTTGCTAATTTATGGAATTTTAACGCAGTTACCGTTTCCCACTACGTATTTGAAGCGCGGTTTGAATTTTCATTTGCATTTCACCGGACCCTTATGTTTGCAATAACAGAGTGTGTGTTCCAATGAAAAACGCTTTTTACACGAAACAGACGACAGTGAGTACGGGGGATTTTGTTCGGAATTAATTCATTTTGCAAAGTGCGGCAATCTAAATGGAATGTAGTTGGCGATTCTAGGATTTTAGAGGCTCGAATGCGAAATAGGTTTGTGTTCCAGATTTTAAGTGGAAATCCGCTTTTTGGGCGCGCTGCATGGTTAGATTACTCAGTTTTCTAGCTCTTTCGCTTCATTATCGTGAACGTAATTATGGTAATGGGATCTGTGAAGGGTGCAGCATTCAGTGTGATACAGCAGAAGTGAGAATGGCTCTTGAATGGGTCGTGCGAGATCTGGCGAAGTGAAAGATCAACTAATTCCGATAACATTGCCCTTTGGATTCAGTGACGTCGAGCAAAAATAGAAACCTTTAATTTATCTTTCTTCATTCACAAATAACTATGGGAGTTGAATCTTCTCAAATATTCATTAAATAAAAATAGACTACCTAACAAACAATAACATATTGTATGGTCCGTCTAGAAAGTATCTGGAATTTAATAATTTTCCATAATTTTAATATACTTTTGTTTGTAACATTCTAAAACAAAAGTAATGTATAAAATAGGTTGTGCAGGTAGTCGGCTATGGCCGAAGTTGCATGGCAACACTATTTGTCAAATATTGTTGATTGTCAACAGGTATACAATTTATTAAATAATGTCGTAACGTAGAAAAAAGAAAGCAGGTAGAATATTTGTATAGAAAGGGTTTTCGAAACGTTAAAAAATTAGTGCAACTGTTCTGGGAAAAAGTGCTGTATATGAGACAATAAAGAGGTTAAAAATGGCATGGATATGAGTTTCAGGAAGATCGCGTAAGATTAAAGGAAACAATTTGAAGGCTTTATTGGTCTTAGGACGACACAATCTGCGCCTTGGGTTTCGCAAATCGGCTAACGCATTTGGGAATCAACGAAATATAACAGTATGTCCAGAAACCGTCCATATGTCACTGAAGAGACAAGGCTTCATATCAAGGAAACAAAAACAATCCCTATAATTACACCTTCACAAAAGGAACTAAGGATAGAATCTTATAAACGTTTTCAAGAAGATAATTTCAATAATGTCTTCATATCTAATGAAAGGTGTTTCCAACTTGCTGAAAATCATTTAAATATTTCAATATTTACAGATATATTCTGTTAGCCTTCTACATATTTAATTTAAAAAAATTATAATCAATATTATAACTTCAGGAATCAAATTAATGTCATATAAGCACCGCTTATATCAAACGACATATAAAATAAACATTTATTATAAGACATCCAAATTAGACACAAAATCCAATAAACTGAATATTTTGAGTAGACAAAATTTTGTTTCTGCGCATTCCTCTTATGAAAACGGATATCTTTCAAAAATGTTTAACATAATCTTAAGAATTTCATCATAAAACTATCTTACTTAGAGCTCGTGACCATCCCATGCGTTTCTCTAAATGGGTTAATGATCGTATGGCCGTAGATGAATCATCCTTAGCGAGAAAGTTCATTTTCATCTAGGAAATGTATACAAGAAAGGACTATCTTCTAAATAAGGACCCATGCTGAGTTCTATTGCTCAAGTAGAATTCAATCCAGGTATGGTAACTCTATAATGCTCTCGAGAGTTGTGGCATGATGCACCCTGTGGAAAGCCTTCTCCAGTTTGCACACTCTCATCGGCATTTAATGGGCTTTCCTCTACCCTAGCCTTGCGTCTTCCAACTACAACAAATATCGTAACAAGTCAAGCAGACAATCTCCTAATAAATTCGCATTGCTATGGATGAACTATTGAAGCGAGAAAGTTCATTTTCATCTAGGAGGAAACAAAAAATCCAAATTCCCATTCATGAGATTGAGCCCTAAATAATTACCTTTGAATGGATGGGAATTCAAAGAATATCATGCGCTGAATGCAAATGATGCACAACAATAGGAGTTCTAGTAATATCAGTATAATATCGCAGAACATTGGCAGTTGCCACAAAATGCCAAGATAATTCTCAGAAATTGTACCTCAGTACTCTGGAAGCGAAAAAAATGTCTATAAGAAAGGCTTATCTTCTAAATAAGGACCCATGCAGAGTTCTGTTGCTCAAGTAGAATTCAATCCAGGTATGGTAACTCTATAAAGATCTCGAGAAGTGTGGCAAGATGCACCCTATGGAAAGCCTTCTCCAGTTTGCACACCCTCATCGGCATTTAATGGGCTTTCTTCTACCCTAGCCGAGCGTCTTCCAAGGAAGAAAACTACAACAAATATCGTTAAAAGTCAAGCAGACAATCTCCTTATAAATTCGCATTGCTATAGATGGATCCTTTAATTGATGAAGCTCATTTTCATCTAGGAGGAAACAAAAAATCCAAATTCCCATTCATGAGATCGAGTCCTAAGTAATAACCTTTGAATGGGTGGGAATTCAAAAAATAGCATGCACTGAATGCAAATGGTGTACAACAACAGGAGATCTAATAATATCAGTATAATCTCGCAGAACATTGGTTGTTGCCACAAAATGCCAAGATAATTCTCAGAAATAGTACCTCAGTACTCTGGAAGCCATAAAAATGTCCATAAAAAGACTTATCTTTTAAATAAGGACCCATGCAGAGTTCTGTTGCTCAAATAGAATTCAATCCAGGTATAGTTACTCTATAATGATCTCGAGAGTTGTGGCATGATGCACCCTATGGAAAGCCTTCTCCAGTTTGCACACCCTCATCGGCATTTAATGGGCTTTCTTCTACCCTAGCCGAGCGTCTTCCATAGGGGAAAACTACAACAAATATCGTAAAAAGTCAAGCAGACAATCTCCTAATAAATTCGCATTGCTATAGATGAATCATTTAAGCGATAAAGCTCATTTTCATCTTGGAGGAAACAAGAAATCGAAATTCCCATTCATGAGATTGAGCCCTAAATAATTACCTTTGAATGGATGGGAATTCAAAAAATCGCATGCACTGAATGCAAATGGTGCACAACAACTGGAGATCTAGTAATATCAGTATAATCTCGCAGAACATTGGTTGTTGCCACAAAATGCCAAGATAATTCTCAGAAATTGTACCTCAGTACTCTGGAAGCGATAAAAATGTCCATAAAAAAGACTTATCTTCTAAATAAGGACCCATGCAGAGTTCTGTTGCTCAAATAGAATTCAATCCAGGTATAGTAACTCTATAATGATCTCGAGAAGTGTGGCATGATGCACCCTATGGAAAGCCTTCTCCAGTTTGCACACCCCCATCAGAATTCAATGGGCTTTCTTCTATCGTAGCCGAGCGTCTTCCAAAGGAGAAAACTACAACAAATATCGTAAAAAGTCAAGCAGACAATCTCCTAATAAATTCGCATTGCTATAGATGAATCATTTAAGCGATAAAGCTCATTTTTATCTTGGAGGAAACAAGAAATCGAAATTCCCGTTCATGAGATTGAGCCCTAAATAATTACCTTTGAATGGATGGGAATTCAAAAAATCGCATACACTGAATGCAAATAGTGCACAACAACAGGAGATCTACTAATATCAGTATAATCTCGCAGAACATTGGTTGTTGCCACAAAATGCCAAGATAATTCTCAGAAATAGTACCTCAGTACTCTGAAAGCTACAAAAATGTCCATAAAAAAGACTTATCCTCTAAATAAGGACCCATGCAGAGTTCTGTTGCTCAAGAAGAATTCAATCCAGGTATAGTAACTCTATAATGATCTCGAGAGTTGTGGCATGATGCACCCTATGGAAAGCCTTCTCCAGTTTGTACACCCCCATCAGAATACAATGGGCTTCCTTCTATCATAGCCGAGCGTCTTCCAAAGGGGAAAACTACAACAAATATCGTTAAAACTCAAGCAGACAATCTCCTAATAAATTCGCATTGCTATAGATGGATCATTTAAGCGATAAAGCTCATTTTCATCTTGAAGGAAACAAGAAATCCAAATTCTCATTCATGAGATTGAGCCCTAAATAATCACCTTTGAATAGATGGGAATTCAAAGAATATCATGCGCTGAATGCAAATGATGCAAACAATAGGAGTTCTAGTAATATCAGTATAATATCGCAGAACATTGGCTGTTGCCATAAAATGCCAAGATAATTCTCAGAGATTGTACCTCAGTACTCTGGAAGCGATAAAAATGTCTATAAGAAAGGCTTATCTTCTAAATAAGGACCCATGCAGAGTTCTGTTGCTCAAGTAGAATTCAATCCAGGTATAGTAACTCTATAATGATCTCCAGAAGTGTGGCATGATGCACCCTATGGAAAACCTTCTCCAGTTTGCACACCCTCATCGACATTCAATGGGCTTTCTTCTATCGTAGCCGAGCGTCTTCCAAAGGGGAAAACCACAACAAATATCGTAAAAAGTCAAGCAGACAATCTCCCAATAAATTCGAATCAGACCTAGGTCGCGTCGTTCGCCATAACCGTCCCGAAAAAAGACGGACAACGGACTTTTTCGGAGTCGCTAAATCACGGAGGACCATAGAAACCGTAGCTAAATAACCCTTAAGCTTATCCGCACACGCTCAAGGATTTAGTGCCGATAACGAGAGCGATCTGTTCGTGCCATGGAAATCTTGATAAACTACCCTAATATGGGGATCAATAAGCCGTTTTGTATTTGCCCGAATGACTGAATTTATTCCCCCGTCTCGAAAGCCTGTTTACCGAATCCAAATTACCATAAGAATGGCGAAATTTGACTGGGTGGGTAGTTCTTGGGATAAAAACGTCCGGGAAATTTTTCTGTAATGGATGATAATTCTGTTTGAATTCTTAAGAGGAAAATTAGAAGTTGTGAGTATTTAGAACTAATTTATTGGCGACGTATTTGTAATATTCGATGGGGTAGGTAGATAGAGTGATTCAAGGGGAAGGTTTATATAAATTTAATTATTCAAAATGTAAGAAATACCACCTGCCTATCAACGTTACTATGTTAATGAAATGATCGCTGTATCTTAATAAAATATGGGAAGATCAGGGTAACCCTATTTAATATTATATTAATCTAAATGAACGTTTTTCTTGATATATAGTCTGATAACTCAAATAAGTACGCCAAAAAGTAATACCATAAAATCTCTGGAGATATACAGCACGCAATCTTAAAATTTGTCAAAAGTTATGGGTCTCACATTAGGAACCTTTTACATTTATTGAGTTCTCGGTTAAAAGGTTCCTAATGCGTGTGTTCTGTGAATTCTTCATCAAATATTGATGAAAAATTAATTAGTTAGTGCTGGAATTTTTGGATATGTATAATAGAATGTAGAGATAAAATATTATACAATAAAATTTGAATATCAAAACAGATTTAATCTGTTAGTCTTCTACAATTTTAATTTCAAAAAATTTTTTTGAAGAAATTTTAAGAATTAAATTAATGTCTTTAGAAGCACTGCTCATATTAAATAGACGTATAAACTCAAAATTCATCATACAATATCAAATGGAATTAAGAAAAACCAACGAATATAAGTTGTCAATTGAAATTAAAATATAAATAAGCAAACATTTCTTGTTTCGTTCCAGGCATGCGTACTGAACTCTTCAGACAAACGTACGAAGCCCTGTTTGTTACAAAATGTATTGTTTCCTGATCCTATATTAATGAAAAATAATTCTTTCTCGAAAATATAAAACATAATTTCAAGAACTTCTCAAAAACTAATTTATTTGAAATATTCAATATATTTAAATGAAGTACTTCAAAAAATCTCAAAACATGTAGCACATCCTCAAGAAATAATTAAAATTACGATAAGATCAGTTCAACTTTACAATATTTCTGAAGATTGCACTCGGTAAGTCTATACATTGTTTAATTGATTTTATTATTTTTTATATGTAAAGTTGAACTGATCTTATCGTAATTTTAATTATTTCTTGAGGATGTGCTACATGTTTTGAGATTTTTTGAAGTAATTTATTTAAATATATTGAATATTTCAAATAAATTAGTTTTCGAGAAGTTCTTGAAATTATGTTTTATATTTTTGAGAAAGAGTTATTTTTCATTAATATAGGATCAGAAATCAATACATTTTGTAACAAACAGGGCTTCGTACGTTTGTCTGAAGAGTTCAGTACGCATGCCTGGAACGAAACAAAAAATGTTTGCCTATTTATATTTTAATTTCAATTGACAATTTATATTCGTTGGTTTTTCTTAATTCCATTTGATATTGTATGATGAATTTTGATTTTATACGTCTATTAAATATGAGCAGTGCTTATAAAGACATTAATTTAATTCTTAAAGTTTCTTCAACAAATTTTTTTGAAATTAAAATTGTAGAAGACTAACAGATTAAATCTGTTTTGATATTCAAATTTTGTAATAATGCTTCTATCAAGTAAAAACCGTTCCTCCTTATTTTATTTCATTACACAATAATTCGTTCATTTATAGTCTAAATATTATTCAGTACAGTGAAAAATTTTGAGTGGTTTCACCGAAAAATAAGGAAATTATTGCGATAAAATATTCATCTGCAGTTCTGACGAAAACACTATCTTCCTCGTAGAAGAGTATATCTATGGGCTTTTTCACGGTTGTTCACTTTTACTTAGTTTATTTGAATTCGCTTCACAAATTTACTGAACATAATTACAAGTATGAATATGTTTATTGTATCGAGTGTTTTTTTTAGAGCGATACAACTTTAAATTGAAATAAAACACATTTAAATTAAGAGTGAAGCCAATTTTTTTTTTATTTGAAAGATACTTTTATGACGTTTATGTTTTGGAAGTAATTTCCGGCATATATTCACCACGACTAGCTCTGAGGAACCGCATTCGACCAGATCAATTTAAGACCACTTTTTCGAGTAATTCAGGCCTTATTTCATCAATAACACGAGTTATGATGGCTTCCAGCGTCTATTGTTTCTGATTTATCAGCATAAACCCATGACTTGACATACATAATCCCAAAGAAAATAATCCAGCGGAGTTATGTCGCATGATCTTGGGGGTCAATTAATTGGACCATTTCTGGAAATAATGTTATCATCAAATCTTTCTTTCAATAAATCAATTGGGGTGTAGCATCATCTTGTTGGAACCAAAACACTTCTGGGTCGGTACCATTCAAATTTTGAAAAAAATATTCATAGATCATCGATCTGTAACGAACACCATTCACTGTTACATTAGCTCCAGCATTGTTTTTAAAGAAATATGGATCGATGATGCCTCCAGCGTGTAAATCACACCATACAGTGCATTTTTCAGGATGCAATGGAACGTGCTGAACTTCTTGAGAATTGTTTTCTCTCTATATATGGCAATTTTGCTTGTTAACATAGCCGTTCAACCAGAAATGAGCTTCATCACTAAACACAATTTTACGATTGAAAAGTGGACCAACTTCAAGCAGTTTTAGGGCCCAATCCGCAAACAAACCACGCTTATTATGGTCAAGTGGCTTTAGTTCTTGAACCAGTTGGATCTTGTATGGTTGTAGACCAAGATCTTTACGCAAAACTTTCCATGTGGTGGATGCACAGAGTCCAACTTGTTGTGAACGTTTTTGAGATAAATTTGGATCGTTATATGACTTTTAGTTCGACGAATAATGGACAATTATGTAAACCATAAATTTCACTATGTCATACATAAGTTTGGTGAATAGAATACTTATTTTGAAAATAAATTTAGACAATGTGTAAACGTTGTGAGCGTGATAATTTGTCAATGCTTACTGAACATGGCTTCTACCTACTGTCAAATCACAGTTATCCTTATTGAAAGTTCTATCACTCTAAAAAACGCACCCAATATTATCACGAGAGGATGACTGAAAATATTCCTTGGTATTGAAATTGTGAAGTTACAAATGAGTGCGAATAGAGTTCTTTGAATAAGTTTAAACTCTTCACTGTTGTAGCGAGAGAGTTAAGTTTCAGTGTTAGAGAAGTGATTTGAGTGAATATGAGCGCGTCAATGCGCTGACTGTGACTTGAGTGAATGTTGACTAGAGTTAAAGCGTTACAGATGTGACTTGGGTGGATGGAAGTGAATTTAAGCGGTCAATGCCTTGATTTACTCGGAGTTATAGAAGAAGAGGGGTAGAAATTTTACTGCGATTTATGTTCAAACAACATTTGTCTAGGGTGACTACAGTCCCATTAAGATTTCTACATAAAATTAGGAATTTTTTAGAGGTTTAGTTGAGGAAGCTGGATTGTCGTTGCATAATTAGGGTTGGAGAAAGTGGATCATACTACTGCAAGTACATATAGTAAAATATACGAAGGTTACTCCGGAATGATTATTCTATATGATTTGTTACAATATATTGTACAGATTGATATATGCAAACAGCAGAAGGCTACAATTTATAACATCTAGAGATTTCCAATTTAAATACACTCAGCCCAAGTTTAAATTCAGCGTTCACTGCATGTCTTTCCGCTATGTCTACGACATCGTAAACTTGGCATTCAACTTCCATATAAACGTCCCATACACAGTTCTGAAGTATCCCTGAAGTTTTATTCTTGGTGAGTTTCACTCCTTATTCCTTTATCCTGTATCTAACTTCAGAAATACGGGGGAAATGTAATTAAGTTGAAAGTGGGATTTATCTCTACGCGTATAGGAATGTTGATTATTTGCTGTCGGTTCTGCTTTGGGGTAGCGTGGGGAATTTTAGTGATGCAGGTATCTTAGATAAAAACCGCCAATAATTCTTGGGGAGATGGATCAGTTCAAATCGATACGCCTACGTTTTCCAAGTTTGCTGTTTGCTGTGTAGCTTTTTAATTTGTTGATGATTGGGTAAGGGTTAGGCGATTTGAAATTTTCATCTTTGACCTGTTATAAAAAAAAGATCAATATTTTTTTGAAGTTGTGAGTTTACTAGGAAGCTTTATCCTTGAGATTCACGAATGAAAAACAATAACATTCATGTGACTGCCAAGACTGACTACAGCTCCCGATCAATTGAAATTTTCATTGTCGATTGTTTGAGGTTTAATCTCATGAATGGTAACTTCGTTTTTTTCCAGCCATCACCGTGAATTCTACTACTTTGGTTACTGGCAAATAAGTGTGATATTTTCACTAGGTGACTACTCCGCAGTCACCACAATCTGCCCAGGAAGCAGTGTGATAAGGATACGCCTTCACATCGCACCACTCTGGAAACTTGAACCTACCAAGTTTCCGGTTTCGGCTTCACTCTGGAAACCTATACCGTGACTGGTAACAGCGAAGCACTATCCAATCTCTTCTGGCTCTGCAGTGTCATTACCCAAAGTGTTTTGGGACGCAATTAAAACGCCGAAAAAGCTTCTTATCCACTCACCCAAAACCCATGAACCAAGATAGTCTCAAGAATTGATGCCCCAATTTATCCTGTACGAGCGCCGTCAATCCAGCTTGTACGTGAAGACCAACGAACCCTTGTGAAGCCGTATCGTCGAGATCCACAAACCCCAGAAACGTCTCGCAAACGATCCTGGTTCAGGACGAGGCTGGTCGAACCATGAAGTCCCGCTAAACCCTGAAGCATTTCTCGAGATATCTGAACATGAGTTTCTGCGAACAGATAGATGGAATACCCTTCTAGTCCATCATGCGGACTTCCAACCCCAATTGAATGGCAAGGTTGAACGAATACTTTCCGAGGGTCTCCACCCTTCCAAGGTAACGCAGTATGCTACATAACGCATTCCGCGGCCATTGAACAGAAAAATCCGGAGATATACTGCAAAAGGGTAGAGTACGATAATTTTTAGGGTGAATTCAGGTGCTGCGACAGACACTCTTGTCACTGATTTGGACAACGCGGCTCTGCCCTCCATTTTACCTTTACGGTGGCCTCATTTGGTTGAACTTCCACCACACAGGTCCAGTGACTGGCGCAAGTGATATTGTTTTGGGCATCAAGACCTAATCCTCTATTTAATCGGGATGAAACTAGGATGTTAGTCAAGACAAGTGCTCTCAGAGCATCATGCTACAATGTCATGGGGACGTGTTTTCAGGCATCACGTGAATTCCAACATTTAGTGCATTGGCATGTGAGCGTAGCTCTTTCACCAAGTGACTAGATAGCAGCCTCCACAGTCTGCCCCAAGAGGCTGAAAGTTGATAACGCCTTATCATCGCGCGTGGCGAGAACCCCTTCGAAGACATGAACTTACAGGCTTCCAGTTTCGGCTTCAGTTCGACAACCTACAGCCGTATGACTGGTATCAGCGAAGCACTATCCAACCTCTTCTGGCTCTGCATAGTCACTGCCCTAGTTGATTGAGACGCAACTCACATGCCGAAGCGGCTTCTTATCCATCCATCTAAAAGCAGTACCATGAACTTAGATATTGATGCCTCAATTGAGTCATTTCATGAGAATATCCCGAACATCTGCGAACAGATAAATGAAAAACCTCCCTAGACCAAGTTCTAATGGCATGGGGGGTGAATTTTCTTGGCCATACTAAGAATTGTACAAGTTAAAATATGAGCAGAGCTCTCTAATAACATTAATGTACCATTGTCATCATTGTTGTCCCGGGTTTCTGCTCAAGTTTTGACACCCCAGCAGACCCCCGAAAAGCTGAAAGAGAAAGGAAGTAGTTTTGGAGAAAGGATTTTAGAGCACTCCGCGCCAGCACAACTAGGTGAGGGACCCCCACAAGTCATCTCTCCCATCCCACCACTCAATCATTTGAGCAGAGTGTCTATGGATTATGAAAGACTGAAGCAACGAATCAACACAAATAACAGCTTGTCAGCATGGATCCCCCGCACCTCAGGATCGCTGTTGCTGTTCGCCGCCAAAATCGAGGCTCCGAAGCATCATAGGATTGGGCCTTAGGATCAGAAGGGCGCCAGAGTTTGGTGGAGAGCAGAGCGTATCTTAAAGGACCCTCAAACCTTGTCGAAACGTCGTAGTCTCCCTTTCCCTCCAGCAGACCACTTCCGAACCCGCAGCGGAAAAAGATAAGCTTAAGGATCCACGAATGGGGCCGGAGTTAGGGGAGAGCGCAGCGAATATCCCAAGCTCCCCAACTTGTTCAAAACGTCATAGTCTCCCTTTGTCCTCCAACGGACCAATCAAGACCCCACAGCAGGAACTTCAGGAACTAAAAATGGAGCCAAATTTGGGGGCGAGCAGAGCGAATCTCCCAAGCCCTATACTTGTTCAAAACGTCGTGGTCTCCCTTTGTCCTCCAACGGACCAATCAAGACCCCACAGCAGGAACTTCAGGAACTAAAAATGGAGCCAAATTTGGGGGCGAGCAGAGCGAATCTCCCAAGCCCTATACTTGTTCGAAACGTCGTAGTCTCCCTTTGTCATTCAACAACCATTTAAGAACCTTCAACGGGCTAAGAGTGCGAAGGTTGGAAACCCACGCTAAGGACTAGCGGGGATCGCCTTCGCCAATGAAAGGAAAAACAGAACTCTAATCGATCGCAGGGTCGCAGATTCTGGTCGCTAATCAGAGCCAGCTTCCCCGTACGATTCCAAGTCCTGCGGCAGGAAAAGGTAGGATTGGGACAACATGATGGAAAGGTATTATGCAAGAAAGAAACAAAGAAAGGAAATTAGGATTGCGAGTCATCTGCTTTAGGCATCATAACCATATCCTCCATCTCATAAATGAAACTAGGACACTCGTTATGACAAGCTCCCCCACCACGACAAGGTACAGAGACAGGGGGGGAGAATTTTCATGGCCAGTTACAATTAGATGCAAAAATATCTTTCTTTTTCACCGTTGGAGCACTTGTTCACATACATATATTTAAAAAAAGACGGATCAGCCGCCACAGATTTACTTCTGACCTGGGATTCTCCATCACTTCATCATTCAAGACCATTTTCGGCTGAAAATTCTAAACTATAGGAAGCTCTTCACAGGAATAAGCGCGCACAAATGAATCTGAGAATCTGTATAGTCTCCGAAAACGTTGCTAGTACATGTGAGAAACTCGACGCATCTCCGGAATGCACCGAATCAAATTCCAGATCACGAAGTATGAAACTATGAAAACTATGCACAGCATTGCCCCAGGGACTTCATCGCTGCTCCAACATAGATGTCAATAGGAACGGTAACGAAGGTCCCTGGGGACTTCGGCGTAACGCAGTCCAAGGAAATTAGAGGTATGTCAACAAACCCAGCATGTGGCATCCGATCAGTCATAATCGAATTTTCCGCCCATTCTAGTCGCGTCGAAATTTTGGTCTCAGTTTACGGCCACCGTGGCGTCAGGGCTCTAGCAATTATTAATTCTCTAGATCCAATTATTGTTCCATTGTTCAGCCACCCCAATGTATTGATTCTGGAGGAATTTAATAAAGGCCTGTATGTATAGGACGGAGATCGGGGATGCTTGCTATCTGGCTGGAGGTGAGAGTCGAACAAATGATGGCCCCTGGAAGAAAAATAAAGCAGTAAATCTCCATATCTGAGGAATATGACATAAGTTGAATACTCGAGATAACTCGGGCACGGAGTTGGAGTTCTTGCTTGTATAGTTTATTTTGAATTGAAGGAATAGCAGAAAGAAGTGGATATATCGGGTGTTTTTCTTAAAGTGATAGAACTTTCGAAAGAGAAAAGTGTGATTTGACAGAAGGTAGAAGCCATGGTATGTTTGAAATTTCTGTTCAGTAAGCATTAAAAAATTATCATGGAAAGACTCACGCCGCAACAGCGTTCACAAATTGTTAAAATATATTTCAAAATCTGTGTTCTATTCACCAAACTTATAGAGCACTTCGTCCATCAGAGCAGCTTATTCGTCGAACTATTGATAGATTTCGGACAACATTTTCTCTACTCGAAGCAACAACAACAAGACAAAGAACTGTACGTACAGAAGAAAATATCGCTGCTGTAAGTCATAGTGTTAATGATGATCCAGATGTGTCTATTCATCGACGTTCACAACAAATTGGACTCTGTGCACCCACCACATGTAAAATTTTGCGTAAAGATCTTGGTCTACACCCATACAAGATCCAACTGGTTCAAGAACTAAATCCAGTTGACCATAATAAGCGTCGTTTGTTTGCTGATTGGGCCCTAGAACAGCTTGAAGTCGATCCACTTTTTTATTGTAAAATTGTGTTTAGTGATGAAGCTTATTTCTGGTTGAACGGCTATGTGAACAAGCACAATTGCTGTATATGGAGTGAAAACAATTCTCAAGAAGTTCTGCAGGTTCCATTGCATCCTGAAAAATGCACGCTGGAGGCATCATCGGTCCATATTTCTTTCAAAACGATGCTGGAGCAATGCTACAGAGAATGGTGCTCGTTACAAATCGATGATCAATAATTATTTGTTTCAAAATTTGAATGATATCGACCTACAAGTGTTTTGGTTCCAACAAGATGGTGCTACACCTCATGCTGCTACCGTAACAATTGATTTATTGAAAGAAAGATTTGGCGATAACATTATTTCGATAAATGGTCCAATTAAGTAGCCTCCAAGATCATGCGACATAACTCCACTGGATTATTTTTTGGGCTTATGTCAAGTCATTGGTTTATGTTGATAAACCAGAAACAAAAGACGTTTTGGAAGCCAACGTAACTCGTGTTGTTGATGGAATAAGTCCTGAATTACTCGAAAAAGTGGTCCAAAATTGGTCTGGTCGAATGCGGTTCCACAGAGCTAGTCGTGGTGGACATATTCCGGACATTATTTTTAAAACATAAATGTCATAAAATTATCTTTCAAATCAAAAAAAATTTGGCTTCAATCTTAATTTAAATCTGTTTTATTTGAATTTAAAGTTCTATCACCCTAAAAAAAAACACCCAATAGAATTTATAAGGTATATTCATAGTTTTAGTTTTTGATTCATAATATGTGTTCGCTCATCTTTTTCATAAACTCCTGTCAACTTAAAAACTTCATTTATGTGCTTATATTTCATTATTTTACATAGAACCTATGAGGTATTTTCGAAAATTAAATTCATAACTGGCCACACTGAACAAGAATTTCATAAGAATTTCTTGTTATTGAACTTTCCTTAAGCTCGGATACGAAAAACCAACAAGAATTATTTCAAACTTTTTCCATTCTGTTGGTTTTATCGATCTCCAACTGATTCTAAACTAAGGAGACGGAACTCCAACTATTTATTTAGTCTTCGCCAAAGTTGCATATTTTCCACTGCGATGTAAAAAGTTTCTCTACTTCCAGATATCTTCAGTACTATTTTCCGAACTTGTTCGTTCGTTTCAGCGGTGTGAGTGGCTAGATACGGAGCGGAATTTAAGGCCGAATTTACGGCTTCCCATTAAGGAAGTTTTATGCGTGTCTTGTAGTAAAAATTCACAACCATTTTTCTGCATGAATAAGTATATTCAAAGTGCTCTTTTCTCAGTGAGGAAGATGATCCTGCTAGTACTTCATCACTATTATTAAAAGATTTTATCGATTGAGAAGATGATGAAATTGAAAATTTCACAAAAGTATCGGGTGTTTTTTCAGAGTGATAGAATTTTCGATGGGTACAATTGTGATTTGACAGAAGATAGAAGCCATGTTATCTTTTCATTTCTGTTCAAAAAGCATTAACAAATTATCGTGGAAAGAGTTACGTCGCGTTTACAAATTGTAGAAGTTTATTTTCAAAATCAGTGTTCTATTCGGCAAACTTATAAAGCACTTCGTGAAATTTTGGTTTAAATAATCGTCCATCAGAGCAGCTTATTCGTCGAACTATCGATAGATTTCGGACAACATTTTCTCTACTCGATGCAACAACAACAACAAGACAAAGAACTGTACGTACAGAAAAAAATGTCACTGCTGTAAGTCATAGTGTTAATGAAGATCCAGATTTGTCTATTCGTCGACGTTCACAACAAGTTAGACTCTGTGCATCCACCACATGGAAAATTTTGCGTAAAGATCTTGGTCTACACCCATACAAGATCCAACTGGTTCAAGAACTAAAGCCACTTAACCATAATGAGCGTCGTCTGTTTGCTGATTAGGCTCTAGAACAGCTTGAAGTTTATCTACTTTTTTATCGTAAAATTGTGTTTAATGCTGAAGCCCATTTCTGGTTGAACGGCTATCTAAACTAGCAAAATTGCCGTATATTGAGTCAAAAAAATCCTCAAGAAGTTCTGCAGGTTCCATTGCATCCTGAAAAATGCACTGTATGGTGTGCTTTATACGCTGGAGGCATCTTAAAATTCTATCACTCTTAAAGAAACACCCGATATAACATCAAGAGCTTCATTCGAGTGAGCATGTTTTAGCTGAACGAACGTGTCAGAAGTGGAGATTTAAATAAAACATACAATTCAAAGATTTATTTCTAGAAGAAGAAACAGAAATTAGCGAATAAGCAACATTCAAAGAAAAACCTATGACTAAATTACTAGAAAGAGTTGATTGAGAACGCACATAAAACTGAAAAAAACGTTTGTAAAAGAATTTACGATTAACAGAAAATTCAGCTCCAGGATTATGAATGTTAACCAGTGGATTAATGAATTTGAGAAGAAATGCCAGAGATTTGTGATCAGTGAGGACAAGAAGAGAATCAAAGCATTGGAATTATTACTGAAAAAACAATATTTATACTGGTATAGCAATATGGTCTATTAAATGTTCATAAACTTAAACTGGGCTCAGTGAAAGAATATATTCTGTGAAATTTTTGTTAATAAAGGCTAGTCTCCATTGAGGTTTACCTTTCAAACAGGTAATGCCGTAGATTATGCAATAAAGAAAGATAAGTTACTGTTCGATGTTAAAAATACGATAGATACTGGTACACTACCTACCCCATCTGCTAGCTTTTTGACTAATAAAATAGACAAGGATAGATTACAAACAATGGAAAATTATGAAATGAAATGGGAACACTTGAGCAAACGAAACAGATGTACACTGCTATTGTGTCGCCTAACTAATGATAAAGTTTTCTTGAATAGATGAATAGATGTTAGAGAAGTATCTTACAAATTTAAGGGTGTATATATATATATATATATATATATATATATATATATATATATATATATATATAAAAAGAATAACAATGATTTGGTTGCGCTAAAATAATTTTGTTCCAGAATACATTAAAATTGGTCCAAAGTTTTTCTTGTCACCCTGTACATATAAAGGTACATTTCTCTGTAACAAAATAAAATTTGTTTCATATAAAAAGTTCCTCTTCATCAATAAATATTCAATTTACAGACAAACGCACAGTGTTATGTGAAGACTTTTTCCAACATAATAACTGAACGAGACAATCAAGTTAAAGCCGCAAGACCAAACACAATAGCTCTCAAATTATTGTGCTAGATTGGAACTTCGTTATTTCATCAGGAAATAAGTTTTTCGTGACCGGAAAACGTTTTCCGCGGTAATGCTTTTATACTTAAGTTGTCCAGGAAGCAATTATTCGAGACTCCCTGTTTCCATTAAGTTGAGGTCGTGAAACATAAAACAGGATAGAGTTTAAGCGCTGTTATTACAGCTTGAAGTGATAGATTCATTGAAACTAGAAAAGAAGGTTTCCTTGGCCCAAGCTTTCGAGTTTCTTGGAATATAAATATGCACAAGATCATGACATTTGTCATGAATTATTATCCTTACCTTAGGAAGTCTTGCATACTCGTGAATTAATAGTTGAATGAATTTCACCGATTTTTTAAAGAATCAGTTCAGGTAAATATACAGGCTCTCGGTAATACTGAATAACAAAAATTGAACTGAGTGCACCAGTAAGCAAGATGTCTAGCTCAGTTATGAGAGATTGCCCATGCGGATTGAGCATCTTAAGATTTGAGAAAGCTTTACAGTCAACGAACAGTCTCCATTCAGAACGATCTGCAATTTCTCCTCCACAATCTTCCTGTGATTTCCAAGTAAGAGTACCCTCATTGTAGTTGTAGTTTCCTCAAAATTCTCAGTTAACACTTTTAAGTCATCGTTAATCTTTCCACTAGCTCCAATTACATCATGGAATAAGAAAGAGTACAAGATATGGGTGTCATCATTGTACATGAATTCTTCAGAATATGCAAATGAGTAGAGATCCAAGAAAAGAGCCTTGTGGAACACCACATTCCACAGAACCATCGCTATCTGTTTTCACGTACTTTCTACGTCCTCCTAAATAACTTTCAACGAATTTAACTACTGCGACCAAGAAACCAATGTGTTTGAGTATAACGAGCAGTATTTAATGATTGATTTTATCGAATGCCTTAAAAAAATTGAGAGAAATCAATGCGCACGTTTGCCCAGAATATAGAAAGAATACAGACGCAATCGATAACTTCCAAAAGGGATGTACAGATTGTCTGAGATGTTACTTGTTAAGGTGTTTTCTTATTTTCCCTTATATTTGAATGTAAGAATTATTCAAATTTTACGAATATGATGAAGATAACATCCAATCCATTCAGTACATCGAATTAAAATTGCTCCCACATTACAAAGGAATTGAAGTATTCTTGCATTTTGAAATAAAATTCGATGAAGCAGCGAGTCGCTGTAAATATACCTAGCTGTGAATACTTCTTTCAATATTTTTAACAGTTGAAGCTCGTTTGTAACAGAACAAATTTTCCAGTTCAAGAATTATTCAGCGAATTATTTCAAACCTTCTTGCATTGTGGATCGATAGCAAGCGGTATTCGTTGATGGTTGTTGATAAAGTAAAGTAGTTTTCTTCATTTCCTGTCCAACAGAATAGTTTCCATTGAAGCCGGTTTTATTTTTCCTATAAGAATCTAATTAGAGTTACGACTATAGGTAGAAAGATTAAGGACTGGAATGAAAGCGCGGATTGAATAGCAACGTCACAATAAGACTGGATGAAAAATGGGACTTGCGTTCGATTACTTCCAGATTCAAAATGAAAGTTTTTACTTAGGGAACTGTGTTCTAGTTTTCATTCCTATATTTGAAGAACGTGAGGTGGAAATATATGAGATGTTTGTTTCCAGTTGTAGCCCGTGAAATTTTTATCAACATCATGTCAATGGGTCAATGGGTCAATGAAAGAGACAATAGAAATTATGTTTTTTTTTCTGTCAATGACTGTAATTCACTTATCTGTTGGATATCTTGAATTGAAGCTTTATTGTTCGTCACTTGTCATTATTTTTTTCCATTTGATGGATCCTTTCGCCAAAAATGGCGGTTCTCCATGCATCGATCCTTTTTTTGACTTAATCGTAATAAGAGAGATTCTCGTCAGCCAGGGCATGTTGCATCGATCGGAAGAGATGGTAATCGGAAGGAGCAATGTCTGGGTTGTACGGTGGGTGGAGTAGGACAAACCATTTGAACGTGTTTTTGTGAGTTCCTCTTGCATATGATATGGATCGTCATCGAGCTTTGCTCTAATTCTTCAGTCTTCAACTTTTGGTTCGTTCTTCGTCTTCTAAATCAAAATTGCCTCTTATAAATCGGCACACTACTTCCAACACGTTCATTCACCTAGAAATTTGTAACTATCGGGTGTTTTTTAAAGTGATAGAACATTAAATTGAAATAAAACACATTTTATGACATTTGTTTTAAAAATAATTTCCGGCATATCTCTGAGGAACCGCATTCGACCAGACCAATTTTGAACCATTCTTTCGAGTAATTCAGGCCTTATTCCATCAATAACAAGAGTTATGTTGGCTTCCAAAGCGTCTATTATTTCTAGTTCATCAGTATAAGCCAATAACTTGACATAACCCCAAAGAAAATAATCCAGTGGAGTTATGTCGCATGATGTTGGGGGCCAATTAATTGGACCATTTCTCGAAATAATATTATCGCCAAATCTTTCTTTCAATAAATCAATTGTTACGGTAGCACTATGAGGTGCAGCACCACCTTGTTTGAACCAAAACACTTCTGGGTCGTTACCATTCAAATTTTGAAACGAATAATCATTGATCATCGATCTGTAACGAGCACCATTCACAGTAACATTAGTTCCAACATCGTTTTTAAAGAAATATGGACCGATGATGCCTCCAGCACACCATACATTTTTCAGGATGCAATGGAACCTGCATAACTTCTTGAGGATTGTTTTCACCCCATATACGGCAATATAATTTGTTTACATAGCCGTTCAGCCAGAAATAAGCTTCATCACTAAACACAATTTTACGATAAAAAAGTGGATAACTTGTTTTGACTGTCGATGAATAGACAAATCTGGATCATCATTAACACTTTGACTTACAGCAGCGATATTTTCTTCTGTACGTACAGTTTTTTTATCTTGTTGTTGTTGCATCGAGTAGAGAAAATGTCCAAAATCTATCGATAGTTCGACGAATAAGCTGCTCTGATGGACGATTATGTAGACCATAAATTTCACGAAGTGCTCTATAAGTTTGGCAAATAGAACACTGATTTTGAAAATGAATATCAACAATTTGTAAATGTTGTTGCGGCGTAAGTCTTTCCATGATAATTTGTCAATGCTTACTGAACATAAATGTCAAAACAACATGGCTTCTACCTTCTGTCAAATCACAGTTATCCCTATCGAGAGTTCTATAACTGTAAAAAAAACACCCGATTTAAAAATCCACTAAAGCACCATGATTTTCTGTATTCTTTTTGTGCAGAATTGAGGTGCTGAAGTAAAACTTCAAGTTGCGCATGTCTTCAATTTGCCTCTGTGATCAACAGAACCTTATCGAGTTTGTTTGAGTGTAGAATTGTTATACAGTTGTATGTTACACTGTCTCGATTTCTAGAACTTTCTATTACCTATCTTATACTCCTTATTAATAATGTTAGGTACAGATCAGGCGAATTAGTTTATTTGAATGTGAAAATGCTAATTATGAGTTTTAAAGCAAATTATGGTCTGATTTGAGCATGAGGAAATTTTATTCTGCATTGGTAACGTGAAAATATCGAGAACATATTTCTTTACTAGAATTTACTTGCAAAGGTATGTTTTGTATGTATTTTGTATACTTTAGATGGTGCGTATTATTAATAACTTAGAGCTTCTGTGATCAACAAACCTTGTGGAGTTTGTTCAAGTATAGAATTGTTATACAGATGTATGTTACACTGTCTCGATTTCTAGAACTCTCTTTTACCGTAGCTTATACTCCTTATTAATAATGTTTGGTACAGATCAGGCAAATTAATTTATTTGAATGTGAATATGCTAATTATGAGCATTACACAAATTATGGTCTGATTTGAGCATGAGGAAATTTTATGCTACATTGGTAACGTGTAAATATCGAGAATACATTTCTGTACTTGAATTTACTTGCAAAGGTATGTCTTGTATGTATTTTGTATACTCTAGATGGCGCTAGTGTATTATTAATAACTTAGAGCTTCTGTGATCAACAAACCTTGTCGAGTTTGTTCAAGTATAGAATTGTTATACAGATGTATGTTACTGTCTCGATTTCTAGAACTTTCTATTACCATAGCTCATACTCCTTATTAATAATATTGTACAGTTTTTCAAACCAAAGTAAATAGTCCTTATAATCATTCTTTCGATAACATTAGGAATGATTCCATTTCCATTCCAAGTCTCCAATTTAGTCAATGGCACACAAAACGGACTCCCACTTCTCAGAAGGCGCCCATTCGCGTCGCAATTTTTTCCAGCGCCCCAAACAATTTCACGCCAATTTTCATCGTTCACGTTTCGACCAGACGTTGACATATCGAATGAAATTGTAATTTAACAGGTCCACGAATGAAACAAGGTTGATTGGAAATTATTTCCTGGGCCGGTAATAATTTTTTCCCGAATCCGCCCAGGCAGACGATCCGCCCGTGCTGTGCCGGACTGAAAGGAAGTAATGAAGCTGCAAAATAACTGAGGAAATTCCGAAAGGGCGATATTTTTTTATCCGCACAATTTATCGGAAGGCATTAGGAGCGAAGGGGGTGGTTTTGGAATTTTATCGGGGGTTTTTGTGGTCGATTTCTTCCCGGGAAAGTAACTGATTTGGCCTTAATATACAAATAAAACAAATGATTTTTACTACCGGGTGTTTTTTTTATAGTGATAGAACTTTAAGTTGAAATAAAACACATTTAAATTAAGATTGAAGCCAATTTTTTTTTAATTGTAAGATAATTTTGTGACATTTATGTTTTAAGAATAATTTCCGGCATATGTTCACCACGACTAGCTCTGAGGAATCGCATTCGACCATACCAATTTTGAACCATTTTTTCGGGTAATTCAGGCATTATTTCATCAATAACACGAGTTATGTTGGCTTTCAAAGCGTCTATCGTTTCTGATTCATCAGCACAATGACTTAACACAACCCCAAAGAAAATAATCCAGTGGAGTTATATCGCATGATCTTGGAGGCCAATTAATTGGACCATCTCTCGAAATAATATTCTCCCCAAATATTTCTTTCAATAAATCAATTGTTACGGTAGCAGCATGAGGTGTAGCACCATCTTGTTGGAACCATAACACTTCTGGGTCGATACCATTCAAATTTTGAAACAAATAATCATTGATCATCGATCTGTAACGAGCACCATTCACTGTAACATTAGCTCCAGCATCGTTTTTAAAGAAATATGGACAGTGCATTTTTCAGGATGCAATGGAACCTGCTTGAGGATTGTTTTGACTCCATATACGGCAATTTTGCTTATTCACATAGCCGTTCAATCAGAAATTAGCTTCATCACTAGATACAATTTTACGATAAAAAAGTGGATCAACTTCAAGCTGTTCTAGGGCCCAATCAGCAAACAGAAGACGCTTATTATGGTCAAGTGGCTTTAGTTCTTGAATCAGTTGATCTTGTATGTGTGTAGACCAAGATCTTTACGCAAACTTTTCCATGTGGTGGATGCACAGAGTCCAACTTGTTGTGAACGTCGACGAATAGACAAATCTGGATCATCATTAACACTATGACTTACAGTAGCGATATTTTCTTCTATACGCACAGTTATTTATCTTGTTGTTGTTGTTGCATCGAGTAGAGAAAATGTTGTCCGAAATCTTTTGAAAGTTCGACGAATAAGCTGCTCTGATGAACGATTATGTAAACCATAAATTTCACGAAGTGCCCTATAAGTTTGGGCGGTTAGTGTACCTTTTCCTCCTGGAAGCCGCCCTCATAATGGATTTCCTAATTCCACTTTGCAGCGTTTCAATTGCGGAGTCAATTTCTTGATGGTTTCCCAATCTTAGGCTGCAGAGTCGTTGATTAAGTTCCTCCATTCTTACTCTAACGTATTCTTCGTCGATATTCGAGACATCCGGGATGTATTTTGGCTGGCTTGTTGTCTGGTGCCTGCAGTCCTTCTGGATGAAGAACTTGATGGTGTTGTTATCAGATGTGATCGTGTCTCTGCACACGGTCCATCCTTGGATATTTTCGGCGATGTTTAAGGAGGTTAGGGTAAGGTCGATATAGCTAGATCCATTGATCGTCTCAAACGTTGGTGCTCTGTTTGGTCTGTTAATGACCTCCAGATCATTGGTCAGGATGAATTCTTCCAGAGTCGGGGATTGGGCGTCGTCTACTGTGTCAAACCGCAGAGTGGATCTGACATTTAGGTCTCCTCCAATCAGGATTTTCTGGTTCTTCAACTCATCAAGGATCCTTTGTAGCAACTGGAGGTCGGGTTGGAGCTCGCTGGAAGGCGGGCGGTACACGCTTGTCCAAAATGTTTGTTCGTTATTGCTGGAGGTGTAGATGACTGCGACATATGCTGTGCATAGCTGTGCGAGGTGCAACGCCTGGATTGCATCTCTGTTGTACAGTATGGCAGCAGAGAAATTACTTGTCAAGCTGTGTGCGGCAGAAATTTCCTGTAGGCCAGGTATGTAGTACGAATTGTTCCTTTTTATGGTATATGGTTCCTGAACCAGCGCGATGTATGTTTGGTTCTTCAACAATTGTCCAAACAGTTCATTGGTTGCTGTTTTTGAGCCTTGCAGATTAATTTGTATGACGTTAGTGTGTTTGTGCATTAACGTCGTAGTATGTTGAGTTAATTTGCTCCTGGACCCTGTGTTGATAGATTGAACAATTGCTATCGGCTGCGTGATGGTCAATGTTCTTCATACCACTGCGGACGCAGTTCGTACTTTTGTGCTTTCCGGTATTTTCCTTAAGATGGCGGTCCCTACTTTCGTATTCCGGGGACATCTCGCACTAGTCATATCGTAATCCGAAGGGGGGAAAGTGGCATTTTCCCTCCTTCAAATATAAATGAGCATTGGTTTTATGCAAAGTCCTGAATATCCCCAGCATACCGCATAAGACCGAAGCTATTCCGATTATTATCTGACTAAACCCCGATAAAAACGCGATCATTCCGTATTAAAATCCCGCCCAAATCCTGAGCGAAGGAATTATCACGTTATACTTCCATACTTAATAAAGATGCTCGGATATTCCCACGGCCTACAATCCCATTCCGGCAAACGCCGGGACGCAGCAGGACTGACCGCATATTTCCTCGCCAGTCCCAGATGCTCGCCATGTGGTCCGGTGAAAAAAAGACAGTCGCATTTAAAACCCGGTTAGCTCTAGCAACTTGTTTCGGTTTCATGGACCGGTCAACCGATTTTTGCCCGTCGCATCGGCTGGGGAAAGCTCTTCGGGTTTTATGAGTCACAGAATATGAACCGAAAAGGAAAATGTTAGGGGCGCGTTCCGGCATGATATATGTGACGATTTTTCCACATTTCGCCCCTGGCGGTCGGCGGTACGGTCAACAAATCTGGGTAAATGTATTTCGTTTTTTCCTTACTCGGTGAAATGCGGTTGAAGGGGCGGTGGTGGCGTGTGGGGTTCGTACCTGTGAGGGAGATGATTTAGGGGGACGTCTGAATGAAACATTCGTCGTTTTCGTTCATGGAACTGCCTCATGATTCAGGTTGTTAACGATTTCGGTTTTTTTTTCATGGAAAGATTCAATGAAATATTCCGGGTTCGAGCTTTATTAGGGGGCATTCACGTATGATGGTAAAAGAGAGTAGATAGAGTTTTACATAAAAGTTGATTGGACAACTTTTTCCTTCTAGCACCAGTTACAAATGAGGCTCTCTCGACCAGCATTTCAACTATCGTAGGGGTAGTTTTAACTGTCCACAAATATCTGACAATGATGCGCTGTTTAGTATAAAGAGTTTGAAGCCTAAGACAACGACTGGCCCAAAGAACATACCACTATTTATTTACGAAAGATCGTAAACACTACCAATTAGGGTATTGGCAGATGAGCATAGCTCTCTTGCCAAGTGACTACTGGTAATCTCCACAATCTGCCCCTCGTAGCAGAAAGTGTGATAAGGGTCACGCTTTATCATCGCACATGGCGAGAACCACTCCGAAGAGCTAAACCCACCAGCTTTCAGTTCCGGCATCAGTTCAAAAACCTACACCGTATGACTGGTAGCAGCAAAGTACCATCCAACCTATATTGGCTCTGCATGGTCAGTACCCAAGTTGTTTGGGTCACAACTCACACGCCGAAGGAGCTTCTTATCCATTCATCCGAAGGCAGTCCCATGAACTAAGATAGTCTCAAGATTGATGCCTCTAGTACAAGCACCGTCAATCCTGTCGTGAAGACTTTCATTTGATCCTGGCTTCCAGTGCCTACGGTCTATCCGTATTGTCGAGACACAATCCACAGAAACGTCTCGCAATCGAGGACGAGGCTGATCGAACCGTCAAGTTCCGCTAAACCCTGAAGCATTTCTCATGAGGTGCCGCGAACAGATAAAAGGAATACCCTCTTAGTCCAGCATGCGGACTGTCAACCACTGCCTCCTTCATTCCAACACCAATTGGGTGGCCAGGTCGTACGAATACTTCCCGAGGGCCGCCACCCTCCCGAGGTAATGCAGTATGCTACATAACGCACTCGGCAATTGGACAGAAAAATCCGGAGATTTACTGCAATAGGGTAGAGTACGTTAGTTTTAAGGGAGGGGCCCAGTACTGCAACGGATTCCCTTGAGACTGAGTTGATCAACGCGGCCATTCCACCTTTGGGGTGAAACTAGGGCCCCATTCGATCGATCTTCCACCACACAGGTACCGTGACTGGTGCGAATGGCATTACTTTAGGCATTAAGACTTAATTAACCCTTCATTTCACTGGGATGAAACTTGGGTTGCCATGGGGGGCGCTGTTACTGGCATGTGAGAATGGCTTTTTCACCTGATGACCACGAAAGCAGTCTCCACAAACGCCCAAAAGCAGGTTGCGTGATGATACACCTTATCGTCGCGCAAAGCCCCAATAAAATTGAACGACTCCGCTTCCAGTTTCGACTTCAGTTCGAAAATCTACCTCGTGATTGGTAGCAGCGAAGCACTATCCGCTACTGGCTGGTGAGTTGCTTGGGATGCAACTCACTTGCTGAATGGGCTTTTCAGTTTCATCCTTCCAGTCGAAAACTCTAGAAACACGAGAATCGATGCTTCAATCGAGCGCTGACAACCCACGGAACCTTGTGAGGTCTCTCATTCGAGCACCAACGGTATTAAACCGTATCGCCAAGACCCAACACCCCAGAAATGTCTCTCCAACAATCCTAGTTTAGGTTGTACCGTCAAGTCATGCTAAACCCCTGAAGCACTTCTCGAGCAATCCTGAGTAATAAGACCATACTCATCTAGTCTAGCATGCAGACTCTCAGCAACTGCGTCCTCCAGTTCAACATCAATTGGGTGGCCAGAAAGTTTGAATACTCCCTCTGAGCCTGTGCCCTCCTTAGATAATGCAGTGAATTACACAACGCACTCAACTGTTGGACAGAAAAATTTGAGAGATTAAACTTCAATAGGGTAGAGTAACGTCAACTTTAAGGGTGTAAGCACTGTACTGCAGCAGACACCGGTGTTAGGTACCACCACCCAACCCTCCATTTCATCTCAATGAAACTAGGGCTCTAGTCGTGACGAGCTCCTTCACCGCGACCAAGTCCGATGCTGAGGAATACAGCAATATTTTGATTGAGCCTATTGGAAACCGCTTGTAGTTATTTCCTCCAAAATGAATCCTCTCCATCAGGTTCCTTATTTAAACGACTCGCGAACACTTCTTAACAATTTTTTCGTATTCAGAAGATTATCTCGTCCAATAAACACATGTAAGATATTATGCTATTCACCTGTCGGTATATAATTATTGCAATACGCAAATATTTAATAGTCGAACAACGATATAAGTTAAGGTGTGCCTAATATAATATAAAGCGAAACATTTAATTTACATTATGAACACGTGGCCTTACCTCATCTATGGTCCACTACGCAAGACATAAGACCCAAATACTTTCTGGTCCAACGTACGAGGTTCACTTTCAATCATGGGGAAAGCATACAACTTCACAATTCATTCAGAGCAGTTGACTCCTATAAAATATATTTTTTCTGATAGGCTTGAAAGAGCAATGATGAATCCAATATTTAAGAAGAGTAGAAGGAAATATCTGGGATGATCGCCCTACCAGCTTATTAATTAGCTCGAGTACTTGGAATCGTTAGACGCAATAGCAAAAATTAAAAATTATAGACATTTGGATAAAACGATAGAACGCTGTTTCCCAGAAAAAGCACTCAACAATTACTATCTTTGAGTTCAAACAAGAAACAAAGTGAAACATTGATATAACTACATTAATTGTCTGAATTTCATATAACATAATATATAATTTTCCTTTCAGGATGCTAATAAGTTGGCAACATGCATCCACGTGGTTGATTTTACTTTGGATCTGTACAACAACAAGCTCCTTGTGCCCATCCCATTGTACCTGCGAGAAAGACCAGAGAGGAAAACACAAAACATCCTGCCTTAAGGGAGGAATGACCCAACTGCCAACGAAAGAAATGGACCTGAACGTAGAAACAATCGAGATAGACGCTCCCAACGAAACACAAAACGTGCTCACCATCTCCCCAGTCTTTCAACACCTGAAACACCTGGAGGAACTGATTATCCGAAGATCCCAATTGAAACAGCTAGGCATGCACTCTTTCTGGGGCGTGCCCACCATCAAAGTTCTAGACTTCACGTTCAATAACTTAACCTCAGTGTTCGACCACAACTTCCGAGGTCTGGTGAATTTAGTGGAGTTGAACCTAGACCACAATCGGATATCGAACCTGCAGAGTGGAGTGTTTAAGCATTTAACGGAGTTAAGGATATTGTCATTAAGGTTTAATTTATTAGTGGAACTAGTGCCTAGGATGTTTATGAAACTTGGTAAACTGCACGTGTTGAAACTCAGCGGGAATCCTTTCGAAGAATTGGACCCAGAGGCTTTTAAGGATATTCCGGTAAGTAAATGGGAAAGTTCTGCTCCTTTAGTTAATCTCACAGGAAATTATGTCGTCATAATTATTTGTACTCTTACTGGGCCCTGTTATTTACTTGACAGCATAATGTCGAAGTTATTCTTGGATAAAATTAAGATGAAAATATATAAGAATTTAATGAATTCTTATTTTTATAATTGAAGAAATAGACGATTTGATGTCATAATTCTGGAAGATTTTATTTTCTTTAGTTTAAAATATAACAGAATAATATACACAAAATAAAATAATAACATACGAAGAAATAAGAAGAAATAAATCAAAAAATAGCTTACTAACCTGGAAGAAATCAAAAACAATGCTATTTTTTCGGGTTTCTTGATTCACATTTCTAACAACTAACTAAATAGACATGTGACACTTTCAGGTTAAAATCTCAGACATAGAAAATAGATCATAGAACATAGAACATAGGAGTTAAAAGTTGTTTTCCCCAAAAATAACAGTTTTATTTTTACATCTCCCCACACAAAGTATGCACCCCTAATTACATGTTTGCGTGTTCACATGGGAGCAACTTAGTTACATGAAAATAGTTATTGTCTTTTCTTTTATTTCCAATATCTATCTCATATATAGTGTTAGGAATTTTTTTCACTATTGGAAAAGGTCCTATTCTTATTTCATCAAGTTTTTTTCTATTCAATTTCGATTTATTTTCAACGTAAACATAGTCTCCAATTTTAAAATCATAATGTTTTCTATTCTTGTCGATCAGTCTTTTATTGTATTCATGATAGCGTGAAGAATTTTTATATGCTGTTTCCTTATCTTTTGGTAAATTTCTCTCTTCAATAAGTTCTTCTGGAGCAATGGGATCAGTTCTGCCACAAAATAAATATTGTGGGCTATATCCAGTTGTAGAATGGTCAGTTCTATTGTATTCTTCAATACATTCATCGGTTATTTTCGTCCATGTCCTAGTTTTCTTTTCGTTTTTCATTTAATTTAATTCCAGCAAATTAACTGTTCTTATACATCCATCCATATTCTCCGTTTCTTCGAGAACTGGGTTTCTAGAAAGGCAATCTGCTTCTACATTTCCTTTTCCTGGTTCATATCTAATCTCAAAATCGAATTGTGATAGAAAATTCATCATGTCACCCAGCTCTTTATCTGGTCTTGTACGAAATTCTTTCCCTGCTAATGGCTTATGGTCAGTAACAACAATAAATTTATGTCCTATTAGCCAACATTTCCAACATTTAATTGCCAGACATTCTAGGAATATTGCTTTCTTGTTCTTTTAATATTTATTTAGTTTTTTAGAAAAATACGCTACTGGTTTCATTTCACCATTAATCTGTTTTTGTTTAAAAACAGCTCCTACTCCTTGAATACTGGCCTCAGTATATATAGTAGTATAGTATAGTATATTATAGTAGTATAGTATATATAGTAGTATAGTATAGTATAGTAGTATAGTATATATAGTAGTAGTATATATAAGTAGCACTTGGGTCGAAAATTACAAGAAAAAAGGATGCCCTTAACCTTATCAAAAGCTTCCTGACAAGCCAATGACCAATTGAATTTTACATCTTTTCTCAGTAAATTATGCAACGGTTCTAATAATCTAGCTGAATCTTTTATATATTTGTGATAAAAATTAACTTTACCCAAAAATTGCCTTATCTTCTTCCGAGTATCTGGTGGAGAAAAATTCCAAATGGAAATTAAATTGTCATTTATAGGTCGTACTGCATTGTTTCCTACAATATCTACTAAATATTTGACTTCTTCTGCAAAATTATACTTGAGAAAATAAGAAGGAACGGTTTTTTACTTGATAGAAGGATTATTACAAAATTTGAAAATCAAAACAGATTTAATCTGTTGTCTTCTACAATTTTAATTTCAAAAAATTCTTTGAAGAAACTTTAAGAATTAAATTAATGTCTTTATAAGCACTGCTCATATTTAATAGACGTCAAAATTCATCATACAATATCAAACGGAATTAAGAAAAACCAACGAACATAAACTGTCAATTAAAATTAAAATATAAATAAGCAAACATTTTTTGTTTCGTTCCAGGCATGCGTAATGAACTGTTCAGACAAACTTACGAAGCCCTGTTTGTTACAAAATGTTACAAAATGTATTGTTTTCCGATCCCATATGAATGAAAAATAACTCTTTCTCAAAATATAAAACATAATTTCAAGAACTTCTCAAAAACTAATTTATTTGGAATATTCAATATATTTAAATAAATTACTTCAAAAAATCTCAAAACATGTAGCAAATTCTCAAGAAATAATTAAAGTTACGATAAGATCAGTTCAACTTTACATATAAAAAATAATAAAATCAATTAAACAATGTATAGACTTACTCAGTGAGATGTTTTGAAGTAATTTATTTAAATATATTGAATATTTCAAATAAATTAGTTTTTGAGAAGTTCTTGAAATTATGTTTTATATTTTTGAGAAAGAGTTATTTTTCATTCATATGGGATCGGAAAACAATACATTTTGTAACATTTTGTAACAAACAGGGCTTCGTAAGTTTGTCTGAAGAGTTCATTACGCATGCCTGGAACGAAACAAAAAATGTTTGCTTATTTATATTTTAATTTTAATTGACAGTTTATGTTCGTTGGTTTTTCTTAATTCCGTTTGATATTGTATGATGAATTTTGACGTCTATTAAATATGAGCAGTGCTTATAAAGACATTAATTTAATTCTTAAAGTTTCTTCAAAGAATTTTTTGAAATTAAAATTGTAGAAGACAACAGATTAAATCTGTTTTGATTTTCAAATTTTGTAATAATCCTTCTATCAAGTAAAAAACCGTTCCTTCTTATTTTATTTTATATATAATATATAATTATATTAGGTTTTTTTAAATAAAGAAATTCATTATACAGTGTTGAACGGTTTTAACTGAGGCCGAGTGCCTTATGAGCTTTGTATGATTTTCTGTGAACTTGGAACATAAGTACCTTGGATATATAAAGGTGTTCACTTTTATTTCTGTTGAGGACCGTGTATTCCTAAGATTCACTGAGTAAGTCTATACATTGTTTAATTGATTTTATTATTTTTTATATGTAAAGTTGAACTGATCTTATCGTAACTTTAATTATTTCTTGAGAATTTGCTACATGTTTTGAGATTTTTTGAAGTAATTTATTTAAATATATTGAATATTTCAAATAAATTAGTTTTTGAGAAGTTCTTGAAATTATTTTTTATATTTTTGAGAAAGAGTTATTTTTCATTCATATGGGATCGGAAAACAATACATTTTGTAACATTTTGTAACGAACAGGGCTTCGTAAGTTTGTCTGAAGAGTTCATTACGCATGCCTGGAACGAAACAAAAAATGTTTGCTTATTTATATTTTAATTTTAATTGACAGTTTATGTTCGTTGGTTTTTCTTAATTCCGTTTGATATTGTATGATGAATTTTGACGTCTATCAAATATGAGCAGTGCTTATAAAGACATTAATTTAATTCTTAAAGTTTCTTCAAAGAATTTTTTGAAATTAAAATTGTAGAAGACAACAGATTAAATCTGTTTTGATTTTCAAATTTTGTAATAATCCTTCTATCAAGTAAAAAACCGTTCCTTCTTATTTTATTTTATATATAATTATATTAGGTTTTTTAAATAAAGAAATTCATCATACAGTGTTGAACGGTTTTAACTGAGGCCGAGTGCCTTATGAGCTTTGTATGATTTTCTGTGAACTTGGAACATAAGTACCATGGATATATAAAGGTGTTCACTTTTATTTCTGTTGAGGACCGTGTATTCCTAAGATTCACTGAGTAAGTCTATACATTGTTTAATTGATTTTATTATTTTTTATATGTAAAGTTGAACTGATCTTATCGTAACTTTAATTATTTCTTGAGAATTTGCTACATGTTTTGAGATTTTTTGAAGTAATTTATTTAAATATATTGAATATTTCAAATAAATTAGTTTTTGAGAAGTTCTTGAAATTATTTTTTATATTTTTGAGAAAGAGTTATTTTTCATTCATATGGGATCGGAAAACAATACATTTTGTAACATTCTGTAACAAACAGGGCTCCGTAAGTTTGTCTGAAGAGTTCATTACGCATGCCTGGAACGAAACAAAAAATGTTTGCTTATTTATATTTTAATTTTAATTGACAGTTTATGTTCGTTGGTTTTTCTTAATTCCGTTTGATATTGTATGATGAATTTTGACGTCTATTAAATATGAGCAGTGCTTATAAAGACATCAATTTAATTCTTAAAGTTTCTTCAAAGAATTGTTTGAAATTAAAATTGTAGAAGACAACAGATTAAATCTGTTTTGATTTTCAAATTTTGTAATAATCCTTCTATCAAGTAAAAAACCGTTCCTTCTTATTTTATTTTATTAATAATATATAATTATATTAGGTTTTTTAAATAAAGAAATTCATCATACAGTGTTGAACGGTTTTAACTGAGGCCGAGTGCCTTATGAGCTTTGTATGATTTTCTGTGAACTTGGAACATAAGTACCATGGATATATAAAGGTGTTCACTTTTATTTCTGTTGAGGACCGTGTATTCCTAAGATTCACTGAGTAAGTCTATACATTGTTTAATTGATTTTATTATTTTTTATATGTAAAGTTGAACTGATCTTATCGTAACTTTAATTATTTCTTGAGAATTTGCTACATGTTTTGAGATTTTTTGAAGTAATTTATTTAAATATATTGAATATTTCAAATAAATTAGTTTTTGAGAAGTTCTTGAAATTATTTTTTATATTTTTGAGAAAGAGTTATTTTTCATTCATATGGGATCGGAAAACAATACATTTTGTAACATTCTGTAACAAACAGGGCTCCGTAAGTTTGTCTGAAGAGTTCATTACGCATGCCTGGAACGAAACAAAAAATGTTTGCTTATTTATATTTTAATTTTAATTGACAGTTTATGTTCGTTGGTTTTTCTTAATTCCGTTCGATATTGTATGATGAATTTTGACGTCTATTAAATATGAGCAGTGCTTATAAAGACATCAATTTAATTCTTAAAGTTTCTTCAAAGAATTTTTTGAAATTAAAATTGTAGAAGACAACAGATTAAATCTGTTTTGATTTTCAAATTTTGTAATAATCCTTCTATCAAGTAAAAAACCGTTCCTTCTTATTTTATTTTATATATAATATATAATTATATTAGGTTTTTTAAATAAAGAAATTCATCATACAGTGTTGAACGGTTTTAACTGAGGCCGAGTGCCTTATGAGCTTTGTATGATTTTCTGTGAACTTGGAACATAAGTACCTTGGATATATAAAGGTGTTCACTTTTATTTCTGTTGAGGACCGTGTATTCCTAAGATTCACTGAGTAAGTCTATACATTGTTTAATTGATTTTATTATTTTTTATATGTAAAGTTGAACTGATCTTATCGTAACTTTGATTATTTCTTGAGAATTTGCTACATGTTTTGAGATTTTTTGTTGTAATTTATTTAAATATATTGAATATTTCAAATAAATTAGTTTTTGAGAAGTTCTTGAAATTATGTTTTATATTTTTGAGAAAGAGTTATTTTTCATTCATATGGGATCGGAAAACAATACATTTTGTAACAAACAGGGCTTCGTAAGTTTGTCTGAAGAGTTCATTACGCATGCCTGGAACGAAACAAAAAATGTTTGCTTATTTATATTTTAATTTTAATTGACAGTTTATGTTCGTTGGTTTTTCTTAATTCCGTTTGATATTGTATGATGAATTTTGACGTCTATTAAATATGAGCAGTGCTTATAAAGACATTAATTTAATCCTTAAAGTTTCTTCAAAGAATTTTTTGAAATTAAAATTGTAGAAGACAACAGATTAAATCTGTTTTGATTTTCAAATTTTATACTTGATAAATTTAAGTCTGAATCCTTTCTTCGGGTTTCTCGATTCACATTTCTAACAACTAACTAAATAGACATGTGACACTTTTAGGTTAGAATCTTAGACATAGAACATAGATCATAGAACATAGAACATAGAAGTTACAAAGTTGTTTTCCCTAAAAATAACAGTTTTATTTTTACAAATATATAGTAAGATATTTACTGAAAATATTACGCAGTAATTCATTTTCTTAAATTTTATGTTAATGAAAGCCTTTAATAGTTGGATTCATTTCACTTCAATAGTGGAAACATGCGGCTTATCGTTAGAAGAATAAGCGTTATTCTGAGTCCTGGTTATCAGAAACGCAACTTACTGCCAATCAAATTTTGTGAATCATTCAGAAAGAACTATTATATATTTGTATATTTTTGGAAAAAAGTTTCACCCAGAATTCACAAAGTTTTTATTGTTTGTATTCCCTGGTATGTTGATATACCTCTTCAAATTCTTTACTAGCACCTGTAATTGTGAAAACAGAACGTTATAAAATGAAATAGAAAGGCCGTTTACTTGATAGAAAAAATATAACAAAATTTGAATATTAAAACAAACTGAAATATGTTTATCTTCTACAATTTTAATTCCAAAAAAATTTTTTATTCAAAAAACTTTTAGAATTGAATTTATGTCTAAAACAAGCACCGCTTACGTTTAATAGACGTATCTAATCAAAACTCAATATATAATGTCAAATGGAATAAATAACCCAACAGATATACGAAAGTAATTAAAATTAATAAATAAATATTCAAAGGAGACAAAATTTTGTTTCTGGTCTTACCTTTAAGAACACCAATTGCCTTTTAAAAACATGAACACACTTAAAGGACTTCTCAAAGAATATAATTTATTTGAAATATTTGATATATTTAAATATTCGAATAAGTTAATTCAAAAATCTCTAAAAAAATGCACTATATGTTCAAAAAACAAATATAATTCTAAGCAATTCCGTCTTCAGCTCTCATTAATATTCCGAATATCAAAATAAAAAAAAAACTAACCTATATCTCTCAACACGTGTAAAAAGACTTTCGAAGCTTTAGTATTTTTACACGTGTTGAGAGATATAGGTTAGTTTTTTTTTTTTCATTTTGCTATTTGGAATATTAATGAGGGCTGAAGACGGGATTGCTTAGAATTATATTTGTCTTTTGAAGATATAGTGCATTTTTTTAGAGATTTTTTAATTAACTTATTCGAATTTGAATATATTAAATATTTAAAATAAATTATATTCTTTGAGAAGTCCTTTAAGTGTGTTCATGTTTTTAAAAGGCAATTGGTGTTCTTAAAGGTAAGACCAGAAACAAAATTTTGTCTCCTTTGAATATTTATTTATTAATTTTAATTACTTTCGTATATCTGTTGGGTTATTTATTCCATTTGACATTATATATTGAGTTTTGATTAGATACGTCTATTAAATGTAAGCGGTGCTTGTTTTAGACATAAATTTAATTCTAAAAGTTTTTTGAATAAAAATTTTTTTTGTAATTAAAATTGTAGAAGATAAACATATTTCAATTTGTTTTAATATTCAAATTTTAATATTCAAACAAAACGTTATTGTAAACTTCCAGTTATATAGAAATTAATTCTTTCCTTTCTGACACCCCACATACCAAAATTCCCTTTTTCGATCCTTTGTTGATTAATATTCATATGAAATATACCCCACACTCATAATCACCCCCATCGGAACCAATTTCGTCGCTTGATGAGTACTTCCAGATCGTATTTCGAACTGACAGCTTCCCTATGGAAAATAAAAAAACGAATAAACATTGTAGATCAAATTTCGTGTAGGTGATCGATCATGGTTTTGATCCAAAACAGCTAGCTATCAGATAATAAATCATCCAGCTGCCTCCAGTTTTACGATGCTAGAGGGAGATAAGTTGGAAGCACAAAAATTATAGGTTCGGTTTTTTCTCCTGATAAGTTCGGTGATGGCAGGAGAGTTGAAGGTTCTAAATAATTACTTGACGTCAATTCTAAAATATTACCGTTACGATTTTAGTACATTTCTTCCTAACACTGCGAAATGAAACTCTAAATTTGTGTTAGGACAAGTTTTGCAGAAGGAAATAATAATATATTGTAATAAAAAGCGACTGCGACTGAATAAGCATTAATAAGTATTATATACCGGGTGTTTCTTTTAGAGTGATAGAACTTTCGATAAGGATAACTGTGATTTGATAGAAGGTAGGAGCCATGTTGTTTTGACATTTCTGTTCAATAAGCATTGACAAATTATCATGGAAATACTCACGCCGCAACAACGTTTGAAAATTGTTGAAATTTATTTAAGAAAGAGCCCGTAAGATGCAAGCTAGTAGTGGAAAATAAACCGATAGAGCAGGTAATGGTCGTTAACTACCTGGGAATCGAGATATCTGCAAATCAAGATAGAACAAGAGAAGTGAGAAGCCAAGTAAACAAGGCGAATAGAATTTCAGGAAGCTTGTCGGATGTGATATGGAATAACAAATACATGAGCAAGGAAGCAAAAGTAAGAATATACAAGACCTGTATTAGACCGATCATGACGTACGCCATTGAGACGAGAGCGGATAATAACAAAACAAAGTCAATTCTTAGAACTGCCGAAATGAGAGTACTCCGAAGAATATCGGGATGTACACTGAGAGATCGTATTCGTAATTCGACAATACGCGGGGAACATGGAGTGAGCGACATAGTGAGATGGACACGGACACGTAAAAGAGCTTGGAACGAACATGTGGGAAGAATGGCTCATGATAGAATAGCAAGAATCGCACGGGATGGTATTCCGGAAACCAGGAGGCCTATAGGTTGACCACCTAAAAGATGGCGCGAATCCTGGATCTCAACATCTAATGAGATGAATGATTGAGTTGGAGAAAACAGGCTATGAGCCTAACAAACGAGGAAGAAGAAGAAGAAGAAATTTATTTTCAAAATCAGTGTTCTATTCGCCAAACTTATAAAGCACTTCGTGAAATTTATGGCTTACATAATCGTCCATCAGAGCAGCTTATTCGTAGAACTATCGATAGATTTCGGACAACATTTTCTCGTCTCGATGTAACAACAAGAACAAGACAAAAAACTGTACGTACAGAAGAAAATATCGCTGCTGTAACTCATAGTGTTAATGATGATCCAGATTTGTCTATTCGTCGACGTTCACTACGTTCAAGTTGGACTCTGTGCATCCACCACATGGTAAATTTTGCGTTAAGATCTTGGTCTACACACAAAATCCAACTGGTTCAAGAACCAAAGCCACTTGACCATGATAAGCGTCGTTTGTTGGCTGATTGGGCCCTAGAACAGCTTTAAGTTGATCCACTTTTTTATCGTGAAATTGTGTTTAGTGATGAAGCTCAATTCTGGTTGAACTGCTATGCAAACAAGCAAAATTGCCATATATGGAGTGAAAACAATCCTCAAGAAGTTCTGCAGGTTCCATTGAATTCCTGAATAATGCACCGTATGGTGTGCTGTACACGCTGGAGGCATCATCGGTCAATATTTCTTTAAAAACGATGCTGGAGCTAAGGTTACAGTGAATGGTGCTTGTTACAGATCGATGATCAATGATTATTTGTTTCAAAATTTTAATGGTATCGACCCAGAAGTGATTTGGTTCCAACAAGATGGTGCTACACCTCATGCTACGGCCGCAACATTTCATTCATTGAAAGCAAGATTTGGCGATAGCATTATTTCGAGAAATGGTCTAATTAATTGACCTCCAAGATCATGCGACATAACGCCACTGGATTATTTTCTTTGGGGTTGTGTCAAGTCATTGGTTTATGCTGATAAACCAGAAACAATGGACGCTTTGGAAGCCAACTTATCTTGTGTTATTGATGAAATAAGGCTTGCATTATTCGAAAAAGTAGTTCGAAATTGGTCTGTTCGAATGCGGTTTAAAAAAAAAATTGGCTTCAATTTTAATTTAAATGTGTTTTATTTCAATTTAAAGTTCTATCACTCTAAAACATAACAACCGATATATGGTGGAAATTAACTAACAAAGAATCGAAAAGAATATAAAGTAATGACTGCATTATTTAGACATTTTGGACAAAAATTTATTTCTGAATGTTTTCATGAGATTTATTTAGATTTAAATCTGTAGAGGTTCTGTAGAATTAATTCCAGCTGTTATCTGCAATATGCAAAAACTTCTTCATAGTAATTTTCAAAATCGGTTCACTATTGACGAAATAATCTAATTTGAACTTACCGTCAAAAGAAGATGTTGAACCGCCCAATTTCAAGAACCTAAGAGTTTTGAAGAATCCAAAAATAATTTTCAAATACTGTATTAGGAAGAAAGAATTCCTATGACGACGTTATTTCGAAAAAACCACCTATGTGTGACAACAACCCCAAATTTTTTTTTAATAGAAAGGATGGCTGATGTTTTAGTTAAAAAATTTATTTTGTTCTCTAAACGTCCTAGTTGAAATTTTGAAATTCGTTGATTTTTTTAAGCAATTGATATTGAAGATTATCAGAATGGTAACTCAAACAGAAACCCAATACATTCAAAAACACCAGATCTGTGAATAAAGATAGGGAACATCCCGAAAAACCTGTTAACTATTTAAAGAACTAACGTATGTATTGTTCAAAATGACCACCACTAACCTCCATACAGTGATATAGTCTACTTCCAAATCCTCCCTTAATATTTTCGAAGATGTCTGGTGTCAGAAATTGGCATTCCGTGATGAGTCTTTGTCGTAGTTCTGTAAAATTTTCAGGTGGAGCTGTAATGTAAGTTCATTTTCTAATAATTTGTCGTCATTTTGCAGAATGTCAGTAATCATTGGATCAACAGTCGTCTAATAAATTCCAATAAGTTCCGTCAAGATTCCCATCGATAAAAATTGGCTTCCTAATATTCCTACCCAAATATTCAATTTTTGGGGAATTTGTGCATTCTTAACTAAACCACATCCAACATCCACATGGTGTTCAATGAATGATGTAGGGCTCGTCTTCGTAAATGATGTAGGGCATTCGAAATTTACTGATATTGGGCAAACAAATAGCACTCTGTTTCCTGAAACTAGCGCGTAGAAATCCCGTTTGCAATCTTTGTTCATGCATCGAACCTCTTGAACAACCACTCCAACAGGAAAGTTTTGTCGTGCCATCTGATATTAATGAGCTGAACAACTAAGGAGGGATCAAGGATATTGATTGTTCCAGACAGATGACCTAACTCTCTACACTGAAATAAGTTTCATATTTGTATCAGGGAACAGGAGCGAATATAATCCCTTCGTTATCTTAAATTCGCTAACTTTGCCAATTAATGTTTCAACTTGATAGAACTTAACTGTACGTACGTTCACGATAGTTTTTTCGAAGATAAGCGACTGAGGGGCACTTATGTTACATGGAAAATATGGTAAATATACAGGGTGACAAGATAACTTCGGATAAATTTCACTGTGTTCTGGAACAAAAGTATTTTAGCGCAGCCAAATAATTTTTATTCTATTAGATTCTCTGCACTTTCTTGTACTAATATGTCAATTGTCAGTATTTTTCAGAGTGTTTTTTTTCGTTAAGTAATATTCCAATTTATTGTGTTTATTTATCTTTAGGGATTCTAACAGATTTAAGGTATAACTTTTATTTTCTATATGTAGAATTTCAAAATTATGGTTGAAAGTATGTCCTGTTTCTAACAAATGGTTAGAATATGTAGAATTGCTTTTATTATTCAGGAAAATCTTCAAATGTTCACAAATTCTATGTCGGAAAGTTCTTCCAGTCTGTCGTATGTAAACTTTAGGGAAATCACCGCAGGTTAACTTATAAACCCCCGATTTATCATCTTTATGTGTGCAGTCTTTATTATTTTTAATAAATTCACTCAAGTTTGATTTGGTTTTATGTGAAGTTCTCAGATTATATTCATTTTTGAGGTATGTAGCAATTTTCTCAGAAATACCTTCAGTGTATTTTGAGGAAATATATTAAATAGCTTTAAATATGGTGTATCTTAATATAAAACAAAATTTTAAATACACTGACAGTATTTCTGAGAAAATTGTTACATACCCCAAAAATAAATATAATTTAAGAACTTCATTTAAAACCAATTCAAACTGAAGTGAATTTATCAAAAATAATAAAGACTGTACACATAAAGATGAAAAATCGGGGGTATATAAGTTAACCTGCGATGTTTGCCCTAAAGTTTACATAGGACAGACTGGAAGAACTTTCCGACATAGAATTTGTGAACATTTGAAGAGTTTCCTGAATAATAAAAGCAATTCTACATATTCTAACCATTTGTTAGAAACAGGACATACTTTCAACCATAATTTTGAAATTCTACATATAGAAAGTGAATGTTATGCCTTAAATCTGTAAGAATCCCTAGAGGTAAATAAACACAATAAATATATGTTAAATATATTCAGATAAGCTGGAATTTGAAGAGACCCGTTTTTGGGTTTTAGTGCTCAATAAAAATTTATTGTACTTACTCTAGTATAAATAGCAACGGATTTCGAAAACAAGCTTAGTTATTCAACATGTAAACCTGTCTAATGATGCTACTGTGATAGCGAAACGATTGTTGTAAATATAACAATAAAAATTTGTGAAAATCAGAATAACCTTATTTAAATATTATTTAATATGGATTTTCACCAAGGACTGATTCAATTCAATATTCGTTGTTGTTTTGTGTAGTTTCTTTTGTTTAATAAAGTTAAATGAAAAATAGTTTGAGGTTTTTTCTGTCATCCTGTATATGCAATAAAATAATAAAAAGAAGTTTTTTCTTGATAGAAGGAGTATAACAAAATATCATACAGATTTATTCTGTTAACCTCCTACAAATTTCAATTTCAAAAAAACCTTTATTCAAAAACTTTTTGAATTCTTATATTCAGGGTATACAAGAAATTTTTGTACACGGTATTATCGTAGGAGAAAATGTTCATGTTTCTATTGGTTAATCAATAACTTACTTCATTTGATGAAATATTAATATAAAGCTATAACTGTAAGAAACTCATGAATAAAGCAAGGGTTTATTGGATTAATAATGTTGTGGGACTTGAATGCTAACGACGGTCGTGAAGGGAAACTTATTCTCAATTAGTAACACAGAACTTAGTAGTTGTTATTTGGACCAAAAAAGTGTATACAAAATAAAAAGTATTTGGCTGCGCTGAAATACTTTTGTTCCAGAACACAGTAAAATTTGTTGTAAGTTTTTCTTGTCACCCTGTAATTGGGTCTCTTTTAATACGCATATTGTGTTCACCTTTCTCATTAGCCAGTATATTGGCTTAAGTTTACTTTAAAAAAATTAATTTGGCTGATCTGTATCAAATATCATTAATAAGGATTATGAGTTGGTAATAGAAATTTCTACAAATCGAGATAGTATTACATCTGTATAACAATTCCATACTCAAACAAACTCGATATGATGAAAACCAGCCAAGTTTGAAACGTGCGCTTGTCTACAATTTGTCCCTGTGATCAACAAAACCTTAATTGAAACAAGTTGTAGAAATGAGTATGTTTTACTACCAATGAATTGATATTTTACACATTTATTTGTGACTTGATTAAAATATCAATTTATTGGTAAAATAAAATAAAAAGGAACGGTGTTTCACTTGATAGAAGGATAATTACAAAATTTGAATATCAAAACAGATTCAATCTGTTTTATATGTAAAGTTGAACTGATCTTATCGTAATTTTAATCATTTCTTGAGGATGTGCTACATGTTTTGAAGTAATTTATTTAAATATATTGAATATTTCAAATAAATTAGTTTTTGAGAAGTTCGTGAAAATATGTTTTATATTTTTGAGAAAGAGTTATTTTTCACTAATATAGGATCAGAAAACAATACATTTTGTAACAAACAGGGCTTCGTACGTTTGTCTGAAGAGTTCAGTACGCATGCCTGGAACGAAACAAAAAATGTTTGCTTATTTATATTTTAAATTCAATTGACAATTTATATTCGTTGGTTTTTCCTAATTCCATTTGATATTGTATGATGAATTCTGATTTTACACGTCTATTAAATATGAGCAGTGCTTATTAAAGACATTAATTTAATTCTTGAAGTTTCTTCAAAAAAACTTTTTGAAATTAAAATTGTAGAAGACAAGAGATTGAATCTGTTTTGATATTCAAATTTACTGGTAGTAAAACATAATTTCTACAACTTGTTTCAACTATGATCAACTACCAAATATACTAACCGACAAAAAACTGGAACACCCAGAAGGAGCTCTTTAAATTTTAAATTTTTTTTGGTAAAACAGAGATAGTATAGCAAGCAGTAAATGATTAAAATTTGGAGAAAAAATCGTGAAGGTCCTTTCATGTAAACATTTTTTCCTACTTAAATATGTAGTCGTTTTTTGCAAATTTTTTGAATTTTTCAACAAACCAGCTGTTCGAGGAGATCCAATGTCGATGTTTAGTTGTTGTTAAAATGCCTAGAGCACGTGTACGCGAAATTTATCGCCAGCTAAGTGAATTTGAAAGAGGTCGAATTATTGGTCTACGGAAGGCGGGGTTGTCATTTCGAGAAATCGCAAACTCTACGAACAGAAATCCAACTACTGTTATGAGATGTTGTCAAGCGTGGTTTGATAATTCCCAAAATCGAAGAAGAGTACGCACCGGACGTCGAAGGGGCACAAATGAAGTTCAAGATCGACCTCTGAGACTTATGGCTATTAGAGACCGATTTGCGACAACTCGATCTTTGGTTGATAAGTCGTTTGGAGAACAAGGCCACCCTGTAACTGTCCGAATGGTTTACCACCGGAAAAGATCTTTTGGACTGCAGCATTATCGACCCCATCTTGTGTTACCTCTGACGGTTTTTCATTGTCGGCAAAGATTACAGTGGTGCAGAGAACGTCAACATTGGAATGTGGAATAGCATCAGGTCGTCCTTTCTGATGGATCTCGGTTCTCCCTGGGTGCACATGGTGGCCAAAGAAGGGTTAGACGACGTCGGGGAGAAAGACTTGAACCTCAGTTTGATATTGAGCGTCATGTACAAAGGGACAGTAGGCGTTATGGAATGGGGTGCTATTGCACATGCAAGTAGGTCACTTTTAGTCTTTATTCGAGGTAACATGACAGCGCTGCGTTACCTTCAAGAAAAGGTGGAGCCATATGTTCTCCCTTACCTTAACCGGCTCGAGAATCCAATATTTCAGCAAGATAATGCTCGACCTCATGTTGCCAGAGTTAGTTTAAACTTTTTTGAAGCGACCCTTGTGAATCTTTTGCCATGGCCGCCCAGATCCCCGATCTTTAGCCCATAGAGCATGTTTGGGACATCATGGGTAGAAGGCTTGGAAATTCACCCCAGCCCCCACGGACTTTGGCCGCTCTGAGACATGAACTACAGGTAGCTTGGGATGTATCCCTCAAGAAGAAATAGACCATCTTTTGCATCAATGCCAAGACGTGTTGGGGAATGTATGTATACTTGCGGTGGACAAACACATTATTAACAAATTTATTAGAAAAAATTGTAAACCCTTCGATTTTTTCCTTGAAATTTCAATCATTTACTCCTTGCTATAATATCTATGTTTTACCAAAAAACATTTAAAATTTAAACAGCCTCTTCTGGGTGTTGCAGTTTTTTTGTCAGTTAGTATAGAAACGGCTGAAACCGTTCAGTAACAAAACCTTATCGAGTTTGTTTGTGTATGGAATTGTTATACAGAAGTATGTTACACTGTCTCGATTTGTAGAACTTTTCATTATCACCATAGCTCACAATCCTTATTTTATTGTTCAATTCCACTTTCAAACCCAGTCTCTCCTATTGGGAAATCCGATATACCAAACTTTGATACAATCTTCCTCAGTGTCTCAGATTTTCTTATCTCAACTGAAGGAACCAAAGGATCCTAACTTTGTTTTCGAATGATGAGAATCCCTCGCTGAAATAAGCCAGTAAGCCTAAGCGATCCGTGTATGCAAACCAACTCTTCAGATCTCCCACAAAACTTGAAATATACCCCGTCCGCGTATCAGTGCCACCAACGTTTCGATTGAAATCCAATTATAAATAACTTATATTGTTGTAATCGCGTCAATCCAGGCAGAATCTTCCCGTATATCGGCCTGAAAGATGTATTCAAATTGGGAGTTCGTGCCCGGGAGGATGCGGAAAGATGGAAATTGATGAGCGAATCCATTTGTTCGTGAAAAGTCCCTGGAGAATCGGACCGATGAGCACAAAAGAGATGTGGGGAATTGGCGGCGTGGGAGGGTATTTCCCACTGCTTCGGATCTGGAGAAGGAAAGCGGAAAACCCATATGTATATCGATCTTGACTACATCTAATCATTCGAATTTGGACATTCTGATTTGAGGCGAGGGAAAAATCGTCAAACGCCCTCATGAATTGCTGAATACAAAAGGGAATCTTCGATGATCTTAATAGAGGGGTGATTTTGTGCCGGAACATCCTAGGGAATTATTCAAATGAAACATATTGTTAGAATATATTTCAATAGTTAGATTAAATAAAATATAGTCCGACTAGAAAGTATCCCGATTTCATTATTTTTCATAATGTTAATATACTTCTTTTTTGTAACATTCTAAGACAAAAGTAATGTGTCAAATAAGTTCTACAGATAGTCGGCTATGGCCAAAGTTGCATGACAACACTATTTGTCAAATAATGTTGATGAAAAAAAAAGCAGGTAGAATATTTATATAGAAAAGGTTTTTGGAAACGTTCCAAAATTAGTGCAATTGACTGAACTGGAAAAAAGTGCTGTATATGAGACAATAAAGAGGATAAAAAATGGCATGATATGAGGAGTATCAGAAAGACCGCTTAAGACTAAAGGAAACATTTTAAAGGCTTTATTGGCCTTAGGACGACACAATCAGCGCCTGGGGTTTCGCAAATTGGCTAACAGATTTGGAAATCAATAAAATATAGAAGTATTGTCATGGCTTTTATGTATTACACATTGTAAACTAGTTATATATAACCATTATTTAAACATTCATATAATAAAAATCAATAAAATCCCAGGAAAAGACTCACCGTGGTATATCTGTTGACTCGTAGTGTAATCATATCAAAATCAAATAAAATAGAAAAAGACTTTTTACTTGATAGAAGAAATATAACAAAATTTCAATTTAAAAACAGATTTAATCTGTTAGTCTTCTACAATTTTAATTTCAAAAAAATTTTTATTCTAAACAACTTTTAGAATTAAATTAATGTCTACAATAAGCACCGCTTATATTCAATAGACGTATATAATCACACCTCAATATATAATGTCAAATGGAATAAATAAACCAACAGATATAAAAAAGTCATTAAAATTAATAAATAAATATTTAAAGGAGACAAAATTTTGTTTCTGATCTTACCATTAAGAACACCAATTGCCTCTTAAAAACATGAACACAACTTAGGGACTTCTCAAAAAATATAATTTATTTGAAATATTTAATATATTTCAATATTCAAATAAGTTAATTCAGGAATCTCTCAAAACATGCACTATATCTTCAAAACAAAATTATAATTCTGGTAATCTCTTCGTCGGCTCTAAATAATATTCCAAATATCAAAATCAAATAACTGTTGTTTTATTTATTCCATTTGACATTATATATTGAGGTTTGATTATAACGTCTATTAAATATAAGCGGTGCTTATTGTAGACATTAATTCAATTAATAGTTTTTTGAATGAAAATTTTTTTGAAATTAAAATTGTAGAAGACTAAACAGATTAAATCTGTTTTGATATTCAAGCTTGTCTTCCACCGTATTTGAGGGAAAAGCTAATTTTTAGACGTGATGTTCATTGTGTAGACGTTAGGCATGGTCATAGGCTCATGTTGCTAAGATTTGTTTCAGCCATGTTTTAGCGCACCTTCACCTTCAATGCGGTGAAGTTTCATAATGAATTTTTAGTTTCATGTGAAGGCATTTCTTTGGGCTTATAAATTAGGAGAATTTTGGGAATATGAAATATATTTTGTTTACTCACAATGTGATTGATTGGTTAATTTTATTTTTTTTTCGCTTATTTTTGTTTCTATCCTTTTGTTTTCTTTTTCCGTCCTTTTTGTTTTTTTAAGGGTTGAATGGAGTAGCTTAGGCTAGACTTCGCCCTATGTTTATATATTGTAAATGTATGAATAAAGGCACTATCATTATTATTAACAATGATTCTGGGAATAAAGTTTTTGTTTATTTTTTATCTGCTGATGTGTCGCCCATCTACTTGATGATAAAAAAGACTTGAGTTCAAACTCCGACACTACCATTCTTCATCTTCATTTTGTTGAACAATAAAAGAATCACAAAAAAATTGAGACACCACGAACGTGCCAAGCTTTCCTATGACAATTATTTGCTTTTGTGAACTGTTTATTTTCGATTAACACAAAGACTTCGAGGAAAGTCAGGCGGCAACCATTAACATGAAACATAACCTTAGATATTACTCAACGATTTCATTGAAGCTGCTCAAGTGATTTCATACATTTTATTGATCATATCGATGGAATATTTTCTCTTTATAGGCCAACAAGAAATGATTTAGCTCCAAGATGATCTGACATTTCTTAAAATTTTCCGCAACAACTGGAGCTGCAAATACGTCTCTGGTTCATGTTACTACTATTGAAATATTTCCGTAAAATTCTCACCAATAGTAATTATTGTTTACAATATGTTCATGTCAAATCACATCAGAATAAATTGCACTAGTTTCAAGCTGGATTGGAACTGAATAACACTATAATATAATGAATTTACAAATAAACTACCTCTTATCTAAACGATTCTCCCTATTCCATTTGCCGTTAGCATGATGTTATCGTTAAATTACCCTATAAGGAAACAACCCCTCTAACATTTATCCCTGTTACAGGAAGTTCGAACCCTCGAATGCCGAAGCTGCGGGCTGCGTAGGATAAACACCCAAATTTACCACTTGCTGCCTTATTTGAACCATCTCGACCTCGGCAACAACCAAATGCAATTCCTCGAAGCGGACGAATTCACCGACCTACACAAACTGCACAGCCTAAAACTTGACGGGAACCAATTTCCTGTTATCCTGGAGAAAACGTTCGTTCACCAGACCCAGTTGAAATATTTAAATGTGGCCAGGAACAGACTGGCGAAAATCACGAACACCTCATTCAAAAACCTCAGCTCACTGCAAGAACTGGACATAAGTTACAACAAACTGGACAAATTTGAACCTTTAGCCGTGCAACATGTCGCTGGAAGTTTACAGAAATTGAGCATGAGTGGGAACAATTTCAATCTTTTAGTCATCAGAGACGTTTTGCAGACACTGTATAAAGTGAATGACTTGCATATAGCTCAAATGGGAATCAAGGAATTGCCGGATGGTTTTTTACCTAACACAATCCGGATATTGAATATATCCCGCAATAATTTAACAGAACTAACGACAGAGATGCTTCCGAAACAAATAAAAGAACTGGATATATCCCATAATAAGTTGAAGGGACTGAGTGATCGTATCATAGCCAAACTGGAGACACTCAGAAGTGTAAATCTAACCTCTAATCCGTGGTCGTGCGATCTGTGTCACATAACCTCAATTTTAACCCGTGTAAACAGGACTAACCTATTCAGAAACTCCATTTGTGAATCCCCGAAGTATCTGAAAGGTTCTGAACTAACGAATTTGCGGCTAGCTGAATTAACGAGTTGTGAAACCTCCGAAAGCGAGAGTGACAACAAACAAAGTATTCTGGGAACTAATGTTCCTAACGTGTTAGTTGGAGTGCTGTGTTTTGTGGTCCTTCTTTCATTTTCTGTGATATACGTCGTGTACTCCTGCATGAGACGAAGGACGATAAACCTGAGGGAGCTGGAGAAGCGTGAAAGGGAACGCGAGATCGCCAGCTTATCGGACCCGGTGGCCGTCTTCTCCAAGGATAACATCACCTTCAAGTTTCCACTGGACCTTACCGAGAACAAGGTCAGCGTTTGCACGATAGACGATATCAAACGTCATGCTCAGACGTCATGTGTACCTAATGGCACTGTAATTTGAAGTTTACTCAGAACTTTAGTTAGGTTTAGCTGATGCGAATCGGTAATTGTGATATATAATTGGATAAGTTTATATCATTCTATGAATGGGAATTTATTTAGGTCATGGCGGGATGGTCTCAGGTTCGAATTTAGTGGAGCGTTTGTAGACGAAATAGCTGAGTCAGAGCGAATAGACATGCGTCTTCTGGGTTTACGAGTTCATTTTAATTTTGAAATAATGATATACACACATCGTCAAAGTCTGGGCGCCCTTAGGTTTCTCAAGAAATAAACAATATATGTTCTGGAAATGAGATGAATATTTCTTATATAACTGCCCAATACGCCTAGGCACCCACAAATTAAGTCATTAATGAAATTTTCAGGCATATCGTTCCATTCTTCCTGAAGGGCTAAACTCAATTCCTGTAAAGTTGAAGGTGGGTTTTGGCGATTGGTTATTGCTCTCCCTAAGTAATCACATACGTGCTCAATTGGATTTATGTCTGATGAGTTTGCTGGCCAGTTCATTCTCTGGATGTTGTTCTCTTGAAGAATGTTTTGAACCTTCGTGTGCGATGTGGTGCGGCGTTATCATTCTGATAAATGAAATTATCACCAAATTTGTTGCGCAGAGAAACAATTATTGGTTCAATAATGTTTCCTACGTAGATGGCACCAGTCATTGTTCGTCCAACGATAATAAGAGGGGTACGGTACCAAACATTATACCCCACAGCACATTATTGATCCGTCTTGAAAGGGCACAACTTCCCGGGCGAAGTTGAGTCGCTCTAGTCTGCCTGGATCTCTTCAAACCCTTTCTCGTCTTATAAATTTGTAAACTGAATCGTGATTCGTCCGAAAAAAGGACGTTGCGCCATTGTGGTAGAAGCTAGTCTTGGTGGTGTTCTGTCGATTGCCGACAGGTAGCTCTATGTCCAGATGATAGCCGAGGTACTCTGAAAGGTCCTCTTGCCCCTAAATTTGAGGAATGCAACCGTCTCCTTATGGTTGAGACTACCCGTCTATAGGTCCGCAAAAAATGACTTCGAAGGGCTGTTACAGATACGGTTCGATTCCTTCGAGTAAAATTTGAGATATAATGGTCTTTCCTTGCAGAGGTTACTCTGGGTTGACCAGGCACCGGTCTCCGGGCAACGCTGCCTGTTTCTTGTAAAAGGGCCACTATGCGCCTTACTGAAGTCCGTGGAATATTCAAACGTGGCGCAGTCTGGTGGTTGGACAAAGCTTCTTGATGCAGGGCTACTATTCTTGCCCGGTCAAACTGAGAAACTGGATGTCCCGGCATTTTCCACGGAATATTCTCAATATTAGAACTCTCGTTATTCGCTGAAAACTAATTAACTTCGAATACACCTGTTTTCTCTCGAACAAGGAACATTTTTTGATGTTTTATTGTTTTCATTTAAGTGGCAAGATAGTGGAGATTCCACACACAAAACATTGTCATATTACATACAAGTTGAGAGTTGACAGGGGGGCAAGACTTTTGACGATGTGTGTATATGCTTTTCTCGTTTCTATATTTCCGGTTTTTCCAAAAATTATTCAGTTTTTCGTACCACAATAATCTGTACTAATTTAATTTTCCTTTCATTAGACAAGGTTTTTCACAGAATGATTGCATACGTCATTATTTCTTGGAAAAATTTCAAAAGGGATATTCTTGTACTTAAAATGAATACGCATGTTGAAATAATTTAACTGTTTGTCAAGCCTTAGAACATTCACCAACATTATTTAAAATTTTCTAAATTAGGGCTGATGTATTCATGTGTAATTTCAACACATTGGATACACTTTCATGTTAAAAATAATAAGTTTTATATGTTGTTTGAAGCGAAATATTCCAACATGAGATAACTCAAAACTTTCTCAATGATAAGGCGACTCATCCAGTATTACAGAGTGACAAGAAAAACTTTGGACAAACTTTTTCAAATGACTTTAAATTCAGAATTATATATTCTAACTTCTACATTATATATTGAAACTATATACAAAAACTATCAAATTGATATCCTTATATATAATCAATATAAAATATTTTTCAATGTCTCGGAAAAAACCTTTTTACATCCCGACTTGAATGTATTAATACAAATGTATGAACAAAAATTATATAAATATATATATTGACATACAAATACAAGAAAATCCACTATTCGAAAATTATTTAAAATTATCAAAATAAAGGATCAAATAAAAATAATTGAACGAGAACGCGAACATTTGATAGCTATTTCGGCCTATATGACCTCATCAGAAATGTATTGAATTCAGATTCAAACATATAACAAGATCAAAATTCAACTTACCAAAATAAGATAAAACATGGAACGAATAAACTTGAAGTAAGCTTTAAAGTATCCAAAATAAAACAGAAATGATCAACGTATTGTTACGTATAACCTATAACTATTTGTACTCGGAACACAGAAAAACAATTTTGGTAAGTTGAATTTTGATCTTGTTATACAAGATGGATCAATTGAATTGGCGGCGCCTTTGAAGTCATACGCGCTTGCTTTCATCCGCGAGAAGTGGAACTACTTGGAACTTATATGGCTTGAGGTTCAGCTCCTTTTTGGACCTTTGACGAACGGATTCACTATTGATACCGGTCTCGCGGGCTACTTCTCTCATGGAGACCCTCGGATTTCGATTGAGTCGCTTCTTGACGATGTTGCGATTGCTAGGCGTATCGACAGTGCGTTTTCTCCCACTTCCTAAGATGCCGACCATCATGGCTAAGCTCCTTGAAACGACAAATTGCATCAGACACTTTGAGCAAACGAACAATTTCGCATTGACGCTTAGTTTAGTGAAACAGCTCCGAAATTGAACTACGTTTGTTTGACATTCTAACACTCTGCGCTAAAATACCTTTGTTCCAGAACACAATAAAATTTGTCCGAAGTTTTTCTTGTTACCCTGTATAAAGTCATAAATCGTGATCTCCTCTTATTTGAGAAGGTGTCCAGTTTGAATTCTGCTGACTTCCATTCGCTCAACCTTGAAAATTCTCTTCCGTAGCTACAGCGGTGACTTATTGCTCGTATAGGATATAAGACTGAGCATTTTTAAGTTTTTGATATCACCAATGAATGTGACGAAGTACAAAAGCCTTTTTTATCTTTTCGATCTCGGTATGTATCCCTGTTTTCCTATACATTTCAAGATCTGCCTGGAGATACCGACGACATCTGATAACATTAACTTTGTTGCGAAAATTTTCGACATAAAAATAACCCTTCTAAAACGATGAACCTTAATTCAACAAAATTCGTAGCTGTATCGATCTCATGTCCGTAAATTGAATTCTCCAGATATCCCCAAATAAAAAATTCATTGGGAGATCTTGGTGGCCATTTGATGCTGCCAGTTGTAGAAATGTAACGATTCGAAAAAGTAGTTCTGAGATATTGTGTGACTGCACGTGAATTGTGACTTCAACAACCATCCTGTTGAAACCAGATATCGTCGAAATTGATTGGGAGTTGTCATATCAACTTCTTCAGTAATTTGTCTACCCGAACAATGTGCGCTGTTCTCAATAGCTGCACACACATCTATGTCGACTCTTCAGACGATTTTACATGTTTGTAAACACCCTCATTTCTCAAACTTTGTGATATAATAAGAAATATTTGAATTTGAAGGAATTGGCCGATATCTAAATGCAACAATAAATAATTGTATTGTTTCTGCAATTGAGTGACCACCGAAGTGCCATTTTATAATTTGAATTCTTTCTTCTAGAGTAAAAATATCTATTTACGAAGTCTATTTGATTTTAATTCCATTCGCCAACTATATCATCCGAAACAAAATGAGGCCTCCAACTCCCCATTGGATTATTCCAATGTTCGACTGGAAGGTCGAAGCTTTCTTTCTTATGCATTTGATATCGTATCTCCAAAACGTGATTTTCCAAACCTGTATCCCAACCTCTTCACCAAATACATTGACATAATTGACTTCCTCACTTTTTTTGCAAAAGTAGGGAAAATAACAAAATTTCATCTGGAGTTTTTTGTGGATTGACTAAACATGTGGAAAGAAGTTATGATAGATAACATTTTTGCTTAGTGAGAATTAAGAGTAATTTTGTAGTGGGAAAGATGTTGATCGAAAGGGGAAAAATGATGAATTTTGTACATCGCAACTCTATTGTATACCTAAAAATAAATGTTACTTCTCTTTCATTCTGAAAGGCCATAACGTTATTGATAAGAAGAGAGATGACCCTTATTTAAACAAACTGTCGAAGTATATTCTGTCTAGAAAGTATCCGGCAAAAGCAAACCTCAATTGTAATTATTTAGTATATATTTTTAATTCTTGAATTTGAAAATTATAACAAAATATTCATCTTATTCCCTTATGCAACCTCCATTTAACTGTAAACACTTGACTAAACGTTGAGGTACACCCGAAACTAGATCACCTCCATCATTAGTCCCTATAAGTTTTCTATGGGACTAAGATCTGGTGAAACTGCTGGCCATGAAATGATTGTCACTTGGTGTTCTTGAATCCAAACTTGAGTACAGACCGAAGTATGGCATCTTGCCAGAATATGGCATCTTGAACAGAAACAGGTTGTTTTGATAGGATTCTCAAGTGATTTCCTAAGGCCAATAAAGCGTTTGAATTGTTTTCTTTAATTTTATGCAGTCTTCCTGAAACTGGTCTACGCCTCATATCCATTTTTTATCCTCTGTATTGTCTCATATACAGCACTTTTTTCCCGTTCAGTCAATGGCACTAATTTTTTAACGTTTCGAAAACCTTTTCTGTATAAATATTCTACCAGTTTTTTTTTCTAGTTGCGACATTATTTTATAAATTGTATACCCATTGACAATCAACAATATTTGACAAATAGTGTGGACAAGCAACTTTGCCCACAGCCGACTATCTGCATAACCTATTTTATATATTATTTTTGTCTTAGAATGTTTTAAAAATAAATATATATTAAAATGATGAAATAATAATAAATTGCGGGTACGTCGTAAACGGACTATATTTGAGACTAATAATTTTTTCCGATATAAGTTGAATTATTGAAAATCTTTGAACTTGAAGCTTGAATATTCACCAAAAATCGGAAATTACATTTCTGATTCATAGGTCTACGGACTCTAACAGATGAAGCAAAAAGTTGTTCACTCAAACGGTGGAAAACTTTCAATGAAACGCTACATCTACGGTGGATGAATGAGTATCATTATCAAACTTCTCTCAAAAATAGTGTTTATAAAAAAAGTGTAGATACATGTGTGCTTGGCAAAATGAAAAATGTTACGCATAAAATTTTAGCCATCTATCCTACTTTCCGAAATACCAAAAACATCAACTGCCAATTAGATTAATATGAGCTTTATGATTTATTCACTGCTCTCTTTGTGCTTTAAAATTCGAACCTGAATATCCATAAAAATTTTCCAACATATCTTGTACAAAGGTCTAATTGTTCCACTGTTTGTAAATTCTTCGAGTTAAACAATGATTTTTCCGAAACGAAGAATGTATATGATTATATCATATCAAAAGATTTTATATTTCTCGTTGAAAATATCTGAAATGATAAATATGAGAATTCTTTTGTGTTAATTTATGGTAAATTGTTTCCACTGTTTTATATCCAGATTCTACGAATAAATTTTGTCAAATACTATGGTTTACATTTCTTTCCCTAATTATCCAACTTTTCTACAACTAAATTACTGCAGGTTTCTTCTAATTCTGAGGAACTTCCATTCTTTGAACTTTTGAAGGTTAAAGTTCTACTTAGATCATGGGTAAGTTATCTTAGTGTAAAAAAAGATTCACCAGAAGTTATTCCAGATGAATATGCTTATCATGAGCATCAAAGCGTAAGCAGGATCTGACTTGAGCACCAGGAAAGTTTTCAGCGTTTGTAACGTTAAAAAATCTCGCTAGGTTATGTTACGTATGAATATTTGTGTACACTAGATAGCGCTAGTGTATGGTAAATACATTTATGTTCCTGTGCAGAGTGAATATAGGTTACGCCTACTGATGACACTTCAAAATGAAGCTGATGTCAGATGAAAAATTAAATAATAACCTGCTAGAAGGTATAGACAGTTGCAAAACAAAGATGAACTTGTGGCCTGGCGACTGCAAACTTCTATTTCAACGGAAAGTATGCACTTTGATCTCATCGTCTGTTTTTCAGGCCCCAAGCGGCATATTTTGTCTTTTCGCGACCTACAATTAAAATTGGATTTGAAATCATAATGTGCACTTCAAGGGTAACGACAGAGTTCAAAGTTGGTTACTCTTCCACAGTAATTGTTGCCTTGTTGAGAATGAAAGGGTTGGAATTGAATTTTCTTTTCTATCCCTGGTTTTTTACGGCCCGGATTATAAAGTTACGAATTAGTTTCAGTGCACTAATGACAGGACTTCACGGAAAGCTTGACTAACTGAATTGCTTTTGTTTGGTTGGGGATCAAGGAAATGAAAATGGAGAATTTGGATAACGAAATATCGAAATCGTTCCACTACGAATGCATATTTAATTGAAGTTTTTCAAAGAGTATAACCAATGAAAAGTTATGTAACTCTAGCAGAGTAGTATTTAGTCCAATATAAGGTGTTGCAACGAAAATTCGACCGCCCAGAACTCTGAAACGAAGAATTTTCGAAGATTTGGAAATTTGAAATTGAACTTACCGTCAAAAGATGATGTTGAACCGCCCAAACTCAAGAACCTAAGAGTTTTGGAGAATCCAAAAATAATTTTCATGTTCTGTATTAGAGAGAGAGAATTCATAATTTTTTGAATATGGAGGAGATTTTGGATGTGGTTTAATTGAGCAGTTTTTTCTATAAAAACTTCAGCATCAGCATCTAATCTTCCGAAATCTAGCGTTCATCGAATTGTTTAAACTCATAAATTTCACCCTTATAAGATAAGGCTGGTGCAATAGTTGAATGTCAGTATTTCACATCAATTTATCGTAAGAGATTGTATTGAAAAATATATTGTATTCCTTACGTGAATATAGTAATTCTACCAAGTATATCGAAGCAAAATTCGATTATAATGTAGTCTTCACAACGATTAATAACTTAAAAATCCACTTAAAATACAACAGAGATGAAAGTAATAGAGACAATAAATCTGAAATTTATAAGTTGTAAGGGTTGCTTCATGGTACATATTGGTCAAACAGGTACATGCTTCAAGAAAAGAAGTCTTGAACAACAGAGGATTTCATAAATAGAGGTTAATACTTGATAGAAGGTATATAAAATCATTTAAATATTTTAATATTAGCCTTCTACATATTTAATTTCAAAAAATTATATTTAATACTTATAACTTCAGGAATTAAATTGAAATAATGTCATATAAGTACCACTTATATCAAACGATATATAGAATAAACATTCATTATAAGACATCGAGATGATATCAAAATATTTAAATGATTTTATATACCTTCTATCAAGTATCAACCTCTATTTATGTTATTTTATTCATAATATATAATTATATGGTTTCCTTAACATGCCATATACAGATAGTCCTTGTGCTATAACAGAGGCCGTTGAATTGTCTTTCAATCTTTTAGATCAAGGGTAAATCACAGAATTATTTATTTGTAGTTAACCTTACACTCCATTTAAGTTTTTCAGTATTCATTTACCAGAAGTTTTCTAAATTGTTCAAGGGTGAGTAAATATTTGTTGTTGATTGATTATGAATTATTTGAGTACTGACAAAGCAAAGTCTCTCTTAAAACTTGTTTTTCAGTAATGTTTTTACATATCTTGAGATTTTATAGAAAGTACTTTAGTTAGATATCAAATAATATTTAATATTCTAAGTAAGATAGTTTTATGATGAAATTCTTAAGATTATGTTAAACATTTTTGAAAGATATTTGTTTTCATAAGATTGATCAGCAGAAACAAAATTTTCTCTACTCAAAATATTCAATTTACAGGATTTTGATTAACAATTTTCATTTATTGGATTTTGTTATATCATTTGGATTTCTTATATTAAATGTTTATTTTATATGTCGTTTGATATGAGTGGTACTTAAATGACATTATTTCAATTTAATTCCTGAAGTTATAAGTATTAGATATTATATAATTTTTCGGAATTAAATATGTAGAAGGCTAATATTAAAATATTTAAATAACAGAGGATTTATACGCCAGACACCTAACACTCAACATACGCCACTCATTTGAAAGAATTTGACCATAATTTCAACAACAATAATGAAATAATCCATAATGAAATCAAAATTACAGTTATAAGCAAACCAAATTATTAGGTAGAAATCTCTTGAATTTCTCAATGATCAAACAGACGTTATACAATGAGCATCACCTTCATTTTCGAGCGGCTTTGGCGTGGTTTTTTGAAGCCACTGATATGCACGAGTTTTCGATAGAGCATTATCACCAAAGGCCTTTTGCAACATTCTCAATGCATCGGCACACGAAAATTCATTTGCAACACAAAACTTTAAACAAATTCTTTGCTCAACGTAATCACCCATAGTAAAAATCGGCACGCACTCTGACATCGACTGACTTAATCAGCTGTTGCAAACACACCAGTTGACAGATCCCGCTCAAGCTTGGCATAGTAATTGAGGACAGTGGTACCAACCTAGGAAAAAAAATTTTTACCTGCCTCATTGCCCCGCCAGATTGTGATTGTGGATATAAAGACTCTATATGAAATTATTTCATAATTTAAAGAACCAATTTTAATGTGAGTCAATACTTGATAGAAGTAAAATTTAAATGACTTCAAATTCAGAATTATATATTCTAACTTCTACAATAAATATTTTCAATATATATTGTAGAAGTTAGAATATATAATTCTGAATTTAAAGTCATTTAGATTTTACTTCTATCAAGTATTGACTCACATTCAAATTGTTTTTTTTTATTCCTTTTTTGCCATTAAATCAGTTAAAATCGTCAAACTTCTCCAAAAAATATTCCAATTTTTACTGAGATTTTTCATTTTAATGTAACTTATATTGGCTACAGTGGTCTATCACGTAGGTTGCACAACACATACTAATGATTCTAGAGCCAATTAGATAGTCGAGCGTTTAGATAAGCTACCAAAACAGAACGCGTTAATGGATTGCAGTGAAAGATAACAAATTAATCATTCAAATTCAGCGACATACTGTACCCAAATATAAGACTAATCCAGAGGATATTATTCAAGTGTTCAGCAGGTTCGTAATCACCAACGATGAGTCACTATTTGATTTAAGCTGTGATTCATTCCGGTTACTGAATTTAATGGAGTTCAGGAAATTGTAGAAAACCCTTCTATCAAGTAGAATCCCACCCCTTTTTGATCATTTCATTTAATATATTGTCACAGTTCAATATTTTCGTTTGTAGAAATACAATTTGTTTGTTGGTTTTCAACTTCGGTTTTCATAATTTTCTTCGTTTTGAAATAATATTCATACAGTCAATATAAAGTATTAATTAAAAATATTTTTGAAATATTCAGCAATATTTTCAGATAATCCATTGACATAAGATAACGAAAAGTATTTCTGTGTATTGTCCTCTTTTATGATTAGGTACACAAGATTTAATGCCATTTTCTTTTGTTTAAAAATGGTATCCAATTAAAAAAGGAAAATGGCATAAAATCTCGTCTACCCAATCATAAAAGATGACAGGATTATCTGAAGATATTGCTAAATATTTCAAAAATATTTTCTATTACAACGCAACTTTTAAATCCATTAATAAGCTCAGTACCTACATAAAAAACAATAAGGATCGAACAAATAATGAAAATAAATCTGTAGTGTACAAGTTGACTTGTGACAACTTCCCTCTAGTATACATTGGCCAGACAGGTAGATCATTCTAGAAAAGAAGCCAAGAACACCAAAGGAGTTATATATCTGATTCCGTACATTCGACATATGCTAATTATCTTAAGGAAATCGGGCATAATTTCAACAAGAACTGTGAAATTATCCACGTCGAAAGCAAAAGTTAAAGACCGAATCAATCAAATATTAATTTAAAATTGAATTCTCGTTCTGTTCAGTCGAAGATATCGTCGAATACACACATAGTAATAGTAAATTAAAGCAGAGTGCTTCGTAACAAAATTGGAATTCTGTTGTGAGGGCATTTTTTTATTGACGTTCAAATTCGGATAACCTTAAATTACTTTATATTAATTCTGGACGAAGATCTATAAGGAGGTTGGGAACAAACTATCGCAAATGAATCAATTGGACGAATTGTTAATGGTTAATAAACTTTTTCATTGGTTATAGAAAACATATGAGAACAATTCTAGTAGATCAGGATAGAATGAAACAGTTTACAATTCCGAATGCTGCATCGTGGATTATAATTCATAGGAAATAAATATATCAAAATGCTCCAAAGACCGTATATAATTATAAGAAAACAAAGAGAAAGTGCATCAAATGAAGGTTTCTAGTTAGGTGTCGAAGAATTGATCTCTTCGATAGTTCAGATACTGAAAAACAATAATATACTTGCACGAGTCCTAAAATTCATTTCAGTTATCCAAGTTTAACGGTGTCTTCTTTCTTAATGCTCGTCATTCGCATAAAGCTGACACAAGTTTTCGTTCATTTGAGAAATAATTTTCCACCCGTAGATTTTCCATTATAAAGCATCGGGGAAGTTCTAATAGCAGAAGTAGAAAAACATTTATTGGATCATTTACATTTTGATTGGCTTTCTCTAAGATTTAGTGGAGTAATAGAGACCGAATTGATGAAGAGTTATTGTCACTCTGAGGTTATGCAAATGGGGTTAGGTAACTATCCAATTTCACGAAGGTTTATTTTGAATTGGATTCTCGTGTTATTCGCGGCATGAATGGATGAAATTAATTATTCGGAAGGAATTGGCATAGTATGATGCGACTATTTATAAATTTCGCTATTTGATATAAAAGGTAAATGTGGGTGCAGAACGCAGTGAACACATCGTATTTAGATATGAGTGAACTATATACAGGGTGACGCCCCACATGGCATTAGAGCTTCATGAGCTGGGAGCCCTTTTCTTGACTAGGACCCAAGTTTCATCCCGGTGAAATAGAAGGTTAAGTCTTGGTGCTTAACATAATGCCATTCGAACCAGAAGACTAACGTACTCCAACCTATTGCAGGAAATCTCTGGATTTTTCTGTACAATGGCCGAGTGCGTTATGCAGCATACTGCGTTACCTTGGGACGGTGGAGGCCCTCGGGAAGTATTCGTACGACCTGGCCACTCAATTGTTGTTGGACTCAGGGGCAGTGGTTGAAAGTCGGTATGCTGGACTAGAAGGGTATTTCTTCTCATGTTCAGGATATCTCGAGAAATGCTTTAGGATTTAGCGGGTCTTGACAGTTCGATCGGCCTCTTCGTGAACCAGGATCGTTTGCGAGACGTTTCTGGGGTTTGTGGATCTCGACGATATGACTAGATCGTTGGTGCTTGAAACCAGAATCAATTGAAAGACTTCACAAGGGTTCGTGGGTCTTAACGTGCTCGTGCCAGGATCAATTGAGGCATAAATCATCAGATTATGATATAAAATCATTATATTAAAGTTGACCAAAGACCTCAAATCTGATGCGACTCACCGCTGTGCACTCTGAGACGATGTGCATGGCTGTTTCAGTGTCCTCAAGACACAGTCGGCATTAATCGTCTTTAGCCAGACCGATCTTGTGCAAATGCGCTTTCAGCCAGCAGTGACCTGTCATTATTACGGGGAGTGTTCTGAGTTTGGTCCTATCCAGACATAGCGCTATGTCCGCAATCCTTTGGTTCGAAGCTGTTCCAAGAAACGCCTTCTAATGTTTCAGGACAGGATGGCTCAGCCAGAAAGACTCTAGTCTTGAGTTCATTTTCCCTGTTACCGTCCGCTTAGCCACGTCATGTGGTATTTCCAAGAATTTTTTCTCTTCGTTACCCAAATAATTTGAGTGGCTCGGTATACAAACAAGAATGACTCTGTTATACATATCAAGCCTTTTTGAAACCGTGCAGAAACTCCAGACTGTTGTCAATGTACAACAGCTGGATTCCAGAGCTTTTAGTATTATCACTAAATATTTTGATTTTGCCGTGATGGATTTGCCGTTTTTTCAGAAAATCTGCCGCGGTCTCAATGGCAAACAGTTCTGCCTCGAATATGGTTGCGTATTGACCGAGACTCAATGAGATATTGATTCTGGATTTGCTTCCATAGACTCCCGCTCTCGTTCCGTTCATCATTCGCGAGACATCTGTGAATAAGCCAAGGTCGGTCCTCAATAGAACCTCAGCATGCTGGGTCCATTCATCCCGGCTAGGGATAATTACATTGAAATGCCGTTCTTGACTCGTGACGTTTGACATAAGATCCAAGTGCATCGTCCAGCAATCCTGAGCCTCCCATCACGGACTCTGGCCTGTCGATGCCAGTTGATGTAGTTTGTATGTGGACTGTTCCGCCTCCCTTTCCACGACCAGGTGCAGGGGTGATATATTTAATAAGACCTCCATGGCTGTCGTGGGTGTGGTGCGAAACGCACCTGTAATTGCAAGGCAAGCCTGTCTCTGCAGTCGGGTGAGCTTATGTTGGCCAATCGTTTTTTAGCCTTTCTTCCACCACGCTTCAGCGCCTTACGTTCTCTGTGGTCTAATTACCGTAGTGTATAGACTGGGCTTTAAACCCCAGGTTTTACCGCAGATCGCCTGCATTTATGGCATACTTTGTCTAGGTGTGCATTCCAACTGAGAGTTTTGTCCAGGACTATTCCCAGGTATTTTCCTCATCAGAGAATTGTATTGTTTCATTACGGATTCTTGGCAGTTCTGAATCATCCAGCTTCCGTGTCTTGGTGAATAGTACTATAACTATAATATGTTCTATAGGTTAAGAGACATATCTTTTCTTATACACCATTTGTCGCGCACCCCATGGCATTATATCTTGTCGCGATAGTAGCGCTTGCCTTGACTAGGACCCTAATTTCAACCCGGTTAAATGGAGGATTAAGTCTCGATGCCTAAAGTAATGTCATTCGCGCCAGTAAATGTAGCTGTGTGGTGGAAGATCTTCCGGATGGAGCCCTAGTTTTGCCGTTATGGTGGAATGGAGGGCTGAGCCAGTTGATTAACTCAGTAACAAGGGAGTCCATCTCAGCACAAGGCCTCTTCCTTAAAACTAGCGTTCTCCACCCAATTGCAGTGAATCTCCGGATTTTTCTGTCCAATGGCCGAGTGCGTTATGTTGCATACTGCGTCACCTCGGAAGGGTGGATGCCCACAGGTGGTACTAGCACCACCTGGCCACCCGATTAATGTTGGACTTGAGGGGATAGTGGCTGAAAGTCCGCATCTGCACTAGGGAGGTATTTCGTTTATCTCTTCGCAGACACTTAAGTACGGGATATCCCATGAAATGTCTTAGGGTTAAGCGGGACTTGACGGTTCGACCGGCCTCGTCCTGAATCTGGGTCGATTGTGAGATGTTTCTGAGGTTTGTGGATCTCGATGATACGGTTAGTTCGTTGGTGCTTGAATCCAGGATCAATTGGAAGACTTCACAAGGGTTCGCAGGTCTTTATGTACAGGCCGGATTGACGGTGCTCGTACCAGGATCAATTGAAGCATCAATTTTGAGATTATCTTTGTCCATGACACTGCGTTGGAGTGGATGGATAAGAAGCCCCTTCGGCGTGTGAGTTACATCCCAACTAACTCGAGTACTGACAATGCAGAGCCAATAGAGTTTGGATAGTGCTTCGTTTCTACCAGTCAGATGGTTGTAGATTTTCGAACTGAAGCTCAAACTGGAAGCCGGTGGGTTCACTTCTTCAGAGGGGTTCTCGCCTCGCGCGATTATAAGGCGTCACCTTTATCACACTTTCTGCCTCTTGGGGCAGACTGTGGAGACTGCTAACTAGTCACTTGGTGAAAGAGCTACGTTCACAAGCCAATACACTAAATGGTGAAATTCACACCATTCACAGCATCTCTTGAAGGACGGCCGATATCGTCACCTCCGATTTGCCTGTCACTATGATTGCTAGGTCATCAGCAAATGCTTGAACGCCGACTCCCCACAGCGAAAGGATCGCTAGCAGGTCATTAACGAGAAAGGTCCACAATAAGGGTGAGAGAATACCCCCTGCAGGAACTCGAAGACCTCACTCTGGTATGAGGTCATCATAATTCTGCTACATAACATTGCCTGTATCCACCTACAAATTAGGGGGTCGATTTCTTTCGTAGAAGCCTCAGCGAGAGAAACCGGCAGCGTATTGTTAAGAGCACCTTCAATGTCTTGTTAGTGCTATCTTTCAATTATCCAGAGATTGGTTTAATTTTCCGACCAAATTGCAAGTTCTACTAACTTTCCGGCCTGGTAGGTGTATTGATGCGAACTAGGGGGACTGTCAATTAGCACCTATCCCCTGATATAGACATCAATCACCTTTTACAGACTCTTCAGCAAGAACGATGTCAAACTTATTGGTCTGAACGATGAGGGGTCCGTTTCTGTTCGTCCCATCTAATTGGATCATACTCTATAGGAACTTTTGTATTGAAAATTTCCTGTAGGATCACCTCTTGAAATTGAACCAGAGATAACTTAGGCACCCTATTTAGATTATGAATTTTGAGTAAATTTGTAACTTCAGAAAAGATAATTTTCTTAATATCTGCGTTTTTCAAACCTCATCTTCAAGAGATTTGAAAAAATTAAACACCAATTCAGATTTGTCTAGAATGGTCGAAAATTCAAATGTTCATAAATTTTCTTATCTACTCCGTTTAATTATAAGAGAAATTCATTAAAAATCTCAAACTTGCATCCCTCTAGAGTTCATATGTTATATAATAACAAAATTATACAATTTGTATGGCCAACTTTTCGTTGTGAGTCCTCTGGCTCAAAGTATGTCTTTTTCAGGTATCTACAGATATTTTCTGACGATTAACTAAACTGAGAATCCACTTCAAAGATAGATCAATCTTGTTACCACTTGAATCCTCAATCGTTTGCCACACATAAGAGGATCTCCTCCACGTTACTCCCAAGTTGAGTGTGATGATCGGTCCCATTCCAATATTCCCACAACAACATTCTCCCCCAATCCAGGGATAGAAATCAGTAACCGGCAAAATCGATCCTGGTGGTCGCAGAGCGTTTGTGGAATCCGTAAATGCCAGCTCAGCTCTTGTAAATTATCTAGCCTGTTTCTAGAACAAGGGCAGTTTTTCCTGCGCGAATGAGACTTGAATGTATTTTAGTTATTTGTCACTCTGAGAAATGTCATGTCTAGCAAACGAGATTCTTGTTCGGGCTGATTTATTTCGACCGAATGAATTAGAGGGATGAATGACCTGTCAGCGAGTTCAAGACAGAAAATGATCTAAAACGCTGAAATTGTTGGAAATATCAAGTAGGTGCGGTACTTGTGTTTCGGCCACTATGTTTGAAAAATGTTTCCCGCATTTATGTTAATGAATGTAAGTCATTGAGAACAGTGACATGCTTTTTCACTCAGAATTTCATGTCGAGAGTTGGAAGTGTACCCTCGTGGGGGTCATCTCGTCGATCACGTTTTGAAATACTCTCATTATACGCTCTAAAAACGAATAAACGGGAAATCGTACGGAAATGGAATTTTTTTATGAGTTAGATCAATCTTTTGGCTTTCGACTCTCATCCGCGGTTGCATCACTTTTTTCTGATGGATATTGGCTATCCAAATGCTTTGAGCCGGTTCATCTTTCTTGCTCCATGATCTCTTGCGTTCGACATTGTTACATACATCTTTTTTGTCCCCAGTAATGATGCGGTTCAAAAATAGATCATTATCGTGACGTTTGAGAAGCGAATCACTGACGTCAAAGCAACAACACAAATTTCTCTCCATGAGAACATGGCGAACCCATATATCTAGCTTCGAGGTTAAACTCAGACCTTTAAAGTGGTCATAAACAGTTGAATTCAATAAATTTAACCTCTTACGATCTCACATGTTGTTATTCGCCAAATTGCATCAACTAACGCCTTTATCATTTCTTTATCAGCTTCAACCGCCATTCCAGAAGGTGGTGCAACTTCGACATCAAAATTTCCTGATCGAAATTTTGCAAAACAGTTTTGGCACTGGCGTCCCAACACATCTTCTCCATACACATCAATAAATTTATTTCTGGCTACAGCATTTTTACCTTTTATATACTACAGAGGAAAATATGACGAAAGTGTTCCTTATTGGTATCCATATTTAAAAGGGCAAAAACCAAAAATTACTGCGTAGAATTAATTGAACTTTTTTACACACAAGACTCGCTATATCAGCTCTCAAAACATTTAATGATTATGCGGCTTAAGTGTGAAGTTGGGTTACAATCAAATCCTCAGTCGGGAAAAAAACGAAATTACTTTCCGAATAACCTTATATTATGTTTTTTAAATATTTTAATATTTACAGATATTTTTGATTGTCTCGGTCTTTACTTGACGGAAATTCATCTTCAATATATAATAAGAAAAACAAATATTATTATAACTTGATAAAATGAATTACAAGAAAGCAATATCAATTGTATATCCAAAATTTCAAAATTCAAATGAAACCACATTTATTTCATTAACTTACATGGGTCAAAAATCTGAAAAGATTGCTAGATATTTAAAGAAAAAAGAAAAATATAACATATCGTTTAAAACCATTAATTCTTTAGGCAGCTTAATAAAAAATAAAAATCCTAAAAACAAAAAATCAGGATTTTACAAGTTAACATGTAGTGATTGCCCATGTGTATATGTGGGACAGACAGGCCATTCATTCCAAACAAGGATACGAGAACATGAAAAATGTTACATTAATAATAAACCGAATTCAACTTATGCCAACCATCTGTTAGAGACTGGCCATAATTTTAATATGAACTAAGAAATATTACATATCGAAACCAAAAGTTAGAAACTAAATCTGTTAGAAACTTTAGAGATCAATAGATATAATAAAAGACAAATTTCATTGAATGATCCTCTATTTTTTGTTCTATAGCTGTGTATTTAAGGTCATGTTTTGCATTGTATACCCCAGTTTAAATACTCACCTGATGAAGTCATGGTATGACGAAACAATTGTCGTGTAAATCAATAAAATAGCGGAAGTTAAAATTTGTTTTTCTTATATTTACAGATATATTCTGTTAGCCTTCAACATATTTAATTTCAAAAAATTATATTTAATTTGATAACTTAATTCAAACGACATATAAAATAAACATTCATTATAAGACATCCAAATGAGATAACAAAATCCAATAAATATAAATTGTTAACAAAAATTCCATAAATTAAATATTTTGAGTAGACAAAATTTTGTTTCTACTCATCCCTCTTGTGAAAATAGATATCTTTCAAAAATTTTTAACAATATCCTAAGAATTTCATCATAAAACTATCTTACTTAGAATATTCAATATTATTGAATATCTAACTAAGTTACTTTTTAGAAAATCTCAAGATATGTAAAAACATTACTAGAAAACAAGTTTCGGAAAGACTTTGCTCTTCAGTATCCAATCACATTCAATAAATTGTAATATCAATCAACAAAAAATATGTACTCACCTTTAACAATCCAGAAGGCATCTTGGCAAATGAATACTGAACATTTAAATGATGTCCAATGTGAACTCAAATATTATAGTTTTGTGATTTACCATAAATCTTAAAGATTGACCTGCAATTTAACGGTCTCTGTTATATCATAAGGACATCGGTATAAATAATGTTAAGGAAACCAAATAATTATATATTAAATGGATTATACTCGATAGAAGGTATATACAATCATTTGATTGTCATTATAAAATAAAACACTTGTTTACATTTTCTACTTTATTTTTGGTATTGACGTACGTTTCGTCTTTGCTAGAAAGACTTCATCAGAATACCTCTATTCTGATGAAGTCTTTCTAGCAAAGACGAAACGTACGTCAATACCAAAAATAAAGTAGAAAATGTAAACAAGTGTTTTATTTTATAATGACAATTACAACTGATTTCTACCAAGCAACGGCCCAATCTATCATAAACAATCATTTGAATATTTTAATACTAGCCTTCTACATATTTAATTTCAAAAAATTATATTTAATAATTATAACTTCAGGAATTAAATTTAATTAATACATATCTTGAGATTTTATAGAAGGTAACTTAGTTAGATATCCAATAATATTGAATATTCTAAGTAAGATAGTTTTATGATGAAATTCTTAAGATTATGTTAAACATTTTTGAAAGATATATATTTTCATAAGATTGATCAGCAGAAACAAAATTGTGTCTACTCAAAATATTTAATTTATAGGATTTTGGTTAACAATTTTTATTTATTGGATTTGGTTATATCATTTGGATGTCTTGTAATGAATGTTTATTTTATATGTCGTTTGATATAAGTGGTACTTATATGACATTAATTAAATTAATTATTACCATGTGTCGGATACGAATAATATTTTCGAGATAAATTCCACATTGCCTCTTCTACTCTTTTTGTTGTTATTTCATTATCCATGGATATTTTGATGCGATATTTTATGGTCAGATAGTACTCGATACGGTCTGTAAAAATATATATCGGAACACACCTCATTTTTATTCAAAATCAAGGGGTTGTGCTCACCCTCGTTAGGGGGTTGAAGTTACGGGGATAAAAAAGCGGAAATGTTGTAACCCCTTGAAACAAAATTGACGCGTCCGAGTAATCTTCCACATTTTCATTTTAAAGTAGGAAAATCGAGGTGTTAGGTTTTCGTTGGACCATCCTGTATTATAATGTCATTCATAAATCTGTAGTTTTTTCCGAATTATCCATGGAAATATCAGCGAAAAGTAGGTTCTTATATTGAAAAGTGATGTTTCACCAAAGTCCCGTCAATTAATAGGATCAGTTTTCCTGTGATAAGAAGATCTAATAAATCTAGCTTCAAGAAATAAATCTCCTCAAGGATTAAAATAAGTATAACGGCTAAAGATTTCGAAGTTATTACAAAAGTTTCCATAATTCGCCGATTTATTATGGAGGCATAAGCTCACAACAAATTATTGCTCAGAAAACTGAGAGGTGCACAAACCCTTAGTAATTGCTTTAATTCATCAAATCGATGATATTTAACTTTGAAAAGTTTTAAGATGTTTATTGACTATAATGATAGTTATCAACTGTCAAGTTTAAGAGTGGAAGGAAAATCAAATCACAAAACGAGACGGATTAAGACACCTTTTCTTCATGTTATATTGTCAATTTTGTACTATAATCGATATCAAAAATTTCTCTAAAATGATTTCATCACCATGTTGAGTAATTGCTATAAATCTGAATAAATAAGACATTTTTTCCAAGACGATGGATGGATTGCGCTACCGAGCTATGATTAATGATTTTCATGGTCACATTTGGAAGATATTGACAAGAATGACGTTTATTTTCAACAAGACGCTACGTGCCACACAAGCAACAAAACAATCTCAATTTTGCAAGGAACGTTTCCTGAACGTGTTATTTCTCGGAGGTGATCTATTGGCAACCGAGATCTTGTGATATAACACATTTCGATTTTTTTCTTTGGGACCTCGAGGTATCGAGTGTTTTGTTTAGAGTGTTAGAACTTTCGTTAGGAATAACTGTGATTTGGCAGGAGGTAGAAGCCAAGTTGTTTTGACATTTCTGTTCAGTAAGCATTGACAAATCATCATGGAAAGACTCATGCCGCAAAAACGTTTACAAATTGTTGAAATGTATTTTCAAAATCACTTCGTGAAATTTATGGTTTACATAATCGTCCAACAGAGCAGCTTAGTCGTTGAACTATCGATAGACTTGCACATTTTCTCTACTCGATGCAACAACAACAAGACAAAGAACTGTATGTACAGAAGAAAATATCGCTGCTGTGAGTCATTATTTTTAAAACATAAATGTCATAAAATTATCTTTCAATTAAAAAAAATTTTGGCTTCAACCTAAATTTAAATGTGTTTTATTTCACTTCAAAGTTCTATCACTTTAAAAAAAACATCCGATACTTCTGTTTTGTAACATTCTAAGACAAAAGTAATGAATAAAATAGGTTGTGCAGATAGTCGGCTATGGCCAAAGTTGAAGGACAACACAATTTATCAAATATTGTTGATTGTCAATAGGTATACAATTTATGAAATAATGTCGCAACTAGAAAAAAGAAAACAGGTATGATAGATTATTTGTATAGAAAAGGTTTTCGAGACGTTAAAAAAATTTGTGCATTTGACTGACCTGGGAAAAAGTGCTGTATATAAGACAATAAAGAGGATACAAAATGGCATGGCTATGAGGCAGAAACTAGTTTCATGAAATATAAAAGTATGTCCAGAAACCATCCGTATGTCACTGAAAAGACAAGCCTACTTAACAAGGAAATCAAAAAAAATCCCCATAATGTCACCTTCACAAAAGGGTTGAAGTATAGAATTTTGTCAACGTTTTCAAGAAGATAATTTCAATAATGTCTTTGAATCTGATGAAAGTTGTTTCCAACTTGGTAGAAAACACTTAAAAATCCTATCAAAACAATATGTAACCGTTCAAATTTACAAATTTCCCACCAAATTAATGGTTTGAGGAACACTATCTCAGCATGGTGGTAGGCCTCTCTGTATAGTTGATGGTGTCATTAATAGTAAAAAGTATTGTGGCATTCTAACCGATTTTCTTTTTGAAACGGCGCATGCTTTATATAAAGAGGGGTTGCGTTTTCAGCAGGATAATGCAAGATGCCATACTTCGGCTTGTAATCAAACTTGGATGCAAGAGCACCAAGTGACATTTCATGGCCTGCAGCTTCACCAGATCTTACTCCCATTGAAAACATTGGGAATTAATGACGATTGAAGTTGAACGAGCAGCGCCGCGAAATAAAAATGATTTAATTTAGTCAGTTTTTCATTCCCGGCTACCAACACCGGAAATTATGAAGGTGATCTAGGTTTGGATGTACCTCGACATTTAGTCAAGTGTTTACAGTTGAATGGAGGTTGTATGAGTAAATAAGATGAATATTTTGTTTTAATTTTCTAATTCAAGAATTAAAAACATATACTTAATAATTACAATTGAGCTTTGTTTTTTCCGGATACTAAGTAAACTTTTCTGTTCTCTACCTTTATTTGGCCGGCCCTGGAAAGCTTTCAGTTATTAATATTCCATTGATGAAATCGCATGCCACCCAATTTCGCAATTTTATAATATCCCTGGAGCAGACACATTATTTTCATTTCAATCATTATTTAAATAATAAATCTCGGTGAAATAAATGTCGATAAAATAAACATTCAATAATCCACGGTTTTGTGTTATGAGAGGGACGGAACTATACTGAAATAGTTATTATTCAAATAAATTCAACCAAATTATAAATTGATTGGATCACCTGAATATATGTTATTTAAATATTTGAGAATTATAAGCTATGACGATAGGAATTTATTCGAATCGGTTGATGCAACTGGCACTGACGATGAAGCTAAACGATTCGAAACATGATCATGTCTGTTGTCCTGGCTATCAATGAAACTCGATAGATTTGAGTTGTGAACTGAAGGGTTTACCAGCTGTAGGTTTTATTTTTAAATTAAAAAAAGTGTATTTTGAGAAAAATCAATGGATGTTTATTTGATTTCTGAGAGGTAGGTATGCCATTAACAATGGAAATGATGATAACGTCACGAATTCAATCTTTAAGGTCTTGAATCGATTGTGTAGCATTGGCGTGGACCTTATAATAATAATAATAATAATAATAAATGACATAAATAGAGGTTAATTCTTGATAGAAGGTATATAAAATTATATAAATATTTAAAAAAATTTTAAAAAATTTGCCTTCTACATATTTAATTCCAAAAGATTATATTTAATGATTATAACTTCTGAAAATAAATTAAAATAATGTCGTATAAGTACCACTTATATCATGACATAAAATAAACATTCATTGTAAGACATCCGAATGGTATAACAAAATCCAATAAATAAAAATTATTAACCAAAATCCTATAAATTAAACATTTTGAATAGACAAAATTTTGTTTCTGCTTATCAATCTTATGAAAACCAATATCTTTCAAGAATATCCAACATAATCTTAAGAATTTCATCACAAAACTATCTTACTTAGACTATTCAATATTATTGGATATCTAACCAAGGTACTTTATATAATATCTGTATATACAGATAGTCCTTGTGCTATAGCAGAGGCCGTTAAATTTGTCTTTCAATCTTCTAGATCAAGGGTAAACCACAGATATATTTCTGTGTGTAGTGAATACCTATTTAAAGGTCTCATTTAAGTAGAACTTTTTCTAGAGGATGAAAGGTGAGTTGAATATTTATTGTTGATTGATGTTATATTTATTGAATATGAATATTTGAATACTGATGAGCAAAGTCGATCTTAAAACTTGTTTTTCAGTAATGTTTTGAATATCTTGAGTTTTTATATAAAGTACCTTGGTTAGATATCCAATAATATTGAATAGTCTAAGTAAGATAGTTTTGTGATGAAATTCTTAAGATTATGTTGGATATTCTTGAAAGATATTGGTTTTCATAAGATTGATAAGCAGAAACAAAATTTTGTCTATTCAAAATGTTTAATTTATAGGATTTTGGTTAATAATTTTTATTTATTGGATTTTGTTATACCATTCGGATGTCTTATAATGAATGTTTATTTTATGTCATGATATAAGTGGTACTTATACGACATTATTTTAATTTATTTTCAGAAGTTATAATCATTAAATATAATCTTTTGGAATTAAATATGTAGAAGGCTAATTTTTTAAAATTTTTTTAAATATTTATATAATAATAATAAATGGTCTTTATTTACCAATCCAAAATATACAAATCAAAAAAAATACTTATCTGAGGGCGAGATTTAGTTCGCATGACCCCAGGCCAGAAAATAATACAGTAACTTGTTGAAAACCACCTGAAGTCATACGTCTATTCTTCCATCTAACCCTCTACAATTTAAAACACAAACGAAAATTAAAGAAATCCGAGCATACCCAACTAGGAAATAACAACTTCAACAATGCCGCAGATTATATAATTAAATGTTTATATTTGCCTTACCTCAAACAGAGCCCAGAAATAGTCAGTCACACAACATCTTTATTAGACTCTTCAGTAAACAGAACTCTAGAAGCCAAAAAATGAGATGAACAGTTCAGCCGTACAGGGGATCGTTGCGAAAATTGTCGAGCAAACGTAATTTGAACTTATCGAGTGAGATATTTCTATACTCAAATTTTAATTCGTTCATAATTTTTGCCACTTGGTAGGAAAATGATCTCGTGAACAAGTCAGTTGAATGTTTCGGTATAGAAATACTACATTTAGAGCGAATATTCACAGAATGCACACCAGATCGGAACAAAACTTTGTTGAAAAGTGTTATCGGTACTCCCTTCTTGATTATCTTGAAAAACAAAACCGAAGAATGAAATTTCCGCCTATCTTCCATGTTGAGCCATCCAGTTTTCTTGAGGGTATATGTTATTGGATCTCGTTTTCGAATTCCGTGAATGAATCTCAAACAACGATTCTGAAGCATCTGTATTCGATTCTTATCAAAGACGGTTAAACAAGGACTGTAGACAACATCACAAAAATTCATATGTGACAGTACTAGGGATTCACAAAGCAATATCTTGTCCGATCTATTGAGGTAGTTTCTGTATTGATATAAGAGTCTTAGGTTCAAGTAAGCTCTGCTCAGCGAATTGGATATGTGCCTCGTAAATCGTAAGTCAGTATCAATTGTCAAACCCAAATTCTTGGCACTATCCACAAAACAAACAACGTTCCTTTTCATTATAATGCTCTGACCATAATTTTGCAAGAACATTTTTCTTCGATTTTTTCTCCCAAAGAGTTGGCACATGGATTTATTCGAATTCAAACGAAGGCAATGTTTCACTGATATCTCGTATATGACGTTCAAATCGAAATTAAGGGCCGCCACTGCCTGTCGACATTCATCAGGTTTGAAGGAAAGTTTTAGCTGACCATCATCAGCGTAAAAAAAAGAAGTGGCTGAAAGGAAGACATTAGCGAAGCACGATATATATATTATAAAAAGTAGTGGACCCAAGACAGATCCCTGTGGAATTCCACAGCTCAGTCTCAAATATGTTGACGTTTTATCATCAATGACTACTGCCTGAGATCTACACTCAACATAATCAGCCAATAGAGCCGTAGCTTTCCGTGAAACACCAATGTAATGCAATATAGCAACTAAAAGTTCATGATCTACAGAGTCGAAAGCTTTCGAATAATCGAGTAAAGTTACGATGGTAAGGTCTTCTTGATCAATAGAATTGAAAACTTCATCTGTTACATTGAGCAGAGCAGTACAACAGCCATGGTCAGGTCTAAAACTAAATTGTGAGGCAGGAATGATTTTATTTTTCTCTAAATGATCCTGCAGTTGCCCATGCATTACCCTTTCAATTATTTTAGACCAAGTTGGTAACAAACTAATAGGTCGAATATCATCTAAAGGGTATTTTTTAGAGTGATAATTGAAATGAAACATATTTAAATTAATATTTAAGCCAAATCTATTTTTATTTCGAAAAACATTTCCGGCATATGTTCGCCACGACTAGCTCTGAGGAACCGCATTCGACCAAACTAATTTTGGACTACTTTTTTGAGTATTTCAGGCCTTATTTCATCAATAAAACGAGTTCTGCTGGCTTTCAAAGCGTCTATTGTTTCTGGTTTATCAGCATAGACCAATGACTTGACATAAGCCCCAAAGAAAATAATCCAGTGGAGTTATGTCGCATGATCTTGGAGGCCAATTGATTGGACCATTTCTCGAAATAATGTTATCGCCAAATACTTCTTTCAATAAATAAATTGTTACGGTAGGAACATGAGGTGTAGCACAATCTTGTTGAAACCAAAACACTCTGTGTCGATAGCATTCAAATTTTGAAACAAATAATCATTGATCATCGATCTGTAACGAGAATCATTCACTGTAACAATATCTGCAGCATCGTTTTTAAAGAAATATGGACCAATGATGTCTCTTGAGTGTATAGCACACCATACAGTGCAGTTTTCAGGATGCAATGGAACTTGCAGAACTTCTTGAGGATTGTTTTCACTCCATCTCGTTTACATAGCTGTTCAACCAGAAATGAGCTTCATCACTAAACACAATTTTACGATTAAGCTGCAATCTGTTCTAGGGCCTAATCAGCAAACAAACGACGCTTATTATGGTCAAGTGGCTTTAATTCTTGAACCAGTTGGATCTTGTATGAGTGAAGACCAAGATCTTTACGCAAAATTTTACATGTGGTGGGTGCACAGAGTCATTAATACTTTGACTTACAGCAGCGATATTTTCTTCTGTACGTACAGTTCTTTGTCTTGTTGTTGTTGCATCGAGTAGAGAAATTGTTGTCTGAAATTTATCGATAGTTCGACGAATAAGCTGCTCTGATGGACGATTATGTAAACCATAATTTTCACGAAGTGTTCTATAAGTTTGGCAAATAGAACACTGACTTTGAAAATAAATTTCAACAATTTGTACACGTTGTTTTGCATGAGTCTTTTCATAAAAATTTGTCAATGCTTACTGGACAGAAACGTCAAAACAACATGGTTTCTACCTTCTGTCAAATCACAGTTATCCCTATCGAAAGTTCTATCACTCTAAAAAAAACACCAGATATATGGGATCAATATCCCGAGATTCCAATATTCTGTGAAGAAAATAATAAACTTTGGAGTGTAAAATTTGGAGCGTTCTTCATTCAAACCATTATCCTCGCAATATGTCCCACTCGTCTTTAACGACGTGTCCTTCAGAAAATCTCCCTTCACCTCGAACCTAACGAATTTGGGTCCTCTTCAGAAGAGCATTTCCACGATGGGAAGGACATCCGAGTCTCCCTTGTATTGTTCTGTTTCGGATTAATCAGTTCGATTCATACTTGCACCGAATGGACTTTCGGGAATGGACCCTGAGGATTTCGGCAGAAAATTGTGAAGGGATTTGGGAGAGCTGAAATTTTCATCAGGGTATTTTCCTGTGTACCACTTGAAGAATGAATGTAGGATTAGGGAACAAGTATTACTGAATTTAGGATTATCTTTCCTCTTATTTTGTCCCTTCTGATATACAGACATATGAGCGTGGATTAAACATAAACCGGACTCGGAGACATAAAAATTACATGTATTATTAAAAAATAATTACAGCAGTGATATTTTCTTCTGTACGTACTGTTCATTGTCTTGTTGTTGTTGCATCTAGTAGATAAATTGTTGTCCGAAATCTATCGATAGTTCGATGAATCAGCTGCTCTGATGGACGATTATGTAAACCATAAATTTCACGAAGAGCTGTATAAGTTTGGCGAATAGAACACTGATTCAAAAATGAATTTCAACAATTTGTATACGTTGTTGCGGCTTGAGTCTTTCCATGACAATTTGTCAATGCTTACTGAACAGAAATGTCAAAACAACATGGTTTTTTCCTTCTGTCTAATCACAGTTCTCCCTATCGAAAGTTCTGTCACTCTAAAAAAAGGGACTCGAACGTTCTATTAAATCCCCTTTTTTTTTTGACAATAGATATGGAACTGTGAAGGAACAAACGATGAGATATACCATTTGAGGAAAAATTATTAAAATTTGAATATCAAAACAGATTTAATCTGTTAGTCTTCTACAATTTTAATTTCAAAAAAATTTCTATTCAAAAAACTTTTAGAATTAAATTAATGTCTACAATAAGCACTGCTTATATTTAATAGACGTATATATTCAAAACTTAATTTACAATGTTGAATGGAATAAATAAACCAACCAATATAAAAAAGGCAATTAAAATTAATAAATAAATATTTGAAGGAGACAAAATTTTGTTTCTGATCTTACCATAGTGAAATCAATTCCTTTTCAAAAACATAAAACACAACTTAAGGATTTCTCAAAAAATATAATTTATTTGAAATATTTAAATATTCAAATAAGTTAATTCAAAAATCTCTCAAAAAATGCAATATATCTTCAAAAAACAATTAGAATACGGATAATCTCTTCATCGACTATTTAAATATCAAAATCAACTAACCATCAGTACATCAATGTAACACGGGACTTGTTTGAAACAGACTAACTTAAAAAAATCCAGGTAGTCAGTTCGTCACAAAATCACAGAAAACTGTAAGTCATTCTATGGTTTTCTTCACACCATTGACATTCCATAATGAGAATTATTCAAGCCTAAATATAATTATATATTATGTATAGAATAAAATAGAAAAAGGCTTTTTACTTGATAGAAGAAATATAACAAAATTTGAGTATCAAAACAGATTTAATCTGTTAGTCTTCTACAATTTTAATTTCAAAAAAATTTTTATTCAAAAAACCTTTAGAATTAAATTAATGTCTACAATAAGCACCATTTATATTTGATAGACGTATATATTCAAACTCAAAATACAATGTCAAATGGAATAAATATACCAACCAATATAAAAAAGGCAATTAATATTAATAAATAAATATTTGAAGGAGACAAAATTTTGTTTCTGATCTTACCATAGTGAAACCAATTCCTTTTCAAAAACATAAAACACAACTTAAGGATTGTTCAAAAAATATGATTTATTTGAAATATTTAATATATTTAAATATTCTAATAAGTTGATTCAAAAATCTCTCAAAACATGCAACATATCTTCAAAAAAACAATTAGAATACGGACAATCTCTTCATCGGCCCTAGATAACATTTATATATTAATTATAACATTTAAATATTGATTATAACATTTAAATATTATTATATTAAAAGTTATTATTCAGGACATTATTATATTGTTTTGTATCCATAATTTTAATTTATATATCCGATAAGCTGGTCTCGAATATGAATTAGAGTAGTAAATCTTTTAAAATACACCAAAGAAAGAAGTCTAGAGGTATAAAGTCGGGACTTCGAGCAGTCCATCTGATAGGTACGAATCTTCCTATTAATTTTCTTTCAAAATGGACCTCCATCCATTCTGTAACTTTTCTACGGAACACCCTTCCATTTGAAACAAAATTTGGAGCCGTTGATTCAGAGACATGTCATTTTATACCAATTTGAAACCCAACGCAAGGCTAAAAAACTTCATTAAAATAAAAGAATACATAGTTGATTTCATATCAGTATGTTATTCAATTTGAATCCGTGTTCTCCATTTTCAAAAAAGATATTTTGAAAATTTCTAAAATTGAATTTTTGCAGAGGTTCATCAAAAAATTCTGTCTTTATATTCGAAATTAAATATTAACCTTTATCGAAAATATACCCTTTGAATTTATTTTATAACTGTTTATCACTCTGAAATTATTAAACTTGATTTAAATATCAACACAGATTTAATCTGTTAGTCTTCTACAATTTTAATTTCGAAAAATTAAAAAAAAAAAACTTTTAGAATTAAATTAATCTCTAAAATGACCACTGCTTATAGTTAATAGACGTATAATAATCGAAATTCACTATACAATATCAAATGGAATAAAAAAACCCAGAAAATAAATCATTAATTAAAATTAAAAATAAGTATATCGAATGTTTCGTTCCAAACATACGCACCTGAACTCGTCAGAAAGGCACGTGGTACGTATGTTTTGCCCTTGACAAACATTTGAAAACATGTTCAGTTTCTGGTCTTATATTTATGACAACTAAATCTTTTTCAAAAATACTCAACATAATTTAAAGAACTTCTTCAAAACTAATTTATTTGAAATATTTAGTATGTTTAAATATTTAAATAAGTTACTTCAAAACTCTCAAAATCACACAGCACATCCTCAAAAACAATTAAAAATTCAGATAAGGGCAGTTCAATTTTACATTTATAATATAAATTCAATTAAAAATAAATAAACTTGTAATCATACAAGACAATTTCTGCAAAATCTGTGGACGCAAATAAACTAGGTAGGTACATCTAATATCCAAGGTAATCTATGTTTTATGCTAAACACAGAAATCACATAAAATGTAAGACATTTTATGGCCTTCATTAAACCACTGGAAACTATAATAAATTTCATTATTCAAATACCTAATATAATTATATATTATATATAAAATAAAATGATAACTTTGAATATCAAAACATATTTAATCTGTTAGTCTTCTACAATTTAAATTTCAAAAAAAATTTTTAAATTAAAATTGTAGAAGACTAACAGATGAAATCTGTTTTGATATTCAAAGTTTGTAATTATTCTTCTATCAAGTAAAAAAACTCATCTCATTATTTTAAACTTGATTTTGTTTTATTTATTTAAACATCATGTTTAGTTGCTTATCCATCCAGGTATCAAACTGAAAAATTAGTGTAGGATCTCATAACATAAAATTAAAAACGAAACGATAAATTTATTCATTCTTTTTGTATTATCATTAATAAATGATAAACTTTTTCACAGCAAACAAATACAGGTAGAAGCTTGCGAGTGATCTGAGTTCCTCAATACAATTCATAATTACTTCTCTCTTCAATAAACAGTTAATCATCAACAATGTCGAATATTTGAACTTCTTAATTATCAAGATCTCATACTTTGATCGAAAATTTCATTGCTCTACTCCGAAACTGGGACGATCTAAGAACTTTCACTTCGCAAGTTCAAATTTTGTTTCAGCTATAATAATATTTACGCACAAAAGGGTAATCGAAATTAGTACGCATTAAAGTAGAATATCATTTCGGTTATGTGGAAGTTCTGAAGAAAATTGGAAGAGACCTAGAGAAACCAAGTTTTAAGCTACTTAACAACGGAAACAAACTCCAGAGTTCAGAATATCCCAGGAAGTTCAAGTCAAAGAATATTAATCGAAATTCGATAATGTTAATGGAATCACACGAATTGATCGAAGTTCAGAAAAAGCTACCTATATAAGGGTTAACGTATGATTAGTCAAATTGCATTCCATAATAGCTATAGTCCAATAATAATATATGAAATTTAAAACAAAAAACATAAGAAAATAGCATTGAATTTAGTTGAATGGAACGAAAGAATAAATTACTTTGTTGTCTATCACTTTTAATTAACTGAATACAGTAACTCGACTTTCGTAGCGTTTACTACCTTTTCAACCCGAATTAAATAAAATCTTAACTATCAGGTGTTTTTTTTAAGGGTGATTGAACTTTCGATAGGGATATGACAGAAGGTAGAAGCCATGTTATTTTGACATTTCTGTTCAGTAAGAATTGACAAATTATCATGGAAAGACTCACGCCGCAACAAAGTTTACAAATTGTTGAAATTTATTTTCAAAATCAGTGTTCTATTCGCCAAACTTATAGAGCACTTCGTGAAATTTATGGTTTACATAATCGTCCAGCAGAGCAGCTTATTCGTCGAACTATCGATAGATTTCGGACAACATTTTTTCCACTCGATGCAACAACAACAAGTCATAGTGTTAATGATAATCCAAATTTGTCTATTCGTCGACGTTCACAACAAGTTGTACTCTGTACATCTACCACATGGAAAATTTTGCGTAAAGATCTTGGTCTATACCCAAACAAGATCCAACTGGTTCAAGAACTAAAGCCACTTGACCATAATAAGCGTCGTTTGTTTGCTGATTGGGCCCTAGAACGGGTTGAAGTTGATCCACTTTTTTATCGTAATATTGTGTTTAGTGCTGAAGCTCATTTCTGGTTGAACGGCTATGTAAAAAAGCAAATATGCCGCATATGGAATGAAAACAATCCTCAAGAAGTTCTGCAGGTTCCATTGCATCCTGAAAAATGCACTGTATGGTGTGCTTTACACGCTGGAGGCATCATCGGTCCATATTTCTTTAAAAACCATGCTGGAGCTAATGTTACAGTGAATGGTGCTTGTTACAGATCGATGATCAATGATTATTTGTTTCAAAATTTGAATGGTATCGACCCAGAAGTGTTTTGGTTCCAACAAGACGATGCTACACTTCATGCTGCTACCGTAACAATTGATTTATTGAAAGAAAGATTTGGCGATAACATTTATTTGGAGAAATGGTCCAATTAATTGGCCTCTAAGATCATGCGACATAACTCCACTGGATTATTTTCTTTGGGGTTATGTCAAGTCATTGGGTTATGCTGATGAACCAGAAACAATAGATGCTTTGGAAGCCAACATAACTCGTGTTATTGATGAAATAAGGCCTGAATTACTCGAAAAAGTGGTCCAAAATTAGTCTGGTCGAATACGGTTCCTCAGAGCTAGTCGTGGTGGACATATACTGGAAATTATTTTCAAAACATAAATGTCATGAAATCATCTTTCAAATACAAAAAAATTGGGTTCAATCTTAATCTAAATGCGTTTTATTTCAATTTAAAGTACAATCACTCTAAAAAAAAACACCCGATACCTATATACATTCGTTGAAGGCTTCAGCAAAACTTCGAGAAGTGGGTTGTGCCAAAGGTCCGTCAGTTCATTTAATAGTTTTATTGTTGAGATGTGCTGTTTATGTTTAAATATTTGGATGAATTACGTTGGCAAAAAGTACGAGAAATGTTCTGTTTTTGAGCACGATTAAAACGTTGATAGATGTTCAGTCACGTTCTGGGCTAAAACAGCTATTTTTCAGGTGTGCTAACTGGACGGGAACGTGAACGGGTCGTTTCGTCAGATAACATTCCAGTTTTTACGAACAAATTGATCCACAAATCTCTCTTAATTTCTTACAGTTTATATAGAACATTCACCATCTTAGAAATAAGTTTCTAATATTTTCCAGATTGGTTCATGCGTTAATAGACATATTTCGTTAATATCAAATTTTGAACTAACTTTCTGTCAAACATAAATGACAGTTGAATGACTTGAAATAAGCACTAATTCTAAATGCAAACTCTAGATGGTCCATCTTTTACTTGTCCACAGTCACTTCTGATAAAATGTTAGCAAAGCTCTATTTCATAAGTACTATAAGTAATAAAACTACGAAACAACATGAACAAATATAAAGTTCTCGATTCAATAATACCATAATCCTGGAAATGCACCTTCAACGTCAGGTTTAGAAACGATTATGAGACAGCCAAGGTCCTTCTACTTTATCGCTGAATTGAAGCTCTGCAAGCGGCGTCTGTCGATTTCCTTTCAATATACGATATCTGGGCGAAACGAGAGGGCGAGAAGAGGGTTGCAATAATTTGTAGATAGTTCTCAAAGTCTCCTCCATCTGCCTTCTTCATCATCAATAAAGTCCTTCAGGAAATTCAAAATTATGATTGAGTTACCCGATTCAGCTTAGCGGAATTCGAGAAGTGAAGAAGTTCTGTCTTTCAGAATATTCTCTCTACGCCTATTACAGAACACTGAATAGGGTTCACTGTTGAAGAGCAGCGCCGAATAGACATTGATTTCTTTTTGCTTTGTTATCTCTGCTGACAAATTTTGTTATATCTGTGGAGAATTTATGCCAAAATCACAAGACAGGCAATTTTTTGAAAAAGTTATAAAGACCTACTTCCGATATTTTGGTGTTTTAGTTGTAGATCAAGACAAGCTGTGGGATTTCATGTTTGCTGTGTTAGTTGTAATGTATCATTGGCGCTATGAATGAATGAGAGGGGTTTATTTATAGATTCTTCTAAATACCGTTTAAAAGCTGTGTTATTGCATAATGGAAATTTAAAACCCTCTATACCAGTTGCACATGAATGGCGATGAAAGAAAGTTATGAAAATATCCCCACTTCTTTGGATGAAATAAACTACAAAACGTATAAATGGCAGATATGTGGGTAATTATAAGTGATTGGAATTTTAGTGGGACTTCGTGGAGGATTTACAAAATATCGCTGTTTTCTTTGTCAATGGGACATTCGTGCAGTAAATTGCCATTATATGACAAAAATTTGGCCAGAAAGAAATGTATTTCAACCGGGATCTCAAAATGTTAAGTTTAGACCTCTTGTAGACTTGGGCTGAAAAAAAACCTTGTGAAGGCTATGAATAAAGTTGGTGATGAATTCAAATACTCAAAACAGGTCTTTCCCGAGTTAAGTGATGCCAAATTAAAGGAAGGCATTTTTATTGGACCACAAATCAAAAAATTGCTGGACGACGTTCATTTCACAGATAAGTTTACCAGGCATGGACTCAGAGCATGGAACTCATTTCTTAGTGTAGTAAGAGTGTTCGAACGCCATTAAAAATTCATTTCCCCCATTCACATCTGTCATTTTTTTCTGAAAATTTGGAAATTCGCTATCAAGGACGATGGCATCCAGCCATGAAGGATGATTAATGCTGGTTTTTGAAGAGAGAAGATATGACCCCTCATGAAAGGAAAAATAGAATTCAATTAGTATTTCAAGTCAATATTTTTAATCTTTGTGTTTTTTTTAATGTAAGGTACGATTAGTAGATGTGAAACTAAATTTAGTCGATAGATATGGTTGAAAAAGTCTGAATTCATTTTTTTCAATACACATCAGATATTGTAACATAACATGTGGTTCTGTTAATGTAATAAGAAAACCTTACGTGTTACAACTTTGTTTTTCTCATTTTCGCATGTGGATACGTCCATTCTACCATAATATGCTATTCAGCTTTATGTTATTGGGACAACAATGTAGAAACAAATGTATTACAGAAAAAATCAAGTAATAGTTTGTTCAGAACGTTTTCAGATAAAAATGAAAAAGAAATTCTGAATAAATGCAACAGAAAATTCATATCTATGCGAAAGCAATGAATAGCAGGAAACACAATATAGGAAACATAAAAAAATCTAGCTGAAGCATATTTTTACACGCTGTAGTAGAGTATGAAGTTCCGAAATACATAATGAATCTGAAAAATGAAAAGTCAGTAGGATTCGACGAGATCCCCGTGGCATTATTGAAGAAAAGTGCATCGATAACAAGTACAACTCTTACCCACATCATCAGCCAAATTTTTTTAACTGGAATATATCCTGAAGAATTAAAGGAAGCAAGGGTGGGGGCACCCCACAAAAAAGGTAATAAAGAAGTCGCACAAAACTACAGACCAGTCTAATTACTCTCAAATGTAAATAACATATTTGAGAGAATATTATTCGATCAATCAATGCCTTTTTAGGAAAAAACGGGATACTTGTGCAAGAACAATGTGGTTTTAGAAAGGGAAAATCAACAATCCAAGCAGTTCATCAGACCTCAAATCCACCAATGAAAAGAAGTTTACAGTAGCAGTAAGTCTGGATCTGTCAAAGGCATTTGATAGAGTAAACCACAAAATATTGCTGAAAAAAATTGATAAATGTGGCATCAGAAGTACTGCCTTAAAGTTAATAAAGTCCTACTTAACCGGAAGATCCCAGAGAGTAGTAGAGACCAACAATAAAGAAAAAACAATTCAATCTGACATTCCTTGTGTATACGACAAGGAGTCCCACAAGGGTCCATTCTGGGACCACTCTTATACATACTGTATACTAATGACATAGTGCAAAGGAAAAACAATTTAATCTGACATTCATTGTGTATACGACAAGGAGTCCCACAAGGGTCCATTCTGGGACCACTCTTATACATACTGAATACTAATGACATATTGCAAATATCTGAACACGAGACCGTTATGTTTGCAGATGATATATCACTGATATGTTGAGCTGCAGATAAGAACCAATGCAAAGAAGTTGCAGCAAAGGAATTAGGGATCATTAGTAAGTGGCTGACGGAAAATGATTTACTATTGAATATTACAAAAACTAAAATAACGATATTCATAGAAACTGATGAGCAAAGTTTCAGAGTAATAACCCAAACTGCAGAAATCAAAACTGTGGAACAAATACCATTGCTGGGAATAACAATAAATCGGAATTTGAATTGGAGACCTCAAGTGGAGAATGTAGTGTTGTTATGCCCTTCGGGTTCCATGCCTACGTTCAATCTAAAACAGGGTGCGAAATAATTTTTTGGGCAAGAAGCTGCGAAGCCAGGGTATAAAGACGAAAAGCTGGGCGAGATATCAATCATCTAGACATCTTTAGAAAAAGCCTACATGAAGGGTAGGAAAATGAATTAAGCACAACGAACAAATTCTGTAATCCTCCAAAGGAGGACGAGGTAGGACGTAGAAACACGTACGCTGTTTTGAACTTGAAATAATTCTCTTCCACCAACCGCATCGGGAAATAATAACTCGACCTCCTGACTTTCCAATCATAAATTCCAGCCAGACAATGTGCTCTTTTCCAATTGCGAGTGCAAGTCGGAAAACCAGTTCCACATCATATTACACCCTGTGCTCACGTAATGCAACAGTATTGAAACCTGCAGCGTTATCATTTCCCCGTATTTCCGATATTCCCGCCGTGGGGGTTTTCTCTCCCGTGTCGAATGGGAAATATTTGGCTCGGGATCAGATTTTTTCAAATTCGGTTTGATTTTCCTCGCAGTCAAGGTGAAAGTAAATACCCGTGAATTTCTGCCGGAGCCTCGGAAGGTGAGTCTGAGTTATAGTGGGTGTATTATATCTCGCGATTTTGCTTTGTGGGGATTTTCCCGAGGGTGATATATGAGGGGGAAGGGAGCCTTATCCCGTATGACGTGTCGTATTTCCTTTCATTCAGATTGGATGTATCAATCACAATAACGCGTTTCTGAAGGCTCCGAAAATAAACGAGAATTTTAATATGTGTTCTGGGATTTTATAACTTTAATAATATTTAGAATTGGGGGCGGAATAACAGTTGCACATTTTTGAAATGGCTCTTAATTTCGCAGTTGCCCGAACAATTAGGTTGGCATTTTTTGAATTGAAGTTAAGGCTCTTTCACCAGGTGACTACTCGGCAGACTTCACAATCTGCCTAGGAAGCAGACAGTGATAAAAATACGCCTTATCATCGCGCATTAGCGAGAACCACTCCGAAGAGTTGAACCCATCAAGTTTCCAGTTTCGGCTTCAGTCCGGAAACTTACACAGTGACTGGTAGCAGCGAAGCACTATCCAACCTCTACTTGCTCTGCTGTGTACCCGAGCTGTTTGGGACGCAACTCACTCGCCGAAGGGCATTATTATCCACCCACCCGAACGCAGGTGGGCCAAGATAGTCTCAAGATTTAATGCCTCTATTCATCCTGGTACGAGCACCGTCAATCCGACCTGTACGTCAAGACACAAGAACCCCTGTGAAATCTTTCAATTGATCCTGGCTTCAAGCACCAACGATCTAGCCATATCATAACCCCAGAAACGTTTTGCAACCCCAGAAACGTCTTGCAACCCAGATTCAAGACGAGACCAGTCAAACCCTGAAGTATTGCTCGAGATATCCTGAACGTGAGTTTCTGCGATCAGATAGATGGAATACCCTTCTAGTCAAGCATGCAGACTTTCAACCACTACCCCTTCGACCAATTGGGTAGCCAGGTCGTACATGAAGCCCTGTGCTGCGACAGACATACTTTTGACTGAGTTGAACAACGCGGCTCAGCCCTTCACTTCACCTTTACGTTGAAACTAAGGCTCCATTCTATTGAACTTCCACCACGCAGGTCCAGTGACTGGCGCAAGTGACATTGTTTTAGGCATCAAGACTTAGTCCTCTATTTCACTGGTATGAAACTAGGATCTTAGACAAGACAAGCACCCCCAGTGCGTCAAGCTACAATGTCATAGGGGCGTATAATAAGGCATTAGCTGGAGGTGATGGTATTCCGTCCATCGTCAGTTCTATCCTCGCTAAGCCCTGATATCACATTATAGATTTGAGTATTAAATCCCGCACTCTTCCTAATAGATGGAAGCGACCTCAAGTAGTACCCAATTTCAAGAAAGGCAACAAATCTCAATTATTAAAGACACATTCTGATTTTGTCTAACATTGCGAATGTCTATGAAGAGGTTCTATATGGAAATATGTACGTCAATGTTGGCTCCCATGTGTGCACAACACAGCCCGGGTTTGTCTGTGGAACATTATCGTGACTAACTTGGCGGTGATATCACAGTTTTTTGCAGAATTCCAAAATCATGGTGGTCAGGTTGATGTGATATATACCGGTTTATCGCCGGCATTCGACACTATCGATCAAAGTGTTCTTCTGACGAAGTCTCGTCTTTCGGCTTCAGTCCGGCATATGTGAGGTTCATAATATCAAATTTACAGGGTAGACTGAATTATTTTTCCTACAATGACTTCAGATCATATGAGTATGACTTCTTTGTGGAGTACCCCAAGGATCTAATTTGGGACCGTTGTAGTTCAATATCTCTATCAATGATCTCTTGGTCTCCCTCGGTTGTCCAGCTTTAGCATATAATTTAATGATTTAAGGATCAACCCAAAAATGCTTCAGATTTAATGTTGCTTCATTCAAACTTGCAGTATATCTGCGATTGGTGTTTGCTGAACAAACTAGGGTTGAATGTGAAAAAGTGTTTCAAGCTCACATACACTAGAAAGTCAACAAAGCTAGATTATAGTTATCATATTGCTGACAATTGCATTGCCAATAAGGATGAAATGTATGACCTTGGAGTATTATTTAACTCTACCTTCACCTTAATTCCCCATATCGAGAAGTTATGTGCATCAGCCAGTAGCACTTTGGGCTTTGTACTCAGGAGCATAAAGGAATTCGTTGACCTATCGGTGCTTAGAGATTGTTCCTTTACTCTAGTCATCAGTAAGATAGCATATGCAAATTTGATATGGTTCCCTATCTATCAGTGTGATCTAGTCTCTCTGGAACACGTTCATAGGGAATTTTTCAAGCAAAGCGTAACAAAGAATGATTTTTTATCAAATATATTTGCAGTTGACATAGAGGAAAATTTTCATTTCTTTTCCAGAACATTGATTGTTTAGTTCTTGAGAAACCTTTTGACGATGTGTGTATTTTAGAGCATACAGAAACTATTTTATTTGAACTTCATCGAAATGACAGATACTGAAATGAGAGCCTAATGATGACACTTCAAAATAAAGGCGTTGAAAGGCGATGAAACAATGGACAGTGGTGACAGAATTATTCCGCCTGACGTTCATTTTTTAAAGCAGAACAATTTTATCCGAAATGACAACTGAAGAAATGCTATAATTCTAAGAAACAAACGTATAATTAAATTAAAACAAATTGTAGAAATTACTATGTTTTACTACCAAAAAATATATATTACACATTATCTTGTGACTCGAGTTTCGAGAAATGAATTATCCCATCGTCAGACAACTGAAGACCTAACAGTGGTACAGTGGTATTTAAACAAAAGTGATAAATATTTTGAATATTTCAACAGATTCTCCGTGATATCTAATAGTGGTACAGAGGTTTACAATCGGAACGTGATAAAAAACCGTGTTAAAAAGGGGGGCCTTCTAACAGATATCGGAATGTCGGCAATCGACAAAGAAGGTTGTTAAACAGATGGTACCCATTTAAATATCTCAAATAATTTTGGGCGTTACATTAATTATTTTTACATTATTTTGTTGTACTACTCTGTCAAGAAAGTACCGGGAATTTTCAATTAAAACAACATTTTTACATTTAATCGTCAAAATTTATTGGGTCGCCTTCAAAATAGGCTCCATTTGCTCCAATACATCTATGCCAACGGCACTTCCAATTATCGAAACATTTTTTATAGGCGCTTTCCGGGATGGACTTTAGCTCTCGCGCCGAATTTTGTTTTATGGCTTCAATCGACTCAAAACGGGTGCCACGAAGGGGCAATTTTAGTTTTGGGAAGAGGAAAAAGTCGCAGGGAGCCAAATCCGGCGAATACGGTGGTTGCTGAAGCACGTTTGTTGAGTTTTTGGCGAGAAAGTCAGTCACAATCGTAGCTCGGTGAGAAGGCGCGTTATCGTCATGCAAAATCCATGAGTTGTTCGCCCACAAATTTGGCCGCTTCTTACGGATACGCTCACGCAAACGTTTCATAACGCCTAGGTAATACTCCTTGTTTACCGTCTGACCCTCTGGAACGAATTCGTAGTGCACCACGCCACGGATATCGAAGAAAACAATGAGTATCACCTTCATTTTCGAGCGGCTTTGGCGTGGTTTTTTCGGTTTCGGCTCATTTTTTGCCACCCATTCCGATGATTGCTGGCTTGTTGTAGAATCGGAATTACAGCGATCCAGCATGTCTGAAGCAACCTGTTCGCGATGACGTTTTTGAAGAAAATTCAGGTCTTTCGGTACGAGTCATGCGGCCACCTTTCTCATGCCCAAAATATCAATCAAAATCGTACGTGCGGACTCGTGGGATATCTTAAGATCATGTGATATCTCTCTCAAGCTGGTACGACGGTTTTCCAGCACCCTTTCCTTAATTTTATCGACGTTATCTTCGATCGAAGCCGTCGATGGGCGACCGTTTCACGCCCGTCCTTGAAGGCTCTGTACCACTGATATGCACCAGTTTTCGATAGAGCATTATCACCAAAGGCCTTTTGCAACATTTTCAATGCATCGGCACACGAAAATTCATTTGCAACACAAAACTTTAAACAAATTCTTTGCTCAACGTAATCACCCATAGTAAAAATCGGCACGCACTCTGACATCAACTGACTTAATCAGCTGTTGCGAACACACTAGTTGACAGATCCCGCTCAAGCTTGGAATAGTAATTAAGGACAGTGGTACCAACCTAGGAAAAAAATTTTTACCTGCCTCATTGCCCCGCCAGATTTAAATCGATAATTCCCGGTACTTTCTTGACGGAATGTATATCTCAAATATTTGGATTTAGAAAGCTCCATACATTCATTCATTATTTTTCACATTATTTTTATTGCGAACGAATTTGAAAATTTCAATAATCAAGTTTCTTTTCTTTTGAATCTACATATAGAATTGTTTTTAAGATTTTCTTTCGTCGGAAGGAATTCCTGTTTTCTAAAGAATGAGTGGCAAAAGTTGAATTCAAAAATTTTCAAATTCGTTCACAATAAAAATAATGTAAAAATTAATGAATGACTGAAGGGAGCTTTCTAAATCCAAATCTTTGAGATATACAACAAAGTAATGTAAAAATAATGAATGACTGTATGTAACCCCAAAAATTATTTGAGATATTTAAATGGGTACCATCTGTTTAACAACCTTCTTTGTCGATTGCCGACAAAGAAGATATCTGTTAGAAGGCCCGGTTTTTTATCACGTTCCGATTGTGAACCTCTGTACCACTATTAGGTATTACCGAGAATCTGTTGAAATATTCAAAATATTTATCACTTTTGTTCAAATACCACTGTACCACTGTTAGGTCTTCAGTTGTCTGATGATTGGATAGTTCATTTCCCGAAACTCGAGTCACAAGAAAATGTGTAATATATATATATTTTTTGGTAGTAAAACATTGTAATTTCTACAATTTGTTTTAATTATGATGAACTACCAAATAGTAACGGCTGAAACAATTCAGTATAATTAAATGTTCGACTGCATGTGAAACTTTCCCAAAAGCCCCATCAAGAAGATTATATCTTCCTATAAGACAACCACGACAAATATTTTATCGAATGTCATCCAATCGAAAAAATTCAATTACCGGGTAATCTCCATCCAAGGACCTGATCCAGCCGGCGTACGTTATCGCCCGGGAAGAAATTCCTGTAGGTCCAGGCCCGTTCCGTTCCTCCCGTAATCCCGGATTTTCTGGTTAGAAAGGAGAACCCATAAATATTGACGCTCCAGTAATGTCAGCACATTTAAAGACATTGTTTTCTGGGGTCATGAATCTGTCACGTTGTCTCGTATCGAACATCCAAACGTATAAATTTATAACGTCGTCGTTTCGGGCAGATTTTCGATACAAATATGCCTTCTTGATGCTGCTCAGGACGAGGCGTCGTCGAGCGAACAAAGTACCCTATTCCTGTGTTCCCGGATTATCCGAGAGTTGTTCAGCGATGAGTTATGCGGTTCTTTTTCGGCTCTTCCTGGAACGGGGTGGATTCGAGTGAGGGTTGCACATTTTCGGAATATCGTTTGTTTCGTTCTGTTCTTGCCAAATTCGCCTCAAGGATTCCGGTTGGTTATTGGATGAATTATGGAATTTTCATCAGAATGATTGCGGAAAATTCTCAAATGAATGTCGGCGAAAGATTCAATGCAGTTTTACACCCTTTTCTGTTAATATCGGGTGTTTTTTTAGAGTAAAATAGAAAGGCCTTTTACTTGATAGAAGAAATATAACAATAATTTGTTTTGATATTCAAATTTTTTTTTTTTTAGAGTGATAGTACATTAAATTGAAATAAAACACATTCAAATTAAGATTAAAGCCAATTTTTTTTTACTTCAAAGTAATTTTATGACATTCATGTTTTAAAAATAATTTCCGGCATATGTCAACCTTGACTAGCTATAGGGAACCGCATTCGACCAGACCAATTTTGGACCCATTTTTCGAGTAATACAGGCCTTATTTCATCAATAACACGAGTTATATTGGCTTCCAAAACGTCTATTGTTTCTGGTTTATCACGTAAACCAATGACTTGACATAACCCCATAAAAAATAATCTAGTGGAGTTATGTCGCATGATTTTGGAAGTCAATTAATTGGACCAGTTCTTGAAATAATATAAAATAGAAAGGCTTTTTACTTGATAGAAGAAATATAACAAAATTTGAATATCAAAACAAATTGAAATATGTTTATCTTCTACAATTTTAATTTCCAAAAGAATTTTTTCATTCAAAAAACTTTTAGAATTAAATTAATGTCTAAAACAAGCACCGCTCACATTTAATAGACGTATATAATCAAAACTCAATATACAATGTCAAATGAAATAAATAACCCAACAGATATACGAAAGTAATTAAAATTAATAAATAAATATTCAAAGGAGACAAAATTTTGTTTCTGGTTTTATCTTAAGAAATACTACTTGCCTTATAAATATATGTTTTTGATTTTGATATTTGGAATATTGAAAAAGGGCTGATGAAGGGATTATCTAGAATTATATTTGTTTTTTGAAGATATAGTGCACATTTTTTAGAGATTTTTGAAATAATTTGTTCGAATATAATTTTGAAATCATTTGTTCGTATATAATCAAAACTCAATATACAATGTCAAATGAAATAAATAACCCAACAGATATACGAAAGTAATTAAAATTAATAAATAAATATTCAAAGGAGACAAAATTTTGTTTTTGGTTTTATCTTAAGAAATACTACTTGCCTTATAAATATATGTTTTTGATTTTGATATTTGGAATATTGAAAAAGGGCTGATGAAGGGATTATCTAGAATTATATTTCTTTTTTGAAGATATAGTGCACATTTTTTAGAGATTTTTGAAATAATTTGTTCGAATATTTAAATATATCAAATATTTCAAATAAATTATATTCTTTGGGAAGTCCTTCAAGTGTGTTCATGTTTTTATAAGGCAAGTAGTATTTCTTAAGATAAAACCAGAAACAAAATTTTGTCTCCTTTGAATATTTATTTATTAATTTCAATTACTTTCGTATATCTGTTGGGTTATTTATTTCATTTGACATTGTATATTGAGTTTTGATTATATACGTCTATTAAATGTGAGCGGTGCTTGTTTTAGACATTAATTTAATTCTAAAAGTTTTTTGAATAAAAAAATTCTTTTGGAAATTAAAATTGTAGAAGATAAACATATTTCAATTTGTTTTGATATTCAAATTTTGTTATATTTCTTCTATCAAGTAAAAAGCCTTTCTATTTTATTTTATATATAATATATAATTATATTTTGGCTTCAATAAATCTCATTATAGAATGTCAATGAATTTAAGTAAACCTTAAAATAACTCACTTTGTTCTTTGATTTTGTTAGAACATAGATCAATCTTGAATATATAGTTGATCTGTAGTTCGAAGCTTAAGTCTTTTAACACGTGAGTGATGTAGGTTATGTTTTTGATTTTGATATTTGGAATATTGAAAAAGGGCTGATGAAGGGATTACCTAGAATTATATTTGTTTTTTGAAGATATAGTGCACATTTTTCAGAGATTTTTGAAATAATTTGTTCGAATATTTAAATATATTAAATATTTCAAATAAATTATATTCTTTGGGAAATCCTTCAAGTGTGTTCATGTTTTTATAAGGCAAGTAGAATTTTTTAAGATAAAACCAGAAACAAAATTTTGTCTCCTTTGAATATTTATTTATTAATTTTAATTACTTTCGTATACCTGTTGGGTTATTTATTTCATTTGACATTGTATATTGAGTTTTGATTATATACGTCTATTAAATGTGAGCGGTGCTTGTTTTAGACATTAATTTAATTCTAAAAGTTTTTTGAATAAAAAAATTCTTTTGGAAATTAAAATTGTAGAAGATAAACATATTTCAATTTGTTTTGATATTAAAATCTTGAAATAATGTTATCGCCAAATCTTTCTTTCAATAAATCAATTGTTACGGTAGCAGCATGAGGTGTATCAGCATCTTGTTGGAACCAAAACACTTCTGCGTCGATACCATTCAAATTTTGAAACAAATAATCATTGATAATCGATGTGAAACGAGCACCATTCACTGTAACATTAGCTCCAGCATTGTTTTCAATGAAATACGGACCGATGATGCCTCTAGCGTGTGAAGCACTACCATACAGTGCATTTTTCAGGATGCAATGCAACCTGCAGAACTTCTTGAGGATTGTTCCCACTCCATATACGGCAATTTTGCTTGTTTACATAGCCGTTGAACCAGAAATGAGCTTCATCACTAAACACAATTTCACAATAAATAAGTGGATCAACTTCAAGCTGTTCGAGGGCCCACTCAGCAAACAAACGACGCTTATTATGGTGAAGTGGCTTTAGTTCTTGAAACGGTTGGATCTTGTATGGGTATAGACCAAGAACTTTACTCAAAATTTTCCATGTGTTGGATGCGCAGAGTCCAACTCCTTGTGAACGTCGACGAATAGACAAATCTGGATTATCATTAACACTATAACTTACAGCAGCGATATTTTCTTCTGTACGTACAGTTTTTTTTCTTGTTGTTGATATTGCATCGAGTAGAGAAAATGTTGTCCAAAATCTATCGATAGTTCGACGAATAAGCTGCTCTGATGGACGATTATGTAAACCATGAATTTCACGAAGTGCTCTATAAGTGTGGCGAATAGAACAATGATTTTGAGAATGAATTTTAACAATTTGTAAACATTGTTGCGGCGTGAGTCTTCCCATGATAATTTGTCAATGCTTACTGAACAAAAATGTCAAAACAACATGGCTTCTACCTTCTGTCAGATTGCAGTTATCCCTATCGAAAGTTTTATCAGTCTAAAAAAACACCCGATATGTTGAACCAATTGTCTGTGAATATTACGAAATCATACTGCTTCCGTACGTAGAGAAAATGGGACAAAACGTATAAGATGCGAGAGCACTTAACAGTGATTTATTCTTATTAACTGCAACTAACTGCCTTAACTGCATTGGGAAAAAGTAGTGGATAGCTAATCACAATTCACAATTAAGCTTAAATTTTCAACAAAGAGCTGCACGATCTTAATCATACATCTATTACCTATTCCTTATAATATCTATATCTAATAATATTGTTGTATTTCTTTTCGCGATATAGCTCGAGACTTATGATTGTTGTGTCGATTTAACTATCTTTCGTTCTAATATTTTTGATTAATAATATCAGCGTTCAGGAATATCTTGTTGCAACATAGCCCGAGAGACATATTTGTTACGTCGATACTTTTTTTCTGAATCCACATTTCATTTGCTCTGAAGACTGTGAATTCTCAAACAAACTTCCATTGTTAACCGCCTCACGGCGATCACTTATAGCTGACAGAGATAAAATCCGCAGACTAGTTCGATATTCGTGACGATTCCAACCATACCGCAGTCTTGTTGAAAAGCGCAGCACTGACTCCAGGAGGTCCCTATCATGCTGATAGATCGGATACCAAACATGTCCAGAGAAGTTGAGTCGAACATACGTCTCATATACTAGGGTGCAAGTTGGAATATCCATACTTAGAAACGATTCATAAAAAAATTACAGCATTTTCTATGCCTTGGATGTAATAGAGGATATATGATGATACCAGGTAGAGTTCTATTCAGAGTTAAATCCAAATCCATATGAGATCCCGAAGACTCAATCATGGAGCCACTTCCTGCACTAATCGACAATGTCGCTCAAGCCATCCTTTAGAATCTCGTGACCGGCTGTGCAATCCACATAGAACTTCAGATTGTTTGCGTTTTGTGTATAAATCGATCTAAGGAGATGAGGAATGAATTAAGTAATTCAAGAAGAGTATTCGGCTCAGAACTGTTCCCTGCGGCACACCACTCGTGACAATCCTGGGCACCGAGGCACTATCAGATACCCCTACTCGAAAACCCCTGTCTCTTTAAACTTTTCCTATACATCGTGAAATGTCAAACAGATTGAGTACTTTTTCACTCCTTTTTTTACATCATATCAAGAATATTTGAAAAGGTAGGAATGTCAAAGGCTGTTACGTACTTATGTTATTTAAAGTTTGACACTGAAACACTGCAAAAGATCACTTTTGGGCTGTGCAGTAATGTATCATTTTTACTACCCCAACATCATTAGTGAAAATGAGGTGTACTTAGCTGCTTTGCTGGAATTATAATAATAATAATCCTTTATTGTACATAACAGGTATATCTCAATTACTGGTTAACATGTCAAAGAAAATTCTACATAATTAACATCCGCAAATCAAATCATAAAGAAATTAAGTAAAATAATGATGTGGTCAGATACAAGTGAACAATTCTATTAATCAGCAGCAACTAACAAAAAAATAATATTCCAAACCCAACCAGATATATTGGCACCCTGTCCATTAACACTTTTACATATACAATACTGGTGCCCGATAGTGCAAATTTACACGAGGTGTTGTAACATAGAAAGTACACACCGTCCTCGTGAGCAACAACAATGAAAGCCATCCTCGATAATAAATATGATGTGTTTATTCTTTCATTAAGTAATCCTCAGTAAAACTGAACCTCACATCTCTCAAGTAACGATGATATTCCCATCACTCAGGATGTCAGACAGATCACCCCCACGCTCTGGATATATATTAATACGCTTGAACAATACGTACTTGAAAAATTCGCTATGAACGCGTTCTAGAGGGACTATATGACACTGATCGATGGGAACCATATCAAATTTGCATATAAATATTTCTGAGCACCGATAAGCCATCGAATTCCTTTATGCTCCTGAGTACAAAACCCAAATTTCTACTGGCTGGTGCACATAACTTCTCGATATGGGGAATTAAGGTGAAGGTAAAGTTAAATAATACTCCAAGGTCATACATTTCATCTTTATTGGCAATGCAATTGTCAGCTATATGATAGCTCAAATCTAGCTTCGTGGACTTTCCAGTGTATGTGACCTTGAAACACTTTCTCACATTCAACCTTAGTTTGTTCAGCAAACACCAATCGCAGATGTACTGCAAGTTGGAATGAAGCAACATCAAATCTGAAGCATATTTAGGTTGATCTTTTAATCATTAGCATATGCTCAAGCTGGGCATCGGAGAGAGACCAAGAGATCATTGATATAGATATTAAAGAGCAACGGTCCTAAATTAGATCCTTGAGGAACTCCACAAAGAGCTCATACTCATATGATCGGAAGTCACTGTAGGAAAAATAATTCAGTCTACCGTGTAAATTTGATATTATGAACCTCACATATGCCGGGCTAAAGCCGAAAGACGAGAGCTCCACCAGGTGAACACTTTGATCGCTAGTGTCGAATGCCAGCGATAAATCGGTATATATCACATCAATATGACCCCCATCATCCAAGAATTCCGCAAAAAAACTGTGATATCACCGCCAAGTTAGTCACGATAATTTTCCACGGACAAATCCGGGCTGCGTTGTGGACACATGGGAGCCAACATTGAAGTACATATTTCCATATAGAATCTCTTCGCCAAGTTAGACAAAATCGGAATGGGTTTATAATTATTAAATTGTCACTTGTAGCCTTTCTTGAAAATGGGTACTACTCGAGCTCGCTTCCATTTGTCAGGAAGAATGCCGGATTTAAGAAATTCTACCCTTCTTGAAAACAATTACATCGCATGCGATAACAGCGTCGACTTTCGTTGCGGAAACTCCAACCTACTTAATGGTCTTAGTTGAATCACATTATTGTAGCATTTTTTAGCGACTGTAATTCAAATCAACAGTGGAGCGTTTTTTAACGTTACAAGCTTGGGACAATTCCAGATAGAAGGTAGATGCACTGTTTGTTATGAAGAAGTACAAGCTCCGTAGTTAGCAAATTAGCCTTATGGAATTAATATATTCTAACTGCTAATAAATGAATTATAATAAATATCACACCAGAGAAATCATTCAAATATTGTATATGACCAAATTCTTGATCATAGTGAAGTAATGAAGGTAAACTTCCCGTAAAGAAACATTACTCGGTACAGAAGCTGGCATTATCAGAGCACACAGAAACTATGTTGTTCACACCTCAACGAAATTACGGATGCTGAAAAGAAAGCCTAAGGATGACGCTTCAAAATGAACTTGTTGCCGGATGAAACAATGGAATAATAAACTAGTAGCCACAACTCTTATCAAAACCGCACGAACTTATTTCTATTTCTAAGGTATAACGAAACGCGTCATGTGAGCTTCTCACGAAAATGAATAGAAAAGAACATATATGTTTATTACTTAATTGAAATTTCCTGTAATAAATGCGAATTACAGGATGACCCTAATTTTAGCAACTAGAACAGTTCAACGTTTCAGACTACTTGAAAATCAATCGAAAACGTCCTCGTTCCTTCAAATACTCCAAATACAACTTCTGTATAGAACCAATCAAGCATCCTTGAATGAATCCATTACGTTTTTGCCATTTACTGAACCATCGGGACGCTCAAGTTGATAAAACTGTTCGGCAAAACTTCGGTTAATTCAAAAAATATCGCTAGCCGGTTGTTTAGAGCATTCCCGATCATAAATCATTCCCTAATGACGTCTGCTCCTGAAGGATAATATTATCAAATAAAAACATTTTCTTCTGGTCCAATAGCACATCTCATTACTTATTCTTTAGGGGATAAACTTTGAGAAGAAACCGGATAAATAGCTGTCGGAGGAGATATTGTGGCAGAAGGGTAGAAAATTCGGAAACGAACGAAGCCAATCACGCGGTTCCTTCCGGTTTTATCTTCATAAGACGTCGGATACTTGTGAACATTTTTCTCAGGAGCCTTGGGAAATTAAAGTAAACAGTTTTTCGCTGTCTTAAATGTTGAATGATAATGAAGACTAAAGATTTTTGTTCGTGAAATTCGACGAAGGGTATAATTTCTCTACCAGCCATAATTAATTTACAATTTCATTTTTATGAAACGAAGTATTATTCATTGAAAAAAATCATTAATTGAGTTTATACTTGATGAACGTTGATGTTTTAAATATGAAAACATTCTGTGATTATATATTGAATTGAAGCAGTCCTTACTTGGTGAAAATCCATATTAAATAATATACACAATAAATCAAACCATTCTTTAAATCAAAAATTATCACCATCCAAATGTTAGATCCATAGATTAGTTAATATTCCCATGAATCGAGAAAATTATATTTTAGAACGTAACATAATTAAACAAATAGCTATTAATAACGACTATGATCCTACGTTGATAGACAAATTGTTGATAAATAAAACTAATAAAATAGCTTTAAATGTGGTATATACTAATATGAAAGAAAATTTCAGATATATTTCCTTAAAATACACTAAAGGTATTGCTGAGAAAATTGCTACATACCTCAAAAATAAATATGATTTAAGAATTTCATTTAAAATCTATTCCAACTTGAGTAAATTCATTAAAAATAATAAAGACTATACACATAAAGATGACATATCGGGGATTTATAAGTTAACCTGCGGTGATTGCCCTAAAGTTTACATCGGACACACTGGAAGAACTTTCCAACATTTAATTTATGAACATTTGAAGAGTTTCCGTAATAATAAAAGTAATTCCACATATTCTAACCATTTGCTAGAAACAGGACATACTTTCAATCATAATTTTGAAATTCTACATATAGAAACCTGTTAGAATCCCTTCAGATAAATAAATACATTTTATTTTAATTACTGTACTATAAATAGCAACGGATTTCGGAAACAAGCTTAGTTATTCAAAATGTAAACTTGCCTGATGATGCTACTGTGATAGCGAAACGATTGTTGTAAACATAACAATAAAAATTTGTGAAAATCAGAATAACCTTATTTAAATATTATTTTACAAAGGAGACAAACAAAAATATCAAAAAATATACAAAAAAATTTTAAAAAATGAACAAATATATAAATAGTGACCAAAATTTGAATGAATACACAAATATATAAATAAATTAACAGACATTACAAATTGAATAAATAAAAAATGTATAACGGTTGTATAAAAAATGTATGAAAACTGTGTAAAAAATAATATATAATTATCAGAATAACCTTATTTGAATATTATTCTGTGATTATTATTATTAGATGAAGATATTCAGTATTGTAAATTTGTCAACATATGTTTGTTCATTCAAAGGGGTTTTACGGGCATTTTACCTGTTGATTTCGAGAAATTCTAAAAGTGTTAATCTAGGGCTTTTGTTTTCGACCTGGATAATTTGATTGATTTTGTTAAAATTAAGCCTGAATTTCTTAAGATGATTAGCATATGTCGATTGTATTGAATCCGATATGGACCTCCTTAGGTGTTCTTGGATTCTTTTCTTGAATGATCTACCTGTTTGGCTAAAAAGCCAATCCTTTTAAGTCAGCTTGTAGACTACAGATTAATTTTCTTTGTTTGTTCGATCCTTATTGTTTTTTATGTAGGTACTAGGGTTATTAATTTCTTTTCTTCTTCGGTTGTTGATTTGATTTCTGGATGGAGTTTAAATTCGTGAAGATATGTAGTTGTCGGTCGGTGCCTTTGAAACGACAAAAAATATCATCTACATATCTATACTAATAAAGGAAGTATTTGCGTATCGGATTTAGGTGTATTTTTGATTCTAATGTAAATCTCAGCATCGCAACATCTGAGTGATAACAATCCCCATTATTTGCAGTTTTCCTTTATTTTTCGGAATATGCAGATAGGTTTTTAGGTATTCATGGCAAAACAATTAAAAAAAAAACAAGATCCATGAGCGTATCAAGAATTGATTTCGGAAATTTTCCCAACTTAATTGATTAGTTAGTTCAGAAATTGCATAAGTCTGTATTTGAGTTATTTAAAAAATACCATTATTTAACGAGCGATAATAATAAGAATAAGGTTCATTGAAGGCTTTTAAATACATTATGGATATTCAAAAGTATAAATTTAAAATATGAATAAATTATTATGATAAATTATTTATTTCATTATTTCACCCGGTATCATTCATTAAAGACCATACATGAAATAGTTCGTTGAAATCAAGTTATTAAAGGGCTTTAAGAAATATAAAAATATACTGATACGAAGTCAATAAATGATTTTTAATTATTTATTAGCATTATTACTTATAAAAATTATTTAGATAATTTTGTTTGAGAGTGAATAATAGTTAGATCACCCTTGTATCTAGTTGCCAGATAACTCTTGATATTATAATTTGGTAATTGAATAATTGCAATTTAAATATTTTTAATTTCGATTTGTTTTATTAGGGAGGGTTCAATTTGAATTCAAATAATTGAAATTTTTTAGAAATTTATATTGAATCAAAGTAATATGAAATATAAATCTGTGACTACTAAACTAATCTAAATGACTAAGTTCTATGTTCTACCCTAAATATCGTAGTTCTAACGTAAACAAGAAATGATTTGCTTTGAAATTAAATTGAAAGCTTTACAGAAATTAATTCATTTCTACCTGTAGTAAGTTTGTTCATCCATTAATAATGTTCCTTTTATGTTGGCTTTGCTCTATTTTAGGAATTTGTTCTGGTTCTTAAAGTATGTTTCTGGAATTTTCTGACTTCCCAGCCTTCCTCGTTGATTCCTTCTTTTAGATTCAAATTATTGCATGCTTGATTTATATGTGGGATATTTCCATTTTGATCACTCAGGTAACGTATTTCTTCATCACATTTCCATTCACAATAATAATGTTAATTTCTTTTTAGGTTTTGGAACTGGATTATTTGAGAGAGAAAATCTTCGATCAGAGAGACTTATATGTGCTCCCGTGTATATTAATACTGAATGACATTTCCTCTGCTTCCTCCTTTTGTAGTTTTTCGAAAAATTGAATTCCAAAGCTTTGTCAAAATTATTGGAAAAATGATGCTTTCACTGATTTTACAAAATTCACATTATTTCTTGGCTTGAAACTATTCTAGAAAATCAACATATTATTTTATAAATAATTTGGTACCACCTTTATGAAAATTGGTTGTGTTCAAATACTTATTTTTATATGAAGAGTTTTCCAAATGTCAAAATTTTACATAATTTAACTTTTAATGCTTTTTACTGAATGATTACTGAATACTACTTATGAAATTGATTGAATTTCTTTAGCTCATACGCTATTAAAACTTTATACATGCATAAGCATATTCTAGAATATCTCTTATATTCATAATTTCAGAATTTCTGAGGTAGACACTATGTTTCCTTTAATTAATTGAATTTTCATAAAATTTGTCCTATTTACATCATTCTGTAGTTAGATTGCTTAAAGCTTGTTAATTGTTAATAATTTTAATACATTTTATAGAGTCATTATGAAAACAACAAATCCTTTCAAACAATTCTTCACCAATATCAAACTAGATATCTAAATTCAAATTACTTCCATTTCTTGCAACTTTGGCTGTCTTAAATAATTAATATTGATAAATTGAATGCTTCCTGTGAATTCTATTTACGATTTTCGAAAGGATTTAATTATGATTATTTGTGACACGTTTACAAGGTGTAATTCACAAAATCCATGACAATACATGGTGTTCCATTTAAAGTAAAGAGGGCGGACTGTGCTGGACTTGCGCGAAATGTCCTGTATATTTAAATTTATGCTTAAAAAGCGCACCAGGCAATTTGAAAGAAGACGAGTCCGAGTGTTTTTTATAATTTTTCAAAATAAGGACAGAAAAATTTTTATTCCAAAAGTGGTTTCCACACTGTATAAACATTTGTCCAGTCACTCTGTCACATAAGCTTCTAGAATGCAAATTCCTTATTCTCGTCTACTAAGTAAAAATTCCTTGTTTCTGTCACCAGAAAACTGGAGTTTTTCCTCGACCGAAAGGAATTTAGCGATTACACACAGGCAGTTCACACGCGCCGTGAATAAGGGATAAACAAGTTCGATGGTCTAGTTTGCCATGCTACTATCTTTCGCGCGCATTAAGACGGGTGCTGGACCTGAATTTTAAGTTGGCAACTTCGTAACAATTCCGTTAATTAGTTAATTTTCTCGACTCGAGCCTGCTTCAAGTGTCTTGAAATTTTACAGCGAGTATTTGAACTCGGGACGTAGTCGTTTTAGGCAGCCCACTGGGTGAACATTAGCTAGCTGAAACGTTCAAACTTCTGGATATAATTTTTGCGTTATCGTCAACTTTAATGTTGCAATTGCAATGCGAAGAAAGAGGTCTTTCTATGATTCGACCGGCATCGAAGATTCGTATTTTATTTCAATCTGGATCATAGATTTTCAACGTGGACGATCAAAAAAGATTTTTCCATTTGATGTAGGTTATATACATTTTGATATTTAAGTATATTATTTTAAAAATATATCGTAACAGTTTCACATGTGGTGGAAATTAACTAATAAAGAATCAGAAGAAATATAAAATAATGACCAAATTAAATATTTGATAGATTCGGTCTTTACTTGGTGGAAACTCATTTTAATTAAAAACAATCCCTTTCTTATAGACAAAATGGTATTCAATAAACAGAAGAAACTGGCATTAAATCTCGTGTACCCAATCATAAAAGAGGAGAATACACAGAAATATTTTTCGTTATCTTAGGGCAATGGATTATCTGAAAATATTGCTAAATATTTCAAAAGTTGTTTCAATTATAACGCGGCTTTTAAGACAATTAATAAACTTAGTACCTACATAAAAAACAATAAAGATCGTACAAATAAAGAAAATAAATCCGGAGTCTACAAGTTGACTTGCAAAGATTGCCCTTTAGTATACATTGGTCAGACTGGTAGATCATTCAAGAAACGTGCCCAAGAAGACCAAAGGGGTTATATATCCAATTCTGTACATTCGACATATGCTAATCATCTTAACGAATTCAGGCACAATTTCAACAATAATTATGAAATTATCCACGTTGAAAGCAAAAGTTCTAGATTAACACTTTTAGAATTTCTTGAAATCAACAGGTATAATGCCCGTAAAATCCTTTCGAACGAACAAACAGATGTCGATCATTCTCCATTACTGAATATTTTTCCTTAATGGCATTTTTAGCGGCAAACTCCAATAAACACCTAGAGTTTTTATGACTTGTGCTTCCATTATTTGGTCACGTTCCCAAAAATATATTTAAACTCGGTTACACTGAATACCATCAGACAGTACAATGTAATACCTGAAGAAACCACATCGTGGTGAAACAATTGTTGTAGTAGTACAAACATTTTTGTGGAAATAAATTACTGTCTCATATACATTTTTTTAATGATCAAATTATTTAGACTTCATGTTATTGTCTCATACAATAAGTTAATTTTGAACAGAGGCCACATCAGAAATCTTATAGTGACAGGAGAATATATGTTTAATATTCTATGACATCTTTAGTGGGAAGTTCAGTTCTTATTCTCTCTCGCTTCAACTCTGGTCCTGTTCGGTCGATACTCGACCATGTCGACAATCGGCATTCATTTTATACAGTTATAACCTCAAATTTTCATAACCTGCATTTGTATAATATAAGCAAATACATTGGTGTTTACTATCAAAAATTAGAAGACAACTCCACACTTCACCTTATACATATCTGTTTCGATTGGATGTCAAAGAATCACAAGTTCCATCACCAAAAAATGTTCAACATATTATTCAAAAAGGCCTTTTAAATTTTCCTCTTTTGAAGAATATATAGCACATTCTCCATAGAAAAAACCTGATGAAGTCGGACCTAAAATCTCTTCAGTAAGGTGTTATTCGAATGAACAAAATAATCATTCAAAAATATATCAACATACCTTTTTACCACAACATATTTCTGCAACAACTAACCAATTTTGGGGTAAGCATGGCCTATACGTGGACAAAATTGGTTAGTTGCTGCAGAAATATGTACTGATAAAAAGGCATTTGGTATATTTTTGAATGATTATTTTGATTATTCAAATAACTCCCTACTTTGGGTCCGAATTTATCAGGTTGTTTCTCTGGAGAATGTGCTATATATTCTTTAAAAATGGAATCTGTAAATCTTTAACATGAAACATATATGTAAAAGATCTAAATAATTTGGTCTTTATTTTATATTTCTTTTTTATTAGTTAATTTCCACCACATGTGATGATAATATTTATGTCTATAAAGTGGTACAGTAAAAAAACTTAATTTCCGGTAATTTATTTAATTTCACAACGATTGTTTCGTCATGACAACATGACTTCGTCAGGTGAGTATGGTACAAGTGATACAGTGTATTATTTTAAAATTTAATTCTGAATGTTTCCATGAGATTTGTTAAGATTAAAATCTGTAGAGGTTCTGAAAATTTAAGTCCAGCTATAATTCTTTAATATGCAAATACTTCTTCATAGTTATTTTCAATTTATATATATATTAATAATTTTAAATGTATTTTCATCAAGTAAAGACTGATTCAATTAAATATTTGATTGTCATTATAAAATAAAACACTTGTTTACATTTTCTACTTTATTTTTGGTATTGACGTACGTTTTTTTACATTTGAGAATTTTATAAATAACCTCCACCCAAAAATAGTTTTCACTTCAGAAATAGAACATAATGAATCCATCAACTTTCTTGACCTCACGATAACTAGAGAAAACAATAAACATAACTTCGCAATTTATCATAAACCATCACAAACAGATACCATTATGCACCGTAATTCTTTTCATCCATTCCAACACAAACTAGCAGCTCTCCATAGTATGATATACCGTTTATTGAACATTCCACTAAACCAAGTCAATTTCCAGAAAGAAAAATGTATGATTAAACAAATAGCTTACAACAATGGATATAATACATCTCTAATAGATAATTTAATTAACCAACGTATACACAAAAACACAATAAAAGAAATTTATCCAGTAACATCTAATCTATCTGAACACAAATACGTTAGCCTCACATATCTCGGAAACATTAGTATTCAACTAAAAAACCTACTTAAAAAAGAAAATATTAAAGTCTCTTTCAAGACAAACAATCCTATTAGCGAATACATCAAAAACAATAAAAACAGTATGGATAAACTTTAATTATCAGGTGTATACAAACTCACTTGGCCAGATTGCCCAAAGATTTATATTGGTAGAACAGGTAGAAATTTCGGTACACGCCTAACAGAACATAAAAGAAGTTTCGATAAGAATAAAAAAGATTCACATTATGCTAAACACCTTCTTGAAAATAACCAAGAAATAGAAATTCTACATGTTGAAAATACAGGTCTAAAATTGAACTTATGGAAAATTTACGAAATAAATAAACATAAAAACAGCAATAACCTAGTAAATAAACAAATAGATTTTTATTACACCCCTCTATTCAATATTTACAAGGGATGGAGTGAACACGATTCTGAAGGGAATATTCTTTGAGAAAACCAACCAGACAAACAATTTAAAAACACATGTACACCTTCTGTAAAAAATCTTATTAATTCATTGTTCAACAACTGTTACTTCGTATTCTGATGAAGTCTTTCAAGCAAAGACGAAACGTACGTCAATACCAAAAATAAAGTAGAAAATGTAAACAAGTGTTTTATTTTATAATGACAATTACAACTGATTTCTACCAAGCAACGGCCCAATCTATCATAAATATTTAATGTATTTATTTAGGCAGATAGATACGATGTGTATCTGCTCTTTCCACTAGGATATTCAAGTTGCTGCCGTGTGTTATTCCGAACTTCGCTCCACCCTAATTTGAAATTATAAATTATTGATATTGTCATGATAAGGGCAAACTGTATAATTGATCGAGGATCTACAAATCAAGCAACTATCTCTCCGCAGTATCGGCAATAGCCATCGCTGGACCTGAACCCAGCAGTTCGTGACGAAATTCCCATTCATATCCCTTATCGGTCTTCACTAATTAATAGTAGCAATTGGCTGGAGCGGCATGCGGTCACAGCCTCATCCAGTTCGAACAGGTCCCCTGGGGCTACACGGCTCCTGTAATTGATCTGATACGGCTAACACTTAAATGTTTTCCTGATAGGAACTCGAAAACACTCAAAAGGTTTGGTATTTATCTCCCGTTAAATAGGAAATAAGATATTTGTCATTTCGCGCACTTTTCTCTTCTTCTTTTCTTCGTGTACAGCGTGGTTCGAATTCCATTAACACAACTGCCGACTTGGAAGAAAACGGAAACCTTTAAAACATTTGATTCAAGAAAGAAAGGAAACTATTTCATTTGTTGGAATCTCTGAAGGTTTTCCCAAAAAGAGTTTTCATTTCGATATTAGAAATCAACGGAAAACCTGGGTTTTCGTCAACGTTACGGGCTACAGCAACAAATAATCTCAGTTGTTCTTGAGTGCTACAGTTTTGCAAAGTGTGACTGCAAAATTTTCACAATTTTTGTGGTGAATTCAAACAACTTCACTGCATTGTTGAAGCATTTGTAGTTCCATTTTTAGTAATGGCGTAGTTTTTACTTGTCTAATGTCAAAAGTTGATAGCTTGAAAAGTGAAACCTCTTATTGGAAAATCCTTCATTACATTGAACTCATATATAGTTTTTAAGATATATGGTCAATGTATTTCAGAATTCTGGTTTCAATTTTCAATTTCAAATTGGAATCTTCACAGAAAATACTAAAAAATTCATACGATATACAATTAATTTCAAAATAAAATAGAAAAAGGCTTTTTACTTGATAGAAGAATTATAACAAAATTTGAATATCAAAACAGATTTAATCTGTTAGTCTTCTACAATTTTAATTTCAAAAAAAAATTTTCATTCAAAAAACTTTTAGAATTAAATTAATGTCTAAAATAAGCACCGCTTACGTTCAATAGACGTATATAATCAAAACTCTATATATATAATGTCAAATCGAATAAATAAACCAACAGATATAAAAAAGTCATTAAAATTAATGAATAAATATTTAAAGGAGACAAAATTTTGTTTATGATCTTACCATTCAGAACACCAATTGCTTTTCAAAAACATGAACTTAAGGACTTCTCACACAATATAATTTATTTGAAATATTTAATATATTTAAATATTCAAATAAGGTAATTCAAAAATCTCTCAAAACATGAACTATATCTTCAAAAAACAATTATAATTCTGGTAATCTCTTCATCGGCCCTAAATAATATTCCAGATATCAAAATCAAGTAACTATCACTATATCTTACCTTCACGTGTTTAACAGGATAAATTGCTTTAAACAGACTAACTTTAAAATTCAAGATAGTATATGTTCTTAACAAAATCACATAAAAGTGTAAGGTGTTATAAGGTTATCTTTAAACCATTGACATTCCATAATGGGATTCATTAAAACCTAAATATAATTATATATTATATATAAAATAAAATAGAAAAAGGCTCTACTTGATAAAAGAAATATAACAAAGTTTGATTATCAAAACAGATTTAATCTGTTAGTGTTCTATAATTTTAATTTCAAAAATTCTAAAAGTTTTTTGAATAAAAAAAAAATAAAAAAATTATTTTTTTTTAATCGTAGAAGACTAACAGATTAAATCTGTTTTGATATTCAAATTTTATTATATTTCTTCTATTAAGTAAAGAGCCTTTTCCTATTTTATTTCATATATGATATATAATTATATTTAGGCTTTAATAAATCTCATTATGGAATGTCAATGGTTTAAAGATAACCTTATAACACCTTACACTTTTATGTGATTTTGTTAAGAACATAGACTATCTTGAATTTTAAAGTTAGTCTGTTTAAAGTAATTTATCCTGTTAAACACGTGGAGGTAAGATATAGTGATAGTTATTTGATTTTGATATTTGGAATATTATTTAGGGCCGATGAAGAGATTACCAGAATTATAATTGTTTTTTGAAGACATAGTGCATGTTCTGAGAGATTTATGAATTAACTTATTTGAATATTTAAATATATTAAATATTTCAAATAAATTATATTTTGTGAGAAGTCCTTAAGTTGCATTCATGTTTTTGAAAAGCAATTGGTGTTCTTAATGGTAAGATCAGAAACAAAATTTTGTCTCCTTTAAACATTTATTTATTAATTTTAATGACTTTTTTATTTATGTTGGTTTATTTATTCGATTTGACGCCTATTAAATATGAGCGGTGCTTACTGTAGAGATTAATTTAATTCTAAAAGTGTTTTGAATAAATATTTTTTTAAATTAAAATTGTAGAAATCTAATAGATTTAATCTGTTTTGATATTCAAACAATTAATTTTAACCGATGTTACTACATGGTTCACATGGTTTGTGTTCGATTTTCTATCCTTGAACAGAAAAGTCTATATCAGAAAAAAAAACTTTTGTCGTTTTACATACACAAAGTGAATATAGCAAAGTTTGTATCCAAATGACTGAATGAAACAAACATAAAGTACGTTGTTTTTATTTTAGCAATAATGACTCGACATACCTTCTCAAGTTTCGCGAAAACCTCTATTGAACTAAACACAGTCCGTCCAAAACTCGCCGAACATAATACAAAGAATAAAATATTTCGAATAAAGTTCTCGATGAAAAGGGATAAATTCCATGAATAAATAATAATTTCTCAGTTTTCACTGAACAACCGAATTTCAAGTATGAGCAACTCATTCAAACATTAATTGACGAACTTTGTTCATTAACTAATGTATATATACAAACATTTATAAGTGCATATTCAAACTTTCTGGTAATACTGTTGATTTCAGGTTTCAATATGCGAGTGTAGTGTTTCACTGATTAGGAGAGCTCAGGGATGATGTTACTGTTTGTTCGTTTTTCACATTTATAGGATTTTCTCGAAATTATCGCATATTTTGATTGGATGTAATAATAAAGAGAGGTTTTTTGTTGATAGAAGGATTATTACAAAAATTTAAATATAATACAGAATTATTCTGTTAGCCTTCTACAAATTTTAATTTAGAAAAATTTCCATTCAGAAACTAAACTAAATAAATGTCTATAGAACACAATGTGTGAATTTAGTAGACATATACAGGGTGACAAGAAAAACTTCGGACAAATTTTACTGTGTTCTGGAACAAAAGTATTTTAGCGAGGCCAATTAATTTTTATTCTTCAGATTCTCTACACCTTTTTGTACTAATATGTGAATTTTCAGTTGGATATTTTTTTATTTTGCAGAGTGTTAGAATTTCAAACAAATGTAGTGCAATTTGAGAATAATTTCCGGCATATGTCAACCACGACTAGCTCTGAGGAACCGCATACGACCAGAATAATTTTGGACAACTCTTTCGAATTAATTCAGGCCTTCTTTCATCAATAACACGAGTTATGTTGGCTTCCAAAGCATCTATTTTTTCTGGTTTATCAACATAAACCAATGTCTTGACATAACCCCAAAAAAAAATCCAGTGGAGTTATGTCGCATGATTGGGAGCCAATTAATTAGACCATTTCTCGAAATAATGTTATCGCCATTTCTTTTTTTCAATGAATCAATTGTTACGGTAGCAGCATGGGTTGTAGCACCATCTTGTTGGAACCAAAACACTTCTGGGTCGATACCATTCAGATTTTGAAACAAATAATCATTGATCATCGATCTGTAACGAACACCATTCACTGTAATATTAGCTCCAGCATCGTTTTAAAGAAATATGGACCGATGATGCCTCCAACGTGTAAAGCACACCATACAGTGCATTTTTCAGGATGCAATGGAACCTGCAGAATTTCTTGAGGATTGTTTTCACTCCATATACGGCAATTTTGGTTGTTTACATAGCCGTTCAACCATAAATGACCTTCATCACTAAACACAATTTTACGATAAAAAAGTGGATCAATTTCAAGCTGTTCTAGAGTCCAATCAGCAAACGAACGACGCTTATTATGGGCAAGTGGCTTCAGTTCTTGAACCGGTTGGATCTTGTTTGGGTGTAGACCAAGGTCTTTACTCAAAATTCCAACTTGTTGTGAATGTCGACGAATAGACAAATCCGGAACATCATTAACACTATGACTTACAGCAGCGATATTTTCTTCTGTGCGTACAGTTCTTTGTCTTGTCCTTATTGTTGCATCGAGTAGAGAAAATGTTGTCCGAAATCTATCGATAATTCGACGAATAAGCTGCTCTGATGGACGATTATGTAAGCCATAAATTTCACGAAGTGGTCTATAAGTTTGGAGAATAGAACACTGATTTTGAAAATAAATTTCAACTGTTTGTAAACGTTGTGGCCTGAGTCTATCTATGATATTTTGTCAATGCTTATTGAACAGAAATGTCAAAACAACATGGCTTCTACCTTCTGTCAAATCACAGTTATTCCTATCGAAAATTCTATCACCATAAAAAAACACCCGATATTACATTCTGCCTTATTTATCCATAAGCGAAAATTAGTTTAAAGAGATATCCACATTTTTGATCAGTTTGTTATTGGTGTAAAGAAATGTTTCTATTCTGTTTCAAAATTCAACACATTAATCTGGTGTGAACATAATAAGAACATTTCAGTCCCAGGAAAAACTCTATTGAATATTTCAAAACGTGTTTCCTTTTATTACAACGTCTCATACCATTTTTTATGCATAACCCATCTCCTCACCCCCTGGGATAGAAACCGACCGTTAACATCCCTGCCGAACGAGAACTGGATGATTCTTTTATTTTCCTGTTCATAAACTACCCCTGGCTCTCTCCGTTCCTATGGGCTTTACATTGATTCAATAACATTGTCGAAAACAATGGAAGCTGTGCCTTATGTTACCACAAAGCCGGAAGGGATGACGTGCATCGAATTTTTAAACGACAGTTTTCCTATTAGCCCCATCTTTCCAGCTTCAATCTCAGAAGTTGTAGAGCATCCCTAATTGACAGTCTGATTTCTGTTCGTGAGGAAAATCTGCAATATGCAGTAAGGCCTTATGTATTGATGTTTTGCAAGGGGGTACTTGCATATGACAGCTATTGCATTAATTATTCCAGGAAGAGGTTGTCATATTTTGTCGATATTTGCTTGGATGAAAATAATTATGCCTTATACAACAATATTAGTCTGGTGAATAGCGTAGACACCATAACTTTGACTCGTACAGCTATCGCAAAATCTTAATAATTCGAAATCTAATGAAGCGAGTAATAGACTCTAAATATAACTTGAACACTTGAATAACACGAGTTATGTTGGCTGCCAAAGCGTCTATTGTTTCTGGTTTATCAGCATGAACCAATAACTTGATATAACCCCAAAGAAAATATTCCAGTGGAGTTATGTCGCATGATCTTGGAGTCTAATTAGTTGGACCATTTCTCGAAATAATGTTATCGCCAAATCTTTCTTTCAATAAATCAATTTTTATGATAGAAACATAAGGTGTAGCACCATCTTGTTGAACCAAAACACTTCTGGGTCGATACCATTGAAATTTTGAAACAAATAATCATTGATAATCGATCTGTAACGAGCACTTTTCACTGTAGCATTAGCTACAGCATCGTTTTTAAAGAAATATAGACCGATGATGCCTCAAGCGTGTAAAGCACGCCATACAGTGCATTTTTCAGGATGCAATGGAACCTGCAGGAACTTCTTGAGGATTGTTTTCACTCCATATACGGCAATTTTGCTTGTTTACATAGCCGTTCAACCAGAAATGAGCTTCATCACCAAACACAATTTTACGATAAAAAAAATGGATCAACTTCAAGCTGTTCTAGAGCCCATTCAGCAAACAAACGACGCTTATTTTGGTCAACTGGCTTTAGTTCTTGAACCAGTTGGATCTTGTATGGGTGTGGACTAAGATCTTAACGCTGATTTTGAAAATGAATTTCAACAATTTGTAAACGTTATTGCGGCGCGAGTCTTTCCATGATAATTTTTCAATGCTTACTGAACAGAAATGTCAAAACAACAAGGCTTTTACCTTCTGTTAAATCACAGTTATCTGTATCGAAATTTCTATCACTCTAAGAGAAAAACCCGATAGTCTTTGCATGAATCTCTAGATTTTAGGTTGAAAGTTAACCTAATGAGCCTCTTCTTTCAGATAAGAACTCTATCCTAACTAGCAGCATCTCCCTTCAATATTGTGTCAAATGCAAGGGACAGTAGACTATGGAGTAATATATGCTGATTAGATCTTTTCTTCTTAGGCGAGATTTTAGCTGTAAGATGGCAAAATGTGCTGAATTTAAGCGTTTACAGACATAATCGATGTTGAACTGCCACCTCAAGGAACGTTCGACGCACAAACCCAAATCTTTCACCTCTCCTTCAAGTGGGAGACCTGTTTCCCGCATAGGCTTCATATTATAAAAATAAACGTAGGATGTTTTCTCACCACGTAAGATCAGCCTATTCGCTTACATCACGCCCCCATTCGCTCTCATACCACGTGAACGCTCCGCTCGACCTCTCCAACACTAGAATCTGTCACCACAACTGCTTCTTCAACAGCAAACAAAACATTTTTGCCTACGTTGACAAAGTCCAGCAGGTCGTTGATGAAAATGGAGAAGTGTAGCGGCCCAAGAGCTGAGCCCTGAGGAATACCCAACGTGCTGTTTTTGCTACCAGAGACATCACTACAAACTCCGACGGAAAATTGCCTATTGTCGAAGTACGACCTCGGTAATACTTCGAAAAGGCAATGGTAGGATTGAGTAACTCAAACAGAAACCCAATGAATTCAAATACATTAGATCTGTAAGTAATGATAGGAGCTAGGATGTTTAGAGAACAAAAGAAGCTTTTTAACTTTAACACATCCGCCATCTCTTTCCCATTAAAAAAAACTGGGAGTTCTTGCTACCCTCAGGTGGTCATAGGAATTCTTTCTCCCTAATACAGCACTTGAAAATTATTTTTGGATATTTGATTGATTCGGTCTTCACTTGGTGGAAACTCATTTTAATTGAAAAAATGTAAATGAGACAGTAATTTATTTCCACAAAAATGTTTGTACTATTACAACAATTGTTTCACCACGATGTGGTTTCTTCAGGTATTACATTGTACTGTCTGATGGTATTCAGTCTAACCGAGTTTAAATACATTTTTAGGTACGTGAACAAATAATGGAAGCACAAGTCATAAAAACTCTAGGTGTTTATTGGAGTTGGCCACTAAAAATGCCATTAAGGAAAGATATTCAGTAATGGAGACTTATCAACATCTGTTTGTTCGTTCAAAAGGATTTTACGGGCATTATACCTGTTGATTTCAAGAAATTCTAAAAGTGTTAATCTAGAACTTTTGCTTTCAACTTGGAAAATTTCATAATTATTGTTGAAATTATGCCTGAATTCCTTAAGATGATTAGCATATGTCGAATGTACAGAATTGGATATAGAACTCCTTTGGTGTTCTTGAATGATCTACCAGTCTGGCCAATGTATACTAAAGGGCAATCTTTGCAAGTCAACTTGTAGACTCCGGATTTATTTTCTTTATTTGTTCGATCTTTATTGTTTTTTATCTAGGTACTAAGGTTATTAATTGTCTTAAAAGCCGCGTTATAATTGAAACAACTTTTGAAATATTTATTTTTTCTGTTTTATGATTGGGAACACGTGATTTAATGCCATTTCCTTTTGTTTATTGGATACCATTTTGTCTATAATAAAGGGATTGTAACCGTTGTTTGACGCTATTTGTTTAATAATATTTGATTCTTTCAAAAAGTTTTCTGAATTCAAAGGGACATTCAATAATCTATGAATAAAACAATTATATGCTGACATCTTTTGGTTGGTGGGGTGGTTTGAAGTTTTCTGTATTGTGGTGTCTATATGTGTTGGTTTGTGGAAAATACTAAAATCATGTAAATTATTTAGTCTTGTTATAGTGAGGTCAAAAAAATTAATACTTTGATTCTTTTCTTTTTCGATTGTGAATTTGATTTTTGGGTGGAGTTTATTAATGAAATTCGTGAAGATATGTAGTTGTCGGTCGGTGCCTTTGAAACACCAAAAAATGTCATCTACATATCCATACCAATAAAGGAAATATTTGCTTATTGGATTCAGGTGTATTTTTGATCCCAGATCGTCCATGAATATTTCAGCTGAAATTGAACTGGGTGGATTCCCCATTATTAAATCATTGTCAGAAATATAGACGATTCCGTTAAATTAAAAGTAGTTTTGTTCAAGACATATTTCCAGGTAATTAAGTATATCTTTCATTTTGATGGGATTGGTATTATTTTTAATTAAAAGTTCTTCTACAATTTGAATTGTTTCAATTGGAAGTATACTAGGAAATAAATTTTGTACATCAAAAGAAATTAATCTACAATTTTTGGGCAATTGGATGGATTTAATATTGTCTATAAGTTGGATGCTATTTTTAATAGCGTATTTAGCTGAAAAGTTTGTTTCGGTTTGAATCATAGAAATTTCTATTATTTCAATTATTAATAAATCCGGAGTCTACAAGTTGACTTGCAAAGATTGGCCTTTAGTATACATTGGGCAGACAGGTAGATCATTCAAGAAACGTGTCCAAGAACACCAATGGGGTTATAAATCCAATTTTGTACATTCGACATATGCTAATCATCTTAAGGTATTCAGGCATAATTTCAACAATAATTATGAAATTATCGACGTTGAAAGCAAAAGTTCTAGATTAACACTTTTAGAACTTTTTGAAATCAACAGGTATAATGCCCGTCAAATCCTTTTGAACGAACAAACAGATGTTGATAAGTCTCCATTACTGAATATCTTTCCTTAATGGCATTTTTAGTGGCCAACTCCAATAAACACCTAGAGTTTTTATGACTTGTGCTTCCATTATTTAGTCACGTACCTAAAAATGTATTTAAACTCGGTTACACTGAATACCATCAGACAGTACAATGTAATACCTGAAGAGGCCACATCGTGGTGAAACAATTGTTGTAGTAGTAAAAACATTTTTATGGAAATAAATTATTGTCTCATATACATTTTCTTAATTATTTTTGGATTTTTCAAAACTCTTAGGTTCTTTAATTTGGGCGGCTCAACTGCCTGTTCAATCTTACTTTTTGACGGTTCAATATCACATTATTTCGTGAATAATGAACCGATTTTGAACATTTTAACTGGTTGTGCACAGAACAACAATAACTTTCAAACTAATCAACACTCGACATCACTTCCCTATTCAAAAAATGTTGGGGGTTGATGCCACCTTCATAGGGAGGTTTTTTCGGAACAAACTCATGAATATTCGTCCCTCAAAACAGAAGTTGACCTGTTATTTTAGAACCTTAGAAAATTCTTCGTTTCTGAGTTCTGATTGGGGGTCAAATTTTCGTTGCGACACCCTGTATTGATCCGTTCTTTTTGAATTCATAATTTTCGAACGCAATATGCCTCTCAATTTCAATTTGATATTTAGAACTAGCGCGAAATTCAAAATTAAACATAGACCTGATAGATATTTCAACTATTCTATTCAACCTAGTGCACTGTCTCGAGTACAAAACGCCCTAGCGCGAATTCTATAGGACGCAATTCAGTTTCCGGATCTGTATATGAAATACACATTTAATTATCTGCCTTTCCTAGGACGATAATGCATACATAGGATAAACAAGGTGTTTCATATCGAGGGCGGTTTATGCTTCCCTAATTTATATGCTGTTCGGTATCTTGCCTCTTTTGTACTATTCCTAGTGGATTTCGCCGATTTAATTAGAGCTGATGATTGTGAAATCCTACGACGTGAGTCAATATTGACTCCCGTGTTGCCTGTTCGGATGAAGTGAAACATGGTATGATAAATATTTTCCAATAGTAATCCGTTGGAAAAGAAGAATTAGGGGGTACATGGATCATCGCTTGGAATCTCAAATAATTTGTACCCGTGTTGGATTTTCGTGGAAGGATTATTATGAATTTGACGATTTATCGAGTACATCAATCAAATTTTGCAGTTTACGGTATATTCGGCTAAAACAAGGTGTTTATGGCTTCTCCGTGAAAATGTTGAAAGAGGTCATCTATTGTCTTGCTGATCCTATCTCTTACCTCCTTAACGATTGCTTCCAGCAGGGCTACTTTACAGAAGAACTGAAGATTGCGAGGGTGATACCGGTCCACAAAAAAAGCTATACGAGAATTATAGACCGATACCTATCCTGCCAGTTGTCTCAAAAAGCTATGAAAATCTATGAGGATTTTTTTTTGGAAATCCTTCAGGACATTGCATCCTTGTTCACAGAATTCTGTGCCTGAACGCTCTTCTAACCCTCATGAATTCAATGACTATTTTCGGTCGGTTTTTAGTCCTTCCAATTCTTGCCCGGAGAGAACCAGTTATTATAGCTCGAACAGATTTGATGCAAATAAAAAATTTTCGATCGGGTTTGACTATAGACGAGATAAAATCAGTTGTCTTGGATCTTCGTTCGAACGCTCTGGGGATTGATTGTATATCTGCTAGAATGCTTAAATTATCCCTCGGTGTTACTCTGCCCTTCATGACGCACATTGTTAATGTTTGCATTGAGTCTGGTTACTATCCGTATGATTGGAAGTACTCTATTGTGAATCCTATACCTAAGATCCCTAGTTCTGAGAGCTTATCTGATTTTCGTCCGATAAGTGTGCTACCAGCTCTGTCAAAGGTTCTGGAGAGGATATTGTTTCTTCAGGTTTATAAATATGTCACCGACAATGGAATTCTCACTGCGCGGCAGTCGGGTTTCAGGGGGGGTTACAGTACTACCACTCTTCTGCTGAACATCACTGATGATATTTTGCGATCTTTGGATGGGGGACATGCCTCAATTCTCACCTTATTGGATTTCGCAAAGGCATTCGATACCCTGGACCATGAGCTGCTTTGTGCTAAATTAACTTATATTGGTTTTGATGAAACTGCTCTGAGATTTTTCAAGTCTTACCTTTTTGATAGGCATCAGTGCGTTAAATTGCGTGATACATATTCAGATTATTGCCCTATAACTTCAGGGGTGCCACAAGGATCTGTTCTTGGCCCTCTGCTTTTCCTTATATATGTGGCTGACATGCATAAAGTGGTCAGATTCGCATCCACCCATTTTTATTGTGATGACACTCAGATTCGCCTCTCTTTTCATCCCTCCTCTGTTTCTCAGGCTGTCGAGCGGTTGAATGAGGATTTAGACTTAATTATGCGTTATTCCCAAATGAATAATTTGAAGATAAATGTTAAAAAATGTTTTTATATATGCTTTTTTCCCAGGAAATTTCAGGGTGTGGTTAAGATCAAGATGGGCGGTGAAAGAATTCCGTCCTCCACCTGCTGTAGAAACCTGTGAATCTTTTTCGATTGCCAGTTGAGATTCAGGGAGCATGTCTCGTTGCTGTTGAAGAATTCTTTCCTTGCATTGCGCCTTTTGTATCGGCAGAGATATTGTTTGGATTTTCAGTCACGCAAGTATCTCTGTGAGACTCTCGTTTTGTCCAAACTAAACTATGGATTAACGGTTTTTTACCCTTGCCTTGATTCCGTGCAGAAGCGCAGACTACAGAAAATGCAGAATTCATGCTGCCGGTTTGTTTTCGGTTTGAGGAAATATGACAGTGGAATAAGGGACGGAATTAACAGCTTGGGATGGCTTAGGGTTGAGAATGTTTTCCGGCTCCACCTGACGATTATGGTTCATCGAATTTTACGTTCTTGTCTTCCACCGTATTTGAGGGAAAAGCTAATTTTTAGACGTGATGTTCATTGCGTGGACGTTAGGCATGGTCATAGGCTCATGCTGCCAAGATTTGGTTCAGCCATGTTTCAGCGCTCCTTCACCTTCAATGCGGTAAAGTTACATAATGAATTTTTAGTTTCGTTTCTTTGGGCTCACTGAGAAAAATTTTGAAGTCAAAATTCTTGACGAGCCAATTATAAATTAGGAAAATTTTATGAATATGAAATATGTTTTGTTTACTCACAAAGGAATTGATTCGTTAGTTTTATTTTTTTTTTCGCTTATTTTTGTTTCTATCCTTTTGTTTTTTTTTCCCTTTTTGTTTTCAGGGTTGAGTGGAGTAGCTTTAAGCTAGACTTCGCCCTATGTTTATATATTGTAAATGTATGAATAAAGGCACTATTATTATTATTAATAATCTCCTTAAAACTAGAATTGTCGCATTTCTAGAAAAAAATTCGTTGCTTGGCAGTTTCCAGCATGGTTTCAGAGAGGGAAAATCTAGTACCACTTCTTTGGTCCACATTGTTGTGTACATCATGAAGGCATTGGATGATGCAGATGATGTGATGCTAACTTGCATGGATCTAAGTCGAGCGTTTGATTGTGTCAACCATGAAAAGCTTCTGCATATGTTGGAGTACATTGGCATAAGAGGGCCAGTTTTGAATCTATTGGAGTCGTTCCTTAAGGATAGGCACCAAATTGTAGATTTGGAAGGTAAAAGGTCCTCCAAGATGATAATTACTGCAGGAGTTCCCCAGGGATCTGTGCTCGGGCCTATTCTTATCCTCCTATATATCGATGACCTGATATATAGCGTTGGTGCTGATGATGAAATTTTACGAAGTGCTCTATAAGTTTGGCGAATAGAACCCTGATTTTGAAACTAAATTTCAACAATTTGTTAACGCTGTTGCGGCGTGAGTGGTTTAATAATGCTCAGTGCTTACTTACTGCACAGAAATGTCAAAACAACTTGGCTTCTACCTTCTGTCAAATCACAGTTATTTCTATCGAAATTTCTATCATCTATCACCCGATACATTTAAATTCTAAAATAACTCAAAACCTGAATCGAACACAACTTCTAAGTTATTTGCTGATCCGGTACAGGAGCACTATTGCAGGAATCTACATATACTACTCTGTCAAGAAAGTACCGGGAATTTTCAATTAAAACAACATTTTTACATTTAATCGTCAAAATTTATTGGGTCGCCTTCAAAATAGGCTCCATTTGCTCCAATACATCTATGCCAACGGCACTTCCAATTATCGAAACATTTTTATAGGCGCTTTCCGGGATGGACTTTAGCTCTCGCGCCGAATTTTGTTTTATGGCTTCAATGGACTCAAAACGGGTGCCACGAAGGGGCAATTTTAGTTTTGGGAACAGGAAAAAGTCGCAGAGAGCCGAATCCGGCGAATACGGTGGTTGCTGAAGCACGTTTGTTGAGTTTTTGGCGAGAAAGTCAGTCACAATCGTAGCTCGGTGAGAAGGCGCGTTATCGTCATGCAAAATCCATGAGTTGTTCGCCCACAAATTTGGCCGCTTCTTACGGATACGCTCACGCAAACGTTTCATAACGCCTAGGTAATACTCCTTGCTTACCGTCTGACCCTCTGGAATGATTTCGTAGTGCACCACGTCACGGATATCGAAGAAAACAATGGGCATCACCTTCATTTTCGAGCGGCTTTGGCGTGGTTTTTTCGGTTTCGGCTCATTTTTTTCCAACCATTCCGATGATTGCTGGCTTGCTTGCATATCGTACTCGTAGACCCAGGTCTCATCACCAGTTATAATGCGTTCCATGAATGTAGAATCGGAATTACAGCGATCCAGCATGTCTGAAGCAACCTGTTCGCGATGACGTTTTTGAAGAAAATTCAGGTCTTTCGGTACGAGTCGTGCGGCTACCTTTCTCATGCCCAAAATATCAATCAAAATCGTACGTGCGGACTCGTGGGATATCTTAAGATCATGTGCTATCTCTCTCTAGATGGTACGACGTTTTTTCACCACCCTTTTCTTAATTTTATCGACGTTATCTTCGATCAAAGCCGTCGATGGGCGTCCGGAACGAGGCAAGTCTTCAACCACTTCACGACCGTCCTTGAAGGCTCTGTACCACTGATATGCACGAGTTTTCGATAGAGCATTATCACCAAAGGCCTTTTGCAACATTTTCAATGCATCGGCACACGAAAATTCATTTGCAACACAAAACTTTGAACAAATTCTTTGCTCAACGTAATCACCCATAGTAAAAATCGGCACGCACTCTAACATCGACTGACTTAGCTGTTGCAAACACACTAGTTGACAGATCCCGCTCAAGCTTGGCATAGTAATTAAGGACAGTGGTACCAACCTAGGAAAAAAAATTTTACCTGCCTCATTGCCCCGCCAGATTTAAATCGATAATTCCCGGTACTTTCTTGACAGAATGTAAAACACTTCTCAACTTTGTTCGAAATTTAAACTGCTAGTGTCCGGGTATTTATAGCATCCGTAAATTTTAATGAGCGTGTAGATGGAAATAAAACCTTCTTCAAAATTTGAAGAGTTCCAGTCATTTTCTTCTCTTCAAATTGGTTCAATTCCTCATATTGCTAGATTAGTTTTATTGTATTTTATGGCAGCTAGTTCTTCATTTCATCAGATCAATGGCAGCAAATATAAAATTGACTTCTCTATCTCATTTTCTATCTATCTATCTATGCACATGGAAATTTATTCCCGAGCTCTACACATGAATTAAATTAAGGGAACAAACACAAGTCACTGCCTTTATCTTTACGTAAATGGAGTCTAAGAAAATGCGGAATCGATGAAAAATCTGAAAGTTATAAACTCCATAATCTAAATTGCCATCCTTGGAAAAACTGCATTCAAGTTTCTGATGATATCTGAAATGAGATTTCCTAGGAGTTCTTTTTCTCATTTAGAGGGGGTATATTAGAAAAGAGTGCGCATATCTCTGACGTTTTATAGTGGGTAAAACGTTCCCATGTAAAGTCTGGAACTTCTCAGATTCGTTTTCCGAGACTCATGATTTTTATTTGGAAAATGAAGTCTGATGGAGGCACTGCCAAAACTAATTTTTTATGTATGAATGACTGTATGGAGCTATGTGAATCCAAATATTTGAGATGTACAAGAAAATAACGTAAAAATAATGAATGACTGTACAGAGCTATGTAACCCCAAAAATTACTTGAGATATTTAAATGGGTACCATCTGTTTAATATTCTTTGTCGATTGTCTACATTCCAATATCTGTTAGAGGGCCCCTCTTTTTTAACCCGGTTCTTATAAAGTTCCGCTTGTAAAACTTTGTACCACTATTAAGTGTTATCTAGAATCTATTGAAATATTCAAGATATTTATCACTTTTGTTTAAATACCTCTGAACCACTCTTAGGTCTTCAGTTGTCTGATGATGGGATAGTTGATTTCCCGAAACTCGAGTCACAAGAAAATGTGTAATATATATTTTTATTGGTAGTAAAACATAGTAATTTCTACAATTTGTTTTGATTATGATCAACTACCAAATAGTTACGGCTGAAACAATTCAGTATCTAATTTTTTAAGGTTGCATAATTAGACTGATAGGAGTTATACTTCTGGGGTAAATCGTATTGCTGAATTTTCTTCTACTGCTAGAATTTATTTCTCGGCAAAAATTATACCTCCATAAATTCGTCTACCCACGCATCGCTCTATTGGGATAGCGTTCCATATAAGGACGCTCAGCTTCTCTTGAATCTTCATTTGCAAAACTTTACATGAAATGCATGTCAGCCATTTCGAGATTCGTGAAATTCGGATGATTTGATATTAAATTGAGACCTCTTTTTTCTTTCAAAACACAAGATTTCAATTTGATGTGTCAAAACTAACAATGAGTTTATTCACCATAGGTTACTAACTGAATATTCATGACATTTTGGATTTTCCTGAGGATTTAGAGAGAATGGTTCAAATTTTTTTTTTCGAAATTGGTAGCAGATAGGACAAACAACAAAACTGCAAGAGACTATGAAGAGTTAAACAGGGGACAGTATTCCAGAAAAAATACCACCCTGTAGATTTGCAATAAAAATCGGCATGTCGCACGATGTAATGTCGCATGATCTTGGAGGCCAATTAATTGGATCATTTCTCAAAATAATGTTATCACCAAATCTTTCTTTTAATAAATCAATTGTTACGGTAGCAGCATGAAGTGTAGCACCGTCTAGTTGAAACCAAAACAGTTCTGGGTCGATACCATTCAAATTTTGAAACAATTATTCACTGATCATCGATCTGTAACGATGACCATTCACTGTTACATTAGCTCCAGCATCGTTTTTAAAGAAATATGGACCGATGATGCCTCCAACCTGTAAAGTACACCATACAGTATATTTTTCAGGATGCTATGGAACCTGCAGAACTTCTTGAGGATTGTTTTCACCCCATATACGGCAATTTTGCTTGTTTACATAGCCGCTCAATCAGAAATGAGCTTCATCACTAAACACAATTTTACGATAAAAGAGTGGATCAACTTCAAACTGTTCTAGGGCCCAATCAGCAAATAAACGAGGCTCATTGTGGTCAAGTGGCTTTAGTTCTTGAACCAGTTGGATCTTGTTTGGGTGTAAACCAAGATCTTTACGCGAAATTTTCCGTGTGGTCGATGCACAGAGTCTAACTTGTTGTGAACGTCGACGAATTAACAAATCAGGATTATCATTAACACTATGACTTACAGCAGCGATATTTTCTTCTGTACGTAAAGTTTTTTTTCTTTGCCTATCCATCGATAGTTCGACGAATGAGCTGCTCTGATGGACGATTGTGTAAACCATAAATTTCACGAAGTGCTGTATAAGGTTGGCGAATAGAACACTGATTTTGAAAATGAATTTCAACAATTTGTAAACGTTATTGCGGCGTGAGTCTTTCCATGATAATTTTTCAATACTTACTGAACAGAAATGTTAAAACTACATGGCTTCTTACCTCTGTAAAATCACAGTTATTCCTATAGAAAGTTCTATCACTCTAAAAAAACACCCGATACATCGTCGTATGAAGGTATTACGTACTTTTTAGAAAACACCTGGTTGTGTTCGGATTGTATGACAGGATAGTTCAATCCGATATTGCAACTCTTCGATGTTATTCACTGACGTTGAATACACTAAACTTTTCAAATAACCCCAAATACAAAAGTCCAAAGGATCAAACCGGGAGATCAAGCCAGCCATGGCACAGAGCCTCCACGTTCTATCAATCTTCCGGGAAATGTTTGATCTAAATGTTCCCTAAAAACAAGTGTTATGATGTGGGGGTGCTCCATCTTGCATAAAGGAAATATTCATCCACTGATTTAACCGTACCACGTCTAGAAAATCGGGCAAGCTATTTTGAAGGAAGCTAAGGTATATGGCTCCTGTTAAATTTCATGGTAAAACTACTGCTCCTAACAAACAATCTCCTGAAATATCTACCCAGATATTTATACGCTTATATCTCCAAAACGGCCCATTTCCGGACCCATTTTCATATGAAATTTTTACTTATTTTGAGATCTATAATCAGCTCCTAAAATATTGAATCTTAGTCTTTTAATACCCGTTATATAATCATAGATATAAAGTCACAAAATTGTATGGATACTCCATTTTTCTATTAACCTAAAACCTCCTAAATTCTTTGTTTTTCAACCAGACCTAAAGTACACCTATTCCACACATACTTAGCATATTATCAAAGTAAAATATGTGGTTCCTCAGTTTCTGTTTGCACAGTTACCTCAGAAAAGATCTTTTCATTATAATCATAGAATACATTTTCGTTTCCTTCGTTCTAAGGAGGGATCTCTGCATCCTTACATGCGATGGTAGAAATCCCTATATTTGAATAAACTCCAAATATATGTAGTGTAATACCGGTGGCCCAGATCTTCAGCTAAGGGAACAGCTGATTTATGGGAGCAGAGTCTGATTTATTGGATTCGGGACAAAAATCCAGCCAACTATAAATGGGTTCGGAAAGAAGTTGTCCAAACAAACGGTCTTGGAATCCTGTTCAGTGTTCACTTAGGATGGATCTCTGGTTATATATTTCATTCAGGAAACACCAGCAATTCAAGAAAGAAAAGAACAACTCCATCGTTGGTAAATGATCCCTTTCCCATATCCTAAAATACGTTCCATTGTTAATAGAGAAAGCATTCAAATATCCACAGTGTATAACGAAAATTGAGTTGACCGAATCAATTGATTTTTGTATGTCAGAATGTACTGACTTGTTTACTTTGGTATATACAATTGTTTTACCAATTGATTGTATTCTGGTAAGGCTTTGTTATTGTTTCCTTAATCCTCCTTATTATTATTATTACGAAAGTGATCAAAGTAAAGGTAAACCTATAAACTCAAAAACGAAAATGAAATAAAACTGAGAAAGTACTCAAGAAGGGAGAAAATAAAGTAATGAAAGTAATTGAATGCAATGGAATGAACTATTGAACTTGTCTAGACCATCCACCCAGAGCATTCTTGAAAGAATCTACCAATGGCGATCACACAGCCTCTGCAGGAAGCTGATTCCACGTCTCGAACACTCTGTTGGGAAGAAACTGGCTTCTTGGTGTCGTTCTGAAATTGGCAAGCTTAAAACGGTGTCCTCTTAAGGCTCGATACTGGTTTAGTGGAAAGAGGTAAGACATATCTGTACAGAACAGGGAGGGAAGTGCTCGATAGGTGGTAATCAGATCTCCCCTTCTTCTACGATCCTAAAAGGAGGGCAACTCAAACAACCATAGCCTCGAATGGTAATCAGGGCGAGTTGTGCCAAATAGAAGACGAGTATTCCACAGACTCCAAAAGTTCCAGATCATCCTTCAAATTGGCCCACCTAACAGGAACCGCATATTCCAGAATAGGACGCACCTAGGTTGTGTAGAGAGTTCTACTTGTGGCTACATCGCATCTTGCATGCAGGTTGCTGGTAGGTGAATTGTCTCGCTCTAGACACAGCAGTCGAAATGTGGGTAGACCTACTCAAGTCATCCGTAACGGTAACACTCAGGTCACAATACTGATAGACACAAGCTAGCCTCTGATGGCCAACGAAGTAGAGAGTCCTGGGATTTTTTTGCCGATATGGAGCACGCAACACTTTTCGATATTAAGAGGTAGCAACCACCTCCATCACCACTCAGAGAACTTATTGAGGTCTTCCTGAAGGTGCCCTGAGGTAACCAAGGGACAGTTTTAGAGAGTTTTAGACATCTATAGTGTATAACAGAAACAACCTTGGGGAACTCCACTAAGAACTTCCATATCGGAGGAGGAGAAACAGTCACCGAACCTCACCCGGAAAAATGACAAAAATGACCGAATCCACAAGAGGAGAGGACCCCTTTCTCCCAAGAGCTCAAGCTTCCTCAGGAGACGACGATGGGGACACGATCAAATGCTCGCGCCAAAGTCCAGATAAACAACATTGAACGGACAGCCATAATCAATGCACTTAGTCCAATCGTTGACACAGGAGGGGAGGTTCGTGATGGTGTACCGACCCGGAAGAAACCCATGTTGATCCTTGGGAATTAAACCATTTTGTATGGCGAACTCTATCAATTTATCGCTAATGATTCGCTCCAACAGCTTGCAAACTTGAGATGTTAAGCTTATTGGTCTGTAAATCTGAGCAGAAAGCTTGTTGCCTTTCTTGAAGATATGTGTAACAGAAGCTGATAACCATTCTTGAGGAAGCGAGGAGGATTGAAGAGAATACGAAAGTAGAATAGACAGTGGCTCAGCCAAGACATCGGCGCAGGAATGTAGCAGTTGCGAAGAAAATCCATCGCGAAGGAGCAGAGTGCTTCTTCATCTTAGAGAGGTAACTCAGGACCAGCTCTCAATCGACATTGATGCTCTCCACTTCATCGACAATACGTGGAGAATTGAGATCAGAAATTAGATCGTCAGGTTCCGACACAAAAGCGGAGGCAAAAGATTCAGCCAGATTCAGCAACCCGAGTAAGATTCTCGCAAGGTCACCGATAGAGTCATAAACAAAGAGTATTTCAACCTTGCTGCTCGTGCAGGAGCGAAGGTACTTGTGAAGATTTTTCTTATTCTGGGAGCTGATGAAATCATGTTCAAAGTTCTTCTTGGCTTGTTGCAGAGTCGACGATACGTCGTTGGAATATGCGTAAATAACGTTGCCACACTGATTTTTCACGACGGATCATGTACAATATGAACTGCTTTGAACATGGTTTCGAAGGATTGAATTTCTGAACTGAGTAAGTAGTACAAGCAGCCACAACCTCATTGATTATATCAGAAAACACCCTCCAGATATCCTTCATCGAAAGCTGAGAAGAGAGAACAGAATACCGAGATAATATCGCGAACTTGATTGAAGTTGATTCCACTTTTCAGCTTACACTGCCTACTTTTTGTGATTGAGGTGTTGAGCTTAGTTTGGGTAGATAAGAGAACGTGGTCAGGTTTTCCAATAGGAGGTGAATGTTAGATTTCTCAAATGACATTGGAATAGGAGGAGATGAAAAGGTCGACTAAAGAAGAAATCTGTCTCTACCTGTATCTGGTGGGTTGATGAACTAGTTGTTGGAGACCATTGTTGACCATAAGTTTAGCATAAGGAAACGATGGTGCGTTTTTTGAAGGCAGCTAGGTGAAGGGCCCCTGTAGATCTGGACAATTGAAATCTCCAGCTGTGAACAAGTTGTTATATTTCTTAGAGCTCTCCGGTAGAAAAGCAACCAACTCGGCGTCTTCAGTGCAGGGACGAGGTCGATAGATGCATCCCATGAGGACAGAAAAACTTTGCTTTGATATTTAAAAGAAAATGTTGTTGATGCCTGCCCAATCGGTATGGACTTCATTCCATATATATACAGCACTAAATTTTTGACTCAGCAGATCAATGGTGACCGAAACCATGCAACAAGAACTTACCACTCACTATATCCCTTATTTAGAGGAGACTTGAATTAGAAACTTTCAGTTCCTAGTACGCCACTCTACCACATGTTGTACGCCACTCAAATACATGTTGGATAGGATTCGAATTCGGTGAACGGTGTTGTAGAACGGCATATAAGAATGCAGCGAGCCTATGTATAGCAATATTGGGAGATGTGTTGTCTTGTCATCTAGATAAGGTGGAGTGGTCTGTGGGACATCATCGATATATTCATGTTGCACAGCTGTCATACTGACCGGAAAAAAGGAAAGTTCCATGGGTTACAGCCTCCTGAACTATTACTTCAACAGTCGTGCGTATATGCCTTTCAACGGAAAACTCAATATCTTGTCTCTCCAAGGAGGCCATCGTGTGTATAAAACCATCTAGTTTCGACGCGAAGGCATTCATTTGCTATTCTTCCTTCTACTGTTGCCATTCTCATATTCAAAAAAGAATTTATTTATTCTTCATGTTCTGTGCGAATCCTTTGTCAAGTTCAAATATTGTCCTATAAGATCATCGTTATTTTATGTCTATCCCACTAGAATACTTTCGCTAGCTGAAACCCTCTTTCACGTACTGAATCATTTCATCTTGTGTCGCAATAATTCTTCTCATATCCCCTCATCAGGGAATCATAACAGGAAAAAACCTGACTCAATCGGTCGTTCAACCTAACACCTTTTTCAGCTAGAGTTTCAACTATCACGTTGGGATTTTTCGTTCCTCTAACTATCTCGAAAATCGGCATGCAGATTTTCCAGAACGAGATTTTATTCCATTGTTATTGGAGAGAGTTCCGTGTGTCGCTCGCTCTTTCATCTGCCATTTCAGCAAGATGGGGTCGTTTTGTTTGAAAGATGAGAAGTGATATTAACTTTTGTTAGATAAATGGAATTCTTCCACAAATTTCTGAAGGGTATAGAAATTAACTGAGGATTATGTTGCGAAAAGTCTTTATTGGAGGGAAAGAATGGACTGTGTATAAAACAAAGTATGAAGATCGAGTTAATTGATTGACAAAGTGATCAACAAAACCTAATCGTGCTTCTTTTAGTTTAGAATTGTTATATAGATGTATATATAATATCTCAAATAATTTTTGGGGTTACATAGCTCCGTACAGTCATTCATTATTTTTACGTTATTTGTTGTACATTTCAATTATTTGGATTTACATAGTCATACAGTCATTCATTATTTTTTAAATTATTTTTATTGTGAACGAATTTGAAAATTTCAATAATCAAGTTTCTTTTCATTTGAATCTACATGTGAAATTTTCTTGAGATTTTCTTTTGTCGAAAGGAATTACTGTTTTCTAAAGAATGAGTGGCAAAAGTTGAATTGAAAGAATATATTTCTATTGGTAGTAAAACATAGTTATTTCTACAATTTGTTTTAATTATGATCAACTACCAAATTGTAACGGCTGAAACAATTCAGTATCAGACAACTGAAGACCTAATTCGACAGAAACTATCTGAAATAGCTATGAGCCAAATTGATCCCATCATAAAAACCGAAGAAAATAAAAAATTCGTTTCTCTGTCGTACTTTGGTAGCATAAGTCAAAAAGTAGCCAATAGTTTTTCAAAATGAGATGTCAATATTGCCTGCAAAATAAATTATCATCGGTATTATTTAACGCAAAGGACCCTACTCCAAATATACACAAATCAGAATTTTATGAGTTATCTTGTTCTACGTGCAGTAATGAATATATAGGACAAACAGGACGTTCCTTCAAGACGAGGTTCAACGAACATAAAATGAGTTTCATAAAAAACAAACAAAATTCTACTTTTGCCACTCATTGTCATTCTTTTCCCACAATAGATAATCTTAAAATTTTACATGTAGAATCAAAAGGAAAGGAACTTGATTATCTAGAATCTGTTGAAATTTTCAAATTACTTCACAATAACAAAAATGTAAAAATAATGAATGACTGTACGAAGCTATGTAAAAATGGAAAATATTTGAGATCTTTGAAAAGTAACATCTGTTTAAAACCTTTTTCAACGAACATAAAATGAATTTTATGAAAAGTAAACAAAAATTCAATATTTGCCACTCATTCTTCAGAAAACAGTAATTCCTTTCGACAAAAGAAAATCTTAAGAAAAATTCTACATGTAGATTCAAAAGAAAAAAAATTGATTATTGAAATTTTCAAATTCGTTCACAATAAAAATAATGTAAAAAATAATGAATAACTGTATGGAGCTTTGTAAATCCAAATATTTGAGATATAAAACAAAATAATGTAAAAATAATGAATGACTGCACGGAGCTATGTAACCCCAAAAATTATTTGAGATATTTAAATGGGTACCATCTGTTTAACAACCTTCTTTGTCGATTGCCGACATTCCGATATCTGTTAGAAGGCCCCTCTTTTTTAACCCGGTTTTTTTATCACGTTCCGATTGTAAACCTCTATACCACTATTATGTGCTACCGAGAATCTGTTGAAATATTCAAAATATTTATCACTTTTGTTCAAATACCACAGTACCACTGTTAGGTCTTCAGTTGTCTGATGATTGGATAGTTCATTTCTCGAAACTCGAGTCACAAGAAAATGTGTAATGTAGATATTTTTTGGTAGTAAAACATAGTAATTTCTACAATTTGTTTTAATTATGATCAACTACCAAATAGTAGCGGCTGAAACAATTCAGTATCTGAATTATTTTTATTATTTATATTACGGACCATTTGACTAATCATTTTCCTATCAGAATTGCTGGAATATATACAGAATTAAAGGAGGAAAATGAATCCATCAAGAAAATCAACCTTTCGGATTGAAAAATCCCCATTGAAAAACTGATCTCTCAGCTCGTGAAAGTTGGAAGTAGGTACAGAAAGCGAATTTTTAATTTAAGAATAATCCTGATCCCTACTGGTTGAAAAAGTTGGACATCGTCCCGCTAATTGGATTGGAGGATTTTCCCGGTTTTCACTAAGGTTATTACAGTAAATAAATTACAAACTCAACTTCAAAGCCTAAATTTTCTATAAGCTAGTTTTGGTATATAAAATATATTTCGTTTGAACTACTTCATGGCGAAAAGTTTCTAAACTTATTTTCCGTGTTAAACTTTGTGGAATCTTATATAGAACCAACTATATATAATTTCTCGATGCCAGTTCTGAAAATTACTCGATACTTCACCTTTGCTGAGTAATGATTATTCATGGCAAAAAGTTTTCTTCATCATCAATAGGATCTAAATGTGATTGGATGACAATAGGCGTGCGTCACGTTTTTGTGACTAATTGCAGATTTGCAACTTATATTGAGGTGGTTGAAATCTCTGAAGATAGAGCAGAACACGATTGAATCTGATTTTGTAATTTTTCAGGGATATTTTAATTCAAGAGATATGGTAGCTGCAGGCAGAAGACGATCTTTGTCTTCTAACTCAGTACCTGTTTCATCTTTACAATGAACATCAGTAGTTTATATTTATTTACTTATGGTTGAAATCTGTGAAGATAGACCAGAATATGAATAATTTTATTGTGTAATTTGCTTCAGATATTTTGATTCAATAGATATAACCTGCATACAGAAGACGATCTTTGTCTTCTAACCCAGTAGCTATTTCATTTTTAGAATTTACGTCAAGTTGTGTAGTTAACACACATCGTCGAAAGTCTTGGTACCCCCTATCAACTCTCAACTTGTTGAATGTAACATGACAATTGTTTGTGTGTGGAATCTTCACTATCTTATCACTTAAATGAAGACAATAAACCAGCAAAAAATATTTATGCAGATGTATTCGAAGTTAATCAGTTTTCAGCGAATAACGAATGTTGTACAGGACATCCAATTTCTCAGTTTGACCGTTGACCGGTCAAGAATAGTAGCCTCACATCAAGAAGCTTCGTCGAGCCACCAGATTGTGCAACGTTTGAATATTCCACGGACTTCAGTAAGGCGCATAGTGGCCCTTTTCCTGGAAACCAGCAGCGTTGCCTGGAGACCGGTGCCTGGTCAAGTCAGAGTACCATCTGCAAGGGAATACTATTATATCGCAAATTTACTCGAAGGAGTTAATTTTGCCCTGTAAGTTGCGCCCTTTCAAGGTGCATAATGTGCTGGAGGGGTATAATGTTTGGTCGCCGTACCCCTCTTATTATCTTTGAACGAACAATGACTGGTGCCATGTACTGGTGCTGGAAAACATCATTGAACCAATCATTGTTCCTCTGCGCAACGAATTTGGGGATGATTTCATTTATCAGGATGATAACGCCGCACCACACCACACACGGAAGTTTCAAAACATTCTTCAAGAGAACAATATCCAAAGAATGAAATGGCCAGCAATTCCACCAGACATGAATCCAACTGAGCACGCATTGGATTACTTAGGGAGAGGAATATCTAATCGCCAAAACCCACCTTCAGAAATTGAGTTTAGCCGAAGAGGAATGGAGCGATATGCCTGAAAATTTCATTAATGACTTGATTCGTGTAATGCCTATGCGTATTGGGCAGTTGATTGAAAGAAGAGGTGCTAATACGGATTTTTGAATTTGGACTCAGTTGTGGAACTATAAGTAATCAAAAATAAATAATCGATAAATTTAGATTTTTTGTTATTTTTCCAGTTTTGCCTCTTCCTGCATAAAGCAAAGAGAAACCGACAAAGATTTTCTGTCAAATATATTGCAGTGGAAATAGAGGAAAATATTCATCTTATTTCCAGAACATAGATTGTTTATTTCTTGAGAAACCTTGGGGGGCCAAATCTTTTGACGTGTGTGTATATTTATTTACTTTCTTTGTTGAATAACGTCTTATTGATTTTGCATATTTTCAGGTTTGAGAGTTCATGTTTGGAAACAATTGCAGTTTCTTCTACAATACAAAATGCAGAAACACCTTGATTGGGTTTTTTATATGTTCAGAATCGTTAAGAAATTTGTTGAATTTTTAATTATGGCTCTCAATTCCAGTACTCAATTGACATGTTCAGAACCTTTTTCAGAAACACTTTCCACTTCTTCTTCTATACACTGTAAACATTTAGGCGAGTAAGTTATGCTTATTTAAGTATTTTAATATTAGCCTTCTACATATTTAATTTCAAAAAATTATATTTTTAGTAATTATAACTTCAGGAATTAAATTGAAATAATGTCAAATAAGTACCACTTATATCAAATGACATATCAAAAATAAACATTCATTATAAGACATCGAAATGATATAACAAAATCCAATAAATAAAAATTGTTATCCAAAATCCTATAAATTAAATAATTTTAATAGACAAAATTTTGTTTCTGCTGATCAATCCTATGAAAACAAATATCTTTCAGAAATGTTTAACATAATCTTAAGAATTTCATCATAATACTATCTTACTTAGAATATTCAATATTAATGGATATCTAACTATGTAACTTTCTATAGAAACTCAAGATATGTAAAAACATTACTGAAAAACAAGTTTTAAGAGAGACTTTGCTTCGTCAGGATTCAAATAATTCATATTCAATAAAATATAACATCAATCAACAACAAATATTTACTCACCCTTCAACAATTTAGAAAACTTCTGGTAAATGAATACTGAAAAATTTAAATGTTGTGTTCGGTTAACTTTAAATAAATAATTCTATGGTTTACCCTTGATCTAAAAGATTGAAAGACAATTTAACAGCCTCTGTTATAGCACAAGGACTATCTGTATGAAGAATGTTAAGGAAACCGAATAAATATATATTATGAATGAAATAACATAAATCGAGGTAAATACTTGATAGAAGGCATATAAAATTATTTAAATATTTTAATATTAGCCTTCTTCATATTTAATTTCAAAAAATTATAACTTATAATTATAACTTCAGGAATTAAATTAAACTAATGTCAAATAAGTACCTCTTATATCAAATGATATATCCAAAAAAAACATTCATTATAAGACATCCATATGATATAACAATATCCAATAAACAAAAATTGTTAACCAAAATCCTATAAATTAAATATTTTTAATAGACAAAATTTTGTTTCTGCTGATCAATCCTATGAAAACAAATATGTTTCAAAAATGTTCAACATAGTCTCAAGAATTTCATCATAAAACTGTCATCTCACTTAGAATATTCAATATTAATGGATATCTAACTAAGTTACATTCTATAAAAACTCAAGATATGTAAAAACATTACTGAAAAGCAAGTTTTTAAAGAGACTTTGCTTCGTCAATATTCAAATCATTCATATTCAATAAAATATAACATCAATCAACAACAAATATTTACTCACCCTTCAACATTTTAGAAAACTTCTGGTAAATGAATACTGAAAAATTTAAATGTAGTGTGAGGTTAACTATAAATAAATGATTCTATGGTTTACCTAAAAGATTGAGGGACAATTTAACGGCTTCTGTCATAGCACAAGGACTATCTGTATAAAGAATATCAAGGAAACCAAATAAATATATATATTATGAATGAAATAACATAAATCGAGGTTAATACTTGATAGAAGGCATATAACATTATTTAAATATTTTAAAATAAGCCTTCTACATATTTAATTTCAAAAAATTATATCTAATAATTATAAATTCAAGAATTAAATTAAACTAATGTCAAACAAGTACCACTTATATCAAATGACATATCAAAAATAAACATTCATTATAAGACATCCAAATGAAATAACAAAATCCAAAAATAAAAATTGTCAATCAAAATCCTATAAATTAAATATTTTGAATAAACAAAATTTTGTTTCTGCTGATCAATCTTATGAAAACAAATATGTTTCAAAAATGTTCAACATAATCTTAAGAATTTCATCATAAAACTATATTACTTAGAATATTCAATATTATTGGATATCTAAGTAATCAAGTTTATCAAGTATTAACCTCTATTTATGTTAAGTTATGCTTATTTATATGTTTCAGAATCATTTTTGAATTATAACTTTCATTTTCAGTTTTTAATGTTTGGTAGGATTTAGGAGGAATCGTTTTTTCTTAAGTTTTTAGAGCTTAACACAACAATTGATTCGGAAATCTACTGTCATGAGCTGGACAAAGTGAATGAAGCCGAAAAGGCCAGAATTAATTAACAAAAAAGGTGTAGTGTTCCACCAAGATTAAGCAAGACCTCATACAAGTTTGGTCACTCATCGAAAGCTTTTACAGCTTGAATAGGAGGCCATACCCACCATATTCTCCAGATGTGGTGACTTCGGATTATTATTTGTTCCGGTCATTGCAAAATTTTTTGGATGGCAAAATCTTTACTTCAAATAAAGGGGTATGAAATCACTACTACTTATCACATGAAAGCAATGGCCTTCTGAATGTGATGTTTTTGCTCCCTATATCTATTTTCATTACCCTTCTTTTTTTCATTGAAATAACAGCGTAAATTATACATACAATGCTTTCGCAATAATGCGTGTATGCTGTTAAATTGTCTACCGTGCCAAACGTAACCATTCACGACTTTCGCTCCAGCCAAATCCCGTCGATTCGATATGTTCCCGGGTTCCCTGCTTTTAATAACCGTGTACTATCCAATTTCTGTAATTTACTACCGGACTACGTTCGCAGCAGAGAGCTTTCCATCTGGTTCAGCTCCGAAGGGGGTCGCAAAAAAGTGCTTCCAGCTACACGGACTTTCTTTTAATAAAAAACTAATTTATGAAGTGAAATAATGGCCTTAAATATCCTGGGTTATGGAGTGATTAATTTTCGGTTACCTCCCAGAAGGAATTCGAATGCGGTTATTTATAGGTGTACTGTTAAAGAGATAAGGGTTAGGTATTCCTCTTCTTAAATGAAGAAGATCCATTTTTAATCAACTTTCTTTCTGCTGGAATATGCGGAGTATTCTTATGCGTAGCGATCAGGATAAAACGACTTTATTGATAATATGCTAGAAAAAGTTGTGGAAAAAACTATGTTTTACTACCAATAAATTGATATTTTACCTATTTAAAAAAATAAAATAAAATAAATAGAAAATTATACTTGATAGAAGGTATATAAAATTATTTAAATATTTTAATATTAGCCTTCTACATATTTCATTTCAAAAAATTATATTTACTAATTATAACTTCAGGAATTAAATTAAATTAATGTTATATAAGTACCACTTATATCAAACGACATATAAAAAAAACATTCATTATAAGACATCCAAATGATATAACCAAATCCAATAAATAAAAATTGTTAACCAAAATCCTATAAATTAAATATCTTGAGTAGACAAAATTTTGTTTCTGCTCAACAATCTCATGAAAACAGATATATTTTAAAAATGTTTAACATAATCCTAAGAATTTCATCAAAAAACTATCTCACTTAGAATATTCAATATTATTGGATATCTTACTGAGTTACTTTTTATAAAATCTCAAGATATGTAAAAAAATTACTGAAAAACAAGTTTTAAGAGAAACTTTGCTTCGTACTCAAATAATTCATATTTAATAATATTTAACATCAATCAACAAAAAATATTTACTCACCCTTCAACAATTAAGAAAGCTTCTGGTAAATAAATAATGAAAATTTAAATGGAGTGTAATGTTAACTCAAATAAATAATTCTGTAGTTTACCATTGATCTAAAATATTGAGAGGCAATTTAACGACCTCTGTTATAGCACAATTACTAACTGTATAAAGAATGTTGAGGAAACCAAATAATTATATATTACAAAATTTGAATATTAAAACAAATTGAAATAACAAAGCACCGCTTACATTTAATAGACGTATATAATCAAAACTCAATATATAATGTCAAATGGAATAAATAACCCAACAGATATACGAAAGTAATTAAAATTAATAAATAAATATTTAAAGGAGACAAAATTTTGTTTCTGGTCTTACCGTTAAGAACACCAATTGCCTTTTAAAAACCATGAACTCACTTAAAGGACTCCTCAAAGAATATAATTTATTTGAAATATTTAATATATTTAAATATTCGAATAAATTATTTCAAAAATCTCTAAAAAAATGTGCACTATATCTTCAAAAAACAAATATAATTCTAGACAATTATAGACATAAATTTATTTCTAAAAGTTTTTTGAATTAAAATTTTTTTGAAATTGTTATATTTCTTCTATCAAGTAAAAGGCCTTTCTATTTTAAATTATATATTATGAATAAAATAAAATGAATAGAGTTTAATACTTGATAGAGGGTATAAAAAGTTATTTAAATATTTTAATTTTAGCCTTCTACATATTTATATAACAGAGACCGTTTAATTACTTTCAATCTTTCAGATCAATGGTAAACTACCGAATTATTTATTAGAGTTAACATTACAGTCCATTAAAATTTTCAGTATTTATTTACCAGAAGCTTTCTGAATTGTTAAAAGGTGAAAAAATATTTTTGTTGATTGATTTTATATATTATTGAATATAAATATAATTGAGTACTGTCGAAGCAAAGTCTCTCTTAAAACTTGTTTTTTAGGGATGTTTTCACATATCTCGAGATTTTATAAAAAGTAACTTAGATATCCAATAATATTGAATATTCTCAGTAAAATAGTTTTATGATGAAATTCTTAAGATTATTTTGAACATTTTTAAAAGATATCTGTTTTCATATGATGGATGAGCAGAAACAAAATTTTGTCTACTCAAAATATTCAATTTATAGGATTTTATTTAAATATTTCAATATTAGATCTATCTATCTTATCTAGATATTTAATTTCAAAAAATTATTTTTAATAATTATAACTTCTGAAAATAAATTAAAATAATGTCATATAAGTATCACTTATATCAAATGACATATAAAATGAACATTCATTATAAGACATCCAAATGGTATAACAAAATCTAATAAATAAAAATTCTTAACCAAAATCCTAAAAATTGAATATTTTGAATAGACAAAATTTTGTTTTTACTGTCAATCTTATGAAAACAAATATCTTTCAAAAATGTCTAACAAAATCTTAAGAATTTCAACATAAAACTATCTTAGAACATTCAATACTATTGGATATCTAACTAAGTTACTTTATATAAAAACTCAAGATATGTAAAAACATTACTACATATTTAAATTTATTTTCAGAAGTTATAATTATGAAATATAATTTTTTGAAATTAAATATGTAGGAGGCTAATATTATATTAAAATATTTGAATAATTTTACATACCTTCTATCAAGAATTTACCTTTATTTATGTTGTGGGATTTTGGTTAACAATTTTTATTTATTGGATTTTGTTATATCATTTGGATGTCTTATAAAAAATGTTTATTTTATATGTCGTTTAATATAACTGGTACTTATATGACATTAATTTAATTTAATTCCTGAAGTTATAATAATTAAATATAATTTTTTTAAATTAAATATGAAGGAGGCTTATATTAAAATATTTAAATAATTTTACACATTTAATTGTGACTCGACTTTCGGGAACTAACTTCAGACAACTGAAGACTTACCAAACAGGACAGAGTATTTATGCATATACAGAGGTAGAAGAAGTGATGAGTTAAAAAACAGAGGAGGTCTAACAACTATTATAATGTCGGCACGCCAAAAAAGATTCTTTCGGTTTATTTCGCAATGTTTCATTTCAACCGGGCAAACCACTTCTGACACAGCTAGAGTATGGTCATCTTAAACATCCACTAAAATACGATGACTCTTGCCTATTTCTTCATATTGAAATAAAACTTCCCGCAAAAGCACATTATTCGTACAAAAGTTGACATTTTTAGAGCACACAAAAACTATGTTTTTTGCACGTAAGCGAAAGATACTTCAGATGCTAAAAAGAAAGCATCATGATGGCATATCAAAAGGAAGGTATTGCCAGATGAAAAAATGGAATAATGAACAACCATATTATCAAAACCGCACGAAGTTATCTCTGCTCCTAGTACAATATTTGAAAATTGTGCACGTCTCAAAGTGGGAAGTTGGTTTTTTAAAAACTTTCAATTAATTTTTTGTTAATTATCCTGCACTAGTGATTGAAGCAGTAATCTTCCTTGATCACGGACCACAGAAAACTAACCTCAAAAATGCTCCATTAGACCAACTTTAGACCTGTCAAAACGAATGCAATATGGCGGCTGTTGGCACACATTTTAGTTCATGATATGCGACCAGAGTGCTAATATTGTTTCTCTAGCGATTTCCAGTGCGTGCTTGGGTTGTATTTCTTAATTTTGATATAACTTTGTGCTCAACTAAAGACAAATTTATGTGCATTGTGGTTGGCTGTGGATCTCGTCACGACAGGGATAAAATGGGCTTCCTACAAGTTTTTGACAACTGAAAATGAGTTATTCAGTCAGCGAAGAGCTCTATGGTTAGCTGCAGTCAAGGGAGATGATCTCACAGATTTCAAGATCAAGTATCAGATCGCTTGCAGCAGACATTTTATAAAAGGATATTTCAGGTTTCCACTGAACGCTACCTTGTCTTGCACTACTTGATAATATATAGGGTATCCCAACAAAAATGACGCCCCCCAGAACTAAGAAAGGACAAATTTTCGAAAATTTTAAAAACACAGGTCAACTTCTGTTTTGAGGGAGACGAATTTCCATTATAAGTTCGTTCCGAAAAAAGGAAAAAACCCCTCATGAAGGTGGCATCAACCCTAACATTTTTTGAATAGGGAAGAGATGTCGAGTGTTGGTAAGCTTCAAAGTTATTTACGTTCTGAAGGAAAGTTGAACCGCCCAAACTCAGGAACCTTAGAGTTTTGAAGAATCCGAAAGTAATTTAAGTTCTGTATTAGGGAGAAAGAATTCCTTTGACGACATTGTTCCGAAAAAACCGACTGAGTATGAAATATTCAAGAAAATAAACCGTTGATTAATCTCAACTTTATTTTATTAGTGTAACATTATGCTAAAAATGTGAACAGATGATGGTGTATTCTTTCGAACATACCGTTCGTCAACGTCTTTGCTTTTCAACAATAGTTTCTTCAGGTATTCACTTTCCATTTTAATCGAGTTTACAACACAATAGCTCCAAAAGAGCCAAAAACTCTCTACAATAGTCAAGGAACACGATAATGCATGTAAATAATCACATTCTGTGCCAGCACCCGCCATATTGGGTCATGTGGTTTGTATTGCCGAATTCGTGAGTCGGCACCTACTAAGAAGTTGAATTTTGAAGGCCTATCTAATTAATAATAGCATTCAATTACCCTCCGGTTACATTTCTCAATTTATCACGATTTTTGGAAATCGCAGACAAAAATAAGCCACGCCCCTTCGCCGCAAGTGTAATATCGGTTCATTTGACCTAAGAGCTCATTGAACTACTGGAAAAATTTTTATCACTAGTTTATATTGATGAATCGACTAAGTTAGTATAAATTATTTGAAGGTTTACAAAATGTTTGTCAAAGAGTAAGAACAGGGCAATATTATCAGGAGTTGATGTGAAGGCACAAGGTTCAGCAAAGGCATACCATACAATTTTCAACAGAAAAAACCGCTGCTCGTTTCCAATTTTCAGTAGGTGTCAATATACGGCCCCAGGTCCGATCCGAACACAAATGACTCCCCCAGGACTTGCCCCGCGAAATAATAAGCTTCGAAATCCTGGACAGCCACCTCCAGTCCGCATATATGGCCGTCTGCTCCCTCGAACAGATAAAATTGACAGGGTATCCCGCGGGAGGAGGCCTCTGACCCCAGGTCACTATTTTACAGATATAGGGAGAAACCGCACTGAAGCGGACTATGACGAATGGGTTTGGAAGCTCATAGTTTGAACAGATAACATGGATAATGGATACTACTGACAAAGGGATTCATGATTTATTTTTTGTCTACCTGTATCACACTACTGTTTGCCCAAATGTCTATATTTTGGAGTTTCAAACCTTACTTTGAAGTTTTTTCGTGAATATTATAAATTTCCTTCTGAAATTTTCTAAAATGTATTAGCAGAATAAAAAATTCATGCAGCTTTTTCAAAAGTTGAAGCTTTATTGTGAAAAATTGGTTACACAGCTTGTCTAAAAATTGTATCGGGTATTTGTTTTGGCGCTGCATATGAAACTGAGCGACGGAGGGGAATTCCACCAGTTAGTGTATTGGCATGTGAGCATAGTTCTTTCACCAAGTGACTCCACAATTTGCCCCAAGAAGCAGAAAGTGTGTCAGGGGTTGCGCTTTATCATCGCGCATTAGCAAGAACCACTCCGAAGAGTTGAAGCCATCAAGTTGCCAGTTTCGGCTTCAGTTGGAAAACCTACACCGTGATTGGTAGCAGCGAAGCACTATCCAACCTCTACTGGCTCTGCAGTGTCAGTACCCGAGTTGTTTCTGACGCAACTCACAAGCGGAAGGGGCTTCTTATCCACCCACCCGTGAACCAAGATAGTCTCAAGATTGATGTCTCAATTGATCCTGATACAAGCACCGTCAATCCGGCCTGTACGTCAAGACCTACGAACACTTGTGAAGTCTATCGTTGAGATCCACAAACCCCAGAAACGTCTCGCAATCGATCCTGGTTAAGGACGAGACCGGTCAAATCGTCAAGTCCCGCTAAACCATGAAGCATTTCTCGAGATATCCTCAACATGGATTGCTGCGAGCAGATAGAAGGAATACCCTCCTAGTCCAGCAGGCGCACCGTCAACCACTGCCCCCTCGAGTCCAACACTAATTGGGTAGCCAGGTCGTACGAATACTTCTCGAGGGCCTCCACCCCAAGGTAACACAGTATGCTACATATCGAACTTTGACATTGGACAGAGAAATCCGGAGATTTACTGCAATAGGGTAGAGTACGTTAGTTTTAAGGGAGAGGCCCTGTGCTGCGACAGACTCCCTGTCACTGAGTTAATCAACCGTCTCAGCCCTCCATTTCACCATAACGACAAAACTAGGGCCCCATTCGGAAGATCTTCCACCACACAGGTTCAGTGAATGGCGTGAATGGCATTACGTTACGCACCAAGACTTAACCCTCCATTTCACCGGGATGAAACTAGGGTCGTAGTCTTGACAAGCATCCCCAGCACACCAAGCTCTAATGTGCTACATTTGAACAAGACATGCCATGATGTCTCGTCCGCCGTGTCACATGGGCAGGAGGATGAGGTTGATAGGTGGAGTTTGTGAAGGTTTGCCCTGAAGGGGGGGGGGCCTTTGCTGAAGCACGTTAAGGAGAAAGAGGGCTTAAAATAGGGATTTTCGCTAGCAAAATTGACGTTGGAAAGCCAGAGATGGGTGTTTCTGCCAGTGGGGTAAAGAGCCCAGCTCTCCTGCCATGAGTTTTGGAAAGATTTCCATAACTCATTCGAGGACTTGGGCACATACTTTTGAAGTTTGCGTCAAAGACATCCATGGAATCGAATGTTATGTCACGGAATTTGTATACAAGTCCGCGTCTGAAGTGACATTTGGCAGATTTGTGTTCTGCCATTAGGTTAACTGCGATATTACCTGTGAGAACCTCGAGAGCCGACGTGGCTATGGTTCTACAGGCTGGCGACATGAGAAGGAGGATTGACCTGTGACAAGTGGAGAGGTTTCGACGAAAGTGAGAATTGTTAGCGCGGTGGATCCATACCGAACAACAGTATAGAACCACGGGAAGGAAGACGGACTTGTGGTAGACGCGCATAGTATTTCTACGGCGCGACGGAGGGGAGTGAGAAAGGGATTTTAGTGTTCGCTATTTTGTGGAGTTTCAGACACTATGGAGCACTACCCGGGAACCCATCGCGCTTTTTGCGCACGCGCGTATTATCACAACAGCTTCTCAACGTTTGTATCGTGCGAAATATCGTACACGCCATGCACCAAGTGATGACATCATCAGAAAAAGAATCCGGATGTTGGAGAATACAAGTGCGAAGGTGAAAATTCCACACTCTGGCTGCCCTCGTTCAGTCCGAAGGAACGATTCGAGAACTGGAGGCGTTAGTTCGTCAAAATGCATCTTTATCCTTCCGAAAGCGAACCAATCATTGAACAGGAAACAGTGGAAGAAATTTGGAGAGGCCCTTGCTCTCTAGCAAGGGCCATCATGATGATGATGATGATTTTGCTGATCAAATCTGAAAATCCGTAGTATGTTTTGAGTAAACCTGTTTCAGTCTTCATTGAAGGAAGCATAGCCCGGTAATCGCTGAAACCTTAGGTTACAATCGAACTCTGTCTCCACTGTGTAAAAGCCACCCTGGCGATATTGAGGACTCAGTAGAGGCATTACAACCTCTTAAAACCCATTGTAATTTGCGCCCGAGCATTTAACAAACCCAATAGGTGAACTTTATCTATAATTAAATTTTTCTTACCAAGTAAGATCCTCACAAACCTATCAATTCTAGGCACGAAAGTGTACTTTTTTTAGAGACGAAGAGCTTGACTTAAAGATTCAATTTAGTTATATTTTCGGAACGTGACTCCTTCCTTGAATATTCTGTGAACAAAAACTTTCCCTATTGAGAGCAAATCCATGCAATACATTTGAGGTCGATTCCTTGGAGGTCTACCATGGATTTCAGCTTTCCAGGATCGAATTTTGTTTGTCTGCGTGCCTCCAGAGAAACTTCTCTTCCATCTAACCGTTGACAAATTCCGCCGACAAAAGCCATGCACAAACGCGAAGAGCGAGTCACCACACGATCAAATAAGGGTTATTTGTTTTCTCGATTCGAAGTGGCGCAGCCACAACATTTTTTATAGGACCTGGAAAAGTCCGCTCTATGCGTTTTATGGATTCCACGGTGGTTGGGTTGACGAGGGTTGCCCTGTATTTTATTTTTCATTCGATACCGCGCATTGTAGTTCTTTCAGAAGGTTTTTTCCTAGGCCGGAATGAATTCCCCATCGTCAACTGCAATATTTCAACTGGATTCATGGCATCTGAAACCGATGGGACGTGACTGAATGTTTGTTAAATCGCTTCAAAATATATACGACAAGAAAAATGTAGGTATAGTGAACGAATTTATTCTGTGCGTTTGTTCCAGGGAACGAATTGCCCAAATTGTGATATATTATCCTGATACTCCTAGATTTTCTGTGAAGATCACTCAGATGCTCTTTCAGCTTGGAAGAGTTGTGGTATGGGTAGGCTTTGTTACTGCGACCTTACGCCACTCAAAGTCACAGTGCTGTGAATTTTATTTATATTTATATTATATATATTTATTCTTGCGCTGAGTGACTGGCACAATAGCTTCACTAGTTAAGGCATTATAAATCCTATAATCCCCAAATGATTTTCGTGGCCTGATATTATAAATCGAGGTAATGGATATTTTCAACTTTATTAGAACCACTTTTTAGTTTAAGATTAGGGACGGACTTGAACCCAGATGTCCCACAGATTAGAAACCAGCAATTGAGGAGAATGCAAATTAATACAGACAAGCCGGCCAGCGAATTATAGTTGGAAATAATTGATTGCAAGTTTCCAACTTTGCATCCGCAATCCGGAAAGTTACATCCGCTTTTTTCAGTTCGATTCGATAAGAAAATAGGGATGTTCGTTTGGAGCGGAACCCGGCACCGATGAGAATTAATTGGATATCGCAGCGCCAATCCAGGGATTTATAAGCGTCGACCGATGGCGCTGCCAAATTTTGAGAGCACTGAATATTAATTAATTTAGTGAAATATTGTTGCGAATTCAGTTGCTAGGGTTCTTGGCCCGATTTCAGTAGCATATTTGGCCGTATTCACTGAAATACAACAAGCTGGATATTTTTGCGCGGCAATTTAATATTCTATTGACATTGTTTAAGTTTTATAGGGTGATTCATTTAGAGGTACTTTTTGTGGTGGGGATTTAATTGCAGTTTGCGCCTGCCTGGTGTTAAATGAAGTGCCATTTCTGTTCAGTAATGTTTGACAATGCATAATGGAAGGACTTAGCCCGGTGTAGCGTCTACAAATTGTTCAACTTAAGTACGAAAATGGGCGTTCTACGAGAAATGTGTATCGGCCAAACTTGTCAAGAGCCCAACGACTAAAACGGAAACGATTCAGAAGGTCGGTCGGCTTCAGTTCTAGTACTACTTGAATTTTGTAAGCTTTTGAAGAGAGATCCTTGCGTAAAATACCCCAAGTTGTTGAATAGAACAGGCCAAGCTGTTGATAACGACGACGAATCGACACTTCACAGTATTCAATTCAATTTCCGGCATATGTCCACCACGACTAGCTCTGAGAAACCGCATTCGACCAGACCAAATTTGGACCACTTTTTCGAGTAATTCAGGGCTTATTCAATCAATAACACGAGTTATGTTGGCTTCCAAAGCATCTGTTGTTCCTAGTTTATCAGATTAAACCAATGTCTTGACATAACCCCAAAGACAGTAATCCAGTGGAGTTATGTCGCATGATCTTGGAGGCCAATTAATTGGACCATTTCTCGAAATATTATAGCAAAATCTTTCTTTCAATAAATCAATTATTACGGAAGCAGCATGAGGTGTAGCACCATCTTATTGGAACCAAAACACTTCTGGGTCGATACCATTCAAATTTTGAAAAAAATAATCATTGATCTTCGATCTGTAACGAGCAACATTCACTGTAACATTAGCTCCAGCATCGTTTTCAAAGAAATATGTACCGATGATGCCTCCAGCGTGTAAAACACACCATACAGTGCATTTTTCAGGATGTAATGGAACCTGCAGAACTTCTTGAGCATTCTTTTCATTCCATATACGGCAATTTTGCTACGTAGCCGTTCAACCAGAAATGAGCTTCACCATTAACACAATTTCACGATAAAAAATTGGTTCAACTTCAAGCTTTTCTAGAGCTCAATCAGCAAACAAAAGACGCTTACAATGGTCAAGTAGCTTTAGTTCTTGAACCAGTTGGTTCTTGTATGGGTGTAGACCGAAAATTTCCATGTGGTGGGTGCGTAGAGTCCAACTTGTTGTGTACGTCGACGAATAGTTAAATCTGGATAATCATTAACACTATGACTTATAGAGAGAGAGAGAGAGGGAGAGAGAGTTTATTGGTGCTCTTTTCAATTGCAAGAATTGCTTTCACAGGTCAGAGCAAACAGATATTAGTACTTATAAAATACAAATATCACACAAAGATAGAAACAGATGGCTAAGCAGTTTTCCAGAACTTTATAATAATTCTAAAAGTCTATAGATAAAAGTTACATCCATAATCTAAAATTAATAAATATTATAGTAAATTATCAATCAACTGTAAAGATAAAATGAAATCAAAACAGACAGGAATTTATTTTCTCCACGTATTCATCTATTGAGTAACAGATATTATCGATCAGTATTTCCTTCATCCTATAGCAGCGATATTTGCTTCTGTACGTACAGTTATTTGTCTTGTTATTGTTGCATCGAGCAGAGAAAATGTTGTCCGAAATCTATCGATAGTTCGACGAATAAGTTTCTCTGATGGACGATTGCAATTTTTAGTATCCCCATAAGATGTGAACCACTGCGCCGTCAGAGCATGTGCCATGGACCGGAACAGGTGATAATCGGACGGTCCAATGTCTGGTGAATACGGCGGGTGGGGTAACACTTTTCAATCAAGTGTTTCCAAGTACTTTTTCACGGGAGTCTCAACATGTGGACGAGCATTGTCATGCAGAAGAATAATTTTTCCGTGTCTAGAATAGTATTGAGGGCGTTTTTCCTTCAGAGCTCGGCCCAATCTCATCAATTGTGTTCGATAGAGGGCTCCAGTAATTGTTTCGCTCGGATTAAGCAACTCATAATACACTACACCTAGCTGATCCCACCAAATACACAGCATAATTTTTTTCCGTGAATATTCGGTTTTGCTGTTGATGTTGACGCGTGGCCAAGTAATCCCCATGATTTTCTTCTTTTTGGATTGTCATAATGTATCCACTTCTCATCACCACTTACGATACGATGTAAAAAACCCTTTTTTTATGTCTAGCTAGCAGCAATTTACTTAAGCATAATCGGCGTTCAATATCTCTCGGCTTTAATTCGTACGGAACCCAGTTTCCTTGTTTATGAATCATTCCTAATGATTTTAAACGATGTGAGACTGCTTGCTGAGTGACTTCTGATGTTAGAGCAAGTTCTTTTTGTGTTTGAGATGAATCTTTCTCCAAAAATTCCTCCAATTCTGCATCCTCGTAAATTTTTGGCCTTTCACTGCGATCTTTGTCTTCTACGTCGAAATCACTGTTTTTAAACTTTTGAAACCACTCTCGACACGTTCTCTCACTCAAATCACCCCCGCCATATGCTTCTACGAGCAATTGATGCGCCTCAGCAGCAGATTTCTTTAAATTAAAGAAGTAAACTAATATTTCCCGCAAATGACGCTTACTTGGCTTTGACATTTTCAACTTATAAAAATTATATTTTACCAATATAAAATCAATGATATTAATAGGTTATGTTGTTCTTGAATGTCCAAACTATTTTTAAGCCGGTTATCATCTTCGAAACCTAAACTACGTACCGCGCCATCTACAATAAAACGGCGGAAACTTATTTGTACTCCTAATTTATTATCAAATTCTATTAGAGATACAACAAATCATAAAAAGTGAAAACTACAAATTACAAATTTAATTATAGATATGGAACCATATTTTATTTCAGAATTTTTTAATTATTGTCTTGGAATTTCCAGAATGTAGATCTTTTTCCATATATGTGTTTTCTTTTCTCATTTCCTTGTGAACAATGATTCTGAGAATAAAGTTGTTGTTATTGGTACTGTTATGAAAGTCATTATCATAACCAATAAAAAAAATACACAATGCGACAGATGTTCCCGATTCCACAACAAAACGAAGAAACTTATATTACCCATCCAAACTTCACATCAATCCACCATTGTAATTGGGCCCCATTTAACTTCCACGGATCCTGTGATCACGCACAGTCCTATAAATATCTGCAGGGATTCTGATATTCATCTTACCCTCTAGTCATCGAAAGGCAACGTTTGCAACAAAGTTTCAATACCTGCAAACTGCCCCGAATTGTAATTTACTGCTGTTATAATTTGATTTTGCACTGTTGATTAACGGAATTACCGACTGTGTACCGGAAGCAAATTAAATGCATTTCTATTTAATTATGCTTATCATTCGGATAGCTACCAGCTGCTACTACTGCAATGTGCAACGCGATTGCAGCGAATCGTCTCAAATCGTGAGTTCGCAACAATTGGTTTGGATTCATTTGGACGAAATATCCGTCTATGACTCACGAACTAAAAGGCCATCAACTATCGCCTACTTTGCTGCCTGCCTCCGACCCAATCAATTCAACCTATATCACCAACTCGAAGATGTTCTAAGTACGCCATCATTTTTTAAATAAAACATGATTCACCAGAGATGAATCCAATTGAGCAATATCCAATCACCAAACCCACCTTTAACTTTTCAGGAATTGAGTTTAGCCCTTCAGGAAGAATGGAACGGTATGCCTGAAACCTGAAAATTTCATTAATGACTTAATTCGTGGGATGCCTAGGCGTATTGGGCAGTTAATTGAAAGAAGAGGTGATAATAAGGACTATTGAATTTCGACGCAGTTGTGAAATAACTATATAACAGTATAATCAATTCTTATTTTTATAATTGAAGAAATAGACGATTTGACGTCATGATTCTGGAAGAATTTATTTTCATTAGTTTGAAATACACCAGAATGAAATACACAAAATAAAATAATAACATACAAAGAAATAAAAAAAAATAGCTTACTAACCTAGAAGAAATCAAAAACAATCCTATTTCTTCGGGTGTCTCAATTCACAGTTCTAACAGCTAACTAAATATGACATGTAACAGTTTTAGGTTAAAATCTTACACATAGAACATAGATCATAGAGCATAGAACATAAAAGTTGCAAAGTTGTTTTCCCTAAAACTAACAGTTTTATTTTTAAATCCCCCCACACAAAGTATGCACCCCTCATTACATGTTTGTGATTTCACAAGGGAGCAACTTAGTTACATGAAAATAGTTATTGTCCTTTCTTTTATTTCCAATATCTATCTCATATATAGTGTTAGAAATTTTTTTCACTATTGGAAAAGGCCCTATTCTTATTTCATCAAGTTTTTTTCTATTCAATTTTGATTTATTTTCAACGTGAATATAGCCTCCAATTTTAAAATCATAATGTTTCCTATTCTTGTCAATCATTCTTTTCTTGTATTCATGATAGCGTAAAGAATTTTTATAGCTATTTCCTTATCTTTTGGTAAATTTCTCTCTTCAATAAGTTCTTCTGGAGCAATGGGATCAGTTCTGCCACAAAGTAAATATTCTGGGCTATATCCAGTTGTAGAATGGTCTGTTCTATTGTATTCTTCAATACATTCATCGGCTATTTTCGCCCATGCCCTAGTTTTCTTTTCGTTTTTTATTTCATTTAGTTCCACCAAACTAACTGTTCTTTTACATTCGTCCATATTCTCCGTTTCTTCCAGAACTAAGTTTCTAGAAAAGCAATCTGCTTCTACATCTCCTTTTCCTGGTTCATATCTAATCTCAAAATCGAATTATGATAGAAAATTCATCATGTCTCCCAACTCTTCATCTGGTCTTCTACGAAATTCTTTTCCTTCTAATTGATTATGGTCATTAACAAAAATAAAGTTAGGTCTTATTAGCCAATATTTCCAAAATTAAATTGCCTCTTTAATTGCCAGACATTTTAGGAATATTGCTTTCTTGCTCTTTTGATATTTATTTAGTTTTTTAAAAAAATACGCTACGGGTTTCATTTCCCATTAATCTATTTTTGTTTGTTTTTGTTCCTACTCCTTGAATACTGGCATCAGTATATATAGTAGTATAGGCACTTGGATCGAAAATTGCAAGAATTGGCTCAGAACAATGGATGTCCTTAACCTTATTAAAATCTTCCTGACAAGCCAATGACCAATTGAATTTTACATCTTTTCTCAGTAAATTATGCAACGGTTCTAATATACTTGCAGAATCTTTTATATATTTGTGATAAAAATTAACTTTACCCAAAAATTGCCTTATCTTCTTCCGAGTATCTGGTGGGGTAAAATTCATAATGGAAATTAAACTGTGTTGTTTCCTACAATATGTCCTAAATATTTGACTTCTTCTTCTTCAAAATTACACTTAATAAATTTAAGTCTGAATCCTTCATTACATATTGCTTTCAAGAGACCCTAAAAATGTTCTATATGTTGGTCAAATGTTGAAGAAAATATTAGAATATCATCTATATAATTTAGGCAGAATAAATTCAGGTTATACTTTCTGATAATATTATTCAATTTACGTTGAAATATGGTCCAAAAGGTAAACATTTCCATTGCCAGTGACTTCTGTGTCACAAAAGCAGTCTTATATCAATCTTTGTTACGAATAGGAATCGACCAAAAGGCAGAATTATATCTAATGTAGTAAAGAATTTTGCATTTCGGGTCTTGGCTAAGATTTCATCAATTGATGGGAAAGGCTGTTGTTCGGGAACAACTAATTTATTGATTTTACGAAAATCGACACATAATCTGGTTTTAGACCCATCATCTCTCTTATATGCTAAAGTGACTGATGATGCAAGAGGTGAGGACTCCTCAATCAGATTCGCTTTCAACAATCTTCCTATTTGGAATTCTATCTCTTTTTGATCCTCCATTGAGCATCTGTATGGTTTTTTTGCTATAAATTTGTGTTCTAAAAGTTTCATATGTGCCTCATTATTTTGCACCTGACCAATATCAAATTGCAAAAATATGGTCATATTTATTTATTAAAACTTCAATTTTATTTCCCTGATTCGTTTCCAAATGGTCTAATTTTGCTTCGAAAAGTTCTGTTGGTATCCCTTTATTGAAATTGATGGTGTAATCATTGTTATCATTTTATTATTATTATGGACACAATCAATCGTTCTCTCTTCATTCATATCTAATCTTTGATAAATATTCAAATCAAAATCTTGTTTTAATTGAAAATTGGAAATAGAATCTAGTCCGAGTAGAATATCATACTCGAAATTTTTCTCATTAACTACAAAAAGTACAACTTCTTGTTTGATATTATTGATTCACGTTAGTGTAATTAGTTTTCCTTAAAATTTTGACCTGCCACTGACTAGTTTGAATGTGTTTATATTATCTTGAATGCGTAGACATAACTTTTCTGCTACTTTGGAATTCAGAATACTAACATTTGAGCCCAAATCATAAATTCCACATATTTCATTATTATTTATAAACACCTTCAATTTTATCAATGGCAGCAGTCTTATTTTTATAGGTTCGAAATGGCCTGATTTAATTCATCTTGAACCCCAACATTGTTGACAGTTTTTATATTACCGGGTACATTCTTTTGTTCAAAATTATTGGATTTATTCCTTAGCCGACATAAAGTCTCTGGATGAAATCTACCTGAAAAACCATTCTTCTGACAAATTGAGCATGGTTCCTTCTTAATTGGTTTTGTATTTATTTGTGATTAGGAAGGAATTTGTTCGGCAGATTTATTCATTCTATGATTTTATTTATTTCGATCGTTGTCATATTTTTTTGAACTTTCTAGCTTTCGCAACTCACTCAATAATTTCTCGAAAGTTGTTACATTTGATCGATCAATTCTATCCTGTAAAATATTTGGCAGACTTGTAACAATTAAATCAATTAATATGTCAGTTGGAAAATTATTTCGGAGATTTAACAACAAAATTGCTTTCCTAAAAGCGTAGTCAACTAAACTTCCTCCTATGTACCTAAATGAATAGGCCTCCCTATATTTATGCCAACTAGTTTCACAAGAACTCTCTAAGCAGTTATCTTTCCATATTTGAAAACTTTTATCTAAATCTAATGTAATTAATTTAGGATCAAACCAATCTTTCGCTATTCCATCCAGAAACAACCGTAAAATCAAAATTTTGTCTCTATCTTCTTCTACTTCACAACGCGTGCATTCCGTCTCGAATTTTTCTAACCATAAACTCACTGAAAGACTCTTACCATCAAAATTTTTCAGCACAAAATCCTCTTTTATCCTCTTGCAATCCTTGCTTTTTCTTGAAAGTTCTACCGTATCCTGTGGTTTTGGTGATTCTTGTCCAAGGGTGAATAAATGCGGATGAATAAATCAGTTGCAAATATTCATTCTTAAACATCACATATTCTTCGGAATCAAAATATATTTCTTTCAATTCCGGAGATATTGAAATGACACACGTACGAAATGAACCTCTTTTGTTTAATCGATTTCAAGATATTCTTCAACTTCGGTAGAGCCAAAAGTTCATGATGGTCAGATATATCCTGTTTATCCTCAGGCATTTCATAATTTGTTTTTTTCGTTCCCGTAGTTTGGATCCATTTGAATTTGTATGTATTTTTCTTCTTATCAATCTTGGATGCTTCCAAAGCGATGCAAATCTTCATGGATGTCGTCATTAGAGCTTACGTTTTTCATTTATAAGAATGTAATCAATTCTTATTTTTATAATTGAAGGAATAGACGATTTGATGTCATGATTCTGGAAGAATTTATTTTCTTCAGTTTAAAATATACCAGAATAACATACACAAAATAAAATAATAACATACAAAGAAATAGAAAGAAATAAAAAAATAGCTTACTTACCTGGAAGAAATCAAAAAGAATGCTATTTCTTCGGGTTTCTCAATTCACATTTCTAACAGTTAACTGAATATGACGTGTGACAGTTTTAGGTTAAAATCTTACACATAAAACATGAATCATAGAACATAGAAGTTACAAAGTTGTTTTCCCTAAAAATAACATTTTTATTTTTAAAACTATAATTAATCAAAAATAGATAACCGATAAATTTTGGTTTTTTCTCATTTTTCCTATTTTGTCTCATCCTACATAAAGCAAAGAGTAACAAACAAAGATTTTTTATCAAATATATTGCAGTTGAAATAGAGGGAAATATTCATCTCATTTTCAGAACATAGATTGTTTATTTCTTGAGAAACCTAGGGGGGGCCAACACTTTTCACGATGTGTGTATTTGATACGATATTCTCCTACGCGAACCAAACTTCGTGTAGGTTGCCGTTTTATCGATAAAAAAATGAATTTATTGCATTCAAAATCACTTTTGTCACGTTGCACCCTTTCGAACCGACCGATACAATCTAGAAAGGGTGATGTGTTTGTACTTCAAACGATGCATTTTTCCGCAGCATCTTTTCATCCGTATTCCAGGCACGTAGGGCCACTGATGAGAACGTTAGGTTCGGCCGACTCGAGCATTTCTGCCGAAAAAGTAGACCCTAAACGCGCCTCGGATGGCTTCACAAAGACAATAGATTTTTCGATACAACAACCTTTTGTTTCCTTTTCAGCGCGATATGGGTCGGAAGGCTGAAAGTTCACGTGATTATTTCTGTGTGGAATTTTTTCCATTCGTTTTGTGTCATTAGGTGCTGGCGCATAAAAGTACAATTTTTCATCGGAATGAAATACTATTTATCATATTTTTTCAAGTTTTATTAGAAGAATATATTCACATGACTGGTTACAAAACCTGCAATATTTCGAAATGGCAATATTTCGAAGTGGAACCTTCGACTTTAAATTCAGAATTATATATTCTAACTTCTACAATATATATTGAAACTATATACAAAAACTATCAAATTGATATCCTTATATATAATCAATATAAAATATTTTTCAATGTCTCGAAAAAAACCTTTTCACATGCCGACTTGGAATGTAGTAATACAAATGTATCAATAAAAACTATATAAGTATGTATATTAACATACAAAAACAAGAAAATCCACTATTCCAAAATTATCAAAATAAAGAATCAAATAAAAATAATTGAACAAGAACTCGAACATTTGATAGCTACTTCGGCCTATCTGACCTCATCAGAAATGTATTGAATTCAAATTCAAATATATAACAAGATCAAAATTCAACTTACCAAAATAAGATAAAAAACATGGAACGAATAAACTTGAAGTAAGCTTTAACGTATCCTTTATTTTGATAATTTTAGATAATTTTGGAATAGTGGATTTTCTTGTATTTGTATGCTAATATACATACTTATATAGTTTTTGTTAATACATTTGTATTAATACATTTCAAGTCGGGGTGTATAAAGGTTTTTTCCGAGACACTGAAAAATATTTTATATTGATTATATATAAGGATATCAATTTGATAGTTTTTGTAAATAGTTTCAATATATATTGTAGAAGTTAGAATATATAATTCTGAATTTAAAATCATTTAAATTTTAATTCTATCAAGTATTGACTCACATTCAAATTGGTTTTTTTTAAATTATGAAATAATTTCATATAAAGTCTTTATATCCACAATATATTCCTCAATTATTTATTATTTTTGAAATTCTGGGTATTTTTCTTATCATGGGACATTATTTGGGGTGACTAAGTTTTGTTATTATTTTTCTGTGTTCCGAGTACAAATAGTTATAGGTTATACGTAACAATACGTTGATCATTTCTGTTTTATTTTGGATACTTTAAAGCCTACTTGAAGTTTATTCGTTCCATGTTTAATCTTATTTTGGTAAGTTGAATTTTGATCTTGTTATATATTTGAATCTGAATTCAATACATTTCTGATAAGGTCAGATAGGCCGAAATAGCTATCAAATGTTCGAGTTCTTGTTGAATTATTTTTATTTGATCCTTTATTTTGATAATTTTAGATAATTTTGGAATAGTGGATTTTCTTGTATTTGTATGTTAATATACATACTTATATAGTTTTTGTTAATACATTTGTATTAATACATTTCAAGTCAGGATGTAAAAAGGTTTTTTCCGAAACATTGAAAAATATTTTATATTGATTATATATGAGGATATCAATTTGATAGTTTTTATATATAGTTTCAATATAAATTGTAGAAGTTAGAATATGTAATTGTGAATTTACAGTCATTTAAATTTTACTTCTATCAAGTATTGACTCACATTCAAATTGAAACTTTCGAATTAACCTAGAAAGCTGTGAGAATACTCATTAATAAGGAGTATGAGCTATGATGATAGGAAGTTCTAGAAATCGAGACAGTGTAACACACATCTGTATAACAATTCTATGCTAATTTTTTAGCATTACGGCAATTTATGGTCTGATTTGAGCATGAGGAAAGTTTATTCTGCGTCCGTAACGTGAAAACATCGAGAATATATTTCTTTACTTGAATTAACTCGCAAAGGTATGTCTTTTATGTATTTTGCATACTCTATATGGCGTTAGTGTAGAATTAATATCTTTGGAGTCTCTGTATGTATTTCGCATACTCTCTTTGGAGTCTCTCTGTATAGCGAAGATAGATACCTGACAGATTTGGAGTTATTAGCTTACATTGCACTGATGAAAACCAATCAGTCTGAAACATGCGCATGTCTGCAATTTGCCTCTGTGATCTACAAAACCTTGTCAAGTTTGTTCGAATATAGAATTGAAGGAAGAAAATAAGAAAAATACAGCTCTTGTGCTATAAATATATGGTGTAAAATATTCATCTATTCATTCATTCATTTATAATAATAATTATTGATTTATTAATTCTTAATACAGTACATATCACAGATTATGAATAAATTTTTAACCCATCAAAAATTTCATGGGAGTCAGGTACAATGTTGTCTGAAAAGACACAAATATATATATAAAAAAATGTATAAAACAAAATAAAACAAAACATTAGTCAAACAAACATTAAATAAAGAAATTTGGCCAGACAATATATTTGATAAAAATATATCTTTTTTTTCTAAGTATCATTCAAGTGTTCATGTATTGAGTAGTACGCTTTATTCATTAGGAGACATTTCAGTTCATTCTTAAGCTTTATTCTATTTAATTCCTTCATTCTTGATGGCAGTTAGTTGAAAATTTGTATAGCTAAATGACTTATATTTAACTGTGATACTTTTATACGATGGTATGGAATGATGAAGTTGTTTTCGTTTATAGTATCATAGTTGAGATTATAGTTGTTTTTCAATAGTATATCCTTATTATCATGGATGTACATTACACAGGTAAGTATAAAAATCGATGTCACGGTAAGAATTTTTTCTCTGGGTAATATCTCTCTACAGCTATATCTAATACTTACGTCACATAGTATTCTCAGTACCTGCTTCTGTTTTATGAATACTTTTCTACTTTCAGACAAATCCCCCCAGAAAAGAATGCCGAAGTTAAGGACACTATTAAAGTAGCTGAAGTAAGTAATCTTGGCTGCTGCAACTCCCGCTATTTGCTTTATTCTCCTTACTACAGCTCTTGAAAACTTAGGAACTTCATCAATAAGGACTGAAAACTTGAGATTTGAATGCAAAAAGACACCAAGTAGCCTCATGTGATTGTCCGAAGACATCTTTGGAAGAAACAGTAATCCATGTGTTTTATCACTGTTCATCATCATTTTGTTTCCGCTATACCATACCTGGGCTTCCTTAAGTGTCTTTTTGTCTTTCTCTTCCAATTCCTGGTTTTCCATCCCGTCATTCAGAAAAGAAGTGTCATTAGCGAAGAGATGATCTGATTTCACATTAGCTGGCAAATCATTCATGTATATCACAAACAAAAGGAGACCCAACACAGAACCCTGCGGTACACCATGATTCACAGTCTCCCAAAAAGAATACCTGCCTCCCAAGCTTATTTTCTGCACCCTTTTTGTCAGATAACTTTTCATCAAGTCAAGAGTCTCACCCCTAATTCCATAATATTTAAACTTGCTTAAAAGCACTGACTGTGAAATACTATCAAAAGCCGTCGTTAAGTCGCATGCCTGAAATCTAGATATTTGTCCCCCATCAAAGGCTTCTTCTATATTTTCAAGCATCTCCTTCAGTGTCGCCTCCACTTATTTGCCCATCAAGAACCCATGCTGTTGTTTGCAGAAAATTTTGTGACATTTGAAGAAACTCAGTAATCTCTTTTTTATTATTATCTCAAAGAATTTTGAGAACACAGGAAGTATCGATACTGGACGATAGTTTTCTAATAATTCCATATCTCCTATTTTATGGACAGGTATTAGGAGTACAAATAAGTTTCCGCCGTTTTTAACACAAATTAAATATTTATTATAGAAGAACAGTAATATAAATTTATTTAAAATATTGCCCATCACTTACAACCACTTTTTTCCATCTCTCAGGCAGCATTCGAATCCCACGTCTGAGGGACTCCTTGTCTTTTGAGGCTATCCACGAATCAACCCAATTTTTGGTATCCTCAAAAGATGTGAACCGCTGCGCCGTCAGAGCATGTGCCATGGGCCGGAACAGGTGATAATCGGACGGTGCAATGTCTGGTGAATACGGCGGGTGGGGTAACACTTCCCAATCAAGTGTTTCCAAGTACTTTTTCACGGGAGCCGCAACATGTGGACGAGCATTGTTCAATATCTCTTGGCTTTAATTCGTACGGAACCCAATTTCCTTGTTTATGAATCATTCCTAATGATTTTAAACGATGTGAGACTGCTTGCTGAGTGACTTCTAATGTTAGAGCAAGTTCTTTTTGTGTTTGAGATGAATCTTCCTCCAATAATTCCTCAAATTCTGCATCCTCGTGAATTTTTGGCCTTCCACTGCGATTTTTGTCTTTTACGTCGAAATCACCGTTTTTAAACATTTGAAACCACTCTCGGCACGTTCTCTCACTCAAAGCACCCTCACCATATGCTTCTACGAGCAATTGATGCGCCTTCCCAGCAGATTTCTTTCAGTTCAAGAAGTAAACTAATATTTCCCGCAAATGACGCTTACTTGGCTCAAAGTTTGACATTTTCAACTTATAAAAATTATATTTTACCAATATAAAATCAATGATATTAATAGATTATGTTGTTCTTGAATGTCCAAACTATTTTTTAAGCCGGTTATCATCTGCGAAAGCTAACCGAAACTCCGTGCCGCGCCATCTACAATAAAACGGCGGAAACTTATTTGTACTCCTAATACCATTTTAGCCTGCTTCAACTGATCCGGAAAGTCCTCTTCTTTTGAACATTTGATGAGCATGTTACATAATGGTACCTCAATGCACGGAAAAATCTCCTTCAATATGGTTGATCTCATTCCATAGATATCTCTGGTTTGCCTATATTTTATCTGTTTTAGTGTTTTGCTGGGTTCTGTTATTCATTCATTTATTCATTCATTAATTCTTCGTCAATCAGTCAGTATTTTAAAAAGTCTTCATGAAAAAATTACCTTATCATAAAATAATAAGAACAGGTTTTTTACTTGATAGAAGGATTATTACAAAGTTTGAATATCAAAACAGATTTACTCTGTTAGTCTCCTATAATTTTAATTTAAAAAAATTTTCTATTCAGAAACTTCTAGAATTAAATTAATGTCCTATAAGCACAGTTTATATTCAATAGACATATAAAATCAAAACTCATTATATAATATCGAATGGAACAAATAACCCAACAAATATAAATTGTCAATTAAAATTAATAAATAAATATTTGAAGGAGATGAAACTTTGTTTCTGATCTTATGATTATGAAAACTAAATCTTTTTCAAAAATACAAAACATAATTTCAAGAACTTCTCAAAAAAATAATTTATTTGAAATATTTGATATACACAGATCGTCAAAAGTCTTGGCCCACATAGGTTTCTCATGAAATAAACAATCTATGTTCTGGAAATGAGATGAATATTTTCCTATATGTCAAGTGCAATATATTTGATAGAAAATCTTCGTTTGTTACTCTTTGCTATTTATCGATTATTTATTTTTGATTTATTATAGCTATTCCACAACAAACAATAAGCATTCAGATAAGATCTTCATCGGTATAACTTCTCATTTGAAAAATAAAATCAATTAACAATAAATAACTTACCTTTAAGACCACGTTGTATCCTCGTTTGAGCACACTAACTTTAAAAGCCAAGGTATTCTATGTTCATCACAAAAATCACACAAAACTTGTAAGGTATTTTATGGTCTTAGTCAAACCACATGATATTTATGTAATGAATTTTTTTTTCAACCTAAATATAATTATATATTACATATAAAATAAAATAACAGGAAGAGGCTTTCACTTGGTAGAAGGATTATTACAAAATTTGAATATCAAAACAAATTTAATCTGTTAGTCTCCTATAATTTTAATTTCAAAAAAAATTTATTCGACAACTTTTAGAATTAAATTAACAGCTTATATTTAATAGACATAGAAAATCAAAACTCATTATCTGTTTTGATATTCAAAAACCTTATCATCTGAAAAAACAAATTACTCCAAGTTATTGTTATTTGTGTTGTCACATGATAGTCATATGAGTGGACATCTTATCAAATCATTCCGCTTTTTTCCACAATGAATTTGAACAACTTTCCCATCGTTTCCTGAAATCGCGAAAAGTTTTACTTTCCTGAGGGCGCAATCAATTATACCCGTAAAACCTTCAGCTGTATACCTACTCGTACATAGTTTACACTAGAATTAATGCTAAACAGTTGAGCATCTATTGTTTAATAACATTCAATTGTTTGCTGTGACAGCCCAAGCCCAAGCAACTTGTTTGCTTAGTGGTGAACACGTAAATTCGCAGAATCTAGGAAGATTTGTCTTAACATCGAAGTGCAGCAATCATTCTGCTTTCACATCACACATTGAACTCTGCGAAATTTCATTGTAATGTCTTAAGTTATTGCGGAATTATAAAAAAATATTTTTTAATGAAATTTCCTCACCCTGTGTTTCCAAAACGCACCAAAGTTTCTCCGTGGTTATACCAAAAGTTCTTAAATTGAGGGTACAACGAAGAGGGGAGGTTCCTTGAATAATTTTAGGGGAAAAATGGGGACCGCAAACGTTTCGTTCTCGAGATACAGGGTTAACGTTCTTGTTCTACACCCATACAAGATCCAACTGGTTCAAGAACTAAAGCCACTTGACCATAATTAGCGTCGTTTGTTGGCTGATTGGACCCTAGAACAGCTTAAAGTTGATCCACTTTTTTATAGCAAAATTGTGTTTAGTGATGAAGCTCATTTCTGGTTGAACGGCTATGTAAACAAGCAAAATTACCATATATGGAGTGAAAACAATACTAAAGAAGTTCTGCAGATTCCATTGCATCCTGAAAAATTCACTGTATGATGTGCTTTACACGCTGGAGGCATAATAGGTCAATATTCCTTTAAAAACGATGCTGGAGCTAATGTAACAGTGAATGGTGCTCGTTACAGACCGATGATCAATGACTATTTGTTTCAAAATTTGAATGGTATCGACCCAGAAGTGTTTTGGTTCCAACAAGATGGTGCTACACCTCATGCTGCTAGCGTAACAATTGATTTATTGAAAGAAAGATTTGGCAATAACATTATTTCGAGAAATAGTCCAATTAATTGGCCTCCAAAATCATGCGACATTGCTCCACTCGATTATTTTCTTTGGGGTTATGTCAAGTCATTGGTTTATGCTGATAAACCAGAAACAAAAGACACTTTGGAAGCCAACATAACTCGTGTTATTGGTGAAATAAGGACTGAACTACTCGAAAAAGTGGTCCAAAGTTAGTCTGATCGAATGCGGTTCTTCAGAGCTAGTCGTTCCGGAAATTATTTTTAAAACATATATATTAAACATAAAATTATCTTTCGAATAATTAAAAATTGCCTTCAAATTTAATTCAAATGTATTTTATTTTAATTTAAAGTTCTATCACTCTAAGAAAAACACCCGATATGTTTCGATTGGATGTTAAAGAATCACAAATTCCATCACCAAAAATGTTCAACATATAATTCGAAAAGGCCTTTTTACTTTCACTTTTTGAAAAAATATATAGCATATTCTCCAGAGAAAGAACCTGTTACATTCGAACCCAAAAAATTTAATTCTAAATGTGTTCATGAGATTTATTTAGATTAAAATCTGTGAAGGTTCTGGTGAATTAATTACAGCTTTTATTCTGTAATACATTTTATGTGATCTTTATACGAGTTTATCGAATCTTTATGAATCATGGCTACAATTCGAGATAATGACCATAAAATCAAAAAAAGAATTTATTCACCGTAGCTTAGTAACTAGATTTTCATGACAATTTGGATTTTTCTGAGGATTTCGGGAGGATGGTTCAGAATTTTTTTCTCGAAATCGGTAGCAGATAAGACAAAAGACCATTAAGTTTAGAATAGCAATAAAGCTAAGATTTACAATTTTTCAAACTTACAGTGCCTCATTAGAAAACAGTTCTGTATTGAAACAGGGGACAAAGTTCCAGAAAAATATCACCCAGTAGAATTGCATTCAAAATTGGCATGTCACGTGGTGTTAACTCTAAATTGTAATAACTATGCCAAATTTCATTTGGATATCTTGTGAAATGCAGATACTATATAGAAAAAACTTGAAAAAAATTCAAACTTCAACAACCTGTATCTCGAAAACGAAACGTTTGCGGTCCCATATTCACGGAAATTTTTTTCTTAAAATTATTCAAGGAATCTCCGCTCTTCCACTGTACCTCCTATTGAGGAACACCTGTGTAGCAGGGGACATTTTAGAGGCAGAATACGCTCTCAAAATTGACCGTTCCTAAGAAACACCCTGTGTAGTGAATACTAACATAGTTTGTTTTAACTATTATGTTTGCTCATCTTCTATGGACTACCACTGAGTAAGAGACACTTTTATTAAAAAAAAGTACATATGATTATTCAATAAAAAGTCGTCAAACATATAAGAAGCATTCAATCAATATTGAAACAAATAACAAACATAAATTATAACGTATAACATGATTCAATAGTACAAGAAGCTAACAATCTTCTGCGAATGAATTCTAAATCGAAACATTCTTATAGCTGTTTTCTCTTCATAGGAACCTGAAAACGCAGTAGGCTTGGCTTACTTGGTATATATATATATATATATATATATATATATATATATATATATATATATACATACATATTTCTCCGAAATGGCTGAATCTCTGGCCAAATCTCACAAGCTGATTCTACAATTTGCAACGAAAAATACTGAATTGTTTCAGCCGTAACTATTTGGTAGTTGATCATAATTAAAACAAACTGTAGATATTACTATGATTTACTACCAAAAAAGATATATTACACATTTTCTTGTGACCCGAGTTTCGGGAAATGGATGATGGGATAGTTCATTTCCCGAAACTCGAGTCACAAGAAAATGTGTAATATATCTTTTTTGGTAGTAAAACATAGTAATTTCTACAATTTGTTTTAATTGCAACGAAAAAGTTTGTATAGAGTATGGTTATCTTTCGTTGTGAAGTTATTCTAGATTGTACTATTATGTGACCTTTGACATTTTTTTTTAGTTAAAACACAGCATTGAAAATAATTGAACCATACTATCTTTTGTGTTGCAAATTGTCTGCTGAATCACCTTGTGAAATTTTGCCAGTGATAACTCAATTAAATAATTATCCGGATTTGGTTTGAATCTCAAGGACGGAACTCAGGGGTCGCAATTTTCAACCCAAGTTAAATTTAAAAATTATTTTCGAGTCACTATACTTCAGACTTTCAGCGATAATAAAATTCATGGAACAGAGAAATAAATGACTAAGAATCTTAATACAAAAATGAGACAATATTAAACTTCGAATAAAATATTCAAATTAACTTGCTGGAAGATTTTTCCCACTAACAAACATCATGCAGTGTAATTCTGTTACACTCTTCTACAAATAATGTTAGAAAGTTCTGCCAAAACTAAAAAAGAATTGAATTAAATAAACGTTTCAGAAACACTGTTTCTATTCAGTAGACATTTAAATTAACACACATCCCACGGCGTCAAAAAGAAATGAAAAATACAGAGAAAATAGATCGAATCTACTTATCAGACGTTAATGGGTTTCATACCGTCATTGTGAAAAACAAATTTCATTACAAAATGGCCTACATAAACCCAAAGAATTCCTTTGAAAAACCTGTCTTCACAAAGGGTTTTAAAGAAACTATACAAGAATATGTAGCACATCTTCAAAAAGGCTCTCACCGATTATCGTCAGTCCTCTTTTCTGAAAGCTAAATGAAAACAATCAATAAAAAATATATCACACTTTACCAAACACGTGCTCTCTCTTTGTTCGTTCACAGAATATACACATATGTTGAACACAGAATGTGAATGATAGTGTATAACTACCGGACCATCATCTACGCACTGTCGTGTTCTGAGTATTGTCGGCACGTGGTTGGTAAAGTATAATATATCTTTGTTGATTGTTGCATATTCTTGTAGAGTATTTTGAAAGAGATTTTTTGAAAAGTAAAGTTGTGCTGGGCATTTTTCGAATGCCGGTATGATACAGTGCTGTATCCACTTTTTATCTCTTTGTGATGTTGTGCCATGTATATTAATTCTGCATTTCTACGGCAAAAACAGTGTTTGTAATTTAACTTTCAAGAAATTTTCTGAAATTGAAATTTTTAGAGAGGTTCAACCGTATCACTTTGCTTGGTGTTTCATATGATATTATATCCTTTAAGAATCAATTCTGTGAATATTCAACCAAGGGGTATCAAATGGTTTGGCCAAACGAGAGCGTTTTGTATCCTCGAATATTAATCGATTTTCCATCGAACGTCATGAATTTTCCGAACATCTTAGAATTGTTTCGAAATAAGCAATAATTACCTCCAAACCAGTGATACGTAATTGAAAGTTCTAGAGTGTGGAAGCCACGTATTGGATAAAATTCTTTGTGGCCTTATGTTGGAAAATTATAAAAAAAAATGGGACATGTCAACTTTTGAATTCAATAGTGCGCTTCTTAAGCATAAATTTAAATGTACAGAGTGATTCGCGCAAGCCAAGCATAGTTCGTCCACTTTATGTTGAATGTATATTTTGATATTTTTGAAGCTCCTGGTTTCAACGAACTACATCATGATTAGTCAGTCTCCTATAAAACTCGTTCCTAACTTTGTTTAAAGTTTGAGTTGAAATATTCCGCTTTCCTATAGTTATCCCATCTTTGAGGTCTTTGACGGTCATCAGCTGCATTTTCTTTCGGTAGGCTTGGATCTATTGCATTAGGAAATAAGTTGATTAACGCAGGAACAACTTCGTTTCTAATCAAACTCAAATATCTTTTATTTATCGGATATCAAAGTCCCATCTACTGGCGTACAATACCGTTGAGGAACTGATGGTATTCCGAGGGTAGTGAAGTTGGAAAAAAAGTATAAACAGAATAAAATAAATGGGACTTTGACAGCCGAAAACTATTTGAGATTTATTTGAGACGAAGTTGTCCCTGCTTCAGTCAACTTATTTCCTAATAGATCCAAGCCTACCGAATGAAAATGTCTGGTTTCAGCAGGATGGAGCCCCACCCAATTGGACCTTGGATTTTTTTCTGTGAGGTTATCTCAAGAACAAATTTATGCAACACAGCTGATGAGCATCGCAGACCTCAAAGAAAGCATAACAACAGAAATGCGGAATATTTCAACTCAGAGTTTAAACAAAGTTAGGAAACTGTGTTATACTCAAGAACAAGGTGTAGAACATTTATTTTAACGTACTGAAGTCATGTGATTTAAGTATTCAGTTTCTTGAAAACATTTATGAATACTTTCGAAGTCTCATCCGGAATTATTCATAACAGAATATTTATGATATAGTTCGTTGAAATCAGGCTTATGAGGAGCTTCAAAAGTTATCAAAATATACAGGGTGTTCCATTTAAAATGGAGATATATTTGAATTTATGCTTAGAAAACGCACTTTTGAACATAAAAGTTGACGTGTCCCAGTGTTTCCTATAATTTACTAACATAAGGACAAAAATAATTTTATTCCATAAGAGCTTGGTTCATTAGGTGCCCAACTGCATTTCCTAAAAACAACGAAGGAAAACGTGAACATTTGAAATTCAGTCTAACTAAAATACATTTTGTCGCCTTAATTGATAGCTTCTTTTCTGTAAATAAAATTATGATAATATCTAATCTAATTCCATTCTTGAGTCAAATGGATTTTCTACTCTGGTGAATTTCACTGTGAACTTTTTGAAATTTCCTTCGCTCCAGTCATTCAGCATCGTTTGGGATATTCTTGGGGCTCGAATGCGAAAGGGTTCGAAATTTTGAGGTTTTTCTTTTAATTGGTACTCCTCTTCCCTTCCTCCTACAGTCAAAAAGACTCGATAATGATCTCGAATTCTTTCGTCCATTGCGAAAAATACCCATGAATAATACTCACTCTGCCTTCTAAACAATATGAGGAAATGGTTTCCGTTAACTTCCGTCGATATTAATGTATAAGTTCTATCTAAGACATCATCTATGCATTTTTCCACGTCAAAATCTAGTAGGCCTGTTGGTGAGGGTATGTGAGACACCTCATGATTATCTATCAAATGTTTCGGAAAACAACTTGCTTCATCCTCCCAGTAGCAGATGGAAAATATGCATGAGGTATGACGGAATTGGCATCTCGATTCATGCCTAATTATGATCTTACCTTTACCACTGAAAGTGCAACCTTCTGGCGTGAAATTACATGGGAATGTGACATGTCTGGACAGTTTAGCCATGAACACGGAAGGAAATTCGCTCTTGGCGGTCTTACAGATGGGACATCGAAGTAATCGTTTATTACATGATTCGCAAAAAATATGACCTATTTGGCACTGATATATCAGTGGATGAGCATATTTGTAGCAAACGGGGCACTTGAATCTTTCTAAAATCCTCGATTGGATTTCCTGCAAAAAAAAGAGTTTCATCAATACGCTATTGAGCTTTGAATCGCGTTGATCGTTACTTGATACAAATCCATTGTACCCTTTAAATAACTAATACAGTCGACTCTCGTTAATTCAAACCTGCGATAATTCGAACCTCTCTATAATTCAAAGTTATCACGAGTTCCCTACTAAATCTCTTTATATTTCGAACTAAATCAATACATTTTCATACACTTGGTAATTCGAACGAAAAAATCATTGCTATTTAACAAAACGACGCGTTAATTCGAACTCATCAGCGTCCAACACTCGACAATTCAAAGTTGCGGAGAGAAGAGGCGGAAAGATTGTAAGTACATTTTGCGACAAGTTCAAACTTGTATGCGACAAGTTCAAACTTGTATCAAGATACACGAGCCTTTGTTTTTGTTATGATTAGTTTGACTATTTGACGCACACACTTCTTACGAATTGGTTTGTTTAGTTATTCAGTTACTGTTACTCTTTCGTTGGTATGCAGATTAAAAGTTAGTGTTAGTTATGAGCCCTAGAAAGTATAGATGTTTGACGATTGCTGAAAAGAAAAAGTTAATCGAAAAAGTAGAAGAAGGTGAGAAGAAGAGTGATGTTGCAAAAGAATTTAAGATTCCTCTGAGTACTCTCTCAACAATAATAAAGCACAAGGAGAAAATTAATGCTGCTCAAACTGCTGGAGTACGGAAAAGAACTACTAAAGGTGAATTTCCTCGTCTGGAAGAAAGCCTGGTCATTTGGCTAAGACAGTGTAGAGGACAAAAAGTGTCTAATAGCGGGAACTTGTTGAAGGAAAAAGCAAAAGAGTTCGCGTCTACTCTAAGCATCAAAAACTTTGCGGCAAGTGAAGGGTGGCTTACAAATTTCAAAAAGAGAAATGGAGTGGTTTTTAAAAAAGTTTGTGGGGAAAGTGGAAGTGTTGATGATGCAGTTTGTTTAGACTGGCACAGTAAATTGAAGACCTTGATTGAAAACTATGATGCCCGAGACATTTTTAATACTGATGAAACTGGCCTATTTTTTAAATGTTTACCGGACAAGACGCTTACTTTTGAAGATGAAAAATGTCACGGAGGAAAACATAGTAAAGAGAGGTTGACAGTTTTACTTGCAGTAAATATGGATGGATCGGAAAAACTTAAACCCTTAGTGATAGGAAAAGCAATGAAACCGCGATGTTTCAAAGGAGTGAAATCGTTTCCAACTGATTATCGTGCTAACAAAAAAGCTTGGATGACGACAGAACTTTTTAACAATTGGCTTTTAACAGTTAATGGGGACATGAAACGACAAAAGCGGAAAATTTTACTATTTTTAGACAACTGCACTGTCCACAACAGTCCTCCTACATTGTCTAACGTGGAACCCTACTTCTTTCCGCCAAATACAACTTCCAAATTGCAACCATTGGACCAAGGGATTATCCATAACTTTAAGACGTTCTATCGCAAAGAAATTGTTAAGATCGTTTTAGAATCTCTCGACAAACAGCTAACTGCAAATATCACGGTTCTGACAGCTATTTTACTAATTGACAAAGCATGGAGAGCTGTAACACCCCTAACGATTCTCAACTGCTTCAAAAAAATCCGGTTTCTTAAAAGAAAATCAAGAAAATCTTCCAATACTTATAGATGATGAAGAACCAGCAATAGAACCATTAGTTGACATCAGCGGTGTGAGTTTTTCTGATTTTGTTCAAGTGGATGAAAGTGCTGCTGTCTCAGGTTCACTAACCGATGGCGAAATTTTGTCTGCGACAGATACGCAAAGTAACGATGAAGATGAGGACGATACATCGGAACCTTGGCAGAGGTGTCAGTTAAGGAAGCAAGATCCTCATTTGATACCTTACAAAGCTTCTGTCTACAAAACGAAAGTGATGAAAAAGCATTTCAAGCACTTTTTCTCTTAAAAAAAGGTATTGAGCAGTGTGAGCAGCAGAATTGTGCTTTAAAGCAAACCAGTATAACAAAGTTCTTTCGAAAGATTAATTAATTCACATTACGAATACATGTATGTACACGAATGTACCTCTTAATTCTTGTCATTTTTATATTAATAAATAAAAATTAACCAACACTTAATAATTCGAAGTTTTATTTATTTTCTGTCACAAATTTCAAACCATTTGATATTTCAAACACTCGATAATTCGTAATATTTCAAGAGTCCCTCGAGTTTCGAATTAACGAGAGTCGACTGTACTTATCTAAACAGTTTTCCAATAATGATGTTAAAAATAAAAAGAAGCACACAGGTTATTGTATGAATTTTCAGAGACAGGTTTGGCTTGCAATTACAGGTGCGTTTCGCATCACACCCAGGGCAGCCATGGAGGTCTTACTAAACCTACCACCCCTGCACTTACTAGTGCAGAGGGAGGCAGAACGGACCACAGAAAGTATATCAACCTTGGCTTGTTCATAGACGGCTCGTGAACGACGAATGCAACGAGAGTCTATGGGAGCAAACCGCGAATCAATATCTCATAGTCTCGGTTAAAATGCAATCAGAATATTAATTAATAGTCACTCAGTAACAAAAGCTCTGGAAGCCAGCTGTTGTACATCGAAAACAGTCATGAGTGTGGATAACTTAGACTCGTGACCGGGAGGTCTGGGTTCGAATCCTGTTCAGGTGGAAAAGAAATTTTCTAGTTAGTGTCTGCCACCATTTCACTGTTGGGTCAAAAATTAACAGTGCTGTGACCTAAAGTGGCGCAAGATCGCAGTAACAAAGCCTACCCAGAACACAACTGAACTCCTAACTCGCACAAGCTGAAGAAGCTTCTCAAGGATCTTCACAGAAGATCTAGGAGTATCAGGATAATAATAATAATGATAATACTCTGGAGTTTAAAGAGGCCTGGTCAGAGTCACTGTCACTCAAACTATTTGGATAACGAAGAGGCAGATCGGCTGGCGTTTGCTGCAGTCGCCCTACCTCTGGTAGGCCAGGAACCATTTCTGGGAATACCACATGACGTGGCTAAGCGGACGTTACCAAGCAAAATTAACTCGAGACTAGAGTATTTCTGGCTGAGCCATTCTGACCTGAAATATTCGAAGGTGTTCCTTAGATCATCTTTGAACAAAAAGATGGCGGACCTAACGCTAGGTCTTGATAGGGCCGAACTAAAAACACTTGTCGATATTATGACAGGTCACTGCAGGCTAAAAGTGCATTTGCACAAAATCGATCTGGCTGAAGACGATGAAGACAGGCTGTGTCTTGAGGACACTGAAACGGCCATGCACATCGTCTCAGAGTGCTCAGCGGTGAGTCGCATCAGATTCGAGTTCTTTGGTCACGCTTTTGACAATAAGCAATAACTTTATTCTCAGAGTAATTGTTCACAGGGAAATGAGAAATGCTCAAAAGCAAATACAGATATGGAAAAAGAACTACACTCTGAAAATTCCAAGACAATGATTAATAAATTATAAAATAGAATATGGTTCAATATCTATAATTAAATTGGTAATTTGTTGTTTGAACTTATGATTTGTAATATCTCTGACACATATTGAATTGTTTCAGTCGTTACTATTTGGTAGTTGATCATAATTAAAACAAATTGTAAAAATTACTATGTTTTACTACCAATAAAAATATATATTACACATTTTCTTGTGACTCGAGTTTCGGGAAATGAACTATCCCATCATCAGACAACTGAAGACCTAACAGTGGTACAGAGGTATTTAAACAAAAGTGATACATATTTTGAATATTTCAATAGATTCTAGGTAAACTCTCTAGATAGACCTCTCGATATCACACTCAAATAGAAAAATAGAATTCAACGTGTTCAGAAAACCCACTTCCACTGATATATGTATTCCTATTGATTCCAATCACCCATATTCACAAAAAATGTCAGCGTATCAATCGATGATCCATAGAGCCTTCGCATTACCCTTATCAAAAAATGACCGCAAAGCTGAAGTCCAAACTATAAAATCATTAGCCGCAAACAACGGTTTCAACCCCAATATAATAGATAATCTAATTCGATAGAAACTATCTAAAATAGCTATGAGCCAAATTTATCCCATCATAAAAACTGAGGAAAAGAAAAAATTCAATTCTCTATCGTACTTTGGCAGCATAAGTCAAAAAGTGGCCAATAGTTTTTCAAAATCAGATGTCAATATTGCCTTCAAAACTCAAAACAAATTATCATCCGTATTATTTAACGCAAAGGACCCAAATCCAAACGTACACAAATCAGGAGTTTATGAGTTATCTTGTTCTACATGCAGTAATAAATATATAGGACAAACAGGACATTCCTTCAAGACGAGGTTCATAAAAAATAAACAAAATTCTACTTTTGCCACTCATTGTCTAGAAAACGGTCATTCCTTTCCCACAATAGATAATCTTAAAATTTCACATGTAGAATCAAAAGGAGAGAAACTCGATTATCTAGAATCTGTCGAAATTTTCAAATTAGTTCACAATAACAATAATTTAAAAATAATGAATGACTGTACGGAGCTATGTAAATCGAAAATATTTGAGATATTTAAAAAGTCACATCTGTTTAAAACCTTTTTCAACGATCATAAAATGAATTTAATGAAAAGTAAACAAAAATTCGACTTTTACCACTTCTTCTTTAGAAAACAGTAATTCCTTTCGACAAAAAAAATCTTAAGAAAATTTTACGTGTAGATTCAAAAGAAAATAAACTTGATTATTGAAATTTTCAAATCAGTTCACAATAAAAATAATGTGAAAAATAATGAATGAATGCATGGAGCTTTGTAAATCCAAATATTTGAGATATACAACAAAATAACGTAAAAATAATAAATGACTGTACGGAGCTATGTAACCCCAAAAATTATTCGAGATATTTAAATGGGTACCATCTGTTTAACTACCTTCTTTGGCGATTGCTGACATTCCGATATCTGTTAGAAGGCCCTTTTTTAACCCGGTTTTTTATAACGTTCCGCTTGTAAACCTCTGTACCACTATTAGGTGTTACCTAGAATTTATTGAAATATTCAAAATATGTATCACTTTTGTTTAAATACCTCTGTACCACTGTTAGGTCTTCAGTTGTCTGATGATGCGATAGTTCATATCCCGAAACTGGAGTCACAAGATTTGTTTTAACTATTATTTTCTTTTGGGAATCTGAACGCATCGATAAACTCACGCTTATAAAATTAATGTTTGCCTGATGAAATGAAAGCATCAAAAATAATTAATTATATCTAGCTACCCCGAAATTATTCAGTTCATCACCCCAAAATGGTGTATCTCCTTCGACCTGATCGTCCATTTTGTTCATCAATGTTTGTTTGCACTTTTTAAAATTTCACAAGGCTCATGAAGGTTTACGAACTGATATAAAGTTTCACGATTGAATGTCTGGTAAGTTTTTATAATTCAGAGATCGACAGATATCTTAATTTGGACTGACAGAAATTCGTTCTTAAAGATGTTCGCTAACACAGATGATCGTATCAAACGTAGATATGAGGACAGTGGCGGCGTTCTAGGTATTTTTACATTTACATAAATATCTTCATAGTGACAGGGAAAGATTTCATAATGACCATTTGTTCAATAAGGTGTGGAATTTGAAATATTGGAGTAAAATTTCATTTCATCAGATCTTCGTCGATTGAGTTATAAATCGACATGCTAATCGAAGCTAATAAGCAGCTTATTTCCCAGCGATCAACAAAACCTATTTGGGTTTATTCGAGTGATGAATTATTATACAGATGTTATATTTTCAATGTAGTCCCCTTGAACTTCGATAGATTTGTTTGATCGAGAAATAAGCTTGTCTAAGCCTTGTAAGAAATATTCTTCCGGCTCCTCCTCAAAATAGGAATCAATTACTACCTTCAGTTCTTCATCGTCGGAAAATCGCTTTCTACGAAGATATTTTTTCACATTCGGGAATAGGTAGTAGTCACTGGGGGCCAAGTCTGAACTGTGCGGCGGATGAGTAATTTCTTCAAAGCCACGTTGCCGCACAGCAGCCCTTGTGTGTTTTGGGTGTATTCCTCGATGATTGCAAGGGGTAGAAAAAGCCACTCCTAAACTTTCTTTCGCAAGAACCTCTTCTCCATATTCCTTTTTTACAATAAAAAAATTAATTTTGGATGGTCTGATCCATTCTTAACAAATAAGGTCCCTTGTAATTTCTTGCTAAAATTAAAGATTTCTAGGAAAAAAAATTATTTATCAACATGTTAGCGCGAGCCGTACAGGCACTGGAATTTTTTCCCAACTAGAATTTGTCTAGTAAGCGGATGTCATTTTGTTATGACAACTGACTAGTTTTCATTAACTTTGATTCAGTTACAATTATTGTCAATTTTTAGATTTTTAAGAAAAAAATTGAAAACTGTTTTTCGGGCGCCATCTTTAGGGGGTTATAAATAAGCAGGGCTTAAAACAAATGAAGTTTATATGAAACACCCCCTTGATTTTTCGCAACTATTCATATACACCATGTATAAATTGTTTTTTCACAGAATAATTCTTTCTATTCAAGAATGGTAAGTGTTGGATTTGCCTTTTTTGCGTGAAGTCAAATTCAAGACCAATAACGAGTAAAATTGGCTCAACGGGAAAGCTGTTATCGTAAAGTCACACATAATTGAGTCTGCCGACGTTTTCATTATAAATTGAATCCTGAAGGATATAGTCCCGGAAAATGCGCGGATGATTAATGAACGTCGATGAATTAGAGTCCGCCTCACCACCAGATTGAATGTTCAAAGTTTGATTAACATAAAGGCGTCCCGCAACGCTTAAATAACTTCACTGAAAACCATTTGTCATTTCTGTAATTTTTTTCTGATTGACGGCTCTCGTACGAGGGGAATTATAGGGTAGTCTATTGGTAAAACCTCACTTTTAGGCTGAAGCGGATAAAATGGTCGAAATCGGTTGGTTGTGGGAAAAGTGAGTGATTAATCGATGTCTTAGTTACACTCGATAGGCGAACTTTTAACTAATTGAAGATACGAGTAGACTGAGAAAAACTTCTGATACAATTTTTCCAAATTCATGTTTAATATACAGTCTCTGTCCCCTTCATTTAACTCACCCAGGAAATTTTTCGAATGTTGCATTGATATGTTTATTATGTGAATTTAAGTTATTATAAAAACGCAACCCATGATACAAATTTGTATCATGGGTTGCTGTTCGACTTTATAACAACTGTAGTAGATGTTGATCATGCAATAAGTAAAATTGATGCTGTATTTAGAGGAGTGACAGAGTGATTTTCAGCCTTTTAAACTTGATTACTTCTGTTTTATACATCCTAGTTGAGGAGGAGAATATTCAATTGCTATTAGCAAAAAGGTTTCTATAATTATTTCCTGAAAATTATCATAATTCAAAAAAAAAGATTACTCAACGAATGAAAAAAATTACATTTATCCACAGATTCCAGTGAGCAAAAATTGTGGAAATTGAAACTCTGCTCAAACAGTCGAAGAAAAATCGCCAATAATTGCAATGTTTCACAATTATCTGTGAAACGAATCAGCCAAAAATTGCTAACCGGTGTGTTTGCAAAAGCACTATGAAGAGGTCACTGTGTTAAAAAAGCTAGTAACTCCAAGAAGTCAGAGAGTGCTCAAGAATATTGTGATGTACAATATCAGGTGTTTTTTTTAGAGTGATAGAACTTTAGATAGGGATAACATATTTGATTTGACATAAGGTAGAACCCATATTGTTTTGACATTTCTGTACAGTAAGCATTGACAAATTATCATGGAAAGACTAACGCCAAAACAACGCTTACAAATTTTCGAGATTTATTTTCAAAATCGATGTTCTATTCGTCAAACTTATAGAGCACTTCGTGAAATTTATGGTTTACATAATCGTCCATCAGAGCAGCTTATTCATCGATTTGTCGATAGATTTCGGACAACATTTTCTCTACTCGATGCAACAACAACGAGACAAAGAAAATATCTCTGCTGTGAGTCATAGTGTTAATGATGATCCAGATTTGTCTATTCGTCGACGTTCACAAGTTGGAATCTGTGCATCCACCACATGGAAAATTTTACGTAAAGATCTTGGTCTACACCCGTACAAGATCCAACTGGTTCAAGAACTAAGGCCACTTGACCATAATAAGCGTCGTTTGTTTGCTGATTTGGCCTTAAAACAGCTTGAAGTTGATTCAATTTTTTATCGTGAGATTGTGTTAAGTGATGAAGCTCATTTCTGGTTGAATGGCTATGTAAACAAGCAAAATTGCCATATAGGGAGTGAAAACAGTCCTCAAGAAGTTCTGCAGGTTCCATTGCAACCTGAAAAATGCGCTGTATGGTGTACTTTACACGCTGGTCCATATTTCTTCAAAAACGATGCTGGAGCTAATGTTACAGTGAATGGTGCTCGTTACAGATCGATGATCAATGATTATTTGTTCCAAAATTTGAATGGTATCGATCCTGAAGTGTTTCGGTTCCAACAAGATGGTGCTACACCCTATACCGTAACAATTGATCAATTGTAAAAGAGATTTGCCGATTACATTATTTCGAGAAATGGTCCAATTAATTGGCCTCAAAGATCATGCGATGAACCAGAAAAAATAGACGTTTTGGAAGACAACATAACTCGTGTTATTGTGAAATAACTTTTGATTTTTTAGAAAAAGCTGATTAGTTTTATACAAATCGAATAAAAAGTTTAATATTTCTTCGGACAATTCTGTTTTCCCTACCATTTCAGGAATTTCATGGTTTTCTTAAAACTTTGAACCAAGGAAGGTATTTGAACAGTAACGATCAAGTGACCCATTTATTCTGCTAACTTTTGACGAACATTTCAGTTTCAATTTCCGAAACTAACCAGAGTATTTGAAATATACTACCCACTAGTATTCCATCTGTGAAAGAATTAAGGAAAATTTCAATTCGTTGTGAAATGACTGGGACCTCATTTCACATTTTGGGAATATAAAATATTCATTCTTATTACGACCCTGCATTTTGGCACACCGTATGTAGACAACCTTGCCTACCTTCCTCCGTAGGACTTGTTTTATTCCCTCGTTTCCACTCACTAGATATATGTTTATACATTGTAGAGTATGCCATAAATCTTTGGAAGGAAGGCACTCAGAATCTCTGCTGTTTGTGTCATCCCTGATTTTCAAATGAATAGAAGAAGGTAATGTATTGCTGTAATCTGGGAAATACGGCTTGTTCTCGTAATAGGAGGAATTATTCTGCCGAATAATGAGAACAACCCCATGTTCAGGAGGGTGTAGGATTGTAGTTACCCTCTCCCACCATCAATCAACTTTTCATAACATTAATACAAAAACTGTTCTAACCAGATAGAAAATGAGCAACATCCTTATAGTTCCTATAGAAATATATAGAACAGATGCTTGAAATGTACATCAATTTAAACTCATTAACCAAATCATTTCTTTCATATACAATTTTACCAGATTCGACTCGAGTAAAAAGATACTCTGTTGAAATTCTGAAAAAAATCTATTTTTTTTTTGTTACTGGACGGTATAGATCCAAATAAAATAAATTTGGGTGTAAAGTTTTCTGTAACTATCAACATATTCTCCAGTTATCAAAATTATTTCAGAACATCAACTAACAATAGTGAAAATAAAAGTAAAACAACTTGGAACATACTCAATAGATTAACTGGTGGAGGTAACTTTGAGGGGAACATTTTCAGCAATATTGAAGATCTTGTAAACTTGGCAAACCCCTTCAGAGTTTTTTTTTCTGGAAATGCAACCTTTGTACGAGATGAAGAACAAATGAATCAGAAATCAAATAGTAAATAATCTTAATAGAAGCTCATTTTTCGTTTTTCCTATTACCAAGAGAAAGCTCATCAATATAGTGAATAAGATAATAAGAAATAAAAACTCTTATGTGTACGATGGTATACCGATAACTGTTATTAAAAGTATCAGGTGTTTTTTTAGAGTGATAGAAATTTCGATAGGGATAACTGTGATTTGACAGAAGGTAGATGCAATGTTGTTTTGACACATCTCTTCTGTAAGCATTGACAAATTATCATGGAAAGACTTACGCTGCAACAACCTTTAACAATTGTTGGAATTTGTTTTCAAAATCAGTGTTCTATTCGCCAAACTTATAGAGCACCTCGTGAAATTTATGGTTTTCATAATCGTCCATCAGAGCAGCTTATTCGTCGAACTATCGATAGATTTCGGACAACATTTTCTCTACTCGATGCAACAACAATAACAAGACAAAGAACTGTACGTACAGAAGAAAATAGGGCTGCTGTAAGTCATAGTGTTAATGATGATCAAGGTTTGTCTATTCGTCGACGTTCACAACAACTTGGACGTTGTACATCCACCACAACAAAAATTTTGCGTGAAGATCTTGGTCTACACCCATGCAAGATCCAACTGGTTCAACAACTAAAGCCACGTGATCATAATAAGCGTCGTTTGTTTGCTCAGGCTTGGCTGTAATACGAGTATAAGATGATATTTTACTATTTCAAAACAGACGATCCATTAAAAATTTACAGTTATAAAATAATCAAAAATTAAAAATCCCATATACCTCTTCACATAAATTTGCACAAAAATGAAGAGCTAAATGAATTATCCAAATGCTGTTATATATAACACAGATTTCGATGACCTTGTATTAAACCGTCAAATGATCAAACTTCAAATACGACCTTTTACTGCCCGAAACTGTTGTATCTTGAAATTCTAAATAATTTTGTTTAATGTACGTCGTCAAACAAGAACCAGTTATTCTCATTTTCACAAATTTGTGAAAATCAGAATAATCTTATTTAAATATTATTTAATATGGATTTTCACTAAGTAAGGACTGATTCAATTCAATATTTAAGGGAAATGTTATGAATTTTGGATGGAGTCGTCCGTTACTTTGTGATAGTTCATTTTAATGGAATGAAATGAGAAATTACTTTGTTTTCTATCACTTTATATTATTACTGATATACAGTGACTCGAGTTTCGTAGTGTTTACTACATTTTCAAAGTGAATGAACAAATTAGATCTCAACTATTATATATGGTGATTGTAGGCTTCGAAGAGAGGGGTTTTCCAAAGTTCCGTCTGTTCGTTTAGTAGTTTTATTATTGGTACGTGCCTCTTATTAATTTCTATGGATTCCAGGAGGTCAAGTTTTTTCCCTTTCGCTTCCACGTGCAAGATAACAAGGTTGTTCAATTCTGGGAACGTGTGATCTGTATTGAAGAAATGGTTCGCAAAATTGGAATTATTCTTCCGGTTCCTAAAAGCAGATTGATACTCTTTGTACCTTTTATTGAAAGGTCGGCCCGTTTGTCCTATATACACACTATTACACTGTTGACAACTAAATTTATAGACTCCAGAATTATTCAGTCGGTTCTCTTTGTCTTTCGGATTAAAAAAGAGATTAGAAATTTTATGGGAGGGTGTGAAAGCCGTCACTATGTTAATTTTTGACAAAATTTGAGCTAGTTTTTGTAAAATTGGTCCAAAATATGTTAGTTTTATGAATTTATTGTTATTATGATCTGATTTGGAAATGGGGTAAATTTGTTTACGTAAACAAATCATTTCCAAATCAAATCATAATAACAATAAAATATTATGATCTGATTTGGAAATGGGGTAAATTTGTTTACGTAAACAAATCATTTCCAAATCAAATCATAATAACAATAAATTCAAAAAACTAACATATTTTGGACCAATTTCACAAAAAATAGCTCAAATTTTGTCAAAAATTAACATAGTAACAGCTTTCACACCTTCCCATAAAATTTCTAATCTCTTTTTTAATCCGAAAGACAAAGAGAACCGACTGAATAATTCTGGAGTCTATAAATTAAGTTGTCAACAGTGTAATAGTGTGTATATAGGACAAACGGGCCGACCTTTCCATAAAAGGTACAAAGAGCATCAATCTGCTTTTAGGAACCGGAAGAATAATTCTAATTTTGCGAACCATTTCTTCAATACAGATCACACGTTCCCAGAATTGAACAACCTTGTTATCTTGCACGTGGAAGCGAAAGGTAAAAAACTTGACATCCTGGAATCCATAGAAATTGAAAAAAATAAAAGGCACGTACCAATAATAAAACTACTAAACGAACAGACAGAACTTTGGAAAACCCCTCTCTTCGAAGCTCTGCCGAAGCCTACAATCAGCATATATAATAGTTGAGATCTAATTTGTTCATTCAGTTTGAAAATGTAGTAAACACTACGAAACTCGAGTCACTGTATATCAGTAATAATAAAAAGTGATAGAAAACAAAGTAATTTCTCGTTTCATTCCATGTTATGAATTTTGTTCCCTTTCAATCTGAATCATATGGTAGATCGGATCATAACTTATTTGATACGAAATAGTGGCTTCAAATAAAGAAGTCAAAGAAGATTGATACCTCATGAACTGAACGTTGGATGGATATGTACGTCAATATTTCAAAATGACCGAATTTCAACCTTTATTAATACAGGGACGTTCGTAATCATTTGCGAATATGTTGAAGAATCGATGGATAGTTCGAAATTCAGGTTTTCCCTTCGTTTTTCATGTCACCAACGTAGACCAGTGCAGTGCATGTTTACGATGGGATTTATTTTTACAGCAAAGCAACATCTATCTATATTGCTATGAGAGATCGAGCTAGGCTTGGAAAAATATCCCAACGATGTGACGGAACAAATGAAGACAATGTATGCTTGACTGCACTTCAAGACGTAAGAACCTGGTGCTTTACATAAATATCGAACTATCAGCGAATTCAGTATGCATTTCCACGACCCAGACGGTAAAAGTAATGCTCCCGAATATGGTTTCTACATTGAGGTTCTCATAAATATACTTTGAATTGAATGTTCACCCGCATTTTAAAGCCTTGCCTGTGTCGATCGTTTACCGAAATATTTCTCCTTCAGTAGACTTTCAAGTCAAGTTGTCGATAAGTTACAATTATCATATTCTAGGTTATTTTAAACTGCTATCGTTTCAAATTTTAGAGCTGATTAAATACTTCATTTTTGAATTATCAAAAGAAAACTTTGTATGAGGAAATAGAACACATCACACGAAGAACTACAGACCTTTCGAATACAAATATCGGGTGTTTTTTTAGAGTGATAGAACTTTAAATTGAAATAAAACACATTTAAATTAAGATTGAAGCCAAATTTTCTTTTATTTGAAAGATAATTTGATGACATTTATGTTTGGGAAATAATTTTCGGCATATGTCTAGCACGACTAGCTCTGAGGAACCGCATTCGACCAGATCAATTTCGGACCACTTTTTCGAGTAATTCAGGCCTTATTTAATCAATAACACGAGTTATGTTGTCTTCCAAAGCGTCTTTTGTTTCTGGTTTATCAGCATAAACCAATGACTTGACGTAACTCCAAACGAAAATAATCCAGTGGAGTTATGTCGTATAATCTTGGAGGCCAATTAATTGTACCATTTATCGAAATAATGTTATCGCCAAATCTTTCTTTCAATAAATCAATTGTTACGGTAGCAGCATGAGGTATAGCACCATCGTTTTGGAACCAAAACACTTCTGGGTCGATGCCATTGAAATTTTGAAACAAATAATCATTGATCATCGATCTGTAACGAACACCATTCACTGTATCATTAGCTCCAGCATCATTTTCAAAGAAATATGGACCGATGATGTCTCCAGCGTGTAAGCACACCATACAGTGTATTTTTCAGGATGCAATGGAACCTGCAGAACTTCTTGAGTATTGTTTTCACTCCATATACGGCAATTTTGCTTGTTTACATAGCCGGTCAACCAGAAATGAGCTTCATCAGTAAACACAATTTTACGATAAAAAAGTGGACAATTAGCTAGCCGGCGATACTGAAACTCTGAAACTGTAAGTAACATACGGTAATAAAATTATTACAGGGTGAAAAGAAAAACCTTGGCCAAACTTTTTTTGATTTAACTTTATTGAACAAAAGACATTAATCAAAACAACGAATAATAATAACCTAATTATTTGCTAATAATGTATTCAAGCGGTTTCGAAGTGGCTTCCTTTGGCGGCAATACATAGCTTCAGACGCTTCTTGAAATTTTTGGCAATGGACCGCAACTCTTCGAGCGTTAATTCACATATTAGTACAAGAAAGCGTAGAGAATCTAATAGAATAAAAATTATTTGGCGGCGCTGAAATACTTTTGTTCCAGAACACAGTAAAATGTGTCTGAAGTTTTCTTGTCATTCTTTATAACAAAGAGACAAGCTAGGTTATTATTATTATTATTATTTATGGCGAGCGGGCGTCTGTCCACCCTACCACTGTGTCCGCACGGACTATTGTGGTTCACCCCTAATTTATATCTCCCCGACGAGATCCAGTTTTTGGATAAAACCGATAATCTTGTTGGAGGGTAATTTTTTCAGTTCGCTATGGGCTATGAAAGCCTGACCAAAGACCTCGAATCTGATGCGACTCACCGCTGGGCACTCTGAGACGATGTGCATGGCTGTTTCAGTGTCCTCAAGACACAGCCTGCATTCATTGTCTTCAGCCAGATCGATTTTGTGTAAATGCGCTTTCAGTCTGCAGTGACGTGTCATAATTCCGACAAGTGTTCTTAGTTTGGCCTTATCCAGACCTAGCGCTAGGTTCGCCCTCTTTTTGTTCGAATCTGTTCAAAGAACAACTTCGAGTGTTTCAGGCCAGAATGGCTCCGCCAGAAAGACTCTAGCCTTGAGTTCATTCTGCCTGTTATCGCCTCGTTAGCCACGTCATGTGGTATTCCCAGGAATGGTTCTGGTCCTACCAGAGGCAGCGCAGCTCCAGCAAAAGCCAGCCGATCCGCCTCCTCGTTACTCAAATAGTTTGAGTGGCTCGGTATCCAAACCAGAGTGACTCCGTTATACATACCGAGCCTGCTTAAAGCCGTGCGGCAACTCCAGACTGTTTTGGATGTAAAATAGCTGGATTCCAGAGCTTTTAGTACTGACTGACTATCAGTAAATGTTTTGATTTTACCGTAGTGGATTTGCCGTTTTATCAGCAGTTCCGCCGCGGTCTCAATGGCAAATATTTCTGCCTGGAATATGGTTGCGTTTTGACCGAGACTCAATGAGATGTTAATTCTTGGTTTACTCCCATAGGCTCCCGCTCCTATTCCGTTCGTCGTTCGCAGGTCGTCTGTGAACAAGCCAAGGTCGGTTCTCAGTAGAACCTCAGCATGCTGGGTCCACTCGTCCCGGCTGGGGACGATTACATTGAAATTCCGTTCCTGGCTCGTGATTTTTGACATTAGATCCGAGGGCATCGATAAGATACTGTTCGTTAAAAGCTCGTCCAGCAGTCTTGAGCCTCCCATCACTATTGCCTCTGGCCTGTCAATCGCCAGTTGATATAGTTTGTATGTGGTCCGTTCCGCCTCCCTCTGCACGAGTAAGTGCAGGGGTGGTAGATTAAGTAGGACCTCCATGGCTGCCGTGGGTGTGGTGCGAAACGCACCTGTAATTGCAAGGCAAGCCTGTCTCTGTAATCGGGTGAGCTTTTGTTCGCCAACTATCCGTGGTAAGCTAGGTTAATAAATATCGGTTTTATTAACAATCAACATAATCTCCTCAATAAAACTTGGTATGAAAATCATTATTATGTCACGATCACCACATACTTGACGTTCTTAACTGATCCTGCAACTCCATGTTCATTTCATTGGGTGTGGTCCGAGTATTATGCGAATCCGAGAAGTTAACTCCCATGGTGCAGATTGTTTGTGCCAAACTATTGGGAACGACCATAATATCGAATATGTGAAATATAATCAATATGCATTTGAATATTCAACCCAAGTTTCTCCTATCACCTCATTGTTTAACCGTATCATTAATACTATTATAAATATGCATAAGCCCCCCGCCATATGCCCGAGCTGGCAGAGGATACGATTCTGCAAAAGCCCCCGAAATTCATAACGTTCAAATTAATTTGAGAGATCATAAATGAATATTAAACGCATACCTCAGGAGGTTTGGGACCACTATAAGGGAGTTATGTCGAATACGGTATGAATTTTAAAGGGCCTTCATCAAAATTTGATTTTAACCGTATCTCGTTTGACCACTGCAAACAACTCAGAAGATATTTCAACTGGTGGATGTACTGAGTCACCTATTTAAACTTCGGAAGATTAATCATATTGGATGTTGTCCTAGTCGTAGAAAATGATAATTCAAAATACATAGGTGTAGACGTATATATTTTCTTGTGAAAATTACATGTCAGTTGGTTGGAAATAATAGAAAATATTCTATTCAAAATAATCTTCATTGCTATTTTTACATTTTCTCACCTCTCTTGCAATTTATGAATATATTACTGAATACAGCCTATTGCCGTCTTCCCACCACCCTTTTCCACACTTCTCTATCTAGTCTAGAGCGTCATCTGCTTCTATATCACTCGCATCCATTGCTTATCTTATTGTACCCTTCCAGGATTTCCTTGGTCTACCCTGTTTTCTACCGACAGGAACACACTGAAAAACCTGTTTTGGCAACCTATCCTCCTGCATTCCAAGCACATGTTCAAACCATTTTTGACTTCTGTTTTCTATCCGTTGTAGTACTGTCTCCTCTGTCTTCATAAGGTCTCTTATTTCGCTGTTAGTTCTTCTTTCCATTCTTGACATACCATCGCTTCTTCTGAAGTAGTCCATCTCCACTTCTCTTAGAGTTCGCAGTAAGTGTCCACAGCTCTAAGCAAGAGCACAGTACCGATTCAACTAGTGTTCGACCAAATCTTTTTTGATTTTGTAGAATATGTTTCGATCTCACCAAAGACCATTAAGACATGCAATTAGCTTTCTGCTATTCCAAATTCTGGTTCTTACCAGTATTTCCTTCTTGCTTACGCCATCCTTGTTAATGGTGACTCCCAGGTACTTGAATTTGTCAACTTGTTCGATATGCACATCATCATTGATGAATACTTCGAAGGCGTCGGGGTTAATAACCAGGTACTCTGTTTTGTTCAAACTAACTTGTAGTCTCCATTTGTTATATTCATCATAAATCCTCTTCATCATAAACTCCAGATCGTAGGAGACTTGTGCAATCAGAACCTGGTCATCATCGAAGCTAAGTGAAAAGACTGTTCCATTCCAATAGGTACTCCCATCCCCTCGCATCTCCTCTTCCAATCTTCCAGTACCACATCGACATAGGCATTAAAAAGCAGAGGAGGCAATCTACATCCTTTTGTGGCCTTTATAGGGTACTAAAGTCTATGTCCGATTTTCACATAAGATTGATTTTCTCTGTAGAGCTCTTTGATGAGCTTGGGAAATGCTCCATATACTTCTTAGGTTTCGAGAGCTTCCCAGGTTTTTTTTCGTGGTACTGAGTCGTAGGATTTCTCAAGATCTATAAACGCAAACGGATTTCTTGGTTTACCAAAATTTTTTTTTCCATTATCTACTGCAGGACTAACTCACAACGATGGACCAAACAAAAAACAGCAAAAGAAATTTTGCTGATTGAATGCACCTTGCCAACGACCATAAATCTGAAATTGTTTAATCTATACTTGACGATATATCGATCAATACAGCCAACTTTGGAAAAAAAAAATACCAAACCAATGATCTGGAAAAACTTCATTAAGATGCGCTACAATTTCACGGGTAAAATGTGCCGAAGCTCCATCATGTTGGAATTACATTCCTCTTGGAATATTGCTTCCATCATTCAAGAGCCCTGGCAAATGTTCGATTGAAAATTGTAAATATGTCACTCCATTCAGCCTGTGTGGAAGAATATATGGTCCAATTAGGCGATTATTGTAAATTTCACACCAAATATCGACTAAAAATGATGTTGTGAATTGTGTTTCCTAGTCACTTTCTGATTTACTCTGGACCAAATATGTACATTGCGAACATTCAAAATACCATATTTTTTAAGGTTGCTTCATCAGTAGAGAGCGTTCTAAAGATAACTCGCTGGGTCCGCAAAATCCATCTGCAAAATTGCATCCTCGGTAGTTCATCGAACTTGCTATTTCTCGTTTACTTATTGACGGAAGGTATCCAGTGTCACGAAGTGAGCCATTAACCTGTTCGAATGTTTGGTGGTTAGGAATTCCCTAGCAGCTTAAGGAACATTGCACTTACAAAATCCATAAACATTCAACACAAGAGCTAGCAGGTGTCAAAAAGAAATGGGGAAATTTTCGGGAACAAATCACATACGAAAATTGATGGGGGAAGGAATATAAAAGAATTTATTTGCCAAAGTGTGCATAAGAGGTCGAAAAGTATTTCGTTTTGTATGCGTGTGTCTATGAATCGAAAATTCCAGATATTCATCAGCTCATTAAATATTGATGCGAAGTGTGCCATTATTTCAAATGAGCTTGTTTGAAAGAGTATTCATTGTAGATTCTCAGGAGGATTTCACTTTTCGAAAATTCGATGTACAGGGTGTTTCACAAGATGTGGGATAAAGAATATAAGTTTCTCAGTCCGGACCTGCGCTATCGACAAGTGATTAGGTGTAAATATTAGGCATTGGCCTATATTCATTCCCTTAAATTTTCATGAACATCCATGCAGGCATTCAAGAGTTATGCCGATTGGAAGTTTTTGATAAAATACATAAGACATCCAGTATCTCTTAAACTTATTAGTTTAAAAGTCCTAACTATATTTAGTTAGGACATATTTCGAGCACTGATTCAGACTCATCAAATGTCCTGCATCTGCCCTGAAAGCCTGCACAATTATTCGTGAAACATCCTGTATATGTCTATAAAGTGATACAGAAACGCTTCCAACTGTTGTCCGAAATATATGAATTTTAATGTTAAGGAAATTCTCCTTACGATTGAAAATGGGGTGAAACCTGAAACATATAAGTCAACAACAGAATTTAAATTTTGGTGGAATTTAAGCCACGTGTATTTGTCTACCTTATTGAAATCCAAAAAATTCCGTCAAGTGATTTGCGAGAAATCAATATATTTCCAATATTTCCTGAAAACTTATCCTTATTATAGGGAATTTTATTTTGTTACTGGATTTACATGCAATTATTTATATCAAGTCTGTGAACGTTAACAAGCAATGAATCTACGCCCATTTGGCTCACACAAAGCTTCTGCGCTCCCTGTTGTAATTTTAATAACCACACAAAGGCGTTTTTCTCCCTTCACAGGGTACACAAACTTCAATGAAGAACCACCAGACAGACATACATCACCTCAACGAATTAACGATCACGTGATAGCGCCCGTCACCTCCTAACAACCATCGTATTCAGCAACGCCACCCTGTCACCCTTACACACCAGTGAACTCCTTGGCGCAGTAGAAAAAGGACGAAACATTGGACTGCAAAGTTTCATCATTATCAAGCCCTTCATCGCGACAATTTTCAATAAAGGAAAAGGCGATATGGCGCACCCGCTATTTCTTAATCTTCACAGACGAAGGGATCTCAATGCTGAAGCTACGCTTTCGTTTCGTTAATCTCACAGTGGCGGCGTGGGGGATAATTAAGGCAATAAAACGATTAGAGCATTCGGTTCTCGAGTCAAATAATATATTGCGCGATAAATGTCTTTCGCGTTTGTTAATAGATTTCATTTCGATGTCTCGTACGTCTTCTTACTCGGCTTTTAGCGCCTCCTTAGTATCGTGATAAAAGACGCTGTAAGTTTCGCACAATGGTCTAGGTTTCTTATATTTTCATACAATAAACCTTTGTCATCTAACAAGCCAACAAAAAACAGAGTATATCTGTTTTTCCACAATTTGAGTTTGCATTTTTCAGTTGAACTGCTCCACAAATTTCTTAATCTCTCTCAGCCGATGTCTGGTGCTGTTCACCAAATATGCTTGAGGGGTGGTCCATTTGAAATTTGTGTTTTTGTTCGGCATTGAATGAAAAACTAATTCCAGCAAGGTCGACTGGACACCGAAATGCAGAAGTTATCGTTCTGAGCGACTTCAGTGCTCATAATTCAGATTGGCACAGACTCTCAAACAAAACCTATGAGGCTGGTAGGCAGAAAGAAGCTTTCGCCATAAACCGTCATCTCACTCATCTAGTCGAAGAGCATACAAGAGTTGCTAATCATCCAGAAGATACGATAAATACACTGGATCTTCTTTTGACAAGTAAAACAGAGCGTTTCAAGGTTGATATGTCAGCACCATTGGGCATTCCGATCATTGCCTTGTGAAATCATCGCTCCTGAGTCAAAAACCCAACTGGGATATTCTGCTTTCTCTTGTACCCATGGATTGGCACATGCTTTAATACAGGAAATATATACAGCTTTGTAAATTGTACTACAGATGTAATTCTCTCTGGAACAATTTTGTTCCAAGTATATTCGTATGATCCTCAAACAGTAAGCCATGGTTTGGAATTCACTGCAGACGGGTCATAATTACGAAAAATAAATCCCACCGAAGGTGCCTTCAAATCCATCTGAAGAGACACGTCCTAAATACATTCAGCACAAAAACGCATGCAGTCAGACCATACATGAAGTAAACCAAGCGTATAACTAAAAAATAACCAACAAGGTCATCGACTGGAAAACAACTTCTCCCATTTAGTTTCATTAAAGTTTTTCCCCTCTGATAGAAGAGGATGATTCACTTGAAACTACACTAAAAGCTGAAGTGTCGAGTGCTTGGTGAGATTAATTTCATGAAAGCCACTGGACCAGATAGGATTCCTGCCAAGGTATTCAAAAAGTTTTCACCAGAGCTGACGCCTGTACTTTGTGAGATGCTCACTATGCCTTACCTAGTTCCCCTCATTCATGGCAGATTGCACGAGTGCAGCCTTTACCAAAGAAGGGAATCAACCTACCGACCAATAGCGATAATATCCATTCAGTCGAAAGAAATCTATGATGGTACTAAGAAATTTTCTCCTCTGTGCAAATAAGTGTAGACTGATTTTTTCAAATATTTTGCCCGAACTCTTTAATGAGTAATAAGGCGATAATCGCGAGTGATTAACAGCTGCCATGTCGACATTAAACAATTAGTTTCCTAAATATATTGGTATCGAAGAAAAATTGAAGATTGCTTCTTTTGGGCTACCTTTACGAATCTTCATCTCAACTTTCTCAATGAATTCTTCATATGAAAACACCATCTTATTATTTAACATGGAATAACTCCTTGATTCGATGTTGAAAGATAAGGTGGGCCATTAAGAATTTGAATATTGGACCTGTATGGTGGAAGATCTCCGAATGGGGTCCAAGTTTTACTCAGGTGAAATGGAGGGCTGAGCCGGTTGATTAACTCAGTGACAAGGGAGTCTGTCGCAGCACAGGGCTTCTCCCTTAAAACTGGCGTACTCTACCCTATCGCAGTATAAATCTCCGGATTCTGTGTAATGGCCGAGTGCGTTATGTAGCATACTGCGTTACCTCGGGGGGGTGGTCTTGCCCACAGGTGTTACTTGTACCACCTGGCCACCCAATTGGTGTTGGACTCGAGGGGGCAGTGGTTGAAAGTCAGCATGCTGGACTAGGGGGGTATTTCATTTATCTGTTCGCAGACCCCCATTTTAGGGATATTCTCATGAAACGACTCGGGGTTTAACGGGACTTGACGGTTCGACCGGCCTGTCCTGGCCCCTGGATCTGTGCGTAACTATTTAGGGTTTGTGGATCTCGACGAAATGGCTCCGCCATTAGTGCTTGACGCCAGGATCAATCAAATGACCTCATATGGGTTCGGTGGGTCAGGACGTATAGTCCGCTAGACGGTGCTCGTACCAGGATCAATTGTAGTCGTCAATCTTGAGTTTATCTTAGTTTATGGGACTGCATTCGGGTGGATGGATAAGAATTCCCTCCGGCGGGTAAGTTGCGTCTCAAACCAACTCGGGTACTGAGCTGCTGAGCCAGTAGAGGTTGGATAGTGCTTCGCTGCTACCAGTCAGACGGTTCTGGCTTTCGAGTCGGGGCCCAAACTGAAAGGTGGTGGGTTCATCTCTTCGGAGGGGTTCTCGCCGAGCGCGATGATATGGCGTAATCCTGTCCCTATCGATAGTTCAATCACTCTAAAAAAAAACACTCGATAGTTCAACTCATGCAGAGTCTTAAGACTCTGAGTAAAGATTATCTTTCCACCGTGACAAATATGTTAGAATTCCGCCCTTGCATGACCCCGTTTGATAACGACGAATAAACCAAGCCAATCAGGACGAAACCCCCTCAGCCCGTCAGAAAGCAGATTCATCCACATTAATCTCCGTACGATGTTGCGGATGGACAGTAAGGATCTTGTAAATTTCTTCCACTCCATTTAATTTTCATGCAATCTCCCCCAGACGGAAAAGCGTTTCTTTCGAGATTTTGAGGTCATTCATTTTTAAAACTTTTTACAAGAGTTTTACTGCACGACTAGTTTTATGCTCCACGTAGCTGGAAAATATAAAACAAAAATATGGGACAGAATTGGGTTTTATAAATCTGAGTTGGCGGGGCCATTCAGAGATTTTTATTACGACGGCTCCACGTCATGACTTCAATGGCTGTTGGTGGGGATATGTGGATGCATATTTAACAATGAATCGTATCGTTTTATTGCGAGGTTTATTTGTGGGGCCATTTGGAGAGAGATGGTTCTCGGTTTTTTTATGGATAATTTGTGCGCAAATTTTCCGATTTCCTTTCCGTTCAATGTTCGAGGTGTCCTGTTATTCTATGAAAACTTCAACACATCCCAATCGAGTACAAGAATATTGATCTTCACTACAATTTGAGGGATGTTTTAAGGAGCTATTACGCTCTGCCTTATGTCCTATTACAGGCTGTACTCATAAGTGTGACATAGAAGTAGAATAATTCAAATTTATTCGTTACCCTCAAAATTTCACAGGAAATGTCAAAGAAATATATGACAACGTACATCATAAAATAAAAAATTGTAAATATGTCATACTAAAATATCTCAACTTTAAAATTTACAACAATCAATAAAAAACAAACTCTTACACTAAGATACAAACTGAAACACAGAAAGTAAATGACTAGAACTGGTACTTCGTAAACTCATCCATTGAATAAAATGCACATTCAGTTAGAATCGCTTTAACTTTTCGCTTGAATGTTGTAGAATACAGTGTTATTAAGGATTGTGGAAGTATGTTATAGATTTTCATTCCATTAAATATATGGATGTTCTGTGTCTATGTCTTGGGGCAATAAAGTTGTTCCTATACCTGGTGGCATGATTGTGAATCATTGAGTGTGTCTGGAAATAATTCCAATTTTTGTGATGTAGATAAGACATTCTAGGATATAACAGCATGTTAAAGTAAGTATTCCATATTTCTTAAAGAGGGATCTACAGCTAGTGACCTGGTTTACTCCCGCCACTAATCTTAAAGCTTTTTTCTGTTTCAGGAACAATCTTTCTGCCTCTGAAGATGCACCCCATAAAATGATGCTGTAGCTCATTCTGCGTGGTATGTAAGTAACACTTTTTTTTCTGTCAGAAGTTATTTATTCTTTTTATTGAAAATATTGCTTTTTGGTTCTTTACGTTTTGTGCTGACAATCATCTCCTGAGTTTTTTCTTCGTTCACTTTCATGTCATTTGAACTAAACCATTTTATTGCATCTTTGTCTGTTTCATGAGATTTATTTAGGAGTAGATTTTTACCATTGGTTCTATTAAAAAATGTTGTATCGTCAACGAAGAGGGTCTTATCATCCGCACCAACGTTATATATCAGGTCATCGATATATAGGAGGAAAAGAATAGGCCCGAGCACAGATACCTGGGGAACTCCTGCTGTAATTTGTGTATTGAACACCTCCATGAAACTGTTCACTCGCATACTGGGACAACATATATTGCAACACACCACGTTAAGTGAAGAACAACAGGGTTTCCACAAAAATCGTTCCACGGTCGACGCTGTATTCGTTGTCAGACAAATAATGGAGAAATCCATTGAATATGACAAACCTGCGTACATGTGCTTCATAGACTTGAGTGAGGCATTCGACAGAATACAACTGACGGATGTTGTGGACGAACTGAAGCACAGAGGAATACACCCAAACATTGTAGAGACGATCAAACAACTGAACACAGGCAACACTACCACAGTCAGGACAAGAGCAACCACAACCGATAAAGTAAAGATCAACCTAGGGGTGAGACAGGGAGATAGTCTTAGCCCAATGTTATTTAATCTGATAATGGACAGGATAATACATAACGTACGAAAAGTGAACCAAGGATACAGAATGGGGAACGAACTGTTGAAGATCTTGTGTTATGCAGATGACGCAACATTATTTGCGGATAGCGAAGACGGGCTGCAATGGTTGATGCAGGCATTTTACAGGGAGGCTCTGAAACTCAACATGGTAATATCGATCCCCAAAACTAAGAGCATGGTAATTGCCAGGGAATCCCGCCGATGTAAGCTGGAGATAAATAACAACATCATCGAACAAGTATTCTCCTTTAACTATCTAGGCGTAACGATATCGCCATATGGGAGCTTAAAAGATAGTGTAAGACATCAGATGAATAAGGCAGCCAGAATAGCGGGAGCCCTAAGGAATATCATCTGGAAGAACAACTGCATGACAACAACCAGTAAAGTGTGCGTCAGACCCGTGATGACATACGCGGCGGAAACAAGAGCAGATACAGCTGAAACTAAAAGAATGGCACGGACAAACGAGATGCGAGTTTTGAGGGCAATAACGGGAAACACATTGAGAGACCAGAGAAGGAGCGACGAGATCAGAAGGGAATGCCAGACGGAGGACGTAGTTAGATGGACCCGCGCGAGGAGAAGGTTCTGGAATGAACATGTCTCACGTATGACAGGCGACAGAATAGCAAAAATCGCTAGAAACGGACGACCATCATCCAAACGACCCGTAGGAAGACCGCCAAAGAGGTGGAAGGACAGCTGGACCTCAACATCTCAAGAACGAGAGGAGGAAAATGGGTGAAACAAGCTAGCAAGCTTTCGTAAAGAAGAAGAAGAAGACCTTTCACCTTCCAAATCAACAATTTGGTACCTATCCTTAAGGAACGACTCCAACAAATTCAAAACTGGCCCTCTTATGCCAATTGACTCCAACTTATGCATAAGCTTTTCAAGGTTGATATAATCAAACGCTCTACTTAGATCCATGCGGGTTAGCATCACATCCACTGCATCATCCAATACCTTCATGATGTATTCAACGATGTGGACCAAAGCTGTGGTAGTAGATTTTCCCTCTCTGAAACCATGCTGGAAACTGCCAAGCAACGAATTTTTTTTCTAGAAATGTGACCATTCTAGTTTTGAGGAGATTTTCATAGATTTTTGAGACAACTGGCAGGATAGATATTGGCATATAGTACTTGTATAACTCTTGATTTCCTTTTTTGTGGACCGGTATCACCCTCGCAATCTTCAGTTCCTTTGGAAAGTAACCCTGCTGGAAGCAATCGTTTATGAGGTAAGAGATAGGATCAGCAAGACAATCGATGACCTCTTTCATCGTTTTCACGGAGAAGCCATATACATCTTGGAACTGTATTACCAGAAATATGGTCCATCTAGAAAGTATCCGGAAAAAAAGAGCTCAATTGTAATTATTTAGTATATATTATCAATTCTTGAATTAGAGAATTATAACAAAATATTCATCTTATTCACTTATACAGCCTCCATTTAACTGTGAACACTTGACTAAACGCCGAGGTACACCCGAAACTATATCACCTACATAATTTTTGATGATGGTAGTCCAGGACTGTGAAACTGACTGAATTGAATCATCTTTACTTCATGACGCTGCTCGTTCAACTTCAATCTTCATTAGTCCCCATATGTTTTCAATGGGACTAAGATCTGGTGAAGCTGCTGGCCACGAAATGGTTGCAACTTGGTGTTCTATTATATCCAAGCTTGAATATTGGCCGAAGTATGGCATCTTGTATTATCCTGCTGAAAATGCTACCCTTCTGGATATGAAGCATGTACCGTTTCAAGGAGAAAATCGTTTAGAACGCCCCAATACTTTTCACTATTCATGGTACCATCAACCAAACCATTATTTTGGTGGGAAATTTGAACGATAACACGTTGTTTTGATGGGATTTTCAAGTGATTTCTACCAAGTTGAAAACAACTTTCATCAGATATAAAGACATTATTCAAATTAACTTCTCGAAAACGTTGACAAAATTCTAGCCTTCGTTTCTTTTGTAAATGTGTCATTATAGGAATTTTTGGATTTCCTTGATATTTAGCCTTGTCTTTTCAGTGACATACGGACGGTTTCTGGACATACTTTTATATTTAGTTGATTTCCAAATATGTTAGCCAATTTTCGAAACCCCAGCCGCTGATTGTGTCATCCTAAGGCCAATAAAGCGTTTAAATTGTTTCCTTTAATCTTACGCTGTCTTCCTGAAACTGGTTTATGCATCATATCCATGCCATTTTGTCTATGATTGTTTCGGTCTTTACTTGACGGAAATTCATCTTGAAAATATGAATAAAAACTATATTCTAATTTCCGCTAATATTTTATTAACACTACGATCGTTACGTCATACCATGACTTCTTCAGGTGAGTATTACAAAATACTGAGTATACCATGAACAAGAAATTCATTTTATAGTACATGGATATCAAAAATAGAGGGGGTGAAGAGAGTTTTACAATTCTTTTGGAAATCTGAAAAATGATTCAAAAAAGATTCAACAAAGGGGAGCTACTTAATTCTGTTTGGTTATTCAATAACATTTTTCTTTTATGATATCTATTAATTTATAAAATTTCTAACAAGTTTAATCTAAAACTTTTGTTTTCTAAGTGTAAAATTTCAAAGTTACTATTAAAACTATGTCCTGTGTCTAGAAGGTGCTCTGCGTAGGTTGAATTTCCCTTTTTGTTACAATAACATTTTTCATGTTCCCTAAGTCTCGTCTGGAACGATCTTCCTGTCTGACCAACATATACAAAATGGCAAGTACCGCAAGTTAACTTATAAACACCTAATTTCTTGTTCTTAGACGTTTTATCTTTATTATTTTTTATTAGTTTTCCCAGGGAGTTATTCGTTTTATAAGAAATTCTAAAATTGTGGTTCTTCTTTAAATATCTAGCTACCTTTTCTGTTTTTGGTCCCAAGTATGTTAACGAAATGTATTTACTTTCAATTGAATCATTATTAATGGGATATACTAATTTCAAAGCCAGCTTTAATTATATTTTTGTGAAAAGATTCTCAACAATCGGGACGTTGAAACCGTTGTTCAACGCAATCTGTTTGATAATGTTATATTCTCTGTCAAAATTCTCACGTGACATGGGTATGTTGGCTAATCTATATTACATACTATTGTATGCTGCTAATTTTGGTTATTGAATAACCAAACAGAATTAAGTAGTTCCCCTTTGTTGAATCTTTTTTGAATCATTTTTCAGATTTCCAAAAGAATTGTAAAACTCTCTTCACCCCCTCTATTTTTGTTATATCCCTGTACTATAAAATGAATTTATTGTTCATGGTATACTCAGTATCTTGTAATACTCACCTGAAGAAGTCATGGTATGACGTAACGATCGAAGTGTTAATAAAATATTAGCGGAAATTAGAATATTGTTTTTATTCATATTTTCATGCCATTTTGTATCCTTTTCATTGTCTCATATACAGCACTTTTCCAGTTCAGTCAATTGCACCACTTTCTTAACGTATCGAAAACCAAATAAAATAGAAAGGTCTTTTACTTGATAGAAGAAATATAACAGACGCTTTGGAAGCCAACGTAACTCGTGTTATTGATGAAATAAGGCCTAAATTACTCGGAGAAGAGTCCAAAATTGGTCTGGTCGAATGGGGTTCCTCAAAGCTAGTCGTGGTGGACACATGCCAGAAATTAAATTCAAAACATAAATGTCGTAAAATTATCTCTCATATAAAAAAAATGCGTTTTCTCTTAAAATTATGCAAGGAATATCCCCTATTGTTGTTGTTCTTTCAATTCAAAAACACCGGGTATGTGAAATTCATTACGCATTCAATCATCGATACAAGGGTACGCGAAACTTCTTGACGACACCTCAGTGCTTTCATAATTAATTTTTATCTTCTTTCCAACGCCCGATTATCTCTTAAACATGAAATATCTATCAGCTCAGTGCCGTAAAAAATGTTTCAACTCGGGACTTAATCCGATCCATTAGCTCCAGAGCCGAAAGCGAAACTAGCAGAAATTCTAACTAACTCATTTAACTGAGCCTGTAACAGTTTAATTTAGTACATTTATTAGAGACTCACCCCGCTCTGATTCTAAATCAAATCCACGCTAACGGCGCTGCTGATACCGTATCCTCTGTTGGGGCTTTTATCGGAAGGTTCTTCCATTAATTAGCACGAAACACACCGCCTGGAGGTGTCTCAAGGTATCGGACTGTGCTTTCCATCATGTAAAATTTTATATATGGGGTCCTAAGTAGAAGGTTTTATCCAGTTCTAGTTTGAACTGAAAATGGAGAAAGGTTTTCTGTAATGTATGGTCCGTCTAGAAAGTATCCTGAAAAAACAAAGCTCAATTGTATTTATAAACGTCCAGATACACCCGAAACTAGATCACCTCCATAATTTTCTGTGATGGTAGTCCAGGACTGTAAAACTGACTGAATTAAATCATCTTTATTTCGTGGCGCAGCTCGTTCAACTTCAATCTTCATTGGTGCCCATAAGTTTACAATGGGACTAAGATCTGGTGAAGTTGCTGGTAGTTAAATGGTTGTGACTTGTTCTTCTTGCACCCAAGCTTGAGTATAGGCTGGATCATGGCATCTGGTATTATCCTTCTGAAAACGCCACCCCTCTGGATATAAAGCATGCGCCGTTGCAAGGAGAAAATCGTTTATAATGCCACAATACTTTCCACTATTAATGGTACCATCTATACAGAGAGGCGTAGCACCACGCTGAAATTGCTGATATTGCTCCCCAAACCATTACTCTGGTGGGAAATTTGGAAATTTGAACGGTAATAGGTTGTTTTGATAGGATTTTTTAGTGATTTCCACCAAGTTGGAAACAACATTCATCAGATATAAAGATAAAATAGAAAAAAATAGAAATAGATCAAATCTGTTTTGATATTCAAATTTTTGATATAAAGATTTTATTAAAATTATCTTCTCGAAAACGTTGACAAAATTACATCTTTCGTTCCTTTTGTAACGGGTCATTATAGGCATTTTTTGCTTTCCTTGATATGTAGCCTTGTCTTTTCAGTGACATACGGACGGTTTCTGGACATATCGGTTGTTTTTTAGAGTAATAGAGCTTTCGATAGGGATTACTTTGATTTGACAGAAGGCAGAAGCCATGTTGTTTTGACATTTCTGTTCAGTAAGCATTGACAAATTATCATGGAAAGACTCAAGCCGCAACAACGTTTACTAATTGTTGAAATTCATTTTCAAAATCAGTGTTCTATTCGGCAAATTTATAGAGCACATCGTGATATTTATGGTTTACATAATCGTCCATCAGAGCAGGTTATCCGTCGAACTATCGATATATTTCGGACAAAATTTTCTCTACTCGATTCAACAAAAAAACTTCTGTACGTACAGAAGAGAATAACGCTTCTGTAAGTCATAGTATTAATGAAGATCCAGATTTGTCTATTCGTCGACGTTCACAACAAGTTGGACTCTGTGCATCCACCACATGGAAAATTTTGCGTAAAGATCTTAGTCTACACCCATACAAGATCCAACTGGTTCAAGAACAAAAGCCACTAGGCCATAATAAGCGTCGTTTGTTTTCTGATTGGGCCCTAGAACAGCTTGAAGTTGATCCACTTTTTTATCGTAAAATTGTGTTTATTTAAATATTTTAATATTAGCCTTCTACATATTTAATTTCGAAAAATTATATTTAATGATTATAACTTCTGAAAATAAATTAAAATAATGTCATATAAGTACCGCTTATATCAATTGACATATAAAGTAAACATTCATTATAATACATCCGAATGGTATAACAAAATTCAATGAATAAAAATTATTAACCAAAATCCTATAAATTAAATATTTTGAATAGACAAAATTTTGTTTCTGATCAATCTTATGAAAACCAATATCTTCCAAAAATATCTAACATAATCTTAAGAATTTCATCATAAAACTATCTTACTTAGAATATTCAATATTATTGGATATCTAACTAAGGTATTTTATATAAAAACTCAAGATATGTAAAACATTACTGAAAAATAAGTTTTAGGAGAGACTTTGCTTTGTCAGTATTTAAATAATTCATATTCAGTAAATATAACATCAATCAACAACAAATATTTACTTACCCTTCAATCGTTTAGAAAGACTTCTGGCAGACTGAAAAATCTTTAAATGTACTGTGACGGTTCACTACATATAAATATTTCTGTGGTTTACCCTTGATCTAAAAGATCAAGGGCACAAGGACTATCTGTATAAAGAATGTTGAGGGAACCAAATAATTATATATTATGAATAAAATAACAGAGGCCGTTAAATTGTCTTTTAATCTTTTAGATCAAGGGTAAACTACAGAAATATTTATATGTAGTGATCCGTCACAGTACATTTAAAGGTTTTTCAGTCTGCCAGAAGTCTTTCTAAACGATTGAAGGGTAAGTAAATATTTGTTGTTGATTGATGTTATATTTATTGAATATGAATTATTTGAATACTGACGAAGCAAAGTCCCTCTTAAAACTTGTTTTTCAGTAATGTTTTACATATGTTGAGTTTTTATATAAAGTACCTTAGATAGATATCCAATAATATTGAATATTCTAAGTAAGTTTTAAACAGTTTTATGATGAAATTCTCAAGATTATGATAGATATTTTTTAAAGATATTGGTTTTCATAAGATTGATCAGCAGAAACAAAATTTTGTCTATTCAAAATATTTAATTTATAGGATTTTGGTTAATAATTTTTATTTATTGGATTTTGTTATATCATTCGGATGTCTCATATTGAATGTTTACTTTATATGTCAATTGATATAAGTGGTACTTATATGACATTATTTTAATTTATTTTCAGAAGTTATAATCATTAAATATAATTTTTTGAAATTAAATATGTAGAAGGCTAATATTAAAATATTTAAATAATTTTATATACCTTCTATCAAGAATTAACCTCTATTTATGTTAAATTGTGTTTAGTGATGAAGCTCATTTCTGGTTGAAAGGCTACGTAAACAAGCAAAATTTCCATATATGGAGTGAAAACAATTCTCAAGAAATTCTGCAGGTTCCATTGCATCCTGAAAAATGCACTGTAAAGTGTGCTTTACACGTTGGATGCATCATCGGTCCATATTTCTCAAAAACGATGCTGTAGATAATTTTACAGTGAATTATGCTCGTTTCACATTGATGATCAATGATTATTTGTTTCAAAATTTTGAATGGTATCGACCCAGAACTGTTTTGGTTTCAACAAGACGGTGCTACACCTCATGTTGCTACCGTAACAATTGATTTATCGAAAGGAAACTTTGGCAATAACGTTATTTCGAGAAATGGTCCAATTAAATGGCCTCCAAGATCATGCGACATAACTCAACTGGATTATTTTCTTTGGGGTTATGTCAAGTCATTGGTTTATGCTGATGAACCGGAAGCAATAGAAGCTTTGGAAACCAATATAACTCGTGTTATTGATTAAATGAGGCCTGAATTAATCGAAAAAGTGGTCCAAAATTGGCCAGGTCGAATGCGGTCCCTCAGAGCTAGTCGTGGTGGACAGATACAGGAAATTAATCTTAAAACATAAATGTCATAAAATTACCTTTCAAACAAACAAATCTCAATTCTCAATTCAAATGTGTTTTATTTCAATTTTGAATTCTATCACTCTGAAAAAAACACCCGATAGAAAGGAATTTAAATTCTGTTCTCTATAGTTTTTTTCAGTCCTAAATTACTCGGAAAAGTGGTTCAAAATTGGTCTGGTCGAATGCGGTTCCTCAGAGCTAGTCGTGGTGGACATATGCCAGAAATTATTTTTAAAACATAAATGTCATTAAATTATCTTTCAAATTAAAAAATTTGATTCCATTCAAATTTTGAAACCAAAAATCATTGATCATCGATCTTAACGAGCACCATTCACTGTAACATTAGCTTCACTATCGTTTTCAAATAAATATGGACCGATGATGCTTCCAGCGTGTAAAGCACACCATACATGATGTGATGGAACCTGCAGGACTTCTTGAGGATTGGTTTCACTCCATATACGGCAATTTTGTTCGTTCACATAGCCGTTCAAACAGAAAGGAGCTTTCATCACTAAACACAATTTTGCGATAAAAAAATGGATGAACTTCAAGCTGTTCTAGGGTCCAATCAGCAAACAAATGACGCTTATTATGGTCAAGTGGCTTTAGTTCTTGAACCAGTTGAATCTTGTATGGGTGTAGGTGTAGACCAAGATCTATACGCAAAATTTTCCATGTGGTGGATGCACAGAGTTCAACTTGTTGTGAACGTAGACGAATAAAAAAACCTGGATCATCATCAACACGATAGCTTGCAGCAGCGATATTGTCTTCTGTAAGTACAGTTCTTTGTCTTGTTGTTTTTGCATCGAGTAGAGAAAATGTTATCCGAAATCTATCGATAAATCGACGAATAAGCTGCTCTGATTGACGATTATGTAACAATTTGTAAACGTTGTTGCGGCGTGAGTCTTTCCATGATAATTTGTCAATGCTTTTACTGAACAGAATTGTGAAAACAACATGGCTTCTACCTTCTGTCAAATCACAGTTATACCTATCGAAAGTCACTCTAAAAAACACTCGATATGACCTTGGACATTCCTAGCAAGATATTTCATATAAACCTTGAGATCCGTTCGGAATTGAATCTTTTGGAGGTTGAAGAAAGGTGGATATTTTTCTACTTGCTGTGAAGACGGTCTCTCACTATGAAATTTCCACCTTTATTCGATCTCCCAAAGATTCACCAATTATTTTGTTGAGTTCTTCTCCCAACACAAGGAGTTTAATGCTCGAGCAGCAGATCGTCCTTCATTTTTTCTTTCTCTTCTTTGATCCTCGCTGTTACTCATTCAGAAACACTCCCAGATATTTACTTTTCTCTATTCCTCTCAAACCCCCGTTCCCTTAAATTCAATTTTCTTGTGAATAAATTATTGTTGAAATGTTTCCCAAGTTATTGAGGACATAACGTATTTGAAGCAACTGCTTGAGGAAGATGAAGAAAATTCAGCAAAAGTGCTCCAGAATATGAGTCCTGGACGGAAATATACCCGGAGAATATATCTGCGGTCACAGAAAGCAAGTAAGGAACAGTATAAACGTCACAAAAGGCTGCAGGACAGCTAACAAAGTATTTATGTGGACTTCTGTAGCCCCAATTTCCACATTGTATAGAAATATCACGATGTTATCACCTCATATCCCGACACTTGGTGTAACAAAGAGAGCACGAATCATATTTCGGCAAACGGCTTCCGCTCCTTTATAACGGCAGGTTAAACGAGCTAATATTTTCCTTCCAAGCACTCCAAACTCCAACGCCACACGGAGAAAATGCAATTTACCGATACCCTTTGAAACCATTCCTCCCGTCTCCATTTTGCTCACACTTTAGGTGTCGATAGGAAAATAATTATATCATGGAGATGGAGAACTTTATCGGTCACTCATAAAACTCGTTTTGCCCGGATGGAGTGACACTTTTGTGCGGTGCTAGCTCTGCTAATAGAAGCTTAAAACGTTGCCTCTTTCGCTGTTTTATTTGTTCTCATGGGTTTTGGAGATGACGGAATCAATTAGGGGGATATACTTTATTTTTATGGGAAGACGCAATCTCCTGGTATACTTTTGCTGAGGGGACGCCTTTCCAATGCGAAGATTGATGTGAGATCCGTTTTTTCGATTCCACATTCATGAATATCGAACATTAAGACAATTCAGTATGGATATTTTGACAAGTATTTGCTTTCAGAGAGGCTTCCAGTAGTACTTTCAAATAATAATAATATTTCATCAATCCTTCAAGATAAAACAACATTTGTATGGGACAGGTCAGAAAAAAATTAGAGAAAGATCAAAGAGATCATGTTTTGATATTCAAAAATAGATATTGATCAATACTAGATTATCCAATAGGAGGTTTCATTTTAATATTGAACAAAACGAAAATATTCAAAGAAAAATCAATAGAATAAAATAGAAAAAGACTTTTTACTTGATAGAAGAAATATAACAAAATTTGAATATCACAAGAGATTTAAGCTGTCAGTCTTCTACAATTTTAATTAAAAAAAATTTTTATTCAAAAAACTTTTAGAATTAAATTAATGTCTAAGTAAGCACCGCTCATATTTAATAGACGTATATAATCAAAACTCAATATGCAATGTCAAATGGAATAAATAAACAAACGAATATAAAAAAAGTCATTTAAAATTAATAAAATTTGAATATCAAAACAGATTTAATCTGTTGTCTTCTACAATTTTAATTTCAAAAAATTCTTTGAAGAAACTTTAAGAATTAAATTAATGTCTTTATAAGCACTGCTCATATTTAATAGACGTATAAAGTCAAAATTCAATACGTCTATTAAATATGAGCAGTGCTTATAAAGACATTAATTTAATTCTTAAAGTTTCTTCAAAGAATTTTTTGAAATTAAAATTGTAGAAGACAACAGATTAAATATGTTTTGATATTCAAATTTTGTAATAATCCTTCTATCAAGTAAAAAACCGTTCCTTCTTATTTTATTTTAAAATTAATAAATAAATATTTGAAGGAGACGAAATTTTGTTCTTGATCTTTTCATTATGAACACCAATTCTTCTTCAAAAACATAAAACACAACTTAAGGACTTCTCAAAAAATATAATTTATTTTAAATATTTAATATATTTGAATATTCAAATAAGTTAATTCAAAAATCTCTCAAAACATGCACTATATCTTCAAAAAACAATTAGAATTCCTAAAATCTCTTCTTCGGCCCTAGATAATATTTAAAATATCATAATCAACTAACAATAAGTATATCTTACCTTAAAGTGTAACCGGAACTTGCTTGCACAGACTGAATTTAAAGATCCATATAGTCTAAGTTCGTCACAAAATCACAAAAAATTGTAAGGTAATATATACTGATTGTTAGTTGATTTTGATATTTTAAATATTATCTACGGCCGACGAAGAGATTATCGAAATTGTAATTGTTTTTTGCAGATATAGTGATGTTTTGAGCGATTTTTGAATTAACTTTTTTGAATATTTCAATATATTAAATGTTTCAAATAAATTATATTTTTTGAGATGTGGTGTTCATAATAATGAGATCAGAAAAAAAATTTTGTCCCCTTCAAATATTCATTTATTAATTTTAAATGACTTTTTTATATTTGTTGGTTTATTTATTCCATTTGACATTGTATATTGAGTTTTGATTATATACGTCTATTAAATATGAGCGGTGCTTATTAAGACATTAATTTAATTCCAAAAGTTTTTTGAATAAAAATTTTTTTCTAAGTTAAAATTGTAGAAGACTGACAGATCAAATCTGTTTTGATATTCAAATTTTGTTATATTTCTTCTATCAAGTAAAAAGCCTTTTTCTATTTTATTTCATACATAATATATAATTATATTTAAGATTGAATAAATCTCATTATGGAATGTCAATGGTTTGAAGAAAACCTTATAATACCTTACAGTTTTCTGTGATTTTGTGACGAACATAGACTATCTGGATCTTTAAATTCAGTCTGTTTAAGCAAGTTCCGGTTACACTTTAAGGTAAGATATACTGATTGTTAATTGATTTTGATATTTTAAATATTATCTAGGGCCGACGAAGAGATTATCGGAATTCTAATTGTTTTTGAAGATATAGTGAATGTTTTGAGGGATTTTTGAATTAGCTTTGTCTCCTTCAAATATTTATTATTCAATTTTAAATGACTTTTTCATATTCGTTGGTTTATTTATTCCATTTGACATTGTATATTGAGTTTTGATTATATACCTCTATTAAATATGAGTGGTGCTTATTTAGACATTAATTTAATTCTAAAAGTTTTCTGAATAAATTTTTTTTCACTAAAATTCTAGAAAACTGAGAGATTAAATCTGTTCTTATATTAATACTTTGTTATATTTCTTCTATCAAGTAAAAAGCCTTTTTTCTTTTTTATTTTATACATGATATATAATATAATTATATTTAGGCTTGAATAAATCTCATTATGGAATGTCAATGGTTTAAAGAAAACCTTATAATACCTTACAGTTTGCTGTGATTTTGCGACGAACATAGACTATCTGGATTCTTAAAGTTAGTCTGTTTAAGCAAGTTCCGGTTACACTTTAAGGTAAGATATACTGATTTTTAGTTGATTTTGATATTTTAATATCAAATATATAGGTGCTCCAAAAAAGACTTCGTAGGGCTGTTACAGATACCGTTCGATTCCTTCGAGTAAAATTTGCAATATAATGGTCTTCCTTTCCAGACGTTACTTTGGGTCGACCAGGCACCGGTCTCCGAGCAACGCTACCGGTTTCCAGGAAAAGGGCCACTGTACGCCTTACTGAAGTCCGTGGAATATTCAAATGCAATCTGTTGATTCGACAAAGCTTCTTGATGTAGGGCTACTATTCTTCCCCCGTTAAAATGAGAAATAGGATTTCCTGGTATTTTCCACGGAATATTCTCAACATTTCAACTCTCTTTAAGTTCCATTGAATTCGAACAAGAAACATTTTTAGCTGGTTTATTGTTTTCATTTAAGTGATAAGGTAGTGAAGATTCCACGCACAAAAAATTATTATTTTAATTAATTTTCATCGAGTTAAAGAAGAATCGATCAAAGAGGGATAATAACCATTACGTTTGAACAATTTGCGATTCCTTGTCGCTACATCAAATACTCATTCGAATGAATCATAAAAATTTGAAAAACAAGAGTCGATCCGAAGCGTTACCGATAAAGAACTCAGTGCTACCAATGTATCAATGAAATTCAATTAAGGTTTTGATTGATAATTCTTGATGGTGATGAATGTACGTTGAGTGGCTATAGGTGTGATTTGTCATACCCCCAGAGAGCATAATTCTGACTTATTAATGGCCGTATCATTCATCAAATAGACAGGACAAATGGTAGTTTGGTGAACTAGATTCTACTTTCCAACGCATGAAATCGAATTATTTTGAGCTTCAACTGTTCGTCCAGATGTGTACTCCCACTTATACAAGATGAATATGTCTGAGATATGTCAATGTCCTGTTTTTATACAGCGTGTCTAAAATATTTGTTTTGGCGCTGCATTTTGTGAAGTTTTAGTCACGATGGAGCAGTACCCGGGAACGCATCGCGTTTTTTATGAAGATCAACGAGGTCGTCCACTTAATGTGAATAGTGACCGTTATTAAGTTAAAACACAGTAATGCCATAAGAATTAGTAATATTTTTATTTTGTTTTTTCTATTTATTCATAACAGGAACATGTGCAGGTAGGTTAATACCCAAAAGGATGTCCACAAGTAGAAAATAAAAAATTTACAGAAGTACAATGTGGTACATAATTTGAAAAAAACAAACAGAACAAAAAATTTTTTGAATTCTGAAAAACAATCACTTAAAAAGAAATATTTTAAATGATTTATACCATCTTATATATATTATTAATATGTGAAACAAAAGTGCTCCAGAAGAAAAGAAAAATTCAGCAAAATAACAGAATATACCCAATCAAGTAGAGCAACCCCTGAAATGGTTACCCAAACATATTTTGACACTATTATGGCTCTGATCAATTACATCAATTAAATCCTTCAAACCATTACATTTACCTAGCATTCTAATGACGGGGGAATTCTTGGAGCTATTTGTACGCCTCAAAGGCAAGACGAAGGTTTCCAGCTGTCTGAATCTCCTCAATGGAGCATGTAGGTTGATTCGCGATAAGAGTGATGATGATTCCAATTGATAATTCAATAGTTTATTCGCAAAAAGTACGTCATTCATAGTTCTACGATTTTTTAAGCTTATCATGTTGAAGTGTTTCAACCTTATCTCGTAATTTATAGGATCACCCCTATTCAACCGTAGACCACACCTTGAACCCAAAAAACGTAGAAATTTTTTTTGAACTTTTTCTATACGGTCAATATAAGTGTTATACTGGGGGTTCCACACAATCGAAGCGAAATTCATCTTGCTGAACACATAAGCGTAATACAGCGTAATGGCGGATCTATGGTTAGAAAACGATCGACTCTGTCTCAATATAAAACCAAGCATAATGCTTGAAGCTGTTACGATATTGTCGATATGTCTGTCAAATTTGAGACGAGAGTCAAAGGTAACACCCAAATCACGCACACGACTCGAACGAATCAGCGGTGAGTCCAGCAACACATACGGGAACATTATCGGATCCTTCTTTCTCGAGAACGTTATCACCTGACATTTAGATTTATTCGTGAATAAATTAGCTTTCCCGCAGAATTCAATGAAACAGTCGAGATCATTCTGGAGGCGTATGCAGTCACTAGGGTCTTTGATCTTCATGATCATTTTCAAATCATCAGCGAACATTAATATATTACATGATTTGAATATCTCTATAATATTATTTATGTAAATAATGAATAACAATGGACCCAGGTGAGAGCCCTGGGGAACCCCGGATAATGCCGATATGTACCGCGACTCAAAACCCTCCACCGAGACGAATTGTGACCGATTCCTGAGATAAGACTCTAACCATCGCAGTAGGGACCCACATACCCCAACGTCATACAACCTTCTGAGAAGCCGTCGAATACATATCTTGTCAAAAGCCTTACTAAAGTCTGTATAAATAACGTCTACTTGAGCTCCCTCATCCAAACCATCCAACAAAAATTCTGTGAAGTTCACTAGGTTCGTTTCAACTGATCGTCCTTTGAAGAAGCCATGCTGCTCGGAAATAATCTGGGATTTGACTAAATGGAATATATGTGGGTATATTAGGGTCTCAAACAGTTTTGCAAAAATAGAGAGTTTACTTATTGGCCTGTAATTCTCCACCGAAGTCTTACTACCCGCCTTGAAAACAGGAACGACAGACGCCAATTTCCAACGTTCAGGAAAGACCCCGGATTCGAGTGATCTATTAAATATAATCGTCAAGGGTTCAACGAGTGATGTACTACATGAACGAATGAACAGAGCGGGAATAGAATCCGGCCCTGGACTCTTATTAACATTCAAAGAAGACAAAGCATGCTCGACGTCCGCAGCATCAACTTTGACTCTATCCAATAGGAAAGAATCAAAATCACGCTCCTCATCAAAGTCAGCCACGAGATTCGGTGCAACATATACGCTTTCGAAAAAATCCGCGAAGAGATTACTGATATTCTCGCCACCGTTTGCAGTTCTTTCGCCGTATGTCATGCGGTTAGGACAGCTGAAAACCCTGTCCTTGACAGATACAAACCTAAAAAATTTTTTCGGATCAGATGCCATCTCACATTCGATGGAATGCCTGTAATTAATAAAATCACGTCTAATCATTTTTTTGCAGGAGTAACGTAAGGCCTTAAATTCCAGTTGATCGGACAGATTCTTATAAGTTTTCCATCTCCTGTGTATTCTATTCTTATACTTAATAATTTTAATCAACTCATAAGAGTAGAAAGGTGGATAACGTTTGTTCAATTTTGTCTTAGGTACGAGAAGATCAATTACATCGTAAAGAATATTATAAAAAGTGTCAACCATAAGGTCAACATCATTACAGTCAAAAAGATCAGGCCAAGAAATTCCCGAAAGAGAACGATTAATTAAATCATAATCAGCACGCTTATAGTTAAACCTATAAATTACATCATTACTTTTTAAGGGTTTACAAACATTAACGTCAAGCAAAAATTCTAAGGAGGGGTGATAACCATCCTCGGGAACAACTGGTAAATCACATCTATGAACATTACTTATTAATTGTGAGCTACACAAAATCAAGTCTAATATTCTAACACTGGAATTAGTTATCGAATTGAACTGAAGTAATCCCAAAAATGAAAAAGTATCAACAAGTTCTTCCTGACTGCTGGAAACATTTGTAGCTTCGCAAACACCGTTTATGCTGTTTTTAACCCAATCGATACCCGACAAATTGAAATCACCCAGAATGAGAACAAGATGGTTCTTTAATCTTAGTATAACCTGAGATAATTTTTCTCGAAAAAATGATATAGCATCCGAATCGGATGGTGGAATATACACACAGCACAGCAAAATTTTTATATCGTTCATGATGATTCTCACCCAAACATCCTCTGCATCACTTTCAAACTCCTCAACTCGCGAGGGCTTCAGTTCACTTTTGACCGCCACAAAAACACCACCCCCGTCCCTACGAGTGCTGGAGGTAGTCTCCCTATCTCTACGGAAGATCGAATACTCCTTGAGGTCAACCACTTCACCGTCAAATATTTTCGAGTTCAGCCAAGATTCAGAGATGAATAATAAATCATGATCATTGGAACTAACATTTAGTTTGAAATCACTTAACTTAGTTCTTAGCCCGCGAACATTTTGGTAATAAGCGTTCAACGATTTCATGAATCAAAAATCCTCTAAGATGCGTGATAAAAACATAAATTACTTAAATTACTTAAAGTCGACTCAAGTCGGCCTCCGAAGAAACATGGATAATCCTCGAAGTACCATCCCTCCGGATAAGAACGTTTCCACTCTGGGTCCACACGTACTTGTATCCTTTTTCTCTAGCCAATGATCGAGCATTCTTAAAAATGATCTTGTTTGCCAATGTGAGGTGCTCGCTAATGAAAATTTTTTCGGCCACGCCGGCCACAGCCAAACCAAAATGTGAGACTCCCATGACAAGACGTTTCCTACGGTAGGCAGCAAGGAAATCATCGCGTTTATTTTTCGAGGAGAATCTGACCACAATATTTTTATGCTTATCTTTAAGTGTTGTTGGAACCCTAGTGACATAATCAATAGAGCGGGAATCGACTTCGACTCCCAAGGACGAGCCAATGGTAGACACCATCTCAACCAAGTTCTCCCCTGACTTATATGGAACATTTTGCACCTCGACATTATTCTGCCTACTATGACGTTCCATGTTGCTAATTCTGCCATTGAGAATGGTTACTTCTTTCTTGAGGGCAACGTTTTCCTTCTCCAATCTTGAAACTGCCGCTATGGCTTCACTAAATTGGCTAAGCTTAACATCAAAATCCGTGATTTTATCGGAAAAGATCTCTTAAAGCCTTTCATTTCCTCCGTGAGTCGACCAACAAGAGAAGATAAATCAGCTGGAGTTGGTTCCCCGGACTCGAAGGTATCGGGCGCGAAGAGACGGCTCTCGCGCCGTTCTCGCGAGATATCAGGCCGGGAAAGACTCGGACGCGACAAAGGTGGAGGAGATCCAGCCGCCACAGAACGTGAGTCACCACCAGTGACAGGGGAACTCCCTCTGCACGATGTACACTTCCATCCAGCACCAGGTAGTTCATTGATAACAGCCAGCTGGCCCCGTTTTATATCGGAACATGTACCGTTCGCATGATAGTCACCACCACAAAAACCTGCACATGAGACGGCAGGATTTCTTTTCGTGATTGATTACATTTTCTACATAAACGCATTGTTTATCCCGTAAATAACAGCACAGAAAAACTCAAAAATAAGTGATAATGGGCTAATTCACTAGAAAACACTCAGGTTCAGACTGAGTTGTAAAACTTTCCCGAAAAAAAAAAAAACTATATACTGTACTTCCGCAAAACACTGATGGAGCTCTCTTAAACACGTCCGTTCGGATCGAGTTCAATCTATATTAAAAAACAACAACCCTCGCACCTACAACGGCACTTCCGGTAACCAGTGCAGAACCTCCCGTTAAGTAAGTTTGAATGGGCAGTAAGGTAAGGGTAACTGTGATATGCCCAGGAGATTTCTTTGAAGGGGGGATCACATAATTCGAGTCGAGCGGAAAAGTTACTATCAAATGGACTGTGTTTGGCCTCCTTGGGTTGATCAAGGCCCAGTAAGGCTCAGATATTGCATATATACAACCCTCGCACCTACAACTGCACTTCCGGTAACCAGTGCAGAACCTCCCGTTACAAGGGGTAAGTTTGAATGGGCAGTAAGGTAAGGGTAACTGTGGTATGCCCAGGAGATCTCTTTGAAGAGGGGATCGCATAATTCGAGTCGAGCGGAAAAGTTACTATCAAATGGACTGTGTCTGGCCTCCTTGGGTTGGTCAAGGCCCAGGAAGGCTCAGATATTACTGAAGAACAAACCGAACACTACCTGAAGGGTCGTGCAAACTAATCCCTAGGTATATCACACATTTTCACAATAGCATTGGATATCCGGATCTATTTACTGTCTCTATACGATATGTCGTTCTCTACCAGGACTACTCAGCAATTTACCCTAAAGAACGCCACTGGTTCACAATACAATCTCTCAAAGTAAGCGGGTTCGTGCATATGGAAAATATGTAACACAAACTGACTAGGACATTATAAAATAAATACAGTACCCCATCATCTAGGCGTGCTAATGAACGTTACAATAAGAACAAACAAAAAAATAAGTAACTGAGGGATCACACAAGAGTACATGCAAATCAGTTACATATCGAGCACTGCTATTAGTAAGAACAGATAATAAAAAACCCTATTAGCAATTATAACGCAGATAAAGAACCACTATTTACAAATACAGCAAACAGCAACCAGGCACCAAGAGAAAGTATACAATACAAATAGATAACTTGTGAGGGTCCTGCCGCTTTAGTTATATACAAAGGCAATACAATTCAGTTAAAATATTCCGGTCGGATTAAATAACATTGAACCATAAATAGAAGAATGAAAAACGATGAATGGAAATACAATGAACGAACCTGCAATCACTAATTTCACATCAACACTAAGGTGGTATTCAAAAATGTAAAGCTTGCAATTAATCAGGAGCATTTAAAAGAAGTTTACTTAGTAAGAGTTACCAAAGGGGATTGTTATAAGTACTTTTATCTCGAGTATGTTACTAAGTTGCTCAAGAGGTTTATTTACAAAACCCATCCTCTCGGCTGCTTCAAAATACAATGGGAATGCCATAAAGACTTTATTTTCTTTGTTATTGTGACTAATCGCATACGTGTCAAGTTAGAGTGCCATAGAGTATTTGACACATAAATAACGCAGGTAGATACAATGACGTAATAGTGGAATTTATATAATCTATAAGGGATTCTTCGTATGATCCTTAAAGGATACGCATCTCTTCAATATTCTAAATGGATTTTCATCAAGTAGAGACCGATTCAATTAAATATTAAATAAAAGCACGGATAAACGCCCTATGTTATGTCACTTTCTTTATGTATAGCAACTCTACAATTATCAAGAGTTCCAGCGAAGCAGATTAATTTCACATCCCAGTATACATCCAAAAATATCCCTACGAAAAAGTTATCCCGTTTTTCATCAAGTTGAGCGGAAAACTGTGCCCCGAAAAAGGGGCGTAATGAGAAAATTCTGAAAAGTTAACGTCAATCCGAACAAAGATATTCCTTGGATCTCGTTTCGCAGAAAATCTAAAATGGCCTTATATTCACGATGGCATGCCTCTGACGGCCCCATGATTCCCAGTCTCAAGTCTTTCAATATGCAAATTACATCCTATATATCAACAAAGAAGCAATAAGAAGAAGAAAACTCCAAATCGTTCGGCGAACGTAAATACAAAAATACGCGATAGAGATGAAACAATAATTGACTTAACTGCGAATGTAGAAGCAGGCTGGATGGTTTGCATTTTTCTTTGGATGGGAAATAATGGCCGCTCTCGAGATCGAATGACTTCGGAATAAAATAACAGTGTTACTTCCCAAGAACGATGAAGCGTCCTCGATTATACAAGAAGCATCTAGTGGGCACGGTAAACTTTTCTTCTTCACGTGAACGATAAATATCGTGAACGCTAGACAAGATCTATTACTCATTAGGGTCAATTCATGTTTCATGTTTGGGGACACATTTATTCATTTATTTATATTTCTACAATTCATTAGTAAAATACATTGGCCGACAAAAAATGTTTTGAGTTCAAAGATGAAGCTGAATGATATTGATTTCTACATATCACTTGGGGAAATATTTTTAAATAAATAAAGTAAAAAAAAGCAACTCGGCCTAAGTTTTATTGTTCATTTCATGTCTGTTGACATATATGTTTCGGGATTTTATCCCATTTTCAAAACTAAAGAGAGCAGAATTTAAATTCCTATCTATCGGGTGATTTTTTAGAGTGATTAGATTTCAAATTGAAATAAATCACATTTAAATTGAGATTGGAGCCCATTTTTTTCATTTCAAAGATAATTTTATGACATTTATGTTTTAAAAATAATTTCCGGCATATGTCTACCACGACTAATTCTGAGCAACCGCATTCGACCAGACCAATTTTGGACCACTTTTTCGAGTAATGCAGGCCTTATTTCCTCATTATTTGAACATTTTAATATTAGCCTTCTACATATTTATTTTCAAAAAATTATATTTAGTAATTATAACTTCAGGAATTAAATTGAATAAATGTCATATAAGTACCACTTATATTAAACGAGATATAAAATAAACATTCATTATAAGACATCCAAATGGTATAACAAAATTCAATAAATAAAAATTGTTAACTAGAATCCTGTTCTATAGGAAAAAATTAAGGGATCAAAAGAAAATTCCAAATTTTTAGGCAATTTTCAACAGGCCGTAACTTCGAGAGAAATGGTCGTACAAGGAATCAAAAAAAAGGAAATTGTAGCTCCATGTGTCTAGTTTCTGGATTAGAACTTTAAAATTTTTTAACCTATGCGGTTTTTGAGTAATGGTAGAAAAACCAGAAACAAAAAATTTTCAAAATTTTTAAGTTTTTTTTTTGGTCTACGGGTGTGGAAAAATTTTTTGTGGCTCAACCATTATAAGGATCGGATACTTTGTTCATTTAGTTTAATTGCTTCTTTTTTGCACCTTGATACGTCCATTACCTGCCGAGATATCGGTCTTCAAATGGAAAAGCATCCATTTGTCTTTGCTTATCGATATCTCAGCAACCAATAATCGCGCAGAAAGTTAAAGGTGGGTTTCAAGAACTTGAATGAATCCTCCTTAACGATTAGCCATTGCTATTCCAAAAAAAAATTTTTTCTTTTTGTCACATGAATTTGAAAATGCAACAATAAAAGGGCTTTTGGTGGTTTTTTGGAAAATCAAACGCTAGATCGAAAATATTGGGGAAAACACTAATTTTATGTGTGCCTTTTAGAGTTCAATATGTCCACAAAAAGCCTACAAAAAATCACTCGATCGAATTTTTGAAACAATTTACGGATCACGTTTTTTGCTCTGAAAAGCTCATAATTTTTAAAAATGAGAAGGAGAAAATATTTTCCGAGCTTTTTCCACATTTTTGCTCCAGAAAGTGCTTAAATTCAAAACAAAACAAAAATTAAAAGAAAAATTTTTTGAAACAGAAATTAATAAAAAATTAAAAAAAAAAATTTTCGAAATTTTTTTTAAACGAGTTAAGGTTTCGAAATTTTTTTTTTAAATTTTTAAAAAAAATTTTTTGTTTTAAATTTAAGCACTTTCTGGAGAAAAATGTGGAAAATTTTTTTTTTCTCATTTTTATAAATTATGAGCTTTTCAGCAAAAAACGTGATCCTTTAATTTTTTCAAAAATTCGATCGAGTGAAACAAAAAAACGGCTGGCTGAATTAATTTGGTTTTTTGTAGGCTTTTTGTGGACTTATTGAACTGTAAAAGGCACACATAACATTAGTGGTTTCCTCAATATTTTCGATCTAGCGCTTGATTTTCCAAAAAACCACCAAAAGCCCATTTTTTGTTGCATTTTCAAATTCATGTGACAAAAAGAAAAAAATTTTTTTGGGAAAGCAATGGCTAGTCGTTAAGGAGCATTCATTTGAGTTCTTGAAACCCACCTTCATTTTTCTGCGCGATTATTGGTTGCTGAGATATCGATAAGCAAAGACAAATGGACGCTTTTCCATTTGAAGACCGATATCTCGGCAGGAAGTGGACGTATCAAGGTGCATAAAAAAAAAATTAAAGCTAAATGAACAAAGTATCCGATCCTCATAATGGTTAAGCTAAAAAAAAATTTTCCACGCCCGCAAACCAAAAAAAAACTTAAAAAATTTTGAAAATTTTTTTGTTGCTGGTTTTTCTACGATTACTCAAAAACCGCAGAGGCTAAAAAATTCTAAAGTTCTAATCCAAAAACAAGACACTTGGACCCACAACTTCCTCTTTTTTGATTTCTTGTAAGACCATTTCTCTCGAAGTTACGGCCTGTTGAAAATTGCCTAAAAATTTGGTATTTTTTTTTTTGATCCCTTAATTTTTTCCAGTATAAATCAAATATTATGAGTAGACAAAATTTTGTTTCTGCTGATCAATCGTATGAAAGCAAATATCTTTCAGAAATGTTTAACATAATCTTAAGAATTTCATCATAAAACTATCTTACTTAGAATATTCGATATTATTGGATATCTAACTAAGTTACTTTCTATAAAACCTCAAGATATGTAAAAACATTACTGAAAAACAAGTTTCAAGAGAGACTTTACTTCGTCAGTACTCAAATAATTCATATTCAATAAAATATAACATCAATCAACAACAAATATTTACTCAGCCTTCAACAATTTAGAAAACTTCTTGTAAATGAATACTGAAAAATTTAAATGGAGTGTAATGTTAACTACAAATAAAAAATTCTGTGGTTTACCCTTGATCTAAAACATTGAAAGACTGTTTAACGGCCTCTGTTATAGCACAAGGACTATCTATATAAAGAATGTTAAGGAAACCAAATAATTATATATTATGAATAAAATAACTAAATAGAGGTTAAAATATTTAAATAATTTTATATACCTTCTATCAAGTATTAACCTCTATTTATGTTATTTTATTCATAATATATAATTATTTGGTTTCCTTAACATTCTTTATACAGATAGTCCTTGTGCTATAACAGAGGTGATTTTGAAAATAAATTTCAACAATTTGTAAACTTTGTTGCGGCGTGAGTCATTCCATGATAATTTATCAATGCTTGCTGAACAGAAATGTCAGAACAACATGGCTTCTACCTTCTGTCAAATCACAGTTATGCCTATCGAAAGTTCTATTACTCTAAAAAAACACCCGATACAACCTCCAGTTTAATAATCAGTCTAGATATATTCCTAAAATCTTTATTGATTCTGTTATGCCGAGTTCTGTATTGTCGAGGTCGATAGTTGCTGGAATACTTTCCTTGAACTGAATAGTCCTGAAAATAATGCACTCAGTTTTATCAACATTTAAAAGGAGCACATTTTGAGCATACAAGACACTTATTGAGTCGAAAACTATCGGAGTTTGCTCCATGCTGAATTTTAAATCATTATTACGCACTAAAGCGTTTGGGTCATCACCAAACACAAGCATTTTTATCCTTCTTGAGATGGAAGAAAGCAAAGACTCAGGTAAGTCGTTTATATATACCAAACAGTAGAGGTCCAAGAATGCTATCCTGGGGTAAACCCATAACTACAGTTTCATCCTTGGATAAGTGATTCCTTTCGCCAGTTTCAATAGAAACTATCTGTGTTCTATTCTTGAGGTAACTACTCAACAGTTTCAGTTGAGCGTCTCGAATACCATATGTATTTAATTTGTTGAGAAGCCTTTCATGGTTCACACAGTCCAACAGGTACTTCTCTACTTTCGAGTGCTTCTAAAATTTCAGAAGTTAATTCATAAAGGGCAATGCTGGCGCTTTTGCTTCTCAGGTACCCATGTTGGTTTTGCGAGAATACTCCAAATTTATGGAAGAAGTTGAGCAGTCTGTCCACCAAAACCTTTACAAAAATAAAATAGAATAGAAAGGCCTTTTACTCGATAGAAGAAATATAATATGAGACATATAATATATAATTATATTTTGGCTTCAATAAATCTCATTATGGAATGTCAATGAATTTAAATAAACCTTAAAATAACTCACACTGTTCTTTGATTTTGTTAGAACATAGATCAATCTTGAATTATATAGTTGATCTGTATTTCGAAGCTTTAGTCTTTTAACACGTGAGAAATATAGGTTAGTTTTTTGATTTTGATATTTGGAATATTAAATGAGGACTGAAGACGGGATTGCTTAGAATTATATTTGTTTTTTGAAGATATAGTGCACATTTTTTAGAGATTTTTGAAATAACCTATTCGAATATTTAAATATATTAAATATTTCAAATGAATTATATTCTTTGAGAAGTCCCTTAAGTGTGTTCATGTTTTTAAAAGGCAATTGGTGTTCTTGAAGGTAAGACCAGAAACAAAATTTTGTCTTCTTTAAATATTTATTTATTAATTTTAATTAATTTATTAGGGATATAGGTATAACATCAGAACCATACGAGTTCTTAGTTTTCATGTTATATATTGTAAGAGTTAGAATTTATAATTCTGAATTCAAAGTGGCCTCCTAAGTATTTTCAAAAATTCATTTAATGTGAAAATGTTACAAACATGTTTTCGCCGGTCTTAAAGCTACGAAATCACTCTGCTGGAACTATTAGAGCCATTTAACAGACATCAACCGTGTTAGTACGAGCACCTGATATTTATTCACAAAAGCCATTTCTGCTTATGCTCGTTCGACCAAACGCTCTGGAATAATTAATGCTTCCTATCCGCAACTTGAGTGAGTCTGAAATTTAAATTAGTTTTCACATGTTCACGGGCATGTCATATCAAACAGCTTAAGATTTATGGTTTTCGCTCTGAGATTAGTAAGGAACAATGAGTTCTGAATAAAGCTCTTATTTATTAGCAAATTCGGTTAATTAATACAATTCTAATATCAACTATCTGAAACACAACGTGCATCGTACCTCATTTCATTCCAGAAGCAAGGAATTTAATAATGTTCTGTGTCTAATGTAGATTCGAACCTTCATGATATGAGAATATTTTCAAGTTTCATCCCTCAACACGCTCAAATATTAAAGGCTGAATAATTTCCATTAATATCGGGTGTTTTTTTAGAGTGATCCAACTTTAACCTAGAATGAAACACATTTAAATTAAGATTGAAGCAAATTTGTTTTTTATTTGAAAGACAATTTTATGACATTTATGTTTTGAAAATAATTTCTGGCATATGCACACCAGGACTAGCTCTGAGGAACCGAATTCGACCAGACCAATTTTGGACCACTTTTTCGAGTAATTCAGGCCTCATTTTATCGATAACACGAGTTATGTTGGCTTCCAAAGCGTCTATTGTTTCTGGTTTATCAGCATAAATCAATGACTTGACATAACCTCAAAGAAAATAATCCAGTGGAGTTATGTCGCATGATCTTCGAGGCCAATTAATTAAACCATTTCTCGAAATAATGTTTGAAACAAATTTTGAAACAAATAATCATTGATCATCGATCTGTAACGAGCACCATTCACTGTAACATTAGCTCCAGCATCGTTTTTAAAGAAATATGGACCGATGATATCTCCAGCGTGGAAAGCACACCATACAGTGCATTTTTCAGGATTCAATGGAACCAACAGAACTTCTTGAGGATTGTTTTCACTCCATATACGGCAATTTTGCTTGTTTACATAGCCGTTCAACCAGAAATGAGCTTCATCACTAAACACAATTTTACGATAAAAAAGTGGATCAACTTCAAGCTCTTCTAGGGCCCAATCAGCAAACAAACGACGCTTATTATGGTCGAGTGGTTTTAGTTCTTGAACCAGTTGGATCTTGTATGAGTGTAGACCAAGATCTTTACGCAAAATTTTCCATGTGGTGGATGCACAGAGTCTAACTTGTTGTGAACCTTAACGAATAGACAAATCTGGATCATCGTTAACACTATGACTTACAACAGCGATATTTTCCTCGGTACGTACAGTTCTTTGTCTTGTTGTTGTTGTTGCATCGAGTAGAGAAAATTTTGTCCGAAATCTATCGATAGTTCGACGAATAAGCTGCTCTGATGGACGATAATGTAAACCATAAATTTCACGAAGTGCTCTATAAGTTTGGCGAATAGAACACTGATTTTGAAAATAATTTTCAACAATTTGTAAACGTTGTTGCGGCACGAGTCAATTTTTCAATGCTTACTAAACAGAAATGTCAAAACAACATGGTTTCTTCCTTCTGTCAAATCACAGTTATCCCTATCGAAAGTTCTATCTCTGTAAAAAAAAAACACCCGATATAAAGAAGGGCGCCATCTTGAGTTTGCATTTTTGAAGTAATGGTTATTTCGAGTCTGGCAACACTTATTATTTGCCATTAATGAAAAGGGTCAATTTACGCTCGGTGGTGATTCTTCTATTTAAACTGTTAGAATTTCAATGAAATATTAAAAAGAAGTTAAACGGCAATTTGTGCATCAATCCGTGAAGCGAGTTCATGAAACTGGATCGCATTCGATAAAACAACCCGTTCACGATCTCGTCCAGTAAGCACACCTGACAACATTGCTGCTGTAGCTCAGAATATAGCTGAACATCAATCAACGTCGCCTCGTCATCGTGCTTAAGAACTGAACAGTTCTCGCGCTTCTCTGAGGAGAATTTTGCATAAAGACCAAGGTATGAGGGCTTACATAGTTCAGCTCGTGCAAGAAATGGAGCCTCGTGACCATCTGATTCGTTGATCTTGATGAAGTGTTACGCTTACTATCCACAAACGATTGATGACATGTAACACGAAAGCGATGTTGTCATTCATGAGACCGTGAATCCGTTCTTCAAATGTCCAAGGAGGAGCTCAACCTAAAGCGACACTTCGGCGTTGGATTGCATTGGACCTTTCAACAGGACTCCACTCCTGCCTTCAAAGCGAAAATGACGCAAGAATGGTCCATTTTTCGAGTTTCATCACATCTGCATAATGGCCGCACTACTCACCGGATCCCAACCCAATGTACTACAGTATGTGGTCGATTTTGGAGCTCAGGGCGTGTGCTAAACACCAGAAAACTTTGGAGTCGCTGCACCGATCTCTGCGCTGGGAATGGGACCTATTAACGCCCGTAGAGCTCAACTCATTGCCGAAAATTTCAAGAAGCGTCTGAACTCATGTATCGCCTCCTGAGAAAGCCACTTTGAAATCGCTTAAAAATATTGTTACTAAATGTTTATGTTATTATTATTCGTTGTTGTCTTGTTTAATAAAGTTAAATGAAAAAAAATTATTACAGGTTGGACAAACATAAAAATACCTGGAGATATTACTTTTTCTGTTTGCACCTCGACTTTAGGAGCAGCCTGTATAATTTAAACTGTACTTATAACAAACAAAAAATTAAACAAATGAGGAATGAGAAAAACACTAATAAATTCGATCATTTTTATTCAACAGTCACATGGCGTTTGTACATAATATATAAAATTATAAATATCATCTTAAAAATAAGCTTTATCTCAATAAAATAATACCTTCAAATTAAATCGCACGACTTATATAGATTTAATTCAATTAGTGCCTTAAGTACAATACAAATACAGGATAGATCTTGAAATTCATTCCTGAATTTCTGATATAATAATATATTGGATATTTAAGTTTTGGATCCATCATGCACAACATTGGATAATATTTTCAAAATACTTATATAAAATATAAATAATATTTACAATGCGTTATAGTTACATCAAATATATTGTGATAGCAAGAATAAATTCAAAATGAAAAATTTGTTTGTGTATCTTATTTATAATTGAAAACCATCACAGTTATATTACATAGAGAATTACAAGAAAAAGAGAAATCTGATAATATATTTTAAGTATATATTTTGATGAAAATATGGATGTATAACATCTAGGTATATATATCTGAGGAATGAACCTATGTAATTGGAATAATCTCATGTGAATATACCCCAAAAAGCGTCTCAAAATAATTAAGCATCATGTACAAATTGACAAAATTTTAAGGAGTTTTTCACGTCAACGTGAAAATCATCAATTTCGTTTCAATAGTGCAACGAATGGATGTAAAATTTAAATATCAAAACAGATTTATTCTGTTAGCCCCCTATAGATTTCGATTTTAAAAAATTTTATTCAAAAACTTTTATAATTAAATTAGTAAAATAGAAAGGCTTTTTCCTTGATAGAAGAAATATAACAAAATTTGAATATCAAAACAAATTGAAATATGTTTATCTTCTACAATTTTAATTTCCAAAAGAATTTTTTATTCAAAAACTTTTAGAATTAAATTAATGTCTAAAACAAGCACCGCTTACATTTAATAGACGTATATAATCAAAACTCAATATACAATGTCAAATGGAATAAATAACCCAGCAGATATACGAAAGTAATTAAACTTAATAAATAAGTATTCAAACGAGACAAAATTTTGTTTCTGGTCTTATCTTAAAAAATACTACTTGCCTTATAAAAACATGAACACACTTGAAGGACTTCCCAAAGAATATAATTTATTTGAAATATTTAATACATTTAAATATTCGAACAAATTATTTCAAAAAACTCTAAAAAATGTGCACTATATTTTCAAAAAACAAATATACTTCTAGATAATCACCTTCATCAGCCGTTATTAATACTCCAAATATCAAAATCAAAAACATAACCTACATCACTCACGTGTTAAAAGACTTAAGCTTCGAACTACAGATCAACTATATATTCAAGATTGATCTATGTTCTAACAAAATCAAAGAACAAAGCGAGTTATTTTAAGGTTTACCTAAATCCATTGACACCGTATAAAGAAATTTATTGAAGCCAAAATATAATTATATATTATATATAAAATAAAATAGAAAGGCTTTTTCCTTGATAGAAGAAATATAACAAAATTTGAATATCAAAACAAATTGAAATATGTTTATCTTCTATTGATTATATACGTCTATTAAATGTAAGCGGTGCTTGTTTTAGACATTAATTTAATTCTAAAAGTTTTTGAATAAAAAATTCTTTTGGAAATTAAAATTGTAGAAGATAAACATATTTCAATTTGTTTTGATATTCAAATTTTGTTATATTTCTTCTATCAAGGAAAAAGCCTTTCTATTTTATTTTATATATAATATATAATTATATTTTGGCTTCAATAAATTTCTTTATACGGTGTCAATGGATTTAGGTAAACCTTAAAATAACTCGCTTTGTTCTTTGATTTTGTTAGAACATAGATCAATCTTGAATATATAGTTGATCTGTAGTTCGAAGCTTAAGTCTTTTAACACGTGAGTGATGTAGGTTATGTTTTTGATTTTGATATTTGGAGTATTAATAACGGCTGATGAAGGTGATTATCTAGAAGTATATTTGTTTTTTGAAAATATAGTGCACATTTTTTAGAGTTTTTTGAAATAATTTGTTCGAATATTTAAATGTATTAAATATTTCAAATAAATTATATTCTTTGGGAAGTCCTTCAAGTGTGTTCATGTTTTTATAAGGCAAGTAGTATTTTTTAAGATAAGACCAGAAACAAAATTTTGTCTCGTTTGAATACTTATTTATTAAGTTTAATTACTTTCGTATATCTGCTGGGTTATTTATTCCATTTGACATTGTATATTGAGTTTTGATTATATACGTCTATTAAATGTAAGCGGTGCTTGTTTTAGACATTAATTTAATTCTAAAAGTTTTTGAATAAAAAATTCTTTTGGAAATTAAAATTGTAGAAGATAAACATATTTCAATTTGTTTTGATATTCAAATTTTTTTAATTAAATTAGTGTCTTATAAGCACTGCTTAAATATAGTACACATATAAAATCAAAACTCATTATATAATATCAAATGGAATGAAAAAACCCAAAAAATATGAATTGTCAATTAACATTAATATTGTTTCTGGTAAGTAATTTCTTGTTAATTGATTTTATTTTTTTGAATGTGAAGTTGGACTGACGCAAATCTAATTTGAATCCCAATTTTTTCTTGAGGATGTGCTACATGTTTTGAGTAGCTTATTTAAAAATAATAAATATTTCAAATATATGAGTATTGGAGAAGTTCTTAGAATTATGTTTTGAATTTTTGGAAAAAATTTGGTTTTCATGAATATAAGAACAGAAACAAAATTTTGTTTCTTTCAAATATTCATTCATTTATTTTAATTGACAATTTGATACATATTTGTTGGTTTTTTTTTTATTCTATTCGAAATTATATGATGAGTTTCGATTTTATATGTCTACTTTAATTTAAGCAGTGCTTATAAGACATTAATTTCATTCTGAAAGTTTTTGAATTAAATTTTTTGAAATTAAAATTCATAGGAGGCTAACAGAATAAATCTGTTCTGATATTCAAATTTTTTACTAATCCTCCTGTCATTCAAAATACCTCTTCTTATTAATTTATTAAAACAATGTAGGTGCAACAAAGACAACGATATTAATTTTCAATTGTTTTGAAAGCTGCAGTATTGCACAACCATTTTTAGAGTATAAAATACTTGAAACAAGTTTCAACAAACTAATATGTTTCAGTGTCAAAACGTTCGAAACCTTACACATTTTTTCTAGTGAAACAGCTATTTCTTAAAACTTGTTTTAATTACGATCAAGCACCAAATCTTTAGTGAAGAGAATACTTGCATTCTACTGAAATTAATTATTGAGGTGTGTGATGTGTTTTCGTGATATTTAATTGACAATTCTGCTTTGCTTTTTTTTAATCGCAAACATTCTGACCATAGTCAATATTGCACATACTGAGTAAAGAACTCCAAAAAGCCAAAGTTTATAATAGGCATGTACTTTTTTGTGGAGGTGGCTTTGGATAGGTGTTATAGTTAAACAGCTGAATGTCCCAAACAATAACAGAATCCATCAGAATAAACCAGTTCACTTGTTCCAACAGAACATCCCTTATAAGAATTTTTTATTTTAATATTTCCATCAAATGAATAATTTGAAAGATACGCATCTGTTGCAACTTATTGAAGGCTCAACCGCCTGGGATTCACTCAAATTGTGAATTCTAGAATACACTGAATAACATCAGTACGTATTTCCTGTGTAAATTGTTTGTGTTGACACGAGCACTACGGCTGTCTGAAGAGTTCAGGTTCGCATGCTCAGAACGAAACGCCGCCTTCCAAATTAAGAGGTAAAAGCTCCCTCACAACAACACATTTCCTTAGGAGCTTCAATACGATACAAGAGTACAGCAAAGAAATGCGCGCAGACATGGTAATATTGACTTGATTGTAGCAAATGTGAGAGATAATCCAAATTTATCAGTTCTTAAGCAACAATTTTGAATTTTGTAAGGATATAGATTCAAATCATTTCTCAAAAAGCTCCAAGTTGTTGTTTGCGAATGATTTAATTGTTGAGGACGACGTAGAACTGATAAATTCAGATTTTTTCCTACATTTGCTGCAACCAAGTCAATATGTCCTTGTGTGCGTGCATTTCTTTGTCGTACTGGTACTCTTATAACGTGTATAGAAAATTAACCTTCAAATTTGTCTAGCAAACGACGAGTAATAAATCGATTAATTGAGTTTCCACAAATGAGCTCTGATTTTGATGAAATAATTCAACAATTTCTAAACGTAGTTGAAGCGTGTATCTTTTGTGGTTACATGGCATCACCTATTGAACACAAATGACATGGGAAATATAAAAAATAATATACAGTGTTGCCATTATAATCATTCTAAATTGTATCATTCCTATTGGAAAACCCGAAACATTTCTTAAATTAACTTTAAAGCAGTAAAAAGTTCGGTTTAATCGTACTACCTTTCAGAATTTTGGTTATGGAAAATAATCTAGTGAAAGTTACTGTTAATGAAAAATGGGATTCAGTAGAATATATGTTTTAATTAATATAAATTCATCGCTTACTGAAAATAGGAACAGATAAGAAAAAATACTTTGCACAACTTTAGAAAATGCACGATTTGCCCAACTGGTTCGTTAAAACGCACGTATCTACTTAATATTCAAGCTGAAGAAACAAATTTAAGATGCAACATTTCATTCGCACTGAACACGAACATATTTTTTAGTACCAGCTCTCCTTTCAGAAGAATGTTTTCGACCCACAGCTAATGTTTAGCTGGATTCACCTCCAGTTTAACATCTTTCATCTCATTGGTACCATCATGCAATGGACTTGATGGATCGGCTTTTGGTTTAATAGCTACCACCACTTTAACGCTTGCCATTCGTTCTTGTGATGGTTTTGAAGTAGAAGCTTTGGAAATACATGGTTTATTCTTCACAGGAGTTGAAGACTCGTTCACATTTCGCATTAGTTTTGAGGCTTTTTGCTGGCGTGATTTGAGCTTGGTTTTCTTCTTGTCGAGCTTTCAACTGATAAAACTGCTCAAACCAACTCAAGTTTTTTGCATTGCTAGCTTTTTTTGCAGAAACAAGTTGTTTTTTGGTTCTGATGGAGCTCCATCTCTACCAGAATTGTCTATTTCTAGTCCAATTATTACATTGACGTCATCAGGTAACATCTTTCGGATAACTGAATCTGGCTCAACTTCAACTATTCCATTCTGGTCATCAGTATCTTCATTATCTTGAAAAGCTTCAGCAGCATGAGGAGGCAACACTAAAGACGCCTCTACCAACCATATTCCGGTAGCTTCAAATCCATTACTGTTATTATGGATGCAGATCGAGAATACTCCTCGCTGAAGATAGCTGTCCTATTGTATTTCAACACAGCTCTTCCTGGATTGATTCTCAACCATTTTTGAATCATTTGTATAAAATAACTTTCCATGGGTTTAAAAAAACTATAGCCCAAGTATTGAAGTGAAAGAGTGGTGTGTTGGTACACACCAATTGCCTGGTGGCAATTGTGTAACATGACGTTTTTCTCTTGTTGAAAATATAGCATTCAAATTTTTAAATATGACGTCTTATGCAGAGCATAATTAGAATATTAAGGTTGTTCAGGCAGTACGACAAACCTAACTTCTCCCCTCTAGGAATTAATTTAGCTTTTATTCATTCCGATTTTTTATATGGGTAAGTTTTGTACCACGGCTTCTTCAGATGAGTTCTGTTTATTGTTAGAATGAAAATAGTGGAACTGAATTGTGTTTGAAGAATACTTCATTTCCGAAATAACCACAGCCTCTAACATTGATCTCACAAACACCATTATAGATATACTCTTTGAGGGTTTTAAGAGGATGATCGAAGAATAATTCAAAATTAACTCTGGATATATTTTCAATTTTAAAAAATGGTATTTGTACCTATGAATGTCATTAAATTGAAGGTTGAAAAGCATCCGGTAGCTAGAAAATTTCTGTTTTCTGCCATTTTGGCAATAAAATGGCACAATTTCCGAAGTATGTTCATGGTGTTTTGCATTTATCGAGCTGAGTGGAATATTGGTGATAAAGAGTAGAAAAATATAAGTCTGTACAAAAGATACATGAAGATGTCGGAAACTGAATCTTCCAATCGTAATTTCCAAGGCACAAAAGCAGAAAAGGGGTAGAAACGAGCTCAAAATATCAATATTCATCAGCGCTTAACATTCAAGTATATTCGTATAAAATATCCAAGCAAAAGCGGAAAATAACCAAACGATCGCGGAATGGATTCAGATAAATCAGTCTTCTGAAAACAACTGATGGATTTAACTCTCCCGGGTCCTGATATTTCGTATCTTATTTTCAGACGCTCTCATCTCGAGCTCAGTTCGTTATCTTATGTTCTTTTTTCATCTCGTCAATCGTTGCTATCGAAACCCTCTTGTCGTTAACATTGTTATCCAGGGGAAATTTGAAACTCAACTCTCGATCATCACAGAAGAGAGGGCTATGATTATCCGTAATGAAATCGCTCTCCACGGCCAGCTTGTCCTCGTGAGTGTAGTATTTTGCGGCGTGCCTCTTCGAATAACATAGCATTCCGGCTATTATCAAGAGGATTAGGAATAGGAGGCAGACTGACATACCTGCAGCAACAATTCCTATGCTGCTGTTTTCGTTGATCGAGAAGAAATTAGCATCGCCCTTCGGGTAACTAGTGGAAGAGCACCAGGTCAATTGGTTCCTGTCCAAGGACTCCAATCTCTTTCCTGCAACTACGTAGGGTTGCGAGCATACTATGCTTCTGAAAGTTGTACTCCTGTTAACTCTTTTCATCAAGGGGACTATGAAGCAAAGGTCACAAGACCAAGGGTTCCGGTCTAAAAGTGTAACGTTTATAGATTCAATTCTATCCAATAGGTCCGCGTTTGATATGCCCCTGAACATATTCTTAGAGATATCTAAGTACAATAAACTTTCTGGTAGCACATTCCCATCAAGAACACTTAGGTAATTCTCGGATAGATCCAACGAAACTAAGCTTGAAGGAAAAATATCCTCGGAGATATCAAACAATTTACACTGCCTCAATCTCAAGTCCCTCAATTTAGAATTCTTAAAGAGATTTTTCATCAAGGCTAGATCCAAAGGATTCCCGCTCAGGCTCAGAACGAACAAATTCTCCCGTATTGAGTCGAATAAATTCGGCTTCAATGCCTTAATTTCATTGTAACTCAAATCTAATTCCGTCAGATTGTCTGCGTTGTCGAAGGCGGACAAAGAAATCGATTTGATTTGGTTTCTGGCCAGATTTAGCTTCTTCAAGTCGGACAGATGAGCGAAAACGTACTCCCCGATGTGTTCCAGCTTGTTGCCGTCTAATTTCAGGTGTTTGAGGCTTTTTAAACTCTGCAGCTCGTCCTTTTCTAGACGTGCTATGTCGTTCTCTCCGAGGTCTAGATGATTTAGGTATGGAAGCAGGGGGTAGATTTGCTTGTTCATCTCGGTGAGGGCGCATCCTCTGCATTCTAATGTTCTGAGCTCCTGGAATAGAATAAACAGAATGAGTGAATTAGGATTTATGACATGAAGAGGAAGTTGTTAAGTGATGTGTTGAGAGAATTCGGATTATGTTTATGCAGCCGTTTCAATGAAGTAGACGGGCGTCGTTTTTGCGAGTTGAATTTTCACGACTTCTTGCCTGGAAATTATTGATTATAATAACATGTTTCCTATTAATGATCATTAATAAAAAAATTTAACAAAATTTGAAATTCTACAATTTTAATTTCAAAAAAATTTTTATTCAAAAAACTTTTAGAATTAAATTAATGTCTAAAATAAGCACCGCTTACGTTTAATAGACGTTTATAATCAGAACTCAATATATAATGTCAAATCGAATAAATAAACCAACAGATATACGAAAGTCATTAAAATTAATAAATAAATATTTAAAGGAGACAAAATTTTGTTTCTGGTCTTACCTTTAAGAACACCAATTGCCTTTTAAAAACATGAACACACCTTAAGAACTTCTCAAAGAATATAATTTATTTGAAATATTTAATATATTTAAATATTCGAATAAGTTAATTCAGAAATCTCTCAAAATATGCACTATATCTTCAAAAAACAAATATAATTCTAAATAATCCCTTCTTCGATCCTAGATAATATTCCAAATATCAAAATCAAAAAACTAACCTATATCAACAACGCACACGTGCAAAGAAATGAATGTATCGAAACACAGATCAACTTTATAATTCAAGATTGATCTATGTTCTAACAAAGTCAAAGAACAGTGTAAGTTATTTTTAAGCCTTATTTAAATACATTGACATTCCATAATGAGATTTATTGAAGCCAAAATATAATTATATATTATATATAAAATAAAATAGAAATTATTTTAGACATTAATTTAATTCTAAAGGTTTTTTGAATAAAAATTTTTTTGAAATTAAAATTGTAGAAGACAAACGTATTTTAATTTGTTTTGATATTCAAATTTTGTTATATTCCTTTTATCAAGTAAGAGGCCTTTCTATTTTATTTTAAAAAATTTTTTGAAATTAAAATTGTAGAAGACTAACAGATTAAATCTGTTTATATTTTTAAATTTTGTTATATTTCTTCTATCAAGTAAAAAACCTTTTTCTATTTTATAATATCATTTGGATTTTATCAAAATATTTCCTCTGGCTTGACTGAAGGAAAGCGAATGAATAGAGAACGAAAATAACATACCTGTACATCTCTGAATGCTTCAACTGGTAAAGTCGAAACGGGATTGCCACTCAGTTTAACCACCCTCAACTTCTTCACCTCTTGGAAGACACTGTGCACCAGCTCGTTGATCCGATTCCTCTGGATCGACAGTACCTTTAGTTCCTTCAGGGAGCTGAAAGTACCACTAGGTAAGGAATATATCCTGTTATCGTCCAATATCAACTCCTTCAGTTTGTCCAGACCAAAAAAATTTTTATTGATGACCTGGGTGATGTTGTTCTGCGATAAGTTGAGAACTGACAGATTCTTCAGTTGGTAGAAAAAGTGCTCCCCTAGTTGAGGTATATTAGACCGGGTTATGTGAACCTCTTCCAGCTGCTTGTAGTCTTCGAAGGCAGGAACCATAGTCAGGACATTCATGTCGTATTCGGGAGCCGTTATGATGAGAACTTCGGTGTTGAGATCCATTCCTTCAAGGGCCAGGGGACCGACAACGCCGCCTTCTTTACATATCACCGCGTTTCTGCCTTTGTTGTCCGGGGTACAAGTGCAGTTGTTCATGCATCCAGAGCTGAGCTTCCATAGAACGCTGATTATAAGGAAACGTCCCAGATTCATCCTGTAACAATAATCACGTTGAATCACATTTGCTTGTGTGTGCTCGAAGGATTAATGTTATGTTGTGACAATAAGTTGGGATTATGTATGAAACAAGCATGAACACAAGACATGGATGGTATTTGTACATGAGTAATTCCACTGTAGAGGTCTTAAACTTCCCAAGATATTGCAACAAAGTTTGCTCCTATAATTTCATGCACTCTGACGGGCTGACGTCGGATAATGCAAATACGGTAGGAAACAGTTCATCGCAGCGGAGAGATATAATCAACTTTTCAGAAAAGTAGGTTCTCCTTTGATGGATAATATGCTTTTCTCGTGCATTGTGGGCGAAAAATTTCTCGGATATAAATGGGAATAACATCATGAATTCAGATACTGAATTGTTTCAGCCGTTACTATTTGGTAGTTGATCATAATTAAAACAAATTGTAGAAATTACTATGTTTTACTACCAAAAAAATATTTTCTTGTGACTCGATTTTCGTGAAATGAACTATCCCATCATTAGACAACTGAAGATCTAACAGTGGTTCAGTGGTATTTAAACAAAAGTGATAAATATTTTGAATATTTCAACAGATTCTCGGTAACACCTAATAGTGGTACAGAGGTTTACAATCGGAACGTGATAAAAAACCAGGTTAAAAAAGAAGAGCCTTCTAACAGATATCGGAATGTCGGCAATCGACAAAGAAGGTTGTTAAACAGATGGTACCCATTTAAAGAACTCGAATAATTTTTGAGGTCACATAGTTCCGTACAGTCATTCATTATTTTCAAATTATTTTGTTGTATATCTCAAATATTTGGATTTACAAAGCTCCATACAGTCATTCGTTATTTTTTACATCATTTTTATTGTGAACGAATTTGAAAATTTCAATAATCAAGTTTCTTTTCTTTTGAATCTACATGTGAAATTTTCTTAAGATTTTCTTTTGTCGAAAGGAATTACTGTTTTCTAAAGAATGAGTGGCAAAGGTTGAATTTTTGTTTACTTTTCATTAAATTCATTTTATGTTCGTTGAAAAAGGTTTTAAACAGATGTTACGTTCTAAATATCTCAAATATTTTCGATTTACAAAGCTCCGTACAGTCATTCATTATTTTTACATTATTGTTATTGTGAACTAATTTGAAAATTTCAACAGATTCTAGATAATCGAGTTTCTTCCCTTTTGATTCTACATGTAAAATTTTAATTTTAACTATTCTGGGGAAGGAATGACCGTTTTCTAGACTACTTTTGCCCTTCATTGTCTAGAAAACGGTCATTTCTTTCCCACAATAGATAATCTTAAAATTTTACATGTAGAATCAAAAGGGAAGAAACTCGATTATCTAGAATCTGTTGAAATTTTCGAATTAGTTCACAATAACAATAATGTAAAAATAAAAAATGACTGTAGGGAGCTATGTAAATCGAAAGTATTTGTGATATTTAAAATGTAACATCTGTTTAAACCTTTTTCAACGAACATAAAATGAATTTAATGAATATTAAAAAAAAATTCAACCTTTGCCACTCATTCTTCAGAAAACAGTAATTCCTTTCGACAAAAGAAAATCTTGAGAAAATTTTACGTGTAGATTCAAAAGAAAAGAAACTTGATTATTGAAATTTTCAAATTCGTCCACAATAAAAATAATGTACAAAATAATGAATGACTGTATGGAGCTCTGTAAATCCAAATATTTGAGATATACAACAAAATAATGTAAAAATAATGAATGACTGTACGGAGCTATGTAACCCCAAAAATTATTTGAGATATTTAAATGGGTACCATCTGTTTAACAACCTTCTTTGTTGATTGCCGACATTCCGATATCTGTTAGAAGGCCCCTCTTCTTTAACCTAGTTTTTTATCACGTTCCGATTGTAAACCTCTGTACCACTATTAGGGGTTACCGAGAATCTGTTGAAATATTCAAAATATTTATCACTTTTGTTTAAATACCATTGTTAGGTCTTCAGTTGTCTGATGATGGGATAGTTCATTTCCCGAAACTCGAGTCACAAGAAAATGTGTAATATAAATTTTTTTGGTAGTAAAACATAGTAATTTCTACAATTTATTTTAATTATCATGAATTCACATAGTTTCATCGAAAAATTCTCTTCAACATTTCATAGAACAATAAGGGGTGAACCATTCAAAATTTGCATTTTTCATCGGCAATAAATAACATACTTTTGAATCATTAATAAGGAGTATGAGCTATGGTAAAAGAAAGTTCTATAAATCGAGACAGTGTAACATACACCTGTATAACAGCTCAAGCAAACTCGACAAGGTTTAAACTGATTGGTTTTCATCAGTGCAATGTATGCTAGTGACTCCAAATCTATCAAGTATCTATATTCGCTATACACAGAGACTCCAATATATTAATAATACACTAGCGCCATCTAGAGTATGCAAAATACATACACAGAGACTCTAAGATATCAATAATATACTAACGTCATCTAGAGTGTGCAAAATATAAACAAGACATACCATTGCCAGTTAATTCAAGTAAAAAAATGTATTCTCGATATTTTCACGTTATCAACGCAGAATAAACTTTCTTCAAGCTTAAATCAGACCATAAATTGCCGTAATGCTCAAAGATTACCAAATTCATATTAAAATAAATTGATTCGGCTGATTTGTACCAAAAATCATTAATAAGGAGTATGAGCTATGGTATTATTAATATCTTGGAGTCTCTGCGTATAGCGAATATGGATACTTGACAGATTTGGAGTCACCAGCATACATTGACGAAAACTAATCAAAATTTGAATATCAAAGCAGATTTGATCTGTTAGTCTTCTACAACTTTAATTTCAAAAAATTTATTTAAGAAACTTGAAGAATTAAATTAATGTCTTATAAGATGAGTTCAGTACGCATGCTTGGAACGAAACAAAAAAATATTCATTTATTTATTAATTTTAATTGACAATTTATATTCGTTGAGCTTTTTTTTTAATTCCGTTTGATATTGTATAATGAGTTTCGATTTCACACGTCTATTAAATATAAGCAGTGCTTATAAGACATTAATTTAATTCTTAAAGTTTCTTGAATGAATTTTTTGAAATTAAAATTGTAGAAGACTAACAGATCAAATCTGTTTTGATCATGTTCTCGTATCCTTGTTTGGAATGAACGGCCTGTCTGTCCCACATATACACGTGGGCTATCACTACATGTTAACTTGTAAACTTCTGATTTTTTGTTTTTAGGAATGACGTCTTTATTATTATTATTACTATTTTTTTTTGTTCTTATTATTTTATTTTATATATAATATATAATTATTTCAGGTTTTTAAATAAAGAAATTTATAATGCAGTGTTGAATGTTTTAACTAAGATCATTAAAGTGCCTTATAAACTCTGTGTGATTTTGTTCTGAGCATAGAACATAGAGTACCTTGGATATTAGATATACCTAGTTTGAATGTTCAACAAACACATATTCCTAGAGATCGTATTGGGTAAGTTTATTTATTGTTAATTGATTTTATCTTTTGAATGTGAAGTTGAACTGGTCTTATCTGAATTCTCATTATTTTTTGAGGATGTGCTACATGTTTTGACAGTTCTTGAACTAATTTATTCAATTTTATGATAGATTGGGCCGTTGCTTGGTAGAAATCAGTTGTAATTGTCATTATAAAATAAAACACTTGTTTACATTATCTACTTTATTTTTGGTCAATACCAAGTACGTTTCGTTTTTGCTTGAAAGACTTCATCAGAATACGAAGTAACAGTTGTTGTACAATGAATTTATAAGATTTTTTACAGAAGGTGTACATGTATTTTTAAATTGTTCGTCGGGTTGGTTTTCTCAAAGAATATTCCCTCCAGAATCATATTCACTCGATCCCTTGTAAATATTGAATAGAGGGGTGTAATAAAAATCTATTTGTTCATTTACTAGGTTATTGCTGTTTTTATGTTTATTTATTTCGTAAATTTCCCATAAGTTCAATTTTAGACCTCTATCTTCAACATGTAGAATTTCTATTTCTTTTGTGAAAGAATGGTTATTTTCAAGAAGGTGTTTAGCATAATGTGAATCTTTTTTATTTTTATCGAAACTTCTTTTATGTTCTGTTAGGCGTGTATCGAAATTTCTACCTGTTCTATCAATATAAATCTTTCGGCAATCTGGGCAAGTGAATTTGTATACACCTGATAATTGAAGTTTATCCATACTGTTTTTATTGTTTTTGGTGTATTTGCTAATAGGATTGTTTGTCTTGAAAGAGACTTTAATATTTTCTTTTTTAAGTAGGTTTTTTAGTTGAATACTAATGTTTCCGAGATATGTGAGGCTAACGTATTTGTGTTCAGATAGATCAGATGTTACTGGATAAATTTCTTTTATTGTGTTTTTGTGTATACGTTGGTTAATTAAATTATCTATTAGAGATGTATTATATCCATTGTTGTAAGCTATTTGTTTAATTATACATTTTTTTTTTTGGAAATTTACTTGGTTTAGTGAAATGTTCAATAAACGGTATATCATACTATGGAGAGCTGATAGTTTGTGTTGGAATGGATGAAAAGAATTACGGTGTATAATGGTATCTGTTTGTGATGGTTTATGATTAATTGCGAAGTTATGTTGATTGTTTTCTCTAGTTATCGTGAGGTCAAGAAAGTTGATGGATTCATTATGTTCTATTTCTGAAGTGAAAACTATTTTTGGGTGGAGGTTATTTATAAAATTCTCAAATGTTGATATTTGTCTGTTAGTACCTACGAAACATGCAATTATATCATCCACATACCTATACCAATAAGGGATGTATTTTTTGAACGGATGTTTATGAATTTTGTTTTCTAGGAAATTCTAGAAAATTTCCTAGAATTTATCCAGTAACATCTGATCTATCTGAACACAAATACGTTAACCTCACATATCTCGGAAACATTAGTATTCAAGTAAAAAACCTATTTGAAAAAGAAAATATTAAAGTCTCTTTCAAGACAAACAATCCTATTAGCAAATACATCAAAAACAATAAAAATAGTATGGATAAACTTCAATTATCAGGTGTATACAAACTCACTTGCCCAGATTGCCCAAAGATTTATATTGATAGAACAGGTAGAAATTTCGGTACACGCCTAACAGAACATAAAAGAAGTTTCGATAAAAATAAAAAAGATTCACATTATGCTAAACACCTTCTTGAAAATAACCATTCTTTCACAAAAGAAATAGAAATTCTACATGTTGAAAATAGAGGTCTAAAATTGAACTTATGGGAAATTTACGAAATAAATAAACATAAAAACAGCAATAACCTAGTAAATGAACAAATAGATTTTTATTACACCCCTCTATTCAATATTTACGAGGGATCGAGTGAGCACGATTCTGAAGGGAATATTCTTTGAGAAAACCAAACCGACGAACAATTTTAAAAACACATGCACACCTTCTGTAAAAAATCTTATAAATTCATTGTACAACAACTGTTACTTCGTATTCTGATGAAGTCTTTCAAGCAAAGACGAAACGTACGTCAATACCAAAAATAAAGTGGAAAATGTAAACAAGTGTTTTATTTTATAATGATAATTTATTCAAATATATTAAATATTTCAAATAAATTAGTTTTTGAGAAGTTCTCAAAATTATTTTGTATATTTTTGAGAAAGATTTAGTTTTCATAAATATAACATCAGAAAACAAAACATTTTGTCACAAGCAAGGCTGTGTACGCTTGTCTGATGAGTTCAGGATTTATCCCTATCGAAAGTTCTAATACTCTAAAAAAAAAACACCCGATAATTTATAATGACATAAAAATTTCAATAATTTTCAAAGAAATAATGTGTTTTAGTTACGAAACAAATTGGGGCGCTATTAATGAAAGTCCCTTTAGTTTCGTAATTCCTCATAATATCAGGAAAATATTCTCGTGACTCTTCACCAATAGTTAAGCTTCCGAACTGAATTTCCCACGATATAACATCTAGATGTTAGCACTAGGATTTATAGATAAATAACTCATGAGTTGAACTTGTTTAAAGTATATAAGTTGTTTATTTTGTCCCAATTCGACGTTCGCTACACTTTTCGTCAATCTAAAGAGCAAAGTAGTCCACCGAATCTCGAAAACACAGATACAACATAACGATGTTAAACTTGCTGTGAACATGTGTTCCTGGTGTAATTTATGGTTTATTTTGGGACCACTTGCCAAGTTACGCCTGTTTGAGAATCCTTTTTCATGTGAAATTCTGTTGGGTTAACGTCTACGTATACCCCAGCGAGAGAAAAATAGTCTTACGTAAGTTTGCGACGTAACTTCTCCCATTTACCGGGGATATAACTTCATAAACTTCACTGGCTCTTTTCATCATTAATACATGTGAAGAATGTTTTGCCGCGGAGGTCGCTTCAGATAACTTCGACGAAAACCACTTGATTATCTTTTTGCTTCTGGTTGTTCCGTTTGATGAATAATGTGCAGACTTCAAATTTAATTACGGAATGCGACAAAAACAAATCTGTGTATCTGAAATATATAGAGGGCAGAAATGAAATTAAGGGATTGCCGTACCATTACCCTTATGGCAATTAATTCTGTGTTTCCTTGACCATTATATCGAACTTGAACATACATTCTGTCAAGAAAGTACCGGGAATTATCGATTTAAATCTGGCGGGGCAATGAGGCAGGTAAAAAGTTTTTTTCCTAGGTTGGTACCACTGTCCTTAATTACTATGCCAAGCTTGAGCGGGATCTGTCAACTAGTGTGTTTGCAACAGCTGATTAAGTCAGTCGATGTCAGAGTGCGTGCCGATTTTTACTATGGGTGATTACGTTGAGCAAAGAATTTGTTTAAAGTTTTGTGTTGCAAATGAATTTTCGTGTGCCGATGCATTGAAAATGTTGCAAAAGGCCTTTGGTGATAATGCTCTATCGAAAACTCGTGCATATCAGTGGTACAGAGCCTTCAAGGACGGTCGTGAAGTGGTCGCCCATCGACGGCTTCGATCGAAGATAACGTCGATAAAATTAAGGAAAGGGTGCTGGAAAACCTTCGTACCAGCTTGAGAGAGATAGCACATGATCTTAAGATATCCCACGAGTCCGCACGTACGATTTTGATTGATATTTTGGGCATGAGAAAGGTGGCCGCACGACTCGTACCGAAAGACCTGAATTTTCTTCAAAAACGTCATCGCGAACAGGTTGCTTCAGACATGCTGGATCGCTGTAATTCCGATTCTACATTCATGGAATGCATTATAACTGGTGATGAGACCTGGGTCTACGAGTACGATATGCAAACAAGCCAGCAATCATCGGAATGGGTGGCAAAAAATGAGCCGAAACCGAAAAAACCACGCCAAAGCCGCTCGAAAATGAAAGTGATGCTCATTGTTTTCTTCGATATCCGTGGCGTGGTGCACTACGAATTCGTTCCAGAGGGTCAGACGGTAAACCAGGAGAATTACCTAGGCGTTATGAAACGTTTGCGTGAGCGTATCCGTAAGAAGCGGCAAAATTTGTGGGCGAACAACTCATGGATTTTGCATGACGATAACGCGCCTTCTCACCGAGCTACGATTGTGACTGACTTTCTCGCCAAAAACTCAACAAACGTGCTTCAGCAACCACCGTATTCGCCGGATTTGGCTCCCTGCGACTTTTTCCTCTTCCCAAAACTAAAATTGCCCCTTCGTGGCACCCGTTTTGAGTCGATTGAAGCCATAAAACAAAATTCGGCGCGAGAGCTAAAGTCCATCCCGGAAAGCGCCTATAAAAAATGTTTCGATAATTGGAAGTGCCGTTGGCATAGATGTATTGGAGCAAATGGAGCCTATTTTGAAGGCGACCCAATAAATTTTGATGATTAAATGTAAAAATGTTGTTTTTATTGAAAATTCCCGGTACTTTCTTGACAGAGTACTACACATACCGTCAAAAGTATTGGACTTCCTAGGTTTGTTAAGAAATAAACAATCTTTGTTCTGGAATTGAGATTAATATTTTCCTCTATTTCAGAAGAAGCCATGTTGTTTTGACATTTCTGTTCAGTAAGCATTGACCAATTATCATGGCAAGACTCACGTGGCAACAACGTGTACAAAATATTCAAATTTATTTTCAAAATCAGCGTTCTATTGGCCAAACTTATGGAGCACTTCCTGAAATTTATGGTTTACATAATCGTCCATCAGAGCAGCTTATTCATCGAACTATCGATAGATTTTGGACAACAGTTTCTCTACTCGATGCAATAACAACAAAAAGAGACAGAACTTTACGTACAGAAGAAAATATCGCTGCTGTAAGTCATAGTGTTAATGATAATCCAGATTTGTCTATTCGTCGACGTTCACAACTAGTTGGACTCAGTGCATCCACCACATGGAAAATTTTGCGTAAAGATCTTGGTCTACACCCGAACAAGATCCAACTGTTTCAAGAACTAAAGCCACTTGACCGTAATAAAAGTCGTTTGTTTGCTGATTGGGCCCTAGAACAGCTTGAAATTGATCCACTTTTTTATCGTAAAATTGTGTTTAGTGATGAATCTCATTTCTGGTTGAATGGCTATGGAAAAAAGCAAAATTGCCTTATATGGAATGAAAACAATCCTTAAGAGGTTCCATTGTATCCTGAAAAATGCACTTTACACGCTGGAGGCATCATGGGTCCATATTTCTTTAAAGACGATGCTGGAGCTAATGTTACAGTGAATGGTGCTCGTTACAGATCGATCATCAATGATTATTTGATTCAAAATTTGAATGGTATCGACCCAGAAGTGTTTTGGTTCCAACAAGATGGCGCTACACCTCATGCTACTACCGTAACGATTGATTTATTGAAAGAAAGATTCGGCGATAACATTATTTCGAGAAATGGTCCAATTAATTGGCCTCCGAGATCATGCGACATAACTCCACTGGATTATTTTCTTCGGACTTATGTCAAGTCATTGGTTTATGCTGAAAAACCAGAAACAATAGAGCTTTGGAAGCCAACATAACTCGTGTTATGGATGAAATAAGGTCTGAATTACTCGAAAAAGTGGTCATGAAGAGGTTATCACAATTTTCCACCCAGATCTTGTGACTTAACACCTTTGGACTTTTTTATTTTGGGCTACTTGTAAGATAAGGTCTATACCAATATCCCACAACCGATTCAATACTTTAAAGATTAAATAAAATGAAATAAACATATATTGATGTCTCTTAAATTATACTCTTTTTTTCAAAATTTGAATATTAAAACAAATTGAAATATTATATAAATATTTTAAAAATTTTTTAAAAATTTTAAAAATTAGCCTTCCACATATTTAATTCCAAAAGATTATATTTAATGGAATTAAATATGTAGAAGGCTAATTTTTGAAATTTTTCGAAAATTTTTAAAATATTTATATAATTTTATATACCTTCTATCAAGAATTAACCTCTATTTATGTTAAATTGAAATATGTTTATCTTCTACAATTTTAATTTCAAAAAAATTCTTATTCAAAAAACTTTTAGAAATAAATTTATGTCTAACAAGCACCGCTTACATTTAATAGACGTATATAATCAAAACTCAATATATAATGTCAAATGGAATAAATAACCCAACAGATATACGAAAGTAATTAAAATTAATAAATAAATATTTAAAGGAGACAAAATTTTGTTTCTGGTCTTACCGTTGAGAACACCAATTGCCTTTTAAAAACATGAACACACTTAAAGGACTTCTCAAAGAATATAATTTATTTGAAATATTTAACATATTTAAATATTCGAATAAATTATTTCAAAAATCTCTAAAAAAATGTGCACTATATCTTAAAAAAACAAATATAATTCTAGACAATCCCGTCTTCAGTCCTCTTTTAACATTCCAAATATCAAAATCAAAAACATAACCTATATCACTCACGTGTTAAAAGACTTAAGCTTCGAAATACAGATCAACTATATAATTCAAGATTCAAAATTGTAGAAGATAAACATATTTCAATTTGTTTTAATATTCAAATTTTGTTATATTTCTTCTATCAAGTAAAAGGCCTTTCTATTTTTTTTCTTTTTTTATATATATCAATATGAAACCTCTTAATGGAAAGTTCTTCAGTTATAGCTTGCACAAAAGCCATATATCGAAATATTTTTCGGAATGTTAGTCTTTTTGACTTGAAGAAAATGATTCTCATAGTCATCAAACATCAATCTGAATTATATTCCAATTTGTACCTCCGCAGATTTTTGTCCCCCTTATAATTTCAATAAATCCCAAAACTTTTATCGTGAATATTCCGTTAAGAAAGACTCGTGTTTTATTTGAATTAATTGAAGCATGTTATTGGAAATTTCGAAAAGATACTTCGAAAAGGTTTCTAATGATCGAACAGGAAAGTTAAATATTCGTAAATGATAAACCAAATTCTCCTGGAAATGAAATATCATCTGAATTTCTCTTTTCCGACAAACTGTATCATCGAGTACATTGCGATCTTTCAAGTTAAATCATGCGGTTAATATCTGGTTCAGAGTTCCGTAAACGATGTAACTCAAAGGAATATCAATAAGCCTTTATTAAAAGCTTTCTTAGGAGCTCCTTTTGAATGTCTTGAACTTTTTGGAATTAGGCTCCTTTTATCATAACCGACCAAGAAATTGCATGCTAACAAGGGCTCTTTCGATGGTTTACTTGGTGAATTGGTGAAAGGGTTTGTTACAAAGTCCTCAGTAAAAAATTGTGGAAATATTTTTCCAGTTCGAAAACGTTCCTTCAGTACTAACGAGAATTTAACTCTGAAACAAAGAATAACTTTTCACAGAAAAACTCCTCTATATTTAGTGGGGATATATTCTACTCAAAATTTATTATTTAAAATGTTTGTTTTTATGTTTGTACTTATATGGCTAAAAATCAATGGCTGCTTAAGTATAAGGGCTGCAGAGATGCAGCACCTGTTTCGAGAAAGATTAAAACATATGGCTTTCCACTTTTTGTGACGTTTCTATATGTAATCAATTCATATATTTTCAAAAAAGTTTACAGAATTTGTTTCGAAAATTTAATGTTAGTAGCTTCTAATTGATGGTAATCAAACATCAATGAAATGAATAACAATAATTGTTAATTTACACTCATTATTGAGTAACTGATGATTGATAACTGTATCTTTCGTCTTTCGTCTTTATTAGGTGAAAGTTTAGCTACAAGCTATTCTTACACTTTTACCTATCAAGAACAAAATATATAAGCAGGCATACTTCTGATTTCAAGCTATACAACCAACATAAAAATAATATGTGCACAACTAAAATATATAAGCATAGTATACCAAACATAGTAAAATCGTTAGTGGGTTGCAGTAGAGACCCGGCTGAATAAAATTGAATTTTTGACGCGAGACCGAAAGCGATTGAGTGACCCGGCTTTGATGCTATTATCAATAGAATTGTAAATGCATGGTACCTGGTAGGAAAATGAACTTTTAAACTTTGTGGTGCGATGACGAGGGATACTAATATTCGACTGCTCTCTGATATTTACCGAGTGAACGTTATGCCTAAAGTTGACTTTGCCATATAAGTATGAAGGTTGTTTTGAGATCATAATCTTGTGAACAAAACACATGAAGTGCACTTTTCTTCGGTTACTCATATTGAACCATTCCAAAGAATTTATGTAGCGAGAAGTTGGAACCGACCTTTTCAAACCTAAAACAAAACGGCAGCACCGATTCTGAACAGATTGGATCCGTGATGAATCAAACTTATCGAGAAAAGGACCATAAACGACATCACAATAGTCAAAACATGACAAAATGAGTTGATTACACAGCATTATCCTCAAGGTTCTGTTCAGAAAATGACGATTACCATACAAAAGTCTCAGAGACATGTATGCTCTCTGAATACAGCCAGATACATGGTTTGAAAATTTCAGCCGACTATCCACACACAATCCCAAATTTCTTACCACTTCTTGGGGCTGCAGAATTGTACCCAAAATACTTATAGACGGTAAATTAGCCTTAGAAATAGCAGATTGACTACCAAAAAATATAATAGTGGATTTGTTTGGATTGATATGTAGATTATGTTTTTTGACGCCTTTGTTTATTCGGGAGCGTGATGATGTATTTTTCCCTATTTGGACATATTGTTTTCTGCCATTTAAAAAGGACTTGAAAAATTTCATCGATATCTTGGAAAGTCCGTAATATTCCAACTTGGCGCATAGGAGATTATGGTTGATGGTATCAAAGGCCTTAGTAAAATCCAAAAGAACCTGAGCAGTTATCAGAGCATTATCCCAATTATTCAGTACATCATCTAGTATGTGAGCGAGTGCTGTAGGAACACTGTGTCCACTCCTGAAACCAGATTGGTGGGTTGGCAAGATATTAAGAGAAGTACAGTATTATAAAATAGAAAGGCCTTTTACTTGATAGAAGAAATATAACTAAGTTTGAATATTGAAACAAATTAATATTTGTTTATCTTCTACAATTTTAATTTAAAAAATTTTTATTCAAAAAAACTTTTAGAATTAAATTAATGTCTAAAACAAGCACCGCTTATATTTAATAGACGTATATAATCTAAACTCAATATACAATGTCAAATGGAATAAATAAACCAAAAGATACACGAAAGTCCCTAAAATTAATAAATAAATATTTAAAGGAGACAAATTTTGTTTCTGGTCTTGTTCTCAAAACGCCATTTGTACCTTGAAAACATGAACACACTTAAAGGACCTAATATAATTTATTTGAAATATTTAATATATTTAAATATTCGAATAAGTAAATTCAGAAATCTCTCAAAGCATGCACTATATCTTCAAAAAACAAATATAGTCCAAAACAATTCCGTCTTCAGTCCTGAAATATATTCAAAATATCAAAATCAAAAACTAACCTGTACCAAACCACTCAACACGTGTAAATATTTTATATATAATATATAATTATATCTTGGCTTCAATAAATTTCATTATACAGTGTCAATGAATGGTAAACCTTAAAGATAACTCACACTGTTCTTTGATTCTGTTAGAGCATAGATAAATCTTGAATTATAAAGATGATCTATGTCTCGAAACATTATTCATTTACACGTGTTGAGTGGTTTGGTACAGGTTAGTTTTTGATTTTGATATTTTGAATATATTTCAGGACTGAAGACGGAATTGTTTTGGACTATATTTGTTTTTTGAAGATATAGTGCATGCTTTGAGAGATTTCTGAATTTACTTATTCGAATATTTAAATATATCAAATATTTCAAATAAATTATATTCTTTGAGAGGTCCTTTAAGTGTGTTCATGTTTTCAAGGTACAAATGGCGTTTTGAGAACAAGACCAGAAACAAAATTTGTCTCCTTTAAATATTTATTTATTAATTTTAGGGACTTTCGTGTATCTTTTGGTTTATTTATTCCATTTGACATTGTATATTGAGTTTAGATTATATACGTCTATTAAATATAAGCGGTGCTTGTTTTAGACATTAATTTAATTCTAAAAGTTTTTTTGAATAAAAATTTTTTAAATTAAAATTGTAGAAGATAAACATATATTAATTTGTTTCAATATTCAAAATTAAGTACAGTATTCGTAAAGTTCTTTGTGCACCCACTTCTCCAAAATTTTCGACAAGAAAGGCAAGATGCTAATTGGTCGAAGATCACTGATGGATTTGGGTTGAGTAACTTTCGGTAAGGGACATATCACTGCAGTTTTCCAAGATGAAGGATAGCAACCCACCTCCAAGCAAGTATTAATTATATTTGTTATCGGAAGCAACACCTCCGGCATACAGACTCGAATCATATTTCCAGATATTCCATCGTCACCAACAGCATTAGATTTAAGTTTATCAATTATCTGCGAGACATGCTGAGGACTAGGAAGACGAAATTCGAAAGATGTGTCAAAATTGGCAGGTGCGTTTTTATAATGTGATATCATCTCTGCACAAACCTCGTTCAAGTTGTCAGTAACCGAAAGAAAATATTTGTTTATTTCTTCAACATTATTTTCAAACTCAGGTGGCAGAGTATTCATCTTATTTGGTACTGTATTCAAGTTTCGAAGTTGCTTCCATAAAGTTCTAGAGTTAGTATTGGATTTAGAGATGAAATCAATATATGCTTTCTTCTCCCTACGGATAGCACTCAATGTGTAATTCCTCAAATTTTTGTACACTTCGAAATCTGCTCGACTTTTCGAAATCTTATACCGAGCGAGTGCCCTCCTTCTTTCAGCTATCATAATTTTTATGACATCGGTCAACCAAGGCGCTTTCTTTTTGGTTACTCGGACCGTCCTCACTGGTGCATATTGATCAAATAATGAAGAGATTTTTGTTGTCAGATAAGTGATCTTATAATCGACCGACTTACTGGAATAAAGTGGATTCCAATCAACTAAATTGAGCTCTCTCTTGAAGCTAACGTCCGAAAAATAACGAAAATCTCGAAATGTCACCAATTTCAAAGTTTTCTCCAACCTGCCAACCTGCACACCACAAAATGTCAATCTATGATCAGATATACCCTCCGCATCCATCGTACCAGCAGATTCAACTTCAAAAGACTCTGAAATAAATATTTGATCAATGAGGGTTAAGGAGCGGCTGGTTATCCTTGTAGGTTCATTGATACAATGCTTGAGTTGAAAACCCTCCATCACCCGATCCAACTGCTCAACCGAAATACTACCCCCCTCGAGGAAGTTTATATTAAAATCACCCATACATACAATTCCATCAACTTCAGGAAAAACCTGTGACAAAGCATGCTCGATCTGATATATTGAATCAGAGATAGAAGATCTTGGTTGCCTATAAATAATTCCAATTGCGAGAGATTTATCACCTATGATATGAAGAAGTTAAAACTAACAATTTTGTATTTTTTTGTAATACTTCATTAGTTTATTACCACCAATGTACTGATGATATACACATCGGCAAAAGTATTGACCCCCCCCCTATCTTTCAACCTGTTGAATGTACCATGACAATTTTTCGTTTGTGGAATCTTCACTATCTTATGAATAATAGGATTGAAATATAAAGAATCATGCAGAGATCATTTTGGAAATAATTCCATGTTCACACTTCCGGGACTATATGTTTTGGAATGTCTGCTATTTGTGAGAAAACATCCCCGATATTTTAATGATCTGTTGAATAAAAACAACACAAGACGTCCTATTCCATACCACTTTCCGAGGCATTCCTTGATACTTACTGAAAGAAACACAAAATATATGTATATAAGGGTGTTAAATGTACAACCTAAGGTATTAGAAAATTCGAAATCGAAATAACTAAAATTATCATATTATATATATTATTATTATTATATATATTATAACCATATTCGATTAGGGAATTTATGGAATATTCTTTCAGATCATGTGGAAGTTGTGATATTTTTGACAGTTTCCTCTTTTCATTTGTATGATTCCATTGATTATGAAAATGAAGTTTATGTTATGTTAAGACAGACTTCAATTGGTTTATTTACAGCCTAAATGCATATATTACAAATGAACAAGTTTGAGTTACTTATAAGAATAAAAAGATGTCATGAATAACTTTTTTTCAGATTGTGTATATCTCACTGTTCATACTTTCAGTTTCCCATAAATTGTCCAATGAAAAGGAACATTTAATAGAATGTATTATACGTCTTTGGAAAGCTTTATGAGTTTGTGCCGTTTGTGCATATAAATCTCATGGGGTTTACGCGGCGGAATTCGAAGTGAACTTTGAGCTAAGATAATGGTTGAGAAAAATTTTATTTTTTCCTCAACCACCCTATAATGACTAGTTATTCCATAAAAATCTCCATGAAACCACCCTTATCTAAGGACAATTTTCCGCTTGTTCCAATGGAATACATTGAATGTTGATTGAGATGATAATTTTGAAGTTACGCTATGTTTTTAGTGACAAAATTGTGAAACTTCACAAAATAGAATCTTGAATAACTTTACATTCTGTCAAGAAAGTACCGGGAATTATCGATTTAAATCTGGCGGGGCAATGAGGCAGGTAAATTTTTTTTTTCTAGGTTGGTACCACTGTCCTTAATTACTATGCCAAGCTTGAGCGAGATCTGTCAACTAGTGTGTTTGCAACAGCTGATTAAGTCAGTCGATCTCAGAGTACGTGCCGATTTTTACTATGGGTGATTACGTTGAGCAAAGAATTTGTTTAAAGTTTTGTGTTGCAAATAAATTTTCGTGTGCCGATGCATTGAAAATGTTGCAAAAGGCCTTTGGTGATAATGCTCTATCGAAAACTCGTGCATATCAGTGGTACAGAGCCTTCAAGGACGGTCGTGAAGTGGTCGCCCATCGACGGCTTCGATCGAAGATAACGTCGATAAAATTGAGGAAAGGGTGCTGGAAAATCGTCGTACCAGCTTGAGAGAGATAGCACATGATCTTAAGACATCCCACGAGTCCGCACGTACGATTTTGATTGATATTTTGGGCATGAGAAAGGTGGCCGCACGACTCGTACCGAAAGACCTGAATTTTCTTCAAAAACGTCATCGCGAACAGGTTGCTTCAGACATGCTGGATCGCTGTAATTCCGATTCTTCATTCATGGAACATTCATGGTAATGAGACCTGGGTCTACGAGTACGATATGCAAACAAGCCAGCAATCATCGGAATGGGTGGCAAAAAATGAGCCGAAACCGAAAAAACCACGCCAAAGCCGCTCGAAAATGAAGGTGATGCTCATTGTTTTCTTCGATATCCGTGGCGTGGTGCACTACGAATTCGTTCCAGAGGGTCAGACGGTAAACAAGGAGTATTACCTAGGCGTTATGAAACGTTTGCGTGAGCGTATCCGTAAGAAGCGGCCAAATTTGTGAGCGAGCAACTCATGGATTTTGCATGACGATAACGCGCCTTCTCACCGAGCTACGATTGTGACTGACTTTCTCGCCAAAAATTAAACAAACGTGCTTCAGCAACCACCGTATTCGCCGGATTTGGCTCCCTGCGACTTTTTCCTCTTCCCAAAACTAAAATTGCCCCTTCGTGGCACCCGTTTTGAGTCGATTGAAGCCATAAAACAAAATTCGGCGCGAGAGCTAAAGTCCATCCCGGAAAGCGCCTATAAAAAATGTTTCGATAATTGGAAGTGCCGTTGGCATAGATATATTGGAGCAAATGGAGCCTATTTTGAAGGCGACCCAATAAATTTTGACGATTAAATGTAAAAATGTTGTTTTAATTGAAAATTCCCGGTACTTTCTTGACAGAGTAGTATATGTATGAAGAGATATAATTTTATCTAAGACATATTTCAAGATTTACTTCTAAAAGTTTTCAAGACATTACAGATAAAATCTGTAGATGTTTTGGAGAATCAAGCCAGGTATTATTTGTAATCTTTTCTATAGCCCGAAACTCTCCAACAAAAGAATTCCTTGAGCCATCCTTTGTTTCATCAAGTATCTCTGACAGAGGAAATTCAATTTAATTTATGAAACCAAGTATATGGTACTTCCGGAGCACTGCACAAGGTGTATCTTGACAAACTGATTTCAATTAAGTAAAAGAGGATAAGGGAAAGCTCCAGCAATGTTATTATTAAGTTGTCACAACATAAAAGATATGGAAATAAGGAAACGGCATTGTGCTCCAGAAAAGCGCTTTTCCAGCCACTATTCACACTTGGGATCCTTGACTAAATCGAATTCCCAAGGCTATCTACACCTGTTGTCATAAATTTCCATCTTTTCGTGTAATATGACAAGATTTCTCCAAGATAACGAAATAAGTTCACGGATTCGGTGTTGCGCTCGAGAAATTCTAGACTGACGCAATGAACGAGTTTTTCATGATTTAATTTTTTTTAAGATCAAAATGTAAAAAGCCACTGAAGGAGTTGAAAAATGAGCTTTTGATGTATCTATTCGATTTGCTGAATGGAATGTCAATAATGTTGGAGAATTAAGAAAGATCAGTCAACAGTTTTTCTACATTGATTAAAAATGAATGAACCTCAAGTAAGTGGAATTTTTCATGAACGGTATATGGATGAATTGCTTGTTATATAGATATAACTTATAGAATCCTTAAGTGTAATTGATTTTCCTCAATCAATACGTGTGGAAATTCCGGGATAAGCATAATTCAATAAGGATTAAGTCCTTTTGAAGAAATTCTCTTTATTGAAACACAATAGATTGGAGTTACTATGTATTTACTACCAAGGTTTTTTATTATTTTTGGTTCACATGTTACCGCGGTTTCGAACGATGACCGTTCATCTTCAGACGTAACAGAGGACTCTGAAGATGAACGGTCATCGTTCGAAACCGCGGTAACATGTGAACCAGAAATAATAAAAAACCTTGGTAGTAAATACATAGTAACTCCAATCTATTGTGTTTCAATTATGATCAACTACCAAATAGTAACGGCTGAAGCAATTCACTATTTGAAATTCTCTTTATGTGGTATTCGCGATTGTCTATAGAGTCAGAGGGTCTATATTGATAGTGAGGGGCTGGTTTTTATGTAGGAGGATAAATACGTCAACGTAGAAGTTCCCCAAGGAAGTAATCTTAACCCCTTTTTATTTTTGATATACATCAATGAACTCGACCTATTGCTGTTTGTTGACGATGCGAGTGTTTTGCTGTGTAGCAGGAATTGGTAAGCATTGGTGCACTCAAAATGAGTTACTTCTCAATGTCAGTAAAACTGAGTGTGTGATTCAGTCTAAAAATATGTTTCCTCAGTGAATTACTCTGGATAACACCCAGGTCAGATTTTTGTCGTCGACAGAATTTCTTGGAGTTTCATTCGATTGTCACCTGAAATGGAATGATCATGTGAGTCAGGTCAGCAAAAGACTCAATAAAGTTTTGTACAGGGTATTGTCACGGAGAGTGGACATGGAAATTTTAATAACAGTTTATAATGCAAATTTTGTATCACTTCTGAGGTACGGTCTTGTCATATGGGGTGGAAGCAGTGATTTAATGATTATTCATTCTGCAGAAATACACTTTGAGGGCAATAATAGGATTGAAATATAAAGAATCATGCAGAAGTCATTTTAGAAATAATCGGTATTTATCCTTCAATCTTCTAGATCAGGTTAAACCACAGAGATATTTCTGTCTGTATTGGATACCTATTCAAGATTCTCATTTTTAAATAGAACTTTTTCTCGAAGACGAAGGGTAAGTTTAAATATGTGTTATTAATTGATTTTATATTTATTGAATATGAATATTTGAATACTGATGAGCAAAGTCGATTTTAAAACTTGTTTTTCAATAATGTTTTGCATATCTTGAGTTTTTGTATAAAGTACCTTGGTTAGATATCCAATAATATTGAATAGTCTAAGTAAGATAGTTTTGTGATAAAATTCCCAGGATTATGTTGGATATTCTTGAAAGATATTGGTTTTCATAGGATTGATAAGCAGAAACAAAATTTTGTCTATTCAAAATGTTTAATTTATAGGATTTTAGTTAATAATTTTTATTTATTGGATTTTGTTATACCATTTGGATATCTTATAATGAATGTTTATTTTATGTCATGATATAAGTGGTACTTATACGACATTAGTTTAATTTATTTTCAGAAGTTATAATCATTGAATATAATCTTTTGGAGTTAAATATGTAGAAGGCTAATTTTTTAAAATTGTTTAAAAATTTTTTAAAATATTTATATTATTTTATATACCTTCTATCAAGAATGACCTCTATTTACGTTATTTTATTTATAATATATAATTATATGGTTTACCCAAACATTCATAAAGAGAGTCCTTGTGTTATAACAAAGGCCATTAAATTTATCCTTCAATCTTCTAGATCAGGTTAAACCACAGAGATATTTCTGTCTGTATTGGATACCTATCCAAGATTCTCATTTTTAAATAGAACTTTTTCTCGAAGACGAAGGGTAAGTTTAAATATGTGTTATTAATTGATTTTATATTTATTGAATATGAATATTTGAATACTGATGAGCAAAGTCGATTTTAAAACTTGTTTTTCAATAATGTTTTGCATATCTTGAGTTTTTGTATAAAGTACCTTGGTTAGATATCCAATAATATTGAATAGTCTAAGTAAGATAGTTTTGTGATAAAATTCCCAGGATTATGTTGGATATTCTTGAAAGATATTGGTTTTCATAGGATTGATAAGCAGAAACAAAATTTTGTCTATTCAAAATGTTTAATTTATAGGATTTTAGTTAATAATTTTTATTTATTGGATTTTGTTATACCATTTGGATATCTTATAATGAATGTTTATTTTATGTCATGATATAAGTGGTACTTATACGACATTAGTTTAATTTATTTTCAGAAGTTATAATCATTGAATATAATCTTTTGGAGTTAAATATGTAGAAGGCTAATTTTTTAAAATTGTTTAAAAATTTTTTAAAATATTTATATTATTTTATATACCTTCTATCAAGAATGACCTCTATTTACGTTATTTTATTTATAATATATAATTATATGGTTTACCCAAACATTCATAAAGAGAGTCCTTGTGTTATAACAAAGGCCATTAAATTTATCCTTCAATCTTCTAGATCAGGTTAAACCACAGAGATATTTCTGTCTGTATTGGATACCTATTCAAGATTCTCATTTTTAAATAGAACTTTTTCTCGAAGACGAAGGGTAAGTTTAAATATGTGTTATTAATTGATTTTATATTTATTGAATATGAATATTTGAATACTGATGAGCAAAGTCGATTTTAAAACTTGTTTTTCAATAATGTTTTGCATATCTTGAGTTTTTGTATAAAGTACCTTGGTTAGATATCCAATAATATTGAATAGTCTAAGTAAGATAGTTTTGTGATAAAATTCCCAGGATTATGTTGGATATTCTTGAAAGATATTGGTTTTCATAGGATTGATAAGCAGAAACAAAATTTTGTCTATTCAAAATGTTTAATTTATAGGATTTTAGTTAATAATTTTTATTTATTGGATTTTGTTATACCATTTGGATATCTTATAATGAATGTTTATTTTATGTCATGATATAAGTGGTACTTATACGACATTAGTTTAATTTATTTTCAGAAGTTATAATCATTGAATATAATCTTTTGGAGTTAAATATGTAGAAGGCTAATTTTTTAAAATTGTTTAAAAATTTTTTAAAATATTTATATTATTAAATAATTCCATGCTCACACTTCCGGGACTATATGTTTTGGAATGTCTGCTAGTTGTGAGAAAACATCCCCGATATTTTAATAATCTGTTGAATAAAAACAACACAAGACGTACGGTTCCATACCACTTTCCGAGGCATTTCTTGACACTTACTGAAAGAAACACAAAATATATGTATATAAGAAAGTTCAATGTACAACCTAAGGTATTAGAAAATTCGAAATCGAAATAACTAAAATTATTATAGATAGAACCATATTCGATTAGGGAATTTATGGAATATTCTTTCAGATCTTGTGGAAGTTGTGATATTTTTTGACAGTTTCCTCTTTTCATTTATATGATTGCATTGATTATGAAAATTAAGTTTATGTTATATTAATACAGAATTAAATTGGTTTATTTACAGCCTAAATGCATATATTACCAATGAACAAAATCGAGTTACTTATACGAATAAAAAAGATGCCATGAATAACTTTTTTTCAGATTGTGTTTATACTTTCAGTTTCCCATATATTGTCCAATGAAAATGAACATTTAATAGAATGTATTATACGTCTTTGGAAAGCTTTAAGAGTTTGTGCAGTTTGTGCACATCAATTCCATGGGGTTCACGCGGCGGAATTCGAAGTAAACTTTGACCTAAGATTATGGCTGAGAAAAATTTTATTTTTTCCTCTACCACCCTATAATGAGTAATTATTCCATAACAATCCCCATGAAACCATCCTTATCTAAGGAAAATTTTCCGCTTTTTCCAATGGTTTACATTAAATGTTGATTGAGATTATAATTTTCAAGTAACGCTATGTTTTTAGTGACAAAATTGTGAAACTTCACAAAATAGAATCTTGAATAACTTTACAACGATAGACAATTGGACCATACTCTATAGAAACTTTTTTGTTGAAAATTTCCTGTAGAATCGCTTTTTGAAAAATCAGAGATAACTTGGGCACCCGGTATACCCACATCGTCGAAAGTTTTGGCCCACCTATCAATTTTCAACTTGTTGAATGTAACATGACAATTGTTTGTGTGTGGAATCTTCATTATCTTATCACTCAAATGAAAACAATAAACCAGCAAGAAATGTTTCTTGTTCGGGAGAATACAGGTTTATTCGAAGTTAATCAGTTTCCACTGAATAACGAGAGTTGTAATATTGAGAATATTCCGTGGAAAATGCCAGGACAATTTCTCAGTTTGACTGAGCAAGAATAGTAGCCCTACATCAAGAAGCTTCGTCGAATTACCAGATTCCGCAACGTTCCAATATTCCACGTACTTCAGTTAAGCGCATAGTGTCCCTTTTCCTGGAAACCGGCAGCGTTGCTCGAAGACCGGTGCCTGGTCGACCCAGAGTAACATTTGCAAGGGAAGACCCTTATATCGCAAATTTCACTCGAAGGAATCGAATGGTATCAGTGACAGCCCTTCGAAGTCATTTTTTGAGGACCTATAGAAGTGTAGTCTCAACCATTACCATAAGTAAACGGTTGTATTCCTCAAATTTAAGGGCAAGAAGACCTTTAAGAGTGTATCTCGGCTATCACTTGGACATAGAGCTACCCATCGGCAATGGGCAGAACTCCACCAAGAGTGGCTTTTACCACAACGGCGCAACGTACTTTTTTCGGACGAGTCACGATCCGGTTTACAAAGTGATAGTCGACGATAAAGGGTTTGGAGAGATCCAGGCAGATTAGAGCGGAGCAATTTGGCTCCGGAAGTTATGCCCTTTTAAGGCTGATCAATAATGTGCTGGGGGGGTATAATGTTCGGTCGCCATACGTCTATTAAATATGAGCAGTGCTTATTAAAGACATTAATTTAATTCTTAAAGTTTCTTCAAAAAAAAAAACTTTTTGAAATTAAAATTGTAGAAGAGAACAGATTGAATCTGTTTTGATATTCAAGTTTTGTAATAATCCTTCTATCAAGTAAAAAACCGTTCCTTCTTAATTTATTTTATATATAATATATAATTATATTAGGTTTTTTAAATAAAGAAATTCATTATACAGTGTTGAACGGTTTTAACTAAGACCAAGTGCCTTATAAGCTTTGTATGATATTTTTTGGGAACATGGAACATAGAGTACCTTGGATATAAAGGTACCAATTTGCTTGTTTTTTGAAGATCATGTATTTCTTAGATGGCACTCAGTAAGTCTATACATTGTTTATTTGATTTTATTATTTTTTATATGTAAAGTTGAACTGATCTTATCGTCATTTTAATTATTTCTTGAGGATGTGCTACACGTTTTGAGATTTTTTTAATTTATTTAAATATATTGAATATTTCAAATAAATTAGTTTTTGAGAAGTTCTTGGAATTATGTTTTATATTTTTGAGAAAGAGTTATTTTTCATTGATATGGGATCAGAAAACAATAAATTTTGTAACAAAAAGGGCTTCGTACGTTAGTCTGAAGAGTTCAGTACGCATGCCTGGAACGAAACAAAAAATGTTTGCTTATTTATATTTTAATTTCAATTGACAATTTATATTCGTTGGTTTTTCTTAATTACATTTGATATTGTATGATGAATTTTGATTTTATACGTCTATTAAATATGAGCAGTGCTCATAAAGACATTGATTTAATTCTTAAAGTTTCTTCAAAAAAATTTTTTGAAATTAAAATTGTAGAAGACAACAGATTGAATCTGTTTTGATATTCAAATTCTGTAATAATCGTTCTATCAAGTAAAAAACCGTTCCTTCTTATTCCTTCTTAAATAACTCACACTGGTCTTTGATTTTGTTAGAACATAGATCAATCTTGAATTATATAGTTGATCTGTGTTTCGAAGCTTTAGTCTTTTAACAAGTGGAGAGATATAGGTTAGTTTTTTGATTTTGATATTTGGAATATTAAATGAGGACTGAAGACGCGATTGCTTAGAATTATATTTGTTTTTTGGAGATATAGTGCACATTTTTTAGAGATTTTTGAAATAACTTATTCGAATATTTAAATATATTGAATATTTCAAATAAATTATATTCTTTGAGAAGTCCTTCAAGTGTGTTCATGTTTTTAAAAGGCAATTGGTGTTCTTAAAGGTAAGACCAGAAACAAAATTTTGTCTCCTTTAAATATTCACTTATTAATTTCAATTACTTTCGTATATCTGTTGGGTTATTTATTCCATGTGACATTATATATTGAGTTTTGATTACATACGTCTATTAAATGTAAGCAGTGCTTGTTGTAGACATAAATTTAATTCTAAAAGTTTTTTGAATAAAAATTTTTTGAAATTAAAATTGTAGAAGATAAACATATTTCAATATGTTTTAATGTTCAAATTTTGAAACAAAAAATGTTTGCTTATTTATATTTTAATTTCAATTGACAATTTATATTCGTTGGTTTTTCTTAATTCCATTTGATATTGTATGATGAATTTTGATTTTATACGTCTACTAAATATGAGCAGTGCTTATAAAGACATTAATTTAATTCTTAAAGTTTCTTCAAAAAAATTTTTTGAAGAAACTTTATTATTTGTTATTAGATTATTTGTAGTAATCCTTCTATCAAGTAAAAAACCGTTCCTTCTTATTTTAAATTGAGATTTTTTCTCGTTTTTCCTATTTTGTCTCATCCTGCATAAAGCAAAGACTAATTAACAAAGATTTTCTATCAAATATATTGCAGTTGATTTAAAGGAAAATATTCACCTCATTTCCAGAACATAAACTGATTATTTCTTGAGAAACCTAGGGGACCAAGACTTTTGACGATGTGTATGTTGAAAAACATTTCGACGAAAGAAATACGTGTTTGATCGGATTTGAGTTATGAACTGCACTGTCTCTACGCGAAAAATGTCTGTTACCGTATCTCATAGATCATAAACAAGTTTAGGACATTAATCACGAAATTTCATTCAACGTCATCATGATATCGTGTAATGTGACCGCGTTAGACCATTGACAGTTCGAAATTCGCAAATTAGCACAATAGGAAAGGGGCTCTGATGCGAAACCAGAAAAACCATCTCTGAAACTACCACATCAACTGCATTACATCATTTGTGGCGTGATCATCAACTATGCAGCATCATGAACTATATAGCATACGTGAATTACCGCCTATAATTCCAAAAGCCGTATACCATTCAATCATCCCATGCAAACAAGCTAATGTTCCCTTCAAACCATCATCTGTAATGACATTATTCCCCTTCAAACGTTGTTACGATGAAAATTCCGAGTTTCCGCAACTCTTGAATCCGAACTTTCAGTACTTCCTAATTGAAAAGTTTCATTCAGAGATCGGATTCTCTCGGAGAAGGAATTTTCACGGTGTGGCTGCTTTGATGTCTTGCGTGCTCGAGTCGAGACGAAATCACTTCCAACCTCTGCTAATTGGAGGAGATTGTTCGGCCTTTGTCACCATGAGACCTAGGTAAACGCGGAATCTTGGCGGTAGTTCTTAAGTGTTTGCCTCCCTATAATTATGGCCCCACGTTAAGGGATGATCGGAATGGGCTGGGTTGAGCAAGAGAATGTAAATGCGACTTAGGTTCACGCACGTGGAGTATCTTCTATTCATGATTGAATAGTATCAGAGGAAGGGTTTGATCGAGCAGTTATGTTTGACGTTGGTTGTCATTATCCATATGCAACTAAAAGTTTCAAAGGAGGGCAGAATATTATAGCAATTAAAGCTACAATCCATTTACCATATGTAAAGGAGAATCTCGTGTATATCTTGAAGAACAGGCACATCTTCAGAGAGTTAATTATCAAATATTTCCTTTGTAAATGGCATAGCTTCCTCTACACAATGTAATAACCATCCATCGATTTCTCTCAAAATATACTCCCCTTTTTCAATATCAAAATGACCCTAAAAACATTTTGTGCATCATAATTGTCCCGCGTGTAGTTTCATTCACAAGTACTAAAAGTTGATTTCACGTTGCATTATCAAATGACCAAATAGACAAAATTATAAACTCAAATATAACCCAGTAAATAGTCTTTCCATAAATTCTACCAATTCTAAATAGGACGCCATCTACCAGGGGCGTACCCAGGATCAAATCTAGGAATGGGGGGGTCTACCATGGTCGGGAACATGTACTCATGGAATAACATAAATAGAGGTTAATTGTTGATAGAAGGTATATAAAATTATTCAAATAATTTAATATTAGCCTTCTACATATTTAATTCCAAGGAAATATATTTAATGATTATAACTTCTGAAAATAAATTAAAATAATGTCATATAAGTACCACTTATATCAATTGACATATAAAATAAACATTCATTATAAGACATCCGAATGGTATAACAAAATCCAATAAATACAAATTATTAACCAAAATCCTATAAATTAAATATTTTGAATAGACAAAATTTTGTTTCTGCTGATCAATCTTATGGAAACAAATACCTTTCAGAAATATTTAACATAATCTTAAGAATTTCATCATACAACTATCTTACTTAGACTATTCAATATTATTGGATATCTAACTAAGGTACTTTATATAAAAAACTCAAGATATGTGAAACATTACTGAAAAACAAGTTTTAAGAAGGACTTTGCTTCGTCAATATTCAAATAATTCATATCCAATAAATAAAACATCAATCAACAACAAATATTTACTTACCCTTCAATTTCTTAGAAAGACTTCTGCCGAACTGAAAAATCTTTAAATGTAGTGAGAACGGTTCACTATATATAAAAATATATCTGTGGTTTACCCTTGATCTAAAAGATTGAAAGACAATTTAAAGGCCTCTGTTATAGCACAATGACTATCTGTATAAAGAATGTTAAGGAAACCAAGTAATTATATATTATGAATAAAATAACATAAATAGAGGTTAATTCTTGATAGAAGGTATATAAAATTATTTAAATATTTTAATATTAGCCTTCTACATATTTAATTCCAGAAAATTATATTTAATTATTATAACTTCTGAAAATAAATTAATAATTAATAATAAATTAATAATTAATAATAAATTAATAATTAATAATAAATTAATTCAAAATATTTAATTTATAAGATTTTGGTTAATAATTTTTTTTTATTGGATTTTGTTATACCATTCGGATGTCTTATAATGAATGTTTATTTTATATGTCAATTAATATAAGTGGTACTGATATGACATTATTTTAATTTATTTTCAGTTGAAATTTCAAGTTATAATCATTAAATATAATTTTTGGAATTAAATATGTAGAAGGCTAATATTAAAATATTTAAATAAAGTAATCATGGAATTTTTTTTTCGTAGGTAAATGAAACAAAATTTTTATTTGTATATTTTTAATGTATAATTATAACAGTCCTTTGTCAACTAAGTTATTACAATTATTTGCTCGAAAAAAATGTATTCTATTTACATGCCTTATACTATTATCAGTTTTCTTCGATTTTTAGAAAACTTGTTGAAGACTCTCGTTTCAGTCCAGCCCTGAATTTCCTTAAAAAAATTGCAATGGATGCTCATCAAACTTCTCAGCCAGGCCTTTTCTCTCCGAAGGGTACTGAAAGATCGTTCAACGGTAGCCGTAGTGGATGGGAAAGCACTTAAAATGAAGAGTGCATGCCAAAAAACTTTTAGAATTAAATTAGTGTCTACAATAAGTACCGCTTATATTTAATAAACGTATATAATCAAAGCTCAATATACAATGTCAAATAGAATAAATAAACCAACAAATATAAAAAGTCATTTAAAATCAGTAAATAAATATTTGAAGGAGGCCAAATTTTGTTTCTGATCTTACCATAATGAAACCAATTCCTTTTCAAAAACATAAAACACAACTTAAGGATTTCTCAAAAATATTTGAAATATTCAATATATTTAAATATTCAAATAAGTTAATTCAAAAATTTCTCAAAACATGCACTATATCTTCAAGAAACAATTAGAATTCGGATAATCTCTTCATCGGCCCTAGATAATATTTAAATATCAAAATCAACTAACAATCAGTATATCTTACCTAAAGAGTGTAACCGGAGCTTGTTTAAAACAGACTAACTTAAAAAATCCAGATAGTCTATGTTCGTCACAAAATCACAGAAAACTGTAAGGTTTTCTTTAAACCATTGACATTCCATAATGAGATTTATTCAAGTCTGAATATAATTATATATTATGTATAAAATAAAATAGAAAAAGGCTTTTTACTTGATAGAAGAAATATAACAAAATTTGAATATCAAAACAGATTTGATCTGTTAGTCTTCTACAATTTTAATTTAAAATTTTTTTGAAATTAAGTGTTCTACAATTTTAATTTCAAATTTTTTTTAAATTAAAATTGTAGAAGACTAACAGATTGAACATGTTTTGATATTTAAATTTTGTTATATTTCTTCTATCAAGTAAAAAGCCTTTTTCTATTTTATTACAATATCCTTTAATTTGTCCCCTGCTAAATCTTTTTTTTTCCAGAGATTATACCACATATCTAATTCTGCACAGATATCACCAATTCAAAAATTCCATGAAAGGTTTAACGTTTTTTTTTCAGATCTTTTGAAGTACTTTTTATCATGTTTGAAGGGTGAAGATGGGATGAGGCAAAAGCAGGTGTATTCTCTTGTGGGAATCTAACATTCAATGATGAGGTTAAAGAGTCAAGATAAGGGATAATCAACGATCGTCTCCAGTATTCAATCGCAATCTCAGATGGCGGATTACTTCTGTGTATTTGCTTTTTAACAATTCGTGGAACTGTTAACTGAACGGCGATTTTCTCCGCGATATCATGTGATTTTTTAAGGCTTCCTCAGAAACATGTTCAATTTCTTGTCGATCCTTGAAATGACAATTGATGAAAATTAGTTAGTTACTGCAGAGTGCAATGGATAGGCAAATTTTCTTGTAGCATAATTTCCTTCGATCGAGAGATGTTCTAGCGCATTGACGATATAATGAAAGCTATTTGAAAACTTTCTGATTGTCTTGTATTTCTCAGACCATCTGGTATCACAGAGCCTTGATAAATAAGGAGTCCTGCGTGTTGGTGACTCACGAAAGAAGGATATTGTATCCTTAACAGTTCAATCAAGTTTCTTATTTCCGATGGTTTGCTAGCATCATTGACCACAAGATTTAGTTTGTGGCTTAAGCAATGAAAAAATAAAGATTTATTTTACTTTTTCCTCAAAATGGCCTATACACCACTTCTTTTCCAGGCATCGTAGAACATTCCTCAAATCCAAATCCAACATAGTTCCCTGCTGAAAGATTTTGATCAACTAAAAAACTCTGAATTGTGCCGCCTTTAAATACAGGAGAGACAAGTCCAATTTTGCTAACCATTTCTTTGAAATAAACGAGACATTCCCTGAACTAGAAGATATGGAAATTCTACATCTTGCGACCAAGGGCAATAAAATGAATGTGTTCAGAGTTCTTGAAATTTATAAACACAAAATGACAAGGCTATAAACCTAATGAACGAGCAGACGGACCTGTAGGATTTCCCACTATTCGATGCCCTGTATACATCAAAATCTTGCGACAAAGGGCAATAAAATTAAGATTTTCGAAGTTCTAGAAATTCATAAACACCAAAATGACCTGGCAATAAATCTATTGAACGTGCAAACTATAACCTATGAAAAAAACGCAACTGAATCTTTCAATTTGAAAATTTAGTAATACTACGAAACTCGAGTAACTGTAATTAAATAAAGCTAATGATAGTAAACAAAGTAATTTCGTTTTTCTAACTAAAATTTTCTATCACAAAGTAACGGACTACTCTATCCAATATTTTTTTATCATTAAAATAGTTATCTCAGGTATTGTAATGTATTCCAGCAACAAAATTTAATAAAGATTAATTTTTTGCTTCTAGGGGGGTCAGCTGTCCCCCCCTGCCCCTCGCTAGGTACTCCCATGCCATCCACCGATTCCGAATAAAAAATTCGGATTCATGCGATACGCCCGCAATCCCACAAATTGATAAATCAGTGCCAAATTCCCGGAAAAAAATCCAACAGTGATCCATTAGGAAAATGTCCTCGTGGGGCTACGTCAATCAGCATGTTGAAAGAGAAAACGATTATTCCGTTCATTATTCGCGTTTTCGGATGACAGGAAAAATTCGGTTGTTATAAATTATGAGCAGACATCGTGGACAAACGAATATTTCGGATCTCACGAAGGCTCGCCAATAAATCCAATTTATGACATTGATGGAGTTAGATCGGAATATACAACATGCGCGACATTCTCGAATTATTGGATAGGTGTGGATTGAAGATGCCGCAATAAAGTAACTATGAAAGTTTTTTTGGAACATTAATTTTCAATTTTTTTCGTGTATAGATCTAGGGATACCCTGTATTGTTGGAATGGAAAAAGTGAGAAGGGGTTATATTCAGGTTTGGAAAATCACGTTTTGGAAATGCGATATTCAATGCATAAGACAGAGAACTCCGACCGTCCAGTCGGACATTTGAATAATCGAAAAATATGCTCTTTTCTCTCACACAGATGAGAAATTTAGTCGGCACCTATAAATTAGAAGTGCTGGCCTGTAAGTCCTTAACAGTTGAAAATCAAATAGACTCGTCGTAAAACAACAAACTTTCCAAACGGGAGAAGAGGATGAACCAACAATGATCAACTAAAACATAAAAACAAGAAAAAAATTAAAACAAGTTATAGAAATTACTATGTTTTACTACCAATAAATTAATATTTTACACATTTAATTGTGACTCGAGTTTCGGGAATTAACTATCCCATTTTCAGACAACTGAAGACTCAACAAGCAGAACAGGGTATTCATGAATATACAGAGTTAGAAGTGGTAATAAAAACAGGTTGAAAAAGGTTTAAAATGAGAGGACGCTTAACAACTATTAGAACGTCGGCACGTCAAAAAAGATTGGTAAACAGATGTTACTTATTTAGATATCTCAAAAATTTTGGATTCACATAGATCCGAACATTCGTTCATTATTTTTATTGCGAACTAATTTGAAAATTCAACAGATTCTAAATAATCAAGTTTCCTTCCTTTTGATTTTACATGTAAAGTTTTAAGTTTAACTATTATCGGAAAAGGATGGCCGTTTTTTAAACAATGGGTGGCAAAAGTAGATGTTTGCTTATTTTCAAAGAAATTCACGTCGAACAAGATAACTCATAAACTCCCGATTTATGTATGTTTGGTGTTGAATCCTTTGCATTAAATAATACGGATGATAATTTATTTTGTGTTTTGAAAGCAATATTGACATCTAATATTGAAAAACTGTTGGGCACTTTTTGACTTATGCTACCGAAATACAATAAAAAAATTAATATTTTGTTTTCTTCGATTCGACGATTCGAAAATCAACACTCCAGGCAGTTTATAAACTATAACAGTCAGCCATTAAATCCATCAATGAAAAGAAATTCACAGTAGCAGTAAGCCTGGATCTGTCAAAGACATTTGATAGAGTAAACCACAAAATATTGCTGGAAAAAATGATAAGTAGGGTATCAGAGGTACTGCCTTAAAGTTTATAAAGTCCTACTTAACCGGAATATCCCAGCGAATAGTAGAGACCAACAATGAAGGAAAAAAAATTAAATCTTATTCATTGTGTATACGACAAGGAGTCCCACAAGGTTCCATTCTGGGATCCCTCTATACATACTGTACCAATGACATAGTGCAAATATCTGAAAACGAGACCGTGATATTTGCAGATAATATATATTTTATTTTATATATAATATATAATTATATTTTGGCTTCAATAAATCTCATTATGGAATGTCAATGAATTCAAATAAACCTTAAAATAACTCACACTGTTCTTTGATTTTGTTAGAACATAGATCAATCTTGAATTATATAGTTGATCTGTATTTCGAAGCTTTAGTCTTTTAACACGTGGAGAGATATAGGTTAGTTTTTTTATTTTGATATTTGGAATATTAAATGAGGACTGAAGACGGGATTGTCTAGAATTATATTTGTTTTTGAAAATATAGTACACATTTTTTAGAGATTTTTGAAATAACTTATTCGAATATTTAAATATATTAAATAATTCAAATAAATTATATTCTTTGAGAAGTCCTTTAAGTGTGTTCATGTTTTTAAAAGGCAATTGGTGTTCTTAAAGGTAAGACCAGAAACAAAATTTTGTCTCCTTTAAATATATATTTATTAATTTTAATTTCTTTCGTATATCTGTTGGGTTATTTATTCCATTTGACATTATATATTGAGTTTTGATTATATACGTCTATTAAATGTAAGCGGTGCTTGTTGTAGACAAAAATTTAATTCTAAAAGTTTTTTGAATAAAAATTTTTTGGAAATTAAAATTGTAGAAGATAAAGATATTTCAATTTGTTTTAATATTCAATTTTGTTATATTTCTTCTATCAAGTAAAAGGCCTTTCTATTTATCAGATAATATATCACTGATGTATAAAGCTGCAGATAAGAACCAATGCAAAGAAGTTGTAAAAAAGGAATTAGAGAGCATTAGTAAGTGGCTGACGGAAAATAATTTACTATTGAATATAACAAAAACTAAAATAATGATATTCAGAGAAACTGATGAGCAAAGTTTCAGAGTAATAACATAAAATACAGAAATCAAAACTGTGGGACAAATACCAGTTTTGGGAATAACAATTGATCGGAATTTGAATTGGAAACCTCAAGTAGAGAAAGTAGCGACAGATGTTTGCGTTTCGTATTTGGAATAAGAAAATTTGAAAGAATTTCCCATAAACTCAAAGAACTTGGTTGGTTAAACATGAGCCACCGGCGAAAGGTGCATTCAGCCTGTTTCTACCATAACATCCTCATGAATAAATTACCAAATTATCTACATAGAAAAATAATATATAGAAGTCATGTTCATAATGTTAATATTAGGAGTAGAGGTCTTATCACACCACCTATCCATAAAACTGCCATTTTCGAAAGGAGCTTCACTTATAACATCGCTAAGGTCTACAATTTACTTCCAGATAAATTTAAAAATTTGAACTTAAAAAAATTCAAAACTAACATCCAAGAATACTACTTAAGTGAACAGAACATATCCTAATATCTCCTATATAGTAAGATGGTAAACTGTATGAATGAGTGTCATCTTTTAAAACTCACACAAAGAGTGAACACAGAACGCCTGTAAAAAGCAAATCACAACAAATGTAAGTTTGTTTTTTTTTTCTTTCTTTCGTTTTCTTTTTGTTTTTGGGTTGAGTTGAGCAGCGTATGCTTGAGCATAACTGGACTCCGCCTTTTTTCACAATAAAGTAGATAATGGAGAATAATTATCAATATAACTACCTATATCTGAAGAAATGTATCGATCTATTGTGGAAATAAAGACATATTATTATTATTATTATTATTATTATTATGTTTCAAGATATTGTTATTATTGAGGGTGATATTCAAGATAAAACAAACTGATAGTTGCAAAAATCCCTTTAGTGAAAATAAAATTCTAACATTATATGGTCAGTATATATATGAATGCATTATCTATGTAACAAATAACTACACTAAACTTCAAAATTATGAATTGAAACACAATTATGAAACAGGAAATAAAAATAATTCAGGATATAACAAACTTAACCTATATCCAAAAAAATTTAAATATAGTATCTTGGCAATATGGAATATATTACCGACTAGTTTTAAGGCGAAAATTAATTGTAAAAGTAATAATAGGCAAAAAATGGCATTGAAAAAGTTTTTATACACTAGGTGTTATTATTCTTTGGTAGAGTTTTTTCTTGAAGGAAATTTTGAGGGTTTATAGAGGAGATATTATAATTTATTTTCATTCATTGTTCATTGCTCAATTGTTTATTCTTAGGTTAAGTTTCATTTGTGACACGATCTACACCTCTTGGTATTTGTAAGAAGAGATCAAATAAAGTATATCTATCTATCTATACCACCAAAATCCATGACTGAAAATCGTCTGAAGAGAGAATATGTGCTACTGTTGAAGCCAGTGCACCTTGGTCGAGTAGACAAATTGCTGAACAAGTTAACATTTCAAAGAAAATGAATCGTATGCGAGATGGTTCTGGGGTTTGTGGATCTCGACGAAACGGCTAGACCGTTGGTGCTTGAAGCCAGGATCCATTGAAATACTTCACAATGGTTCGTGGGTTTTGACGTACAGGCCGGATTGACAGTCCTCGTACCAGGACAGATTAGGGCATTAATTCTTGAGACTATCTTCGTTCAAGGGACTGCGTTCGGGTGGGTGAATAATAAGCCTCTTCGACAAGTGAGTGTCACAAAACAACTCGGGTACTGACACTGCAGAGCCAGGAGAGATTGGATAGTGCTTCGCTGCTACCAGTCACGGTGTAGGTTCTCGAACTGAATACGAAACTGGAAGCTTGGTGGGTTCAACTCTATGGAGTGGTTCTCGTTAATGCACGATGATGAGGGTATCCTTATCACACCAGTTGCTTCCTGGGCAGATTGTGGAGACTGTTGAGTAGTCACCTGATTTATCTGGGAAAATGCTCATCTTCGGCCAGGTGGTTAATAATCCATTAAGCGAAGTGGAAACTCATCGCATGACTTTACTTCTTGCGCTAGTTGAATTTTGTAAGCCTTCATGGAAAATTGTCCTTAGAGAACTGCGAGAAATGTACAGTTTTTGACAATGTCGATTTGAGGTTAATGGATGTTCAGCCACATTCTGTGCTACAGCACCAATGTCTCCAGGTATAGTCGTTGGAAGAGAACGTGAACAGTTCATTTTATCAAATAACGTCCCACTTTTCACGAAAAACTTTATCAACAAATTGCAGTGAGGGCATTTCATTTCTATTCAATTTCTCACGTAAATTTTTGACAGTTTCTTTAACGTATGTTTATTTTACTACTCCATCGGATCTTTCTGCGGTAAAATTATAAAAATACAACCGTTCGCCTCAGTTTCAACCCCAATTTCTTCCTAATTATGCTCCATTCATTTCCGCCTTCAGGCGTTTCCTCTGCGATCCCGTCACACGAAAATTAATTTTTATTTCGAAGACGAGTCTGGAACGAAAGGGGGTCAAAAAACCCTTATGTCGGACATCAGATTCATCCCCCAGCTCCCCAAACATGAGCGAGTCTGTATCTGAAACCTTTCAAATCGTCCCGAGTTCCAGTCGGCCGAATTTATCAAGAAAATTGAATTTCAAAAAGATAAATATTTAGCTAGAGAAATCAGTTAATTAAGTTGAACTTTGTCGCAAGAGGAAACGTCGAAACTGGAAGATTTTAAGGGTCCCGCGCTGTCATAGCTCACGTTTCATATTCAATTAAGGTATGGCCCTTGGGCATACGTTACGCCGAGATTCATCCTCGTTTTCTTGAAAAATACTGCTGGAAATGAACTCCGTCATAATTCACGTGGAATTTCCCTGGATCACTCTGGGCACGTTCACGTCTTGTGTCGAATTGGTGGATTTTTAAATTGAATTGCTAGTTTCTGGTTACGTGTAATTGTATATATACTAGAATATTCTCGCAATGATAAATTAATTTCATCCTAGAATGATAATATTCTTGAGAAAATTTGAATATCAAAACAGATTCAATCTGTCAGTTTTCTATTATTTGAATTTCAAAAAAAAATTTATTCAAAAAACTTTTATAATTGAATTAATGATTTTTTTTTGAATATCAAAACTTTATTTCTGAATATCAAAACAGATTTAATCTGTTAGTCTTCTGCAATTTTAATTTCAAAAAAAAATTTTTATTCAAAAAACTTTTAGAATTAAATTAATGTCTACAATAAGCACCGCTTATATTTAATAGACGTATATATTCAAAACTCAATATACAATGCCAAATGGAATAAATAAACCAACCAATATAAAAAGGCAATTAAAATTATAGTAATAAATAAATATTTGAAGGAGACAAAATTTTGTTTCTGATCTTACCATAATGAAATCAATTCCTTTTCAAAAACATAAAACACAACTGACAGATTTAATCTCTCAGTCGTCTTTAATTCTAGAAGTTTTTTGAATAAAAATTTTTTTGAAATTAAAATTGTAGAAGACTAACAGATTAAATCTGTTTTGATATTCAAATTTTGTTATATTCCTTCTATCAAGTAAAAATTCTTTTTCTATTTTATTTTATACATTTTATAATTATATGTAGGCTTCAATAAAAATCTCATTATGGAATATTAATGGTTTAAAGAAGACCTTATAATACCTTACAGCTTTCTATGATTTTTGTGACGAACATAGAATATCTTGGATTTTAAAGTTATAAGATATAATGCACGTTTTGAGACATCTTTTAATTTACTTATCTAAATATTTTAGTATATTTAATATTTCAAATAAATTATTTCTTCTGAGAAATCGTCAAATTATGTTTTGTATTTTTGAAAGGAATTAGTTTTCATAATTGTAAAATCAGGAACAAAATTTTTTCTCCTTGAAATATTTATTTATTAATTACAATTGACACTTTAGATTTGTAGGTTTATTTATTCCATTTGATATCGTATATTACGATTTATTTGAATTAATACGTCTATTAAATATAAGCCGTGCTTATAAGACATTCATTTAATTCTAAACGTCTTATGAATGAAAATATTTTTGAAATTTAAATTGTAGAAGACTGACAGATTAAATTCTTTTTTGATATTCAAATTCTGTTATATTCCTTCTATCAAGTAAAAAGCCTTTTCCTATTTTATTTAATATTTCCGAGATTTATTGTCGGGTGTGGGCATTTATTTGTTTGATACAGTGTGTTTACCTCTTACTTAATGAAATTATTCGTGCCCTTATGTTAGGAAATTATAAAAAACACTGGAATGCGTCAACTTTTAAATTCAATAGTGCACTTTTTAAACATAAATTCAAATATATAGGAAATTTCGCGTAGCTCCAGTATAGGACGCCCTCTTTATTTTAAATGGGAGACGCTGTATATTTTAAAGCTTCATAATAATCTAATTTCAACGAACTATCGGGTGTTTTTTTAGAGTGATAGAACTTTCGATAGGGATAACTGTGATTAGACAGAAGGAAGAAGCCATGTTCTTTTGATATTTCTGTTCCGTAAGCATTGACAAATTATCATGGAGCGTTTACGAATTGTTGACATTTATTTTCAAAATCAGTGTTCTATTCGCCAAACTTATAGAGCACTTCGTAAAATTAATGGTTTACATAATCGTCCATCAGAGCAGCTTATTTGTCGAACTATCGAGAGATTTCGGACAGCATTTCCTCTACTTGATGCAACAACAAGACAAAGAACTGTACGTACAGAAGAAAATATCGCTGCTGTAAGTCATTGTGTTAATGATGATCCAGATTTGTCTATTCGTCGACGTTCACAACAAGTTGGACTCTGTGCATCCGCCACATGGAAAATTTTGCGTGAATATCTTGGTCTATACCCATACAAGCTCCAACTGGTTCGAAAACTAAAGCCACTTGACTATAATATGCGTCGTTTGTTTGCGGATTGGGCCACTTGGCTTGAAGTTGTTCCACTTTTTTATTGTAAAATTGTGTTTATTAATATCTTTTTTTGGGAACAGCCTGTACATTGGAAAAAAAGTCTTGAGATGTAGAAATAAAATCCTGTATATACACAATATTAAACGTGAATGATTCACTTAATGATATTATACTCCATAGAAAAATAACACTTAACTCATCGATATAAAATGAGAAATAAATTCTACCTCAAGCACTGAATGGAATCTTTCCACCATTGTGAACTGATCTATTATATCAATATCTCTTCAATTGCATTACTCACTTCTACTCGAAAACATTATTCATACAACAAATAGCTTGGTGACTAACCAATACACATTTCATATGATAATTAACCATCAGTTATTTCAACAATCGACCGGTCAATTCAATATATAAGAAGCACTGAAGAGCTTCGAATCTGAATGGCCGAATTCAGCCATGCACAAAAGACGCATCCAAGAATTAACAAGTGGATATTACCATGAATAGGCGCTTCCGGGCATGCTGTACAACATAACCACTGGACATCCGTTTCTAAAAACGATCCTTCACTGACACCACAAGACACTAACTTCGTTTCAGTCATGCACAGGAGCTATTGATTACAAAATATTTTTTTATCTTCTAATGATACGATCCTCACGAAATTTTGCATATACATGTTATTCCCTTTCTGAATGCAGAAATTCATATCGATCAAATCTGTAGTTTCGAAAATATTGAGAATAATACACAAACGTGAATAACTGCGAAACTATTGAACCGATTTTGCCCATTTACGAACATAACCGTGGCATTTAGATTCCAAAACTTCTCTGAAAGTTTCAAGGCTGTAGCTCTCTCCGTTCGAAAGTTAACGGGTTGACGACCAGCCGGAACTACTTTTGACCTTGGATTCTGCACCAGTGAGTTCAAATCTGGGCGCTTAAGACCATTTTCGACTCGAAATTCGAAAACAACAGGCGTTTGAGCGAAACTTTCTCGAAACAGAGACATCAGAGCCCTCCAGATCACTGACAATAACATTAAAAGTTTTAAAATAATAAGAAGCGGTTTTTTACTTGTTAGAAGGATTATTACAAATTTTGTTTATTTTTCGAAGTTTGTAATAATCCTTCTATCAAGTGCAACATCGCTTCTTATTATTTAATCTTATATATAATATATAATTATATTGGGTTTTTAAACTAAGAAATTTATTATACAATTTCCAGTGGTTTAACGAAGGCCAATAATTGCCTCACAAACTTTGTGTGATTTTTGTGGTTAGCATAGAACATAGGGTACCATGGATATTAGATGTACCGGGTGTTTTTTAAGTGATAGAACTGTAATTGAAATAAAACACATTTAAATTAAGACTGAAGTCAAACTCATTTTTATTTGAAAGATAATTTTATGACATTTATGTTTTAAAAATAATTTCCGGCATATGTCCACGACGACTAGCTCTGAGGAACCGCCTTCGACCAGACCAATTTTGGACCACTTTGTCAAGTAATTCAGGCCCTATTTCATCAATAACGTGAGTTATGATGGTTTCCAAAGCGTCTATTGTTTCCGGTTTATCAGCATAAACCAGTGACTTGACATAACCCCAAAGAAAATAATCCAGTAGAGTTATGTCGCATGATCTTGGAGGCCAATTAATTAGACCATTTCTCGAAATAATGTTACGCCAAATTTTTCTTTCAATAAATCAATTGTTACGGTAGCATCACGAGGTGTAGCACCATCTTTTTGGAACCAAAACACTTCTGGGTCGATACCATTCTAATTTGGAAACAAATAATCATTGATCATCGAGCGGTAAGGAAACACCATTCACTATTACATTAACTCCAGCATCGCTTTTAAAGAAATATAGACCGATGATGCCTCCAGCGTGTAAAGTACACCATACAGTGCATTTTCCAGGGTGCAATAGAACCTGAAGAACTTCTTGAGGATTGTTTTCACTCCATAGACGAGAATTTTGCTTGTTTTACATAGCCGTTCAACCAGAAATGAGCTTCATCACTAAACACAATTTTACGATAAAAAAGTGGAACAACTTCAAGCTGTTCTAGGGCCCAATCAGCTAACAAACGACGCTTATTATGGTCAAGTGGCTTTAGTTCTTGAACCACTTGGATCTTGTTTGGGTGTAGATCAAGATCTTCACGCAAAATTTTTCATGTGGTGGATGCACAGAATCCAACTTGTTGTGAAGGTCGACGAATGGATAAATCTGGATCATCATTAACATTATGACTTACAGCCTCGATATTTTCTTTTTCTTCTTTTTTTTAGTACAATTCTTTGTTGTTGCATCGAGTAGAGAAAATGTGGTCCGAAATCTATCGATAATTCGATGAATAAGCTGCTCAGACGATTATGTCAACCGTAAATTTGTGAACGTTGTTGATAATTTGTCAATACTTACTGAACAGAAATGTCAAAACAACATGGCTTCTACTTTCTGTCAAATCACAGTTATTCCTATTGAAAGTTCTATTACTCTAAAAAAAACGCCCGATATTTGAATAATTTTTTTTTAAATTAAAATCTATAGAATAAATCTGTTTTGATGTTTTAACTTTTGTTGAATTTGTCGAAAAGCACACCAACAGGTCTAATATGGAACCGTCGATACATTATTATGACATAGAAAGCACACCAAAGGCCAAATATTCGGCGCTACCAATTTTTGAATACCTGTTATCTTCAGATACAATAAACTTATTTAACAATAAACCTTATTTAACATTAATTATGAATGTGACTGTAGGGAAAACTGGTCGATAGTAATCTTTATCAATAAAGTTGATTAGTACTACTACTTCCTTGAGATTAAATTTGTGAAGTAACAAATGAGTATGGATAGATTTCTTTCTTTGAATGCGTTTAAACCCTCAAATGTTGTACAGAGACAGATGATTTTATGTGGTAGAGATGTGAGTGCCGGTTCGAAGAGCAAATAGTGAATACCGTGACGGTTTGGTCTAAACGTAGCGAATTTTTGCTGTTCTGTCACTTGAGTGAATGTTGACAACAGGTTTCAAGACTATCTCGGAGTGTAATACTGAAATACTTTAAAATTCTACTGCGACGTAGTCGACAAATGTCGAAACGATATTTGTGTAATTGGATTTTGAGTGACTACTCTCTCATTAAGAGTTTCACGAAAAATCAGGGAATTTTAAGAGATTAAGTTTAAAAAGCCGGTCCGTGGTGACATCATAAAGGCAGGAGGAAGCGGATCATACTACCTGCCAGATTTTGTTCGAACACTTCCCAACCAATCCTAAAAGCACCTTGTACATTCTGTCAAGAAAGTACCGGGAATTATCGATTTAAATCTGGCGGGGCAATGAGGGAGGTAAAATTTTTTTTTCCTAGGTTGGTACCACTGTCCTTAATTACTATGCCAAGCTTGAGCGGGATCTGTCAACTAGTGTGTTTGCAACAGCTGATTAAGTCAGTCGATGTCAGAGTGCGTGCCGATTTTTACTATGATGATTACGTTGAGCAAAGAATTTGTATAAAGTTTTGTGTTGCAAATGAATTTTCGTGTGCCGATGCATTGAAAATGTTGCAAAAGGCCTTTGGTGATAATGCTCTATCGAAAACTCGTGCATATCAGTGGTACAGAGCCTTCAAGGACGGTCGTGAAGTGGTCGCCCATCGACGGCTTCGATCGAAGATAACGTCGATAAAATTAAGGAAAGGGTGCTGGAAAACCGTCGTACCAGCTTGAGAGAGATAGCACATGATCTTAAGATATCCGTCCGCACGTACGATTTTGATTGATATTTTGGGCATGAGAAAGGTGTCCGCACGACTCGTACAGAAAGACCTGAATTTTCTTCAAAAACGTCATCGCGAACAGGTTGCTTCAGACATGCTGGATCGCTGTAATTCCGATTCTACATTCATGGAACGCATTATAACTGGTGATGAGACCTGGGTCTACGAGTACGATATGCAAACAAGCCAGCAATCATCGGAATGGGTGGCAAAAAATGAGCCGAAACCGAAAAAACCACGCCAAAGCCGCTCGAAAATGAAGGTGATGCTCATTGTTTTCTTCGATATCCGTGGCGTGGTGCACTACGAATTCGTTCCAGAGGGTCAGACGGTAAACAAGGAGTATTACCTAGACGTTATGAAACGTTTGCGTGAGCGTATCCGTAAGAAGCGGCCAAATTTGTGGGCGAACAACTCATGGATTTTGCATGACGATAACGCGCCTTCTCACCGAGCTACGATTGTGACTGACTTTCTCGCCAAAAACTCAACAAACGTGCTTCAGCAACCACCGTATTCGCCGGATTTGGCTCCCTGCGACTTTTTCCTCTTCCCAAAACTAAAATTGCCCCTTCGTGGCACCCGTTTTGAGTCGATTGAAGCCATAAAACAAAATTCGACGCGAGAGCTAAAGTCCATCCCGGAAAGCGCCTATAAAAATGTTTCGATAATTGGAAGTACCGTTGGCATAGATGTATTGGAGCAAATGGAGCCTATTTTGAAGGCGACCCAATAAATTTTGAAAATTCCCGGTACTTTCTTGACAGAGTAGTATATGAAATTTCGGAACCATTAAAACATTTTTCAAGCTGCATCAAAATCAAATCCCATATTATGAATCCCTCGCAAATCGCAGGAAACTATACTTTGTGTACACTGTTTATCGACATATTACGACCGATCCAGAGCGTGGGGTCATTAAAGCCAAAATTCAATGTCAGCAGGTGCGCGATTGTTCCGGAAATAATTTCGAAATGCCTCGCGGAATTCATAAACGAATCAAAGTTCGCAAAAGCTCGCACGCTGATTTAACGTATGCCGGCCGGGTATTGGATTGAGTTGAATTCACATCGACAACATTCGCAATTTGCCATGAATTCCTAATGAAATTGATTCCCGTACACATTCTGTATGCTGGGCGTGACGTTGCGAAGGAAACGCGAGGATGCGTCTAGTGTTTGCCTTTTGCGGTTTGACGGTTTTTCGTTCCGCGGGATCAGGTAGGCTTCGGAAGTGGAAATATTACGTTTGGAGCCAGCGATATGCCTCAACCTGTTCTATCAGAATGGAATTGATCATAGCAATGCATTTGAAACTGAGCGACGGTGAGGAGTGGAGAGGGGATCGTGGTGTCCGCCATTTTGTGGAGTTTTAGTCACGATGGAGCCGTACCCGGGAACACATCGCGCTTTTTGCGTATCAGCGCATTATCGCAATGGTGATTCAAGTGGCTTCTCAACGTTTGTATCGTGCGGAATAACGTACTCGGCATGCACCAAGTGATGACAGCATTAGAAAATGGATCACGATTTTCGCAAATATAGGTGCGACGGTACACTCTGGCCGCCCTCGCTCAGTCCGCGTCGAAGAAACGGTTCGAGAATTGGAGGCGTCAGTTCGTCAGAATCTGTCTTTGTCCGTCCGAAAGCGAGGCCAATCATTAAACATCAAAAAAACGTCCTTGTATTTGATTATAAAGGGAGATTTTCATTTAAAAGCATATAAAATTCAATTGTTTCAAGAACTGAAGGATGCAAACTATGCTAATAGATTGAATTCTGAAAAACGGAATGTAACGGTGTTTCGACCATTTTGATAACATGCACTATAGTGATTAAGCAAACTTTCATCTGAGTGGTCATGTCAATAAACAGAATTGTCGACACTGGGCAGAGAAAATCTGATACAAAAGCATCAACGACCCCTGCACAGTCCAGGGGTCGTTGTTTGGACTGCTAGGTCTGCTAAAAACATAATCGTTCCTTATTTTCATGAAGATCGACGAAGCTGACCACTCAACGTGAATAGCGATCGATACTGCGGTATGCTGCGAAACTTTTTGGGTCCATAGTTACAGGAATTTCAAGGTTTCAATTGAAGAACGTGGTATCAACAAGATGTGGCCACTTGCCATACATCAATTCAATTCAATTCAACTGGCCTCCCAGAAGCCCGACCTTAATCCATTTGACTATTTTGCATGGGAATACCTTAAAAGTAAGGTCTATAAGAATAGTCCGATGAACCTGACGCACTTTCAGAATTAAATAAAATGATTGTCTTTAGAGAACACTGTTTCAATTTAGTAGACATATAGATGTAACACTCATTACTTATTATTTTATTGTATAAATAATTATCACATATTTAGGTTCACACTTCTAACATATTATCATTTGGTTTTAAAGGAGTCCATAAAATATCTTGCATACTTTGGGTGGTTTCTGTGACAAACACAGAATACGTAGGATTTTTTAAAGTCCTTTCTATTCTAGCGTTTGTTCAGATAAGTATCGGCTGTTTTTTTTAGAGTGCTAGAACTTTCGATACGGATGACTGTGATTTGACAGAAGGTAGAAGCCATGTTGTTTTGACATTTCTGTTCAGTAAGCATTGACAAATTGTCATGGAAAGACTCACGCCGCAACAAAGTTTACAAATTGCTGATATTTATTTTCAAAATCAGTGTTCTATTCGCCAAACTTATAGAGCACTTCGTGAAATTTACGGTTTACATAATCATCCATCAGAGCAGCTTATGCGTCGAACTATCTATAGGTCGAAAATTTTGCGTAAAAAACTTGGCCTACACCCATACAAGATCCAACTGGTTCAAGAACTAAAGCCACTTGACCATAATAAGCGTCGTTTGTTTGCTGATTGAGCCCTAGAACAGCTTGAAGTTGATCAACTTTTTTATTTTAGAATTGTGTTTAGTGATCAAGTTCATTTCTGGTTGAACGGCTATGTAAAACAAGCAAAATTGCCGTATGTGGAGTGGAAACAATCCTCAAGAAGTTATGCAGGATTCCATTGCATCCTGAAAAATGCATTGTATGGTGTGCATTACACGCTGGATGCATTATCGGTCCATATTTCTTCAAAATGGAGCTGGAGCTAATGTTACAGTGAATGGTGCTCGTTACTGATCAATGATCAATGATTATTTGTTTCCAAACTTGAATTGTGTCGACCCAGGAGTGTTTTGGTTCCAACAAGATGGTGCTGCACCTCATGCTGCTACCGTAACAATTGATTCATTGAAAGAAAGATTTGGCGATAACATTATTTCCAGAAATGGTCCAATTAATTGGCCTCCAAGATCATGCGACATAACTCCTTCTTCTTCTTCTGTTGGTGCCTATCCATTCTGGATGTTGGCTAACATGATGGCGACACAGACCTTATCAATTGCTGCCCGAAATAGACCTGTGGTTGTTGAGTTGAACCAAACTCTCAAATTCTTCAACCACGATATTCTTCGTCGTCCAATGCTTCTCTTTCCCTGAATTTTTCCCTGTATTATCAGTTGTAGAAGTCGATACCTCTTCGGATTTCTCATAACGTGACCCAGGTATTCAAGTTTTCGTTTTTTCACTTGGTACAAGATCTCCTTCTCCTTGTTGAATCTGCGGAGAACTTCTGCATTCGCGATGTGGTCAACCCATGAGATCTTCAGAATACGACGGTACAACCACATCTCAAACATTTCTAATTTCTTGCAGAACGCTTCTGTTAAAGTCCATGCTTCGACACCATACAAAAGCACTGGAAAATATAGCACCTCAGTAGTCTTATTTTGGTCTTCATAGCTAAGGTACTCGTAAAAAGCTTTTTCATTTTGAGGAAGGCACTTCGAGCTTTCTCGATTCTAGATTAAGTATAGCTGGTGACTCTCTGTACAAACATGTTGTTGATCTTCAATTGAGCAGTTAGTTCTTTATTCTTTGAAATGATCATGAATTTCGTTTTCTTCACGTTTAGATGTAGTCCATATTTTTCACTCACATTTACTAGCCTATCCATTAACCTCTGCAACCCATGTATATCATTCGCCATAATAACGGTGTCGTCTGCATATCTAATGTTGTTAATAACTTCTCCATTCACAACAATGCCATCCCCACTCTCCTCAAGGGCTTCCCCAAATATGTACTCTGAATAAATATTGAATAGCAGTGGGGATAACACGCATCCCTGTCGAACTCCTCTCCTTATCGAAACCTCATCAGACTCCTCATTGTCCACTCTAACAGACGAAGTTTGCCTCCAGTAGAGATTGGCAATGATTCTCAAATCCTGTCCTTCCAACCCGGCCGATTCCAGAACTTTCATCATTTTATTGTGCTGCACTTGATCGAACGCCTTCAGATAATCAACGAAGCAGGCATAGACATCGTGGTTAACGTCTCTGGCACGTTGAATTAAAACCTGTATACTGAACAGTGCTTCTCGAGTGCCCAAGGCATTTCGAAAACCGAACTGAGTTTGCCCTATTTGATCTTCACAAGTTTTATATATTCTTCTGTGGATGATTTTCAGAAAGAGCTTGAGAGCATGACTAACAAGACATAACTCCACTGGATTATTTTCTCTGGGGTTATGTCAAGTCACTGATTTATGCTGATAAATCAGAAACAATTGGCGCTTTGGAAACCAACATACCTCGTGTTATTGATGAATTACTCGAAAAAGTAGTCCAAAATTAGTCGAATGCTGATCCTCAGAGCTAGTCGTGGTGGACATATGCCGGAAATTAATTTAAAACATAAATGTCATAAAATTATCTTTCAAATTAAAAAAAGGTTGGCTTCAATCTTAATTCAAATGTGTTTTTTTTTTTTCAATTTAAAGTTCTATCACTCTAAAAAAAACCACCCGATATATTCAGTTTGTCTGGCAAGATATGTTTTGTTGATTATTTTAATTTTTTAAATATAAAGGGTTGATGAGCTTCCGTTGTGAGAATTCTAAATTGCTTTTTGAAGATGTTCTGCACGTTTCAGGAATTTGAAAGTTGTTTTGAGTTTATGTTTTGCATTTGTGGAAAGGGATTTGGTTATCAGAAAACAAGGTGCGAAATTGAATTTTTTACCCTTTTATTCAATAATTTATGTTTATTTGATTTCTTTCATTTCCTTCCTGCACTGTATAATAAGTGTTAATTCTCTATGTCTACTAAATTGGAACAATGTTTTCTGAAGACATTTATTTTATTTAATCCTAAAAGTTTTTGAATAAAATTTTTCGAAATTGAAATTTATGGGAGGTTTAGGAATTAATCTGTAATATAAATATATTCAAAATTGTATAAATTTTCAAGTATTTATTATATCCCTAGATTTTGAGCAAGTCTATCAAGATCACAAATGGAAAATTTTCTAGAAAATATGAATAAAAACAATATTCTAATTTCCGCTAATATTTTATTAACACTACGATCGTTACGTCATACCATGACTTCTTCAGGTGAGTATTACAAGATACTGAGTATACCATGAACAAGAAATTCATTATATAGTACATGGATATAACAAAAATAGAAGAGGGGGTGAAGAGAGTTTTACAATTCTTTTGGGAAACTGAAAAATGGTTCAAAAAAGATTCAACAAAGGGGAGTTACTTAATTCTGTTTGGTTATTCAATAATATTTTTCTTTTATGATATCTATTAATTTCTAAAGTTTCTAACAAGTTTAATCTAAAACTTTTGTTTTCTGAGTGTAAAATTTCAAAGTTACTATTAAAACTATGTCCTGTGTCTAGAAGGTGCTCTGCGTAGGTTGAATTTCCCTTTTTGTTACAATAGCATTTTTCATGTTCCCTGAGTCTCGTCTGGAACGATCTTCCTGTCTGACCAACATATACAAAATGGCAAATCGGAATCGACAAACATTCTTTTCCAAGAGTATACTGAAATATATACAACACAATTTACACTGGCCATTTATATAATAATTCAGCCTCAATCGACATCTTTTCCAATAACACTGGAAATTTTCCGAATGATGCTGATGCAAAATCGTTCATCCTCATATTTTTCTGCTTATCAATCCACACAGAAAGTTTACATAATGAAGTTCATGAAAATACTAGATCGAAACAGGTTCAAATACTTGACAAATATATCATGGGCTGTGCCATATGTAACGTGAAATGGCCGAAGGGATGAAATCATATGACATGCTTTCCTAGTACCCTGTTTGTTTTTCAAAATACGTATATCCAGTGTTATCTGAACCGTTTCCCACAGCACGTTGGTTTAGTAGTAACTTATATATGATATTGTTTAGTTTGCTAGATCCAACGGGACATAAAATGGTTACTATGGAACAGATTATTGTTCTCTGTTTCATGTAATATGTCATTAAGGTGAATAAATAAAGGACAGGATTGCACCGGTGTTAAATTTCTCATCTAATATGGGCTTAAAATTATTACATTTTGTAATTAATTCGAATAATTGTTTATCGTTACACTATTAATACGGATTTGCAATACGAGTGGAATAAGAAACTTCATAATTTACTATCTAAAAACGTTCAACCAAAATAAATATAAAAATTAAGAGGTGTCAAGGGACACCCGGATGGAACGAAGTTCCTTTCGATTAATTAGTGAAGGAATTGTAATAAAATTTTATTTTTTTCGAGTTATAATAATATTTTTTTATTAGTAAAATGTGATATAAACTTAATTAGTAGGCTCAATTTTAGTAATAATTGGCTTGTGGTAACTGAAGTAGGAAACATTGAGATTCTATTTTATTTAAATGTTTTGAATAATTTGAAATAAGGTTATTCTGATTTTCACAAATTTTTATTGTTAAACTCACAACAATTGTTTCGCTATCACAGTAGCATCATCAGGCAAGATTACATTTTGAATAACTAAGCTTGTTTCCGAAATCCGTGGCTATTTATATTATAGTAACTACAATAAATTTTTATTGAGCACTAAAACCCAAAAAAGGGTACCTGCAAATTCCAGCTTATCTGAATATTTTTAACAGAGGTGAGCTATTTAAATCTATTTGTTCGTTAAGTAATATTCCAATTTTATTATGTTTATTTATCTCTAGGGATTCTAACAGATTTAAGGCATAACTTTTGCTTTCTATATGTAGAATTTCAAAGTTATGGTTGAAAGTATATCCTGTTTCTAACAAATGGTTGGAATATGTAGAATTGCTTTTATTATTGAGGAAACTCTTCAAATGTTCACACATCCTATGACGGAAAGTTCTTCCAGTCTGACCTATGTAAATTTTAGGGCAATCACCGCAGGTTTACTTATAAACCCCAGATTTATCATCCTTATGTGTGTAGTCTTTATTATTTTTGATAAATTTACTCAAGTTTGAATTAGTTTTAAATGAAGTTCTCAAATTATATTTATTTTTGAGGTATGTAGCAATTTTCTCAGAAATACCTTTAGTGTATTTTAAGGAAATGTATTTAAAATTTTCTTTTATATTAGAAAACGCCATATTTAAAGCTATTTTATTATTTTTATTCATCAATAATTTGTCTATCAACGTTGGATCATAGTCATTATTAATAGCTATTTGTTTAATTATGTTGAGTTCTGAAATATAATTTTCTGGATTCATGGGAATATTAACTAATCTATGGATCATACAATTAAATGCTGATAATTTTTGATTTAGAGGATGATTTCATTTATTGTGTATAATAGAATCCGTATAGGTTGGTTTGTGAAATATTGAAAAAACATGTGAATTATTTATTCGAGTAACAGTTAAATCAAGAAAATTAATAGAATTATTAAGTTCGGTTTCCATAGTGAATTTAATTGAAGGATGTATTCCATTGATGAATAAAAAGAATTTTTTCAAAAGTCTGTCTGTACCTGTGAAGCAACAGAAAATATCGTCTACATATCTATACCAATATAAAAAGTATTTCTTAAGGGGATTTTGGTGAATTTTAGTTTCAATATTGTCCATGAATATTTCTGCTAATAAAGGACTTAAGGGATTTCCGATAATCAAACCGTTTTCAGATTTATAAATTTTATTTTTAAATTGAAAATAATTTTGTTTAGTGCAAATATCTAGACATTCTAAAATATCTTCTTTGATAATTGTATTGCATCTGTTGTTGATTAATAGATTATCTACTAGTTTAATTGTTTCGTTTGGTGGTATACTTGGAAATAAATTTTGTACGTCAAATGAAATGAATTTAGCATTATGAGGTAAGTGGATATTCTTTATTTTGTTTATTAGCTGTAGTGAATTTTTTATCGAGTATTTAGCTTGGAATTTACTTTCTTTTAAAATAATCTGAATAAGTTCTTTCCAAAGTTTAAATGAAGGTGCACTAACGAACGAAACAACCGGTCTAATAGGATAATCTTCCTTGTGTAATTTAATCAAAGAATACATTTTTGGAGGTTACAATAAAAATTTGTGAAAATCAGAATAACCTTATTTCAAATTATTTATTATGGATTTTCACCAAGTAAGGACTGATACAATTCAATATTTATTTAAATGTCTTGAAAAAACTGCATCGATGGTAGTTAATATTATATTTTATTGTTGATTCTGCTGGTTCATTATTTATTCTTAAATCAAATTATTCCTCTAGAAACTGTAGCAATAGTTTTGATTTTCCATTACTGAAGTTGATGTTAAAATCACCGGCCAAAATGAGTGGAGGTTTATCTAAATTTCCGTTGAATCTGCTGAGCGTTTGAGATACATCTTTAGAATACTCTAGCAGTGCTCGATGAATGAACTACTGAATGTCTATTAATTTGTTATTTGGTTAGACATATATGACCGCCATGATTAAAGTAACGCCGTTTTCCATTACACACTCTGCTGCACATAAATCTGCAACACTTGTACGTCTTACGTGCAAGTCCTGAATATTGTTCATTATGACCGACATATTTGGTGTTACAAGATTGGCCGTATCAATTTTGTTGTGATGAATCGCACTCCACCTGAACGAACAAAATCACGTTTAAATTGAACTATACAATTAAAATTCGGCATATCATATTATTCTTGATTGCCAACCATGTCTCTGATAATAACAAAATGTTCGTTTTTTCTGTAACAGAGTCGATTAAATCAACTGAATGTTTACGAAGGCTTTGGACGTTTAACATACCCAATGAAATGCCTTTATCTCTAGTAATGAAATCAATGACTGATTTTGCCTTCGTTTCAAGCTTTTTCAATGACAATCTCTAAATCTCTTGTACTATCAAGTACTATCAAGCCTATACTAAAGCTTGGATTCAAGAACACCAAGCGACACATTTTATGGCCAGCAGCTTGACCAGATCCAAGTCCCATTGAAAACATATGGGGAATGATGAAGATTAAAATTGATCGAGCAGCGTCACGAAATAAAGATGATTTGATTCAGCCAGTTTTACAGTCCTCGACTACCATCACCGAAAATGATGGAGGTGATCTAGTTTCGGGTGTACCCCGACGTTAAGTCAAGTGTTAACAGTTAAATGGAGGTTGTATAAGTAAATGAGATAAATATTTCGTTATAATTTTCAAGAATTAAAAATATATATAATAATAAAAAGTTACAATCTTAATATATATAAATTTCGTGTCACAATGTTTGTCCTCAATGGACTCCTAAACCACTTAACCGATTATAATAAAATTCGCACACCATGTGCAGTTCGATCCAACTTGAGAGATAGGATAGTTTAAATTTCAAATTATAGTCGCAATTTTAATTTATTGCTAATTATTTGTCTGTTATTATTTGACAGTCACAATTATCTGTTAACTCCAAATGATTCTAACAGATGTCGATACCTTCCGACTGGGTTGAGTAAGAAATCAATAGATGGCGCTGCTATGGTAAATCTACGAACATGTCATATAAGCTACATTTTAACAGCATAATTACCACGTGTTGTTGACGCTATAAAAGAGTCCATTGAGGACAAACATTGTGACACGAGATTTATATATATTAAGATAACAAAAACTTTAGCCAGAGCAACGCGTGGCCGGGTTGAGCTATAAAATCCTATATTAGTTGAAAGTTTGAACATGCTGGGTCAGCTGTGGTAGCTAATACGCCCCTGCACCAAATGTGTGATCGTCGAAGCGTATCGTACTAAAACGTGGATCGGCGTAGTAAAATTTTAAATTCGTAACTACCATTAGATTTGCGTTTATTCAGTTTCCGAGGCATATCGTACCAACAACCCGTTTTATGAGTAAATGTCATTACTATTTTATTCGAAAGCTTTCATTCAGTTCCATCGGCCGCTGTTATGTCTTTGTTGCGAATCTCGCCGAAACAGATTAAAAAAAAATACGGATGGATTTGCGTAGGTCACATACATATGCCATTAATCCCAATCGGCCCATTCCGATCCGGTTTTTGATCGGATATTGAATTTGAGTGTGAATATAAACCTCCATTCACTCACTCGAATAAAATCATGTGTATTATTCGCTGGTTAATTGCGAGAGAATACGGGAATCGTCCAGTTTCAATTAGGGATATTGGAGGAGAATTGATTCCGGAAATAGGATCGGTAGATATACCGGAATACCACCAGTTAATGGTTCGCGCTTTTCTTTGATCTCTATGCATATGTTAAAACAAATTTTTTATTACTATTATTTAAATATTTTAATATTAGCCTTCTACATATTCAATTTAAAAAAATTATATTTGATAATTATAACTTCAGGAATTAAATTAAATTAATGTCATCTAAGTACCACTTATATCAAACGACATGTAAAATAAACATTCAATATAAGACATCCAAATGATATAACAAAATCCAATAAATAAAAATTGTTAAGCAAAATCCTATAAAAAATCCAATAAATTGGACTCCAAGATTATGCGACATAACTCCACTGGATTATTTTTTTTGGGATTATGTCAAGTCATTGGTTCATGCTGATAAACCAGATACAATAGACGCTTTGGAAGCCAACAGAACAGGTGTTATTGATGAAATAAGGCCTGAATTACTCGAAAAAGTGGCCAAAATAGGTCTGGTGAAATGCGGTCGCTCAGAGCTAGTCGTGGTGGACATATGCCGGAAATTGGTTTTAAAGCTTAAATGTCATAAAATTATCTTTCAAATAAAAGGAAATTTTGGCTTCAATCTTAATTCAAATGTGTTTTATTTCAATTTAAAGTTCTATCACTCTAAAAAAAAACACCCGATATTACATGTGGAATCAAAAGAAACGAAGCTCAACTATTTGGAGTCCATCGAAGTTCATAAATTGGTGCAGAAAAATATTCTTGAGATAATGAATGATCAAAATGATCTATGTAATTCCCAAATTTTCAATGCATTCAAATAACATCCCATCCTTATAATTACCCAAAAATTTTTATTTTTTCTAACATCTGAAATACCTGTAACTCTCACTTTTTTATATCACTACGTTGTACGGGTATTTTATCTCCATAAAATACCCTGTACCATGTGCTTAGGGGTCAGTTACCTGAAGATGAACGAAAGCTCGAAACTAGTTGCAAAAATGTAAACCTTACATTTTGTAAAACATCTAAAAATTGTTGATAGTAAAACATAGTAATAAAATAACATAAAAATAGGTTAATACTTGATAGAATTATTTAAATTAAATCTATTGAATTATTTAAATATTCAAATATTAGCCTTCTACATATTTAATTTCAAAATATTATATTTAATAATTATAACTTCAGGAATTAAATTAAAATAATGTCATATAAGTACCACTTATATCAAATGACATATAAAGAAAACATTCATTATAAGACATCCAAATGATATAACAAAATCCGCTAAATAAAAATTGTTAACCAAAATCCTATGAATTAATTTGTTATATCATTTGGATGTCTTATAATGAATGTTTATTTTATATCCCGTTTGATATAAGTGGCACTTATATGACATTATTTTAATTTAATTCTTATAATTATTAATATAATTTTTTGAAATTGAATATGTAGGAGGCTTATATCAAACTATTTAAATAATTTTATATACCTTCTATCAAGTATTAACCTCTATTTATGTTATTTTATTCATAATGTATAATTATTTGGTTTCCTTAACATTCTTTATACAGATAGTCCTTGTGCTATAACAGAGGCTGTTAAATTGTCTTTCAATCTTTTAGATCAAGGGTAAACCACCGAATTATTTATTCGTAAACCTCCATTTAAACTCCAATTAAATTTTTCAGTATTCATTTACCAGAAGTTTTCTAAATTGTTGAAGGCTGAGTAAATATTTTTTGTTGATTGATGTTATATTTTATCGAATATGAATTATTTGAATACTGACGAAGTCAAATCTCTCTTAAAATTTGTTTTACAGTAATTTATTTATAATACATATCTTGAGATTTTATAGAAAGTAACTTAGTTAGATATACAATAATATTGAATATAATAATATTGAATATAATAATATTGAATATTCTAAGTAAGATAGTTTTATGATAAAATTCTTTAGATTATGTTAAACATTTTTGAAAGATATTTGTTTTCATGAGATTGAACAGCAGAAACAAAATTTTGTCTATTCAAAATATTTAATTTATAGAATTTTGGTTAACAATTTTTATTTATTGGATTTTGTTATACCATTCGGATGTCTTATAATGAATGTATATTTTATGTCATGATATAAGTGGTACTTATACGACATTATTTTAATTTAGAAATTAAATAAATTAAATTGGAAAAAATAAAAATTTTTGGGTAATTATGAGGGTAGGATGTTATTTGAGTGCATTGACAATTTGGGAATTACATAGATCAGTTTGATGTTTCATTATCTCAAGAATATTTTTCTGCACCATTTTATGAACTTCGATGAACTCCAGATAGTTGAGCTTCGTTCCTTTTGATTCCACATGTAATATCGGGTGTTTTCTTAGAGTGATAGAACTTTAAATTGAAATAAAACATTCAAATTAAGATTGAAGCCAAATGTTTCTTTTATTCGAAAGATAATTTTATGACATTTATGCTTTAAAACCAATTTCCGGCATATGTCCACCACGACTAGCTCTGAGAAACCGCATTCGACCAGACCAATTTTGGACCACTTTTTCGAGTTATTCAGGCCTTATTTAATCAATAACACGTGTTATGTTGGCTTCCAAAGGGTCTATTGTTTCTGGTTTATTAGCATGGACCAATGACTTGACATAATTCCAAAGAAAATAATCAAGTGGAGTTATGTCGCATAATCTTGGAGTCCAATTTATTGGACCATTTCTCGAAATAATGTTATGGCCAAATCTTTCTTTCAATAAATCAATTCTTACGGGTTGAATATCAAAACAGATTTAATATGTTAGTCTTATACAATTTTAATTTAAAAAAATTTTTTCAAATTTAAATTTAATTCTAAAAGTTTAAAAAAAATTTTTTTTAATTAAAATTGTACAAGACTAATAGATCAAATCTGTTTTGATATTCAAAGTTTGTAATTATCCTCCTATCAAGTAAAAAAACCGCATCGTATTATTTTATTTTATATATAATATATAATTATATTAGGTTTTTGAATAATGGAATTTATTGTTATACAGTTTCCAGTGGTTTAATGAAGGCCATAAAATGCCTTACAAACTTTGTGTGATTTCTGTGTTTAGGATGGAACATAGAGTACCTTGGATATTAGATGTACCTACATAGTTTGAATAGCATTCACAGAGTTTCCAGAAATTGTTTGGTAAGATTACAAGTTTATTCATTTATTTTTAATTGAATTTATATTATAAATGTAAAATAGAACTGACCTTATCTGAATTTTTAATTGTTTTTGAGGATGTGCTACATAATTTTGAGAGTTTTTGAAGTAACTTATTTAAATATTTGAACATATTAAATATTTCAAATAAATTAGTTTTGGAGAAGTTCTTAAAATTATGTTGTGTATTTTTGAAAAAGATTTAGTTTTCATAAATATAAGACCAGAAACTGAACATGTTCTCACATGTTTGTCAAAGGCAAAACATACGTACCACGGCCTTTCTCACGAGTTCAGGTGCGTATGTTTGGAACGCAAAATTCGATTTTTAATTTTAATTACTAATTTATTTTTTTGAATTTTTTTTTTTTGGTTTTTTATTCCAGTTCATATTGTATAGTCAATTTTCATTTTTATACGTCTATTAAATAATCCAGTTATGTCGCATGGAGGCCTATTAATTGGACCATTTCTCAGAATAATGTTATTGCCAAATCTTTCTTTCAATAAATCAATTGCTATGGTAGCAGAATGGGGTGTAGCACCATATTGTTGGAACCAAAACACTTCTGGGTCGATACCATTCAAATTTTGAAACAAATAATCATTGATCATCGATCTGTAAAGAGCATCATTCACTGTAACATTAGCTCCAGCATCGTTTTTAAAGAAATATGGACCGATGATGTCTCCAGCGTGTAGAACACACCATAAAGTGCATTTTTCAGGATGTAATGGAACTTGCAGAACTTCTTGAGGATTGTTTTCACTCCATATACGGCAATTTTGCTTGTTTACGAGCTGTCCAACCAGAAATTAGCTTCATCACTAAACACAATTTTACGATAAAAAAGTGGATCAACTCCAAGCTCTTCTAGGGCCCAATCAGCAAAAAAACGACGCTTATTATGGTCAAGTGGATTTACTTCTTGATCTTGTTGGATCTTGTATGGGTGTAGACTAAGATTTTTACGCAAAATTTTCCATGTGGTTGATGCACAGAATCCAACTTGTTGTGAACGTCGACGAGTATACAAATCTGGATCATCATTAGCACTGTGACATACAGCAGCGCTATTTTTTCTGTACGTACAGTTCTTTGTCCTGTTGTGTTGTATCGAGTAAAGAAAATGTTGTCCGAAATCTATCGATAGTTCGATGAATCAGCTGCTCTGATGGACGATTATGTAAAGCATAAATTTCACGAAGTGCTCTATAAGTTTGTCGAATAGAACACTGATTTTGAAAATAAGTTTCAACAATTTGTAAACGTTGTTGCGGCGTGAGTCTTTCCATGATAATTTGTCAATGCTTACTGAACAGAAATGTCAAAACAACATGGCTTCTATCTTCTGTCAAATAACAGTCTATAACTCTCAAAAAAACACCTGATATGTACAGCAATCCTGAAAATTTGATTCAGTTTTCTCTCGAATCTCCACTTCGATTTTTGAGCAGTGTATAACAGTTTCGAACGAACTGAACGCGGGAATCTATATCGCTTCCATGTCAATATATGGAGAATCACAGTTCGGATATTTTATTTTCGTCAATTTATGCGAATGACCGATTTCAATTTCGACGCTTGCCAGCGAACATCGTAATACGGCACATTTGATTATCTCGTTCCTGTTTTGGCCCCGATGGAACTCAATCATTTTAAAGCCGTGTAGAATGCAAGCAGAACGGCACGCTGATCACTTTGGATGTTAATCAAAGCGAACATAGTCGTATATTGATTCCTCGCAATTGGGGCTTTTGAGGTACTTAGTCAGGTGGACCAGAAAATTTATTATGTTTGTCTGCGTTTAATTACTTTGAGATGTTACGTATATGGCACTCATTGTCTAGAAAACGGTCATTCCTTTCCCACAATAGATAATCTTAAAATTTTACATGTAGAATCAAAAGGGAAGAAACTCGATTATCTAGAATCTGTTGAAATTTTCAAATTAGTTCACAATAACAATAATGTAAAAATAATGAATGACTGTACGGAGCTATTTAAATCGAAAATATTTGAGATTTTCAAAAGTAGCATCTGTTTAAAACCTTTTTCAACGAACATAAAATTAATTTAATGAAAAGTAAACAAGAATTCAACCTTTGCCACTCATTCTTTAGAAAACAGTAATTTCTTTCCACAAAAGAAAATCTTAAGAAAATTTTACATGTAGATTCAAAAGAAAAGAAACTTGATTATTGAAGTTTTCAAATTCGTGCACAATAAAAATAATGTAAAAAATAATGAATGACTGTATGGAGCTTTGTAAATCCAAATATTTGAGATATACAACAAAATAATGTGAAAATAATGAATGACTGTACGGAGCTATGTAACCCCAAAAATTATTCGAGATATTTAAATGGGTACCATCTGTTTAACAATCTTCTTTGTCGATTGCCGACATTCCGATATCTGTTAGAAGGCCCTTCTTTTTTAACCCGGTTTTTTATCACGTTCCGCTTGTAAACCTCTGTACCACTATTAGGTGTTATCTAGAACCTATTGAAATATTCAAAATATTTATGACTTTTGTTTAAATACCTCTGAACCACTGTTAGGTCTTCAGTTGTCTCTTCAGTTCCTTTCCCGAAACTGGAGTCACAGGAAAATGTGTAATATATGTGTAATATATATTTTTATTGGTAGTAAAACATAGTAATCTCTACAATTTGTTTTAATTTTGATCAACTACCATATAGTAACGGCTGAAAAAATTCAGTATATATCGTTTTTCATTCCTAAAGGTCAAGGTTCAACCTTTCTAATAAACTCATAACTTCGCAAAAATATTCATTAGTTTTCTATTCATAGCCGATCGAAACTGCAAATTTTAAATGACGTACCCCTTACTTTCACTCAATTCTCAAAGAATCACTATGTATGACTCCACCCCCTCAAGTCCCTTAACTGCAAATATAACTAAACGGTTTAATATTCCACGCACACAGTCACAGGATTAAAGTGTTGGAGGTTAATTTAATATACATACACCGTTGTTAACAAGGAAGTTCTCAGCGCTGAGCTTAGAAGTAAATTAATTATTTCAGAAAGATAACGGACTCACATATGTGCGCCCCCTTACGAACTGCATTAATATTCTCTTCTATATGCACCTGTAAAGTGGCTCAGTGCATGTGCTACTTGAATCTATGTATATATATTCCGTTGAATTTCTCATTCGGGACCTATTTCAGAGAGATGGCCCGGAAATCAGGTTCCCTAACAATGATTCTTTCCGGTTAACCTCATTGCGGCGAAATCAAAGAGATAGATAATTAAGGATGCATGTTGCGTTTTCGGTAGAAATGATTGAGTGATTGAATTCGAAATCTGTCTAAATGGTCGCAAGTAAGAATGAGAACTTATGACAATATTTGAAGATATAGTCAGTCATATTGTGATCATAATGTATCGGATTTTTTTACTGTGAAATTGTTCTTCGATCAGGCATCTAGACTACAGGCATAAATTAAGATGCTGCAATTCCTTCCATTGAATATTAGTACAATATATATATAATCATAATTTCATAATCCTACTGTTCAAATTTACTTGGAACAAAGAATTTTTATTTCACTTAGCAGGTACGTAACACCTACGTACCCAGAGTTAAACAATTAAGGCATTTCGAATATGAATCATTTAATTCCTAGAAACCTGAGTGGGCCTAAATTATAACTGTTTTAGCCGTTTAAAGACTATTGTCGTATCGGAATTACCTGGGCCACCTTTTCGGACCCAAACCCACTGTCTCATCCGCCAGTTAGCAAAAAGGCACCAGTTGAACACATCCCCTGCGCCAGACAGGTCACTACTCACCCTGTATAAAAAGTTCAGTTGAAGACAAGTTCTGATCCCACGCACATTCCCTTGAAGTAAGCTCTCTCAACTTGTGAAACATTTTTATCTCTACGCTCGAATTATTTTATATTGGCATTTTTCACTCATAACGCACTAAAGGCCTGTAAGTGAATGTATTATATACATTATTCATTTGTAATTAGATATTAAGTTGTGAAAGGTAAACTCAAGAGTGAAACCAATAAAATAGAAGTCTGTGTCGTGAACAACAATGAAACAAACTAAAGGAAGAACTATTTTAGGATCAAGGTAGTGTAAGCACCTCAATCTGGGTCAACAACTAAAAATTGTACACTTATATTATATGTACTTCTGCTGACAATTCTCTGCATGGTCCCTACGAGCTGAATTACATTCCACATCTGTTCACGAAACAACTACCTTCAATTTGGGTAAAATAATTCAACTCTCTGAACTTGTATTTCAGGTTGTGAATAAGGCATTAAAGTCTAATATACATCCCTATTTGACCCCCATTTGAAGTATGCTCAACCAAGAATTTGCATACTAATTGGATGAAGTTTAATCAACTACTTTCGAAGAATTCAAAAAGGTATCTCTACATACCAAGCAAATCCTTACACTTACAATCCATGAAATAATGTCGCAACTAGAATTTCATGGCCAGTAGCTTCACCAGATCTTAGTCTCATTGAAAACGTATGGGGAGTACCGCGAAATAAGGAAGACGTTAAGTCAAGTGTTTACAGTTAAATGGAGGTTGTATTAGTAAATAAAATGAATAATTTTTTATAATTTTCTAATTCAAGAATTAAAAATATATACTAAATAATTACAATTGAGCTTTGTTTTTTCCGAATACTTTCTACACGAACCATATATATAGATAAGTACAATATGTCATACATGTCAAAAATAATATACTCACGTGCAAATACTATTCTGGGCACAGCCAAATTTCTACGTTTTGTTAGGGATGGTATTTTACCTGAAACATAAAAATATATATGGGAAAACTTTCAATCTATGGTCTGAAAATGAACGAGAAACAGGAAATGTAATTTTGACATTTTCATCAGAAAACCTCTGCAAATTCAACACATATATGCATTCATTCCAAAAATTTTTTCCATTTTAGGACTATAAATAAATCCATGCGGTTTTTTGTCGAGAATTGAAGCTTTCTTGTGAATTTCTACTCATAATATGTATTCTTGTTTTTGATTCCATATGCTGGATCCAAAACCACAGAAATCCTTCGAATCTTCAGTGCATTATATACACACATCGTCAAAAGTCTTGGCACCCCTTCCAACTCTCAACTTGTTGAATGTAACATGACAAGTTTTTGTGTGTGGAATCTTCACTATCTTATCGCTCGAATGAAAACAATAAAAGAAGTTTAGGCGAACTAAAGCGACTCATTTTCGCCCGGGAAGTTGTGCCCTTTCAAGGCCGATCAATAATGTGCTGGGAGGTATAATGTTCGGTCGCCGCACCCCTTTTATAATCGTTGAACGAACAATGACTGGTGCCATCTACGTAGAAAACATCACTGAACCAATCACTGTCCCTCTGCGCAATGACTTTGGGGATAATTTCATTTATCACGATGATAACGCCGCACACGAAAGGTTCAAAACATCCTTCAAGAGAACAATGTCCAGAGAATGAACTGGCCAGAAACTCACCAGACATGAATCCAATTGAGAACGTCTGGGATTACTTAGGGAGAGCAATGTCCAGTCTCCAAAACCCACCTTCAACTTTTCAGGAATTGAGTTTAGCGGTTTAGGACGAATGGAACGATGTGCCTGAAAATTTCATTAATGACTTGATTCGTCGAATGCCTAGGCGTATTGGGCAGTTGATTGAAAGGAGAGGTGATCATAGGGATTATTGAATTTGGATTCAGTTGTGGAATAACTAATGAATCAAAAATAAATTTTGATTTTTTTCTCATTTCTCCTATTTTGTCTCATACTGCTTAAAGCAAAGATTAAAAAACAAAGATTTTCTATCAAATAGAGGAAAATATTCATCTTATTTTCAGAACATAGACTGTTTACTTCTTGTTAAACCTAGGGGGCCAAGACTTTTAACTTAGTGTGTTAATGGCGAATGAGCAAGGCTCAAGTTTTATTGTCACCACTGTGTTTTATCTAGTCACTATAGTAAAACGTTACTGTTCATATATAGGGCGAATATAGGTGCGTAGTTGAGATGTCATCAAGGACTAAAATATGCTGCTTATGTCCGGCGATCAACAAAACGAAACTTATTTGGCTGCATTCAAGTTTTGAACTGTAACACAAATGCAAGTCACACCGATTTTGTAAACTTTCTGTTATCTAGCTCCACCCCCTATGTCACCGAATCTTGTCGCTTTGTGAGAGCTTGTTTCACTGAGGTGAAACAGAGGGGTAAGTCCTGGTACCCAACAGGGCGGCACATGTTTCTGCTCCAACGCAAGGCTTACACCCTTAAAACTGACGCTGCTCTATGCTATTGCAGTTAAATCTTTCAGATTTTTCTTCCCAATGGCCGAGTGCGTTATGTAACTAACTGTGCTACCTCGGAAGCTAAGAACGGCATTTCAATGTAATCGTTCCCAGCCGGGACGAATGGACCCAGCATGCTGAGGTTCTATCTCGCCAGCAGGAGTCTATGGGAGTAAACTGAGAGTCAACATCTCATTGAGTCCAGGCAGAACTATTTGTCATTTAGACCTCAGCGGATCTGCTGATAAAACGGCAAATACACCACGGTAAAATCAAGATATTTAGCGATAGTGAATTAGCACTAAAAGCTTAATAATTCAGCTGTTGTACATCGAAAACAGTCTGCAGTTGCCACACCGCTCTTAACAGGCTCGCTCTGTATAACAGAATCACCCTTGTTTGGATACCGAGCGACTGAATTTATTTGGGTAACGAAGAGGCAGATCGGTTGGCGTTTGCTGAAGCCACACTGCCTCTGGTAGGCCCGAAACCATTCCTAAGAATACCACATGACGCGGCTAAGCGGACAGTAACAGGTAGAATGAACTCTAGACTAGAGTCTTTCTGGCTGAACTATCCAGACCTGAAATATTCGAAGGCGTACCTTGGAACGGCTTCGAACCAAAGATGGCAGACCAAGCGCTAGGTCTGGACAAACTAAACTCAGAATACTTATCAGGTCACTGCAGACTGATAGCGCATTTGCACAAAATCCATTTGGCTAAACATGAGGAATGCAGGCTGTGTCTTGAGGACCCTGATACAGCCATGCGCATCGTCTCAGAGTGAACAGCGGTGAATCGCATCAGATTCGAGGTCTTTGGTCAGGCTATTATAGCCCACTGCGAACTGGAAAAAATATCCCCTCATAAGATTATCGGATTTATCTAGAAACTGGATCTCATCGGGGAAATATATGAACCACAATAGTCCGCGAGGACGCCTGCTCACTATAAATAATAATAATACCTCAGAAGGTTGTAGCCCCACAGGGAGTATTCGTGCTTTCGGGCCACTCAATTGGTGTTCGATTTGAGGGGGCAGTGGTTCAAAGTCTGCATGCTACATTAGGAGGGTATTTCATTAATCTGGTCGCGCGTAATTCATAACTCAGGATTGCTCGAGAAGTGCTTCAGGGGTTTATAGAGACTTGTCGGTATGACCGATTTCGTAGTGGACCAGGATACTTCTGGGGTTTTTGGGTCTTGATGATACGCTTTTGGACCACTGTTGCTCAAACCAGGATCGATTGAAAGACTTCACAAGGGTTCGTGGATCTTGACGGTACTATCGGTTGTCAGTGCTCGTTCCAGGACCCATTGAAGCATCGATTCTCGATATTTTTGTTTCTTGAGTCTGAGACTGGGTGGGTGGAAGTAAGAAGCCTCTTTAGCGTGTGAGTTACGTCTCAAACAACCCAGATACTGACTTACAGAGTCAGTAGTAGTTGGATAGTGCGTCGCTGCTACCAGTCATGGTATAGGTTTTCGACTGAAGCAGAAACTGGAAGCGGGGTGGGCTCAACTCCCTTGGGAGAGTTCTCGCTTTGAGCACTGATGAGGCATATCCTTATCACACAACTTGCCTTCAGGTGTTTGTAGCTTAGTGGTCTCTTGGTTATATAGTCAAGCTCACATGCCAGTAGCATTCATAATGTTACCACAGCTCATACTCCTTATCGGAAATCATCACTTCCGGACCACGAAAAAACCGAATGAGTAACATCGATCTGAATCTGATTTTTGACGAATACCTCACAGTCTTTCCTTCAGGCGCCTACTTCAAAGGTTTAAAGAGCCTCCTTAAGTCTGAACCAATCTCCGAAACACCCCTCGTCCGCCAATCCTCAGCGTCGCTCGGCCATGCATACAAATTCGGCCGCAAGGAGTCGGCCCATTAAATTTCAATTCCGGCCGAAAAACAATCCCGAGACCCAGCGGCCGGCCGCAATTCCTCTGTCCAATATGCGGTTATGTTCCCGATAAATACGAGATCTTGAAGTGGTCAGCGTTCCGCTTGGCCTCGTGAACTTCCTACGCCGGAAGACGGGCGTCACCTTGACCGGAAATGCAGTTAAGCGAGACTCCCCCGCACCGAATCTCGTTGCACAACAGGCCAGGAATTAGAAGGAGTTAGTCCAGTCAGGTGAGTCTTAAAAATAGGGATAAGGTTAAAAAATTCCCATAGAGCTAAGAATTGGTATGAATTTTCAGAATACTATTAAAAATTAACTATGAAAAGTCCCCTTCGATCCCTCTTATGCAGAAAATTGTATTGATGGTGAAATATTCTTTTGAAAACATCCCCAGATTTGCAGGTACATAGCAATTATGATACCCGCGTCAGGTATCTAAGCCTTTCTAATATTTCTCTTTTTCTCCTAGAATCCTTTGAGCCTATTGAGAACCAAAAATATTTATCCTTCATAGTTTTCTTAGAAACCCATTAGAATCGAAGCCGTTTTAAGATGACAACAGTCGAATGTCGTATAGGAATTTACCTGACCACATTTCGAACCCTAAGAGGTTCTCTCATTCTGCCAGTTAGCAAGAAAAGGTCAGTTGAAGGCATTCTTCGAAGTCGCTAGTTGGCCCCCTCTTCGTTCTTCGACCAAACGGTCACGCAATATTCTCTACACTTCGAACATTAAGTTCTGATTCCACACACATTCTCTAGATGTAAGTTCTAATCACATTTCTCTTTGTCTCTCTAGTTATAATCACACAACTCTCTCTACTCTTGAATTATTTTATATTCGCATTTCACTTTAACTTTTCAAGCAACGCTCTCTCTCTGAATTATACATACAAATTGTAGAATTTTTAAAATATAAATAAACAAGGTCCTTAATTTTAGTTAGTCGTATGGCCTTGAGAAACATCTGTCTTCCACTCAATTCTCAACGTGGCGATGCTCGTATACCTGCCCCGTTTTCAAAGGCGTAATACTCAACAAAATGCCGTTAGTCTTAAGCATTCCTCCGTAGTGAAAACTCGTGGACATCTATTATATATTGTAGTAAGTTTGTGCAATTGAAAGTTTGTTGAAAACAATGTAGCAGTTCTGCCTTATTTGTAGTCAGCCTTTGATTGAAAGTGGAGCTGTTACTGTCGATCGTGGCATGCACACATTAATTGATGCAAGTGTTGAAAGAAGTGATAGGTTCTCAAAGTACCTGAAGACCAGAGATCTGAACAAATTCATGTGCAGTGTCGAAAAAATTACACTCCCAAGAATTGCATTGTTGCCGTTAAAAGACAGCACCTTGAAGAAAAAGCTGGTTCATCAGAAATAAGTCTTCCTCGTACTGATTGGACTATTTCGCCCATTAGCATGTATCGGGTGTTTTTTAGAGTGACAGAATTTTCGATAGGGATAACTGTGATTTGACAGAAGGTATAAGCCATGTTGTTTTGACATTTCTGTTCAGTAAACATTAACAAATTATTACGGAAAGACTCACGCTGCAACAATGTTTACAAATTGTTGAAATTTATTTTCAAAATCAGTGTTCCATTTGCACTTTGTGAAATTTATGGTTACATAATCGTCGATCAAAGCAGCTTATTCGTCGAAATATCGATAGATTTCGGACAACATTTTTCTCTACTCGATGCAACAACAACCAGACAAAGAACTGTACGTATGGAAGATACTGCTGTCAGTCAAAGTCTTAATGATGACCCAGATTTGTCTATTCGTCGACGTGCATCCACCATATGGAAAATTTTGCGTAAAGATCTTGGTCTACACCCACACAAGATCTAACTAGTTCAAGAACTAAAGCCGCTTGACCATAATAAGCGTCGTTTGTTTGCTAATTGGGCCCTAGAACAGCTTGAAGTTGATCCACTTTTTTATCGTAAAATTGTGTTTAGTGATGAAGCTTATTTCTGGTTGAACGGCTATGTAAACAAGCAAAATCACCATATATGGAGTGAAAACAATCCTAAAGAAGTTTTTCAGGTCCCATTGCATCCTGAAAAATGCCGTATGACTTTTTACAGATCGACGATCAATGAATATTTGAATTTGAATGGTATCGACCCAGAAGTGTTTTGGTTCCTAGATGGTGCTACACTTCATGCTGCTACCGTAACAATTGATTTATTGAAAGAAAGATTTCGCGATAACATTATTTCGAGAAATGGTACAATTAACTGGCCTCCAAGATTATGCGAAATAATTCCACTGGATTATTTTCTTCGGCGTTATATCAAGTTATTGGTTTATGCTGATAAACCAGAAACAATAGACGCTTTGGAAGCCAACATAACTCGTGTTATTGATGAAATAAGGCCTGAACTACTCGAAAAAGTGGTCCAAAATTGGTCTGGTCGAATGCGGTTCCTCAGAGCTAGTCGTGGTGGACATATGCCGGAAATTATTTTTAAAACATAAATTTTCATAAAATTATCTTTCAAATAAAAAAAAATTTGGCTTCAATCTTAATTTGAATGCGTTTTATTTCAATTTGAAGTTATATCACTCTAAGAAAAACACCCGATACCAAGTCTTTTTTCTTTCGCTTCCAGGTGCAATATTTCAATATTGTACAATTCTGGAAAGATATGATTGGTTTTCGAAAAAATGTTTCGCAAATTTAGAGTGATCTTTGGGGTAGCTAAATGAATATTGATATTTTCTGGATATTTTTTGAAAAGATCTCCAGATTTGCAGATACATAGCAATTATGATACCTGACCCAGGAATCTAGGCCTTTCTAATATGGTACCTCAAATATTTGTCCTTCACAGTTTTCTTAGAAACCCATTATAATCGAAGCCGTTTCAAGACTACATCAGTCGAATGTCGTATCGGAATTTATTCTCTACTCTTCTAGCATTAAATTCTGATCGCACAAATTTTCTTTAGAGGTAAGTTCTAATCACATTTCTCTTTGTCCCCCCCAAGTTATAATCACACATCTTTCTTTATTCTTGAATCATTTTGTATTCGAATTTCTGTTTAACTTTTCAAGGAACACACTCTCTCAATAACACTAAAGACCTAGAAATGAACGTATTATCTACATTATTTGAAATTAGATAGTAATTTGTGAAAAGTGAACCCAACAGAGAAACGAATAAAAGTTAATTCGGTAAAAGTGAACAACGGTGAAAAATCTGTAAGAAAAACACCGAAACAACTCCCTCGATTTGGGTAAACAATTCAAACTTGTAATATGTAATATATGTATTTAGGCTGAAAATAAACCATTAAAACCATAAATTATACATTAACCAAGAATTTGCATACTAATTGGTGAACGTTGAATCAATTACTATGAAGAATTCAAAAAAGGATCTCTAAATACCAAGCAATTTTTTACAGTATGCAATATATCAATAGTATTCATAAATGGACCCCTTTTACGATAGATTTCTAATGTGTTACAGTTCTATTCGATAAATTTAGCTCACCAATTAACCGACAAATGCACCTGTGGATATCTTTCGATACAAAGCATAACTAACTTGAAATCCAGGATATTCCATTGCAAATTGTAGTTTATAGAAGCCTCGACATTTCCAAATTAGTACCGAACTATGTGCCTCGATGCACAGATGGAGGATATACCGTAGTCTGCGGTTGAACACAATTCGTCATCTATATATTCGGTTTCGAATCAGATCGTTTGACATGGTCTGGTTAGAACATCGATATCCGATAGTCATGTGAAGATATAACTTTACATTCACCATAAGAACTACAGTAAACGCATCGTTTAATAAAACCACGAAAGCTAATAGGAAACAATATGGGGTTGTCTTTTATTGGTGAGTAAACATGAGCGGCGGACAGTGTAAACGAGGCTTTTTCATGAGAAAAATCTGCGGTAATTAATGTTTGAGGTTTCTGGTAATCGGTGCTGAATGTTGAAACAGCTCTTCCATACAAAGATTAAAGATTTCCGGTGAATTAACACAGCTAATATCTCAAAGAGACCCTTGGAAGTAGAATTTCAATTTATATTAGTCTGAATTACTTATTATTTGAATTTTCATACATGCCGTTGCAGTTTCCAGCTACTGTGTATATTAAAATTTGAATATCAAAACAGATTTGATCTGTTAGTCCTCTACAATTTTAGTTTCAGAAAAAATTCTTATTCAAAAAACTTTTAGAATTAAATTAATGTCTACAATAAGCACCGCTTATATTAAATAGACGTATATAATCAAAACTCAGTATATAATGTCAAATGGAATAAATGACCAACAGATATAAAAAAGTCATTAAAATTAATAAATAAATATTTAAAGGAGACAAAATTTTGTTTCTGATCTTACCATTATGAACACCAATTCCTTTTCAAAAACATGAAACACACTTGAGGACTTCTCAAAAAATATAAATTGTTCATAATGGTAAGATCAGAACAAATTTTGTCTCCTTTAAATATTTATTTATTGATTTTAATGACTTTTTCTGTTGGTTTATGTTGGAAGTTCGCTCTGCCGGACGACAACCCAAGATACAACCGCATGTAACTTATGTTGCATGACGGACATTAAGACGGTATCACTAAAGAAGACTCAAGCGATTCTATGGATGAAGGGGATGACAGAGGTTAACCCCACTTAAGAAGTTCTGTTCGTTGTTAACCTTAACCGGTAGCACATATAGATGTTAGAGTTGTTTTTAACGACGCTTAGAGGTTTTTAAGATTGTACGAGTAAATAAAGATTATTGAAGACGAATCCTTGTTTCTTAATTCACCAACTCCAACAGGTTATGGTAGCCCAGTGCACGTTTACACTGCGATTGTGATTAAATTGGTGAGAACAAGTGATTGTTTATTTTGTTTACCACGTGTAAATAGAAAAGGAAGTAACAAATATTCGAGGTAAGTTTGTACTTCAACTTAAGATGATTTAGAATAAACAATTAAGATGTTAGATGCATTTCTAAAAGTTTCATTTCAATTGAAACACTTAAGAGTTTAGATGTTTATAAATGTTTCATTTTAATTGAAACACTTAAGAGTTTAGATGCTTATAAATGTTTCATCTCAATTGAAACACTTAAGACTTTAGATGTTTATAGATACATTTCTATATGTTTCATTTTAATTGAAACACTTAGGAGTTTAGATGTTTATAGATGCATATCTAGAAGTATAATGCATTGCCCATTATAGATGAAATCGATCAATTAAGATGTTTCTACCATGCATTTTTAGAAGTATAATGCATTGTTCATTCTAGATGAAATACTTTAGAGTTTTTATATTTATTTGATGCATTATTAGATGAATGATTCATTAAAACATCACTTAATTAAATTGAATGATGTGATTAAGAGTTCAGATGATAAGATGATGGATTGTTAGATGTTTGATCCATAAAAAGTGTTTAGGCACACTAAAGATGAATTAAGAGGTTAAGATGTTGAAATATTAGAAGTAAAGATGTTAAAATTTTAGAAGCTTAGAGATAAAAATTATACTTTTTTACTTGAACTATCTATAAGTTCAGTAAAAATTTCATAAAAAATTATTTCGGGGCTTGGTTCATACAAAACTTGTTGTACGGTATTGTTTGTTCTTGAGCTAGGGATATCATAGGAATCAACATGCATCCCGTACATGTGCTATTGGCCAAACCTATCGACAGGTATTCATTGTAGTACGTGATGCCACAGTTGAATGGTGCACATTTGCGAGGTGGTGCTGTTTGAGGACTTGACTTCCTGTTTCGAATTGCCAAAGATTGCTGTGCGTCCGAGGCAATTCAGAAGCACGAAACAAATGTTTATATCTAATACCTGGTTTTAGATGACACAAAGAGTTAAGAATGTGCATAATGCACGTATTTTGTTGAAATACATGATATAAATATTTTTGTTTCATAATCCCGAAATAGATGGCAGAATTTGGAAGATTAGTCGAATATGACAGTATGTCAGGTATGTGAAGGTAATTCTACAGACTATACCATGGATGATGCACGAGAAAGACAATTTTTAGATGACAATAATGATACGTCCCGAGGTAAGAATTTTCCAATACTTGAGACTGAAGAGAGAAAAATATATACTGTTCTTCTCGATCATACCAAAGGTACCTCTTTCTGCTATCAAAATTTAGAGAGGAAGAGTACTGTAAAATTTTAAGAGTTTAGATGATACTTAAGAATTATGAATTATTTAGAGGATAGATGGTAGAATATAATTCATAGAATAAGATGTTAGATGATTTAGATGAAAACTTAAGATGAAGGCCTTACAAATTAGAGTTTAGATGAAATCCAGGTATTACAAATTTTCATTTTTACAGTACGATCAAGAGAAGGCTTGAACATCATCAATGATGTGTTACTAAGAGAAGCTAATGAGAGGAATATGGTTAGTGAAGCCGCTACCAAAATTTTAGAGGCAGCAAAAATGCTGAAAGATGTCATGGAAGGGGCTAAGTCGATGGTGGAAACATTAGGTCAAATAGCCAGAGACAACGTAGAAGCGGAGAGGACTCGCCTGAAAATCCTGACTGAAAAAAACCGTGGTTCTGCTCAAACCAGCCCGCTAAAGAGGAAAATAGATGAGGAAGAGGGCTCTTCTGGAAAGAAAATTGCGTTGGCAAATAAAGATGTTTCGAAAGAAAATAAAGAGGTAGAGCACTTGAAGAAGGTGGTGGAACAGGAATTGCTTTCTACCAAAATAGTCATCAAGAGAGACTATAAGCTCTCTAAAGAAAGCAATTTCGATATCTGGATGGACTATCTCAGGTCAGAATTAACATGTAATGATATCCTTGATGTCATCGAACCCAGCAACGATGGTGCTTGCTCTAGATCGGAGGCAAGCACACTAAAGAGGAAGAATTGGGTTCGAGACATCATCATTAACCGTTTAGATGAAAATTACCATAAGAAGGTGGTTAATGTTAGAGAGCCCATGGAGATTATTAAAATCTTGAGAAGCTCCAGAAAGTGTGAGAGTAATATCACTCACACTTCTGTGAGATCTCGGCTATATGCCATTAAGATGAATAAGGGCGAAACGGTTAATGACTTCTGCGATAGGTTCGACTCCATCGTGAGGGAGTATGAAACCTGTGAGGATGTTATTGCATTGACCACTCAAGAGATCAGATCAGCATTTTATCAGGCAGTTTCCCCGGTGATACCGGAACTAAGGAATGCTGATCTGATAAAGAGGCAGACCACTTCAATGGAGATGACTCTAGAGGAGATAAAATCATTTATCTCCCAATTAGAAGCAGAGAAAAACTCTGAGAAGAAAGAGTCATCTCCGAAACTTCAGAGAGTAGTTGGACCTAAATTAAGATGTTTTAGATGTAATAAAGAAGGTCATAGGTCCAACGAATGCTTCCTGAAGCAGCAGAATAAGTGGTTCTGCTATAGGTGCCAGTCCATCAAGAGCCATAGAGGTGATGAGTGCACCAACACAATTTCTAAGAAGACGTCCAATGCCTCATCTAAGCGAAACGGGAACTTGAAAAAGAAGAGGTTTGAGCACAACCGGGTTAACAGGAGGGAGGTGGTAAGAACACAAATGAAGGCTCGAAGAGCTTCAGGGATTGTTCAAAAAACCCCAGGTGAGTGCTATTCCAATGATTTTATTAGTTTTGTTGCTGACTCTGGAGCTACTGATCATATAGTAAATGATCAATTGTTTCTGAGTAATTTTAAGAGGTTAGAGAACAAAACAATTAAGAGTGCAAATAAAAATCAAATAGCTGACATTGAAATAGATGGTAAAGGAGATCTTATTTTATATACAGATCCAATTAAGAGTAAGAGTTTAAGATTGTTAAATGTACTTTCTGCTAAAGATGTGTCCGAGAATCTGCTGTCACTTCGAAGGTTAGCAGATTCGGGACTTAAAATTTATTTAGATGATAGAGTTTTGAAAGTTCATGATGGACGAACCAATAAGATTGTTTTAGAGGGAGAATATGAAAAACCTAATTGGATTCTAAACTTCAAAGTGAAAAAGCCGAACCAGATTCAGCTGAACGATGAAGTAGAATATGACCATTATTGCTGCAGAGCAGTAATGTTCAAAGAGAATGAGACGTCTGGACAATCACAGAAATCCAATAAAGAGGTAGAGTTATTAAATTCGGAGGGAGAACCTGAAATAGAAGTATCCCATTCTGTGATTGGGAGGGAGGAAGACGAACATCTCATTTCTCTCTTAGACGAGAAGGTTCTCAAAACCTCAACTGAAGAAGTAGAATCGGAAAAACCTCTAGATGAAATAAAGAATTGGGATTGTAGTTCGAAGAATAGAAATGTAGTAAAATTAGATGACTTAGATGAACTACAAAACTTAGAGGAACTATTCATTAATAATCCTTTAGAAGACGATATTAATCGAACTAAGAGTTTCAACGAAGCCATGCTATGGCACTTAAGATTAGGTCATGCTTCTGTGAACTATCTGAAAAAGCTGCAAAAGCTAGATAAGAGGTTGGAAAAAGTCATATTTGACGATTCCATATTAGAATGCGAAGTTTGTATCATGTCAAAGATGCAAAAACTGCCTTTCAAAGAGACTCGTAAAAGAGCCGAAAGACCACTTCAGGTCATACATACTGACATTATGGGTCCGATTACACAAAAATCTCACCCTGGACAAAAGAGGTTCATTAATGTCTATGTAGATGATTACTCAAGATTAGCTAGAGCTTATTGTTTGAGAACTAAAGATGAATCAGGCGAAGCATTAGAAAAATTCCTAATATCCACTCGTAATCTATTAGGCCATAACGAGAAGGTATGTTATATCAGATCTGATCAAGGCACTGAATTTACTGGAAGAAAATTCTTAGATGTATTAAAGAGAGAAAATATCGAAACTGATTTCACACCACCTTATACACCTGAACATAACGGGGTATCTGAAAGATTTAATGCAACCATACAAAGAAAAGTGAGAGCTTACATGTTTGATTCTGGACTACCCAAGAGTATGTGGGAGTTAGCTGTCGATGCTGCTGTGCACGCATACAACAGAACACCACATAAATCTATAGAGTATGAAACACCTTTAACAAGATTTGCATCAAATTCTAGATGTCATTTTGATCAAATCAGAAGGTTTGGATGTATAACATACATCAAAATTCCCAAGCCCAATCTGAAATTTGGAGAACGTGCATTGAAAGCTGTCCTCGTGGGGTATACTTCCACGGGATACTTGATATGGCACCCAAGCTCAAAGAAATTCTTTGAGTCAAGACATGTTAGATTTAACGAGAAACTTGTCTATAAAGATGTTTATAAAAGAGATCCTTTAGAAGAATTAAACAACTCTCCAACTTTAGATGACAAAACAGATTGGGATTGGATGAAAGATTGTAGAGGTGAAACTAAAGAGAATATAGAAGCACCAAACATAAAGATGAGAAAAAGAGGTAGACCAAGAAAAGAATCCAAACAGTTAGAGTTACCGAAAGGTATAGTCGACAAGGTTTTCGAAAAACCATGCACTAGAAGCTCACTAAAGAGACCATTAGAAGAAAACAAAAAGGTTGTAGATGATATTAGTTATGCTAAATACTTATATGTTTTAGATAACCCTTTAGATGAAAACTTTAGAGATGCTGAAAAAGAAGACGAATTGAGGAGATGCCTCTTGGCCACTTTGAACAGAGAACCATTAAATTATAAAGATGCTATAAACTCAAGAGAAGGTAATCTGTGGAAGATGGCGGTCCAAGAGGAAATCAACTCAATGATACAAAATAATGTGTGGAAATTAGTCGATAAAAATAAAATTCAAGCAGCAAATAAAAGAGCGAATATCATAGATTCGAAGTGGGTATTTAAAAGGACACTAGAATTAGATGGTGCAACTCGATATAAAGCACGACTAGTTATTAGAGGCTTCAAAGATAAGAATAAGTATGATTTAAAAGATCCTTACGCACCAGTCTCTAGACTTCCAGTCATTAGAGCTGTGTTTGCAATAATAAACAAGTTTGACTTGTATGCCTGTCAATTAGATGTTAAGACAGCGTTCCTTAATGGAACTTTGGATGAAGAAATATTCATGGAAATTCCAGATGGTTTAGAGGTAGATTTGGAAATAAAAAATTCGAAGGTATGCAAATTAGAGAAAGCATTATATGGCTTGAAAATAAGCCCAAAAAGATGGAATCAGAGGTTCACAGAAGAAGCCAAAAAGCTTGGATTAGAAAATGACCTACACGAACCATGTCTATATACCTGGAGGAAAAATGGGAAAATGGCAATACTAGTTATATACGTAGACGATATTCTAGTAGCCACTAACGATGAAAATAAACTCCAGGAAATTAAGAGTCACTTGGGTAATGCATTCGATATGAAAGATCTTGGAGAACCGAAAAGTTTTCTAGGCATTAATGTTGAAAGAAACAAACTTAAGAAGTATACGATGTTAAATCAATCCACATATACGATGAGTATTTTAGAGAGATTCAACATGATCGAATGCAACCCACAAAATACACCGATGGTGACAAGACAGGTTCAAAATAGAAAGAAGAGAAATAATTTAGATGTATTAGATGATGACAACAAAGATGATATTAAGATGAAGGTCCCATACAGAGAAGCGATAGGAAGCTTGATGTACTTGGCAAATGGAACACGGCCGGATATAGCATTCGCTGTGAACTATTTGGCAAGAAAACAACTAGCTCCCACTGAAGATGATTGGAAAGAGGTGAAAAGAATTTTCAGATACTTAAGAGGAACTGTTGATTCAGGGTTGAAATATACCACTGAAACAGACAATCTGGAAGCTTACACCGATGCCAGTTTTAGAGACCATATTGACTCAACTTCCACTGGAGGTTATGTTATAAAATTGTTTGGTGATGTTATAGCATGGAGAAGTCACAAACAATCCTATGTTACTCTGTCCACCTGTCAGGCGGAATATCTAGCCATGAGTGACGCATGCCAGGAAGTAATCTCTTTGGATAAAGCTACCCGATTTATGATCGGTAAAACTTTATTTCCTATAACAGTTTATTGCGACAATAAATCTGCTGGAGATTGCACTAAGAAAGATGGTAGTCACAAACTAAAGATGTTCGATGATCAATTAGATGTGATCCATGAAACCTTATTAGAGAGAGAAAGGACTGGATCAAAAAGACATATGGCTGACACACATGGAGATTTTATAAAACAGTGTGTGGAAGAAAAAAGGGTCATAGTTAGATGGATTGCAACTAAAGAGAATATTGCAGATATCATGACAAAACCTTTACCTTTAGATGCTCATAAATATCTTAGAGATAAGATATTAAATTAAGATGTATTTAAGATTTTTATTTATGTTTCTTTTCAGACAACTAAGATGATATGATAGATGTCCCGCAGAGGGAGGGAGTGTTGGAAGTTCGCTCTGCCGGACGACAACCCAAGATACAACCGCATGTAACTTATGTTGCATGACGGACATTAAGACGGTATCACTAAAGAAGACTCAAGCGATTCTATGGATGAAGGGGATGACAGAGGTTAACCCCACTTAAGAAGTTCTGTTCGTTGTTAACCTTAACCGGTAGCACATATAGATGTTAGAGTTGTTTTTAACGACGCTTAGAGGTTTTTAAGATTGTACGAGTAAATAAAGATTATTGAAGACGAATCCTTGTTTCTTAATTCACCAACTCCAACAGTTTATTTATTCCATTTGACATTATATATTGAGTTTTGATTATATACGTCTATTAAATATAAGCGGTGCTTATTGTAGACATTAATTCAATTGTAAAAGTGTTTTGAATAATTTTTTTTTTAATTGAAATTGAAAATATGAATAAAAACAATATTCTCATTTCCGCTAATATTTTATTGACACTACGATCGTTACGTCATACCATGACTTCTTCAGGTGAGTATTACAAGATACTGAGTGTACCGTGAACAAGAACTTCATTTTATAGTACATGGATATAACAAAAATAGAAGAGGGGGTGAAGAGAGTTTTACAATACTTTTGGTATTGAATGACCAAACTGAATTAAGTAACTCCCCTTTGTTGAATCTTTTTTGAACCATTTTTCAGTTTCCCAAAAGTATTGTAAAACTCTCTTCACACCCTCTTCTATTTTTGTTATATCCATGTACTATAAAATGAAGTTCTTGTTCACGGTACACTCAGTATCTTGTAATACTCACCTGAAGAAGTCATGGTATGACGTAACGATCGTAGTGTCAATAAAATATTAGCGGAAATGAGAATATTGTTTTTATTCATATTTTCAAGATGAATTTCCGTCAAGTAAAGACCGAAACAATCATAGATTTAATTAAAATTGTAGAAGACTAACAGATTAAATCTGTTTTGATATTCAAATTTTGTTTTATTTCTTTTATCAAGTAAAAAGCCTTTTTCTATTTTACTGTGTATATGATCGTACCCTTTCTCGACATTTTTCTGTGAAATATACAAATTTTTTTGAACGGTGCTCAACTCGTTGGACGCATTTTTCAAAAGTTCTCTTTCGAATAGAATATCTGGTGAATGAAGGTAAGTTTCGGGTGTTTTTTTAGAGTGATAGAACTTTCGATAGGGATAACTGTTTTGTGTTCTGACATTTCTGTTCAGTAAGCATTGACAAATTATCATGGAAAGATTCACGCCGAGAAAACGTTCACAATTTGTTGAAATTTATTTTCACATTCAGTGTTCTATTCGCCAAACTTATAGAGCACTTCGTGAAATTTATGGTTTACATCAGAGCAGCTTATTCGTCGAACTATCGATAGATTTCGGACAACATTTTCTCTACTCGATGCAACAACAACAAGACAAAAAACTGTACGTACAGAAGAAAATATCGCTGCTGTAAGTCAAAGTGTTAATGATGATCCAGATTTGTATACTCGTCGACGTTCACAACAAGTTGGACTCTGTGCATTCACCACACGGAAAATTTTACGTAAAAATCTTGGTCTACACCCATACAAGATCCAACTGGTTCAAGAACTAAAGCCACTTGACCATAATCGTCGTTCGTTTTACTGATTGGGACCTAGAACAGCTTGAAGTTGATCAACTTTTTTATCGTTAAATTGTGTTTAGTGATGAAGCTCATTTCTGGTTGAACGGCTATGTAAACAAGCAAAATTGCCGTATATGGAGTGAAAATAATCCTCAAGAAGTTCTGCAGGTTCCATTGCATCCTGAAAAATGCACTGTATGGTGTGCTTTACGCGCTGGAGGCATCATCGGTCCATGTTTCTTTAAAAACGATGCTGGAGTTAATGTTATAGTGAATGGTGCTTGTTACAGATCTCAATGATCAATGATTATTTGTTTCAAAATTTGAATGGTATCGACCCAGAAGTGTTTTGGTTTCAACAAGATGGTACTACACCAAATGCTGTTACAGTAACAATTGATTCATTGAAAGAAAGATTTGGCGATTACATTATTTCGAGAAATGGTCCAATTAATTGGCCTCCATGATCATGCAACATAACTCCACTGGATTATTTTCTTTGGGGTTATGTCAAGTCATTGGTTTAACAATAGACGCTTTGGAAGCCATCATAACTCGTGTTATTCATGAAATAAAACCTGAATTACTCGAAAAAGTGATCCAAAATTGGTCTGTTCGAATGCGGCTTCTCAGAGCTAGTCGTGGTGGACATATGCCTAAAATTATTTTTAAAACATAAATGCCATAAAACTGTCTTTCAGATAAAGAAAAGATTGGCTTCAATCTTTATTAAAATGTGTTTTATTTCAATTTAAAGTTCTATCACTCCAAAAAAACACACCCGGTAGATATATTTTATTGATTGTTTTTATTTAGCATCCAAATAACTTCCAACTGAGGAGAATAGCGATTACAATTTCAGCTTCCTTTTCTGTGAATGTGCTATCTAGTTTTCGAAGAGAAATAAAGAAAACCTTTTTGAATGCTATGTGGAACAAACTTTAGTGATGGAATTTTCCTGAACCAATCGAAACAAATTTTAATCCTAGTGCACTCGCCGTATAGCCCAGACATTACTCCCTCCGGTTACTATCTCTTCCAATCGATCCTAGCTTTAATTACGATGAAGTCAAAAAATGTATTAGGAGTACAAATAAGTTTCCGCCGTTTTTTAACACATATTAAATATTCAGAAGAGTGCTTGCTGAGTGACTTCTAATGTTAGAGCAAGTTCTTTTTGTGTTTGAGATGAATCTTCCTCCAATAATTCCTCCAATTCTGCATCCTCGTAAATTTTTGGCCTTCCACTGCGATCTTTGTCTTCTACGTCGAAATCACCGTTTTTAAGCTTTTGGAACCACTCTCGACACGTTCTCTCACTCAAAGCACCCTCACCATATGCTTCTACGAGCAATTGATGCGCCTCAGCAGCAGATTTCTTTAAATTAAAGAAGTAAACTAATATTTCCCGCAAATGACGCTTACTTGGCTCAAATTTTGACATTTTCAACTTATAAAAATTATATTTTACCAATATAAAATGAATGATATTAATAAGTTATGTTGTTCTTGAATGTCCAAACTATTTTTTAAGCCGGTTATCATCTGCGAAAGCTAACCGAAACTCCGTGCCGCGCCAACTACAATAAAACGGCGGAACCTTATATGTACTCCTAATATCGATACATGTGAAGCGGCCACACAAACGGACTTTTTTCGCTATTGTATTTCCATAAAGACAGGAAAGGCTGTAATAAAAGAGCGATTACATCGAAAAGTCTTTGAAATGCATAATACAGGATTTCCGCAAAAATCTCGGTCAAACTTTATTCATTTACTTTATTAAACAAAAGAAATCAAACAAAACAACAACGAATAATAATAACATAAATAGTTGGTAATAATATTGTAGGGGATTGAACCAAATTTTAATTTCTTGGTGCTAATTATTGATCTTTTTTTTAGTGGACTGTACTTATTTAAAGGACGAAATTTGGACTAAACCTCCACACAATAAATAAGTATCAAATACCCGAGACTTGAGAGAAAATGCTGGGGATGGAAAATAAGTGAAACAAGAAAAAAGAATGTGAAGGAAAGGGACTCAACTGGTTTCACTGTTGCCCACATGCGCAATGGTGATATTTGGAAATTCGCCAACTGAATTGTCTTCTTCTACTTAAAACTAACACTTAACTTAAACCTAAATACTAAATGATACTGAACTGTTTCAGCCGTTACTATTTGGTAGTTGATCATAATTAAAAAACGATTTTTTATAACGTTCCGATTGTAAACCTCTGTACCACTATTAGGTGTTACCTATAACCTATTGAAATATTCAAAATATTCATCACTTTTATTTAAATACCACTGTATCACTGTGGTCTTCAGTTGTCTGATGATGCAATAGTTCATTTCCCGAAACTCGAGTCACAAGTAAATGTGTAATATATATTTTCATTGGTAGTTAAACATGATGATTTCTACAGTTTGTTTTAACTAAATACTAAAGTTTCTTGTACAGAACTTGAAAGTCTATTGTGGATTTTCGATGAATATCGTGCGAATTTTCCGCGTGAGAAAGCGTTAAAAATTGTATGTCACGTTCTTCTCGAAATGCAAAGACCAAGTGTGGTAAGAAGGTATAGGGGTGAGGAACAGAAGGAATCCAGAAGAGATGGAAATATTGCAGCAAATCCTCTCAAGTCCTTATCTCGAGATTCGAAATCAAACAAATATATTTGAGCGGTTTAGAAGTGGCTTTCTTTGGCAGCGATACATAGCCTTAGACGCTTCTTGAAACTTTCGGCAATGGGCACCAGCTCTTCGGGCGTTAATCGGTCCCATTCCCGGCGCAGGGATTGCTTCAGCGACTCCAAGCTTTTGTGGTGTTTAACACACGCCTTGAGCTCCAAAATCGACCACACGCTGTAGTCCATTGGGTTGAGATCCGGCGAGCAGGGCGGCCATTCTGCAGATGTGATAAAACCCAGGAAATGGGTCTTACACCATTCTTGTACAGTTTCGCTTTGTGAGTCGGAGCAGAGACCTGTTGAAAGGTCTAATGCGTGTCGCCGAAGTGCTGCTGGGTCCACGGAAGTACTACGGCCTCGAAAATGTTGCAGTGGTAGACTTCTTAATTGATTTTGACCACTTGGTCCTCGAAAACCAAGTGTGTTTTGCTGTTGGCACAAATTCCGCCTCAGACCATGACAGATTGCGAGTTTTGACGATGTTCGACGATGGCCGACGACCAGGAGCCTCTGCGGACCAGACCCTGTCGTTTTGTTGGTTGTGGGATTGTTCTACGGTGAAAAGCTTCCCGTCTGTGAAGAGAATGCGCTTCCATTGCTGACCGGCGGTAACTTTCGAGTCCTACGCGCTTGTTTCCATCTGTGAGAAGTTGAACTTTTTGGATCTTGTATGGCTTAAGGTTGAGCCTCTTTTTGGACCCTCGGATTTCGATTGACTCGTTTTTTGAGGATGTTGCGATTGCTAGGCGTATTGACAGTGCGTTTTCTACCACTTCCTGGACGACGACCATTAGGCGTTTGTTTGACATTCTAACACTCTACAAAATAAAGTAATATCAAACTGAAAATACAAATATTAGTACAAGAATGTGTAGAGCGTCAAATAAAATAAAAATTATTTAGCTGCGCTAAAATACTTCTGTTCCAGAACACAGTAAAATTTGTCCGAACTTTTTCTTGTCACCCAGTACTGATGAAAACTGTACCATTCAAAATATTCCTGGTATTCGAGGATGTGAATGAGGGCGAACATAATTCGTTTCCTTCAAAGCATGGTGTTCAGTTCGAGGAATATCCCGTTAAACGGAAAATATTTGCCTTCACTCCTATGTGCGAAAACTCGAAATATAGCAGATATCGCCTTCGAAATCATATTTACCAGTCAATCTGAAACACAATCATCGATATTGCATTTTATCATTCTGTCCCACGCAACGTATCTGAAGATTTATATTGGCCAATGTACCTAACGCATGTCACTGTGCGAATGGAATTCGAATCGTTCTGTGGAGTTATATTAACGTTTCGTGTTTTCGACAGACAAGCGGAATAGCTGTCTATATGACACCATTCGGAGGGAGCAAGGAGCAGATTAATATGTATATTTATTTTCAACCCTACGTTGGGTTTTATCACCACTATGAGTTCTATGAACTCAAGGGGATCAAGAGAACCTTCAGAAGAGTTTAATACACTAGTTGGCAACCTGGGTGTCCCTTTCAAACAGGCGAGGCTCAAAATTGGTTAGAAATAATTTATATTCGAAAATTTTCCCAATTTTATACAAAAGTCTTGTGTTTCTCCTCTTATTATTATTATTTATGGTGAGCGGGCGTCTGTCCACCCTACCACTGCGTCCGCACGGACTATTGTGGTTCACCCCTAATTTATATCTCCCCGACGAGATCCAGTTTTTGGATAAAACCGATAATCTTATTCAGGGGTAATTTTTTCAGTTCGCTGTGGGCTATTAAGCCCAAAGACCTCGAATCTAATGCGACTCACCGCTGGGCTCTCTGAGACGATGTGCATGGCTGTTTCAGTGTCCTCAAGACACAGCCTGCATTCATTGTCTTCAGCCAGACCGATTTTGTGCAAATGTGCTTTCAGTCTGCAGTGACCTGTCATGATTCCGACAAGTGTTCTTAGTTTGGCCCTATCCAGACCTAGCGCTAGGTTCGCCATCTTTTTGTTCGAAGCTGTTCCAAGGAACAACTTCGAGTGTTTCAGGCCAGAATGGCTCCGCCAGAAAGACTCTAGCCTCTAGTTCATTCTGGCTGTTATCGCCTCGTTAGCCACGTCATGTGGTATTCCCAGGAATGGTTCCGGTTCTACCAGAGGCAGCGCAGCTCCAGCAAATGCCAGCCGATCCGCCTCCACGTTACCCAAATAGTTTGAGTGGCTCGGTATCCAAACCAGAGTGACTCCGTTATACATACCGAGCCTGTTTAAAGCCGTGCGGCAACTCCAGACTGTTCTTGAAGTACAAGAGCTGGATTCCAAAGCTTTTAGTACTGACTATCAATAAATATTTTGATTTTACCGTGGTGTATTTGCCGTTTTATCAGCAGTTCCGCCGCGGTCTCAATGGCAAATATTTCTGCCTGGAATATGGTGGCGTTTTGACCGAGACTCAATGAGATGTTAATTTTCGGTTTACTCCTCTTACTACACCAACAAATGAGTTCCATGCTCTGAGTTCCTGCCTGGTAAGCTTCTCTGTAAAATTAGTAAATTCGTCCAGCAATCTGCTGATTTGCGATTTACTTGTTTTAAGTATTTGAATCCATCATTCTCTTTATTCATAGCCTTCACAAAGTTTTTCTTCAACCCAAGTTTAATGTGAAGAAAAGGTAGAAAGACATATTTGGAGTCTATAGAAGGTCTTAAATTAACATTTTGAGATCCTGGTTGAAATACACTACTTTCTGTCCAAATTTGTTCCTATATAATGCTGGTTTACTGCGCTACTGTCTCATAGACAACAAAAACAGCAATATTTTGTAAATCCTCCCTGAAGTCGCACTAAAAGGTTTAAGTCCCCGCATATCTGCCATTTATACGTGTTGTAGTTTATTTTATCAAAATAGTGCGCATATTTTATAACTTTCCTTCATCGTAACTGAATAGGCAAGTGACATAGAGGGTTTGAAATGTCCATTATGCAAAGACACAGCTTTTAATCTGTATTTATACGAATTTATAAATAAACGCCACTCAAAGGGGGAACGCTCAATATCAAGTTCCTGCATTAAACCATCAATATCACACAACGAAATTTTAATACTGTAGAATACAGAAAACATAGCATTTTTCTTTCTGAAATTCGTAGTTTTCGTTTCACTACCTAATAAGTTCCATTCCTTAAGACGGAAACCAAGAACTTCTGACTGTTGCTTTGATAACTCCAAATCGCCTACTAAATCATTTAACGTGCCTTGAACAATTAAATGTGGCTCGTAGGAACTGGGACCTGGAGTGAAGATAGGGTCGGTGCGCTGTTCTTCGGAGCTGTCTAATGATGCAATATCTTCCAAAACATCATTTTGCGAATCTAAAGGTGCGATCAGAACTGGTAAATATACATTATGAGGAACAGGTCTTATTGCAGACTGCAAATTTGGATAGTCGATCTTGTGCTTTCCCTTTTTGGAATAACCTTCGGTCTTTGTCAGGAAAAAATAGCAATCGTCTAAATGATTAATTCTTGCCATACTCTAGGGACTGCAAAGGGCATGCTTTTTCTCTTTCCATTCATCCACTGCACCAATGATACGCTACAACTAACAAAGCACACATGGGGAGCCCACTGCTTGTCTTGATCTCCAATTCAAACACCTAAATATTGCAAGAAAGCTTTTTTAACATTTTTAGAAAATTGCCTGGCTTGTGTTTTTACCATAAATTATCCACAAATATAACAAAATTTGTCAGGAGAGATTTTGCAATTGTTTAATTGTATCGGTCTCTACTTGTCGGAAATACACCTTGATGATTAAAGTAAAACAACTTCATTTCCGCTAATTTATTTAATTTCACAATAGTTGTTCCGTCATGACAACATGACTTCGTCAGGTGAGTATGGTACTAACTACATATTTGAGATTGAGTTCTTTAAATATTCAAAATATACAGAAAAACCAATGACTTGACATAACACCAAAGAAAATAATCCAGTGGAGTTATGTCGCATGATCTTCGAGGCCAATTAATTGGACCATTTCTCGAAATACTATTATCGTCAAATCTTTCTTTCAATAAATCAATCTTTACGGTAGCAGCATGAGGTAGAGCATTGTTTTGTTGGAACCAAAACACTGGGTCGATACCATTCAAATTTTGAAACAAATAATAATTGATCATCGATCTGTAAAGAGCACCATTCACTGCAACATTAGCTCCAGCCTCGTTTTTGAAGAAATATGGACCGATGATGCCTCCAGCATGTAAAACACACCATACACTGCATTTTTCAGGATGCAATGGAGCCTGCAGAACTTCTTGAGGATTGAACCAATGACTTGACATAACACCAAAGAAAATAATCCAGTGGAGTTATGTCGCCTAATCTTGGAGGCCAATTAATTGGACCATTTCTCAAAATAATCTTATCGCCATATCTTTCTTTCAATAAATCAATTGTTACGGTAGCAGCATGAGGTGTAGCATCACCTTGTTGGAACCAAAACACTTCTGGATCGATACCATTCAAATTTTGAAACAAATAATCATCGATCTGTAACGAGCACCAACACTGTAACATTAGCTCTAGCATCGATTTTAAAGAAATATATACCGATGATGCCTCCAGCGTGTAAAGCACACCATACAGTGCATTTTTCAGGATTCAATGGAACTTGCAGAACTTCTTGAGGATTGTTTTCACTCCATATACAAAAATTTTGCGTCTTTACATAGCCCTTCACCCAGAAATGAGTTTCATCACTAAACACAATTTTACGATGAAAAAGTGTATCAACGTCAAGCTGTTCTAGGGCCCAATTAGCAAATAGACGACTCTTATTATGGTCAAGTGGCTTTAGTTCTTAAACCAGTTGGATCTTGCATGGATGTAGACCAAGATCTTCACGCAAAAATTTCCCTATGGTGGATGCACAGAATCCAACTTGTTGTGAACCTCGACGAATAGACAAATCTGGATTACAGCAGCGATATTTTCTTCTGTACGTACAGTTCTTTGTCTTGTTGTTGTTGTTGCATCTAGTAGAGAAAATGTTGTCCGAAATCTATCGATGGTTCGACGAATAAGCTGCTCTGATGGACGATTATGTAAACCATAAATTTCACGAAGTGCTCTATAAATTTGGCGAATAGAACACTGATTTTGAAAATAAATTTCAACAATTTGTAAACGCTGTTGCGGCGTGAGTCTTACCATGACAAAGTGTCAATACTTACTGAACAGAAATGTCAAAACAACGTAGCTTCTATCTTCTGTCAAATCACAGTTATCCCTATCGGAAGTTCTATCACTCTAAAAAAACACCTGGTACAAGGAAGTGTAGAGAATCTAATAAAATAAAAATTAATTGAAATATGTTTATCTTCTACAATTTTAATTTCCAAAAGAATTTTTTTATTCAAAAAACTTTTAGAATTAAATTAATGTCTAAAACAAGCACCGCTCACATTTAATTTACGTCTATTAAATGTGAGCGGTGCTTGTTTTAGACATTAATTTAATTCTAAAAGTTTTTTGAATAAAAAAATTCTTTTGGGAATTAAAATTGTAGAAGATAAACATATTTCAATTTGTTTCGATATTCAAATTTTGTTATATTTCTTCTATCAAGTAAAAAGCCTTTCTATTTTATTTTATATATAATATATAATTATATTTTGGCTTCAATAAATCTCATTATAGAATGTCAATGAATTTAAGTAAACCTTAAAATAACTCACTTTGTTCTTTGATTTTGTTAGAACATAGATCAATCTTGAATATATAGTTGATCTGTAGTTCGAAGCTTAAGTCTTTTAACACGTGAGTGATGTAGGTTATGTTTTTGATTTTGATATTTGGAATATTGAAAAAGGGCTGATGAAGGGATTATCTAGAATTATATTTGTGTTTTGAAGATATAGTGCACATTTTTCAGAGATTTTTGAAATAATTTGTTCGAATATTTAAATATATTAAATATTTCAAATAAATTATATTCTTTGGGAAGTCCTTCAAGTGTGTTCATGTTTTTATAAGGCAAGTAGTATTTCTTAAGATAAAACCAGAAACAAAATTTTGTCTCCTTTGAATATTTATTTATTAATTTTAATTACTTTCGTATATCTGTAAGGTTATTTATTTCATTTGACATTGTATATTGAGTTTTGATTATATACGTCTATTAAATGTGAGCGGTGCTTGTTTTAGACATTAATTTAATTCTTAAAGTTTTTTGAATAAAAAAATTCTTCTGGAAATTTAAATTGTAGAAGATAAACATATTTCAATTTGTTTTGATATTCAAATTTTGTTATATTTCTTCTATCAAGTAAAAAGCCTTTCTATTTTATTTTAAAATAAAAATTATTAGGCTGCGCTAATATTCTTCTGTTTGAGAACACAGTAAAATTTGTCCGAAGTTTTTCTTGTCAGCTTCTAGGAAGTTTTTTCCTATTTAAAGGAATTTCCGTCAAAAATACAAAGATCTTCTTTGTGTTCCGAAAATTATGTCCACCAGTGGCTATTATTATCATTTAACCAAGAGTTTGTTGCGGAAACGTATATGAGTCTATTCGAGTATTTAAGTTTTCAATTCTCGAGTGATAAAATCTTTTCCTACGTGAATCTTTGAAGACTTCCTGGTATTATTCCTCCTTGTTTATTCCCATCACATTCAAATTCGTCCGGATCCGCTCAAAATCCTCAAATACATCCCTGTCAAATCCGATTACACCCTGTTCAACACACTTAGTGATTCCAGGTATCCGATGTCCGCGGATTGTAAAGAATTTCTGGAAAACAGCTTCGGCAGTCTTCACAGATTAGCCGGATGGGAAAACCGCAATCCCAATAATTAAGTTATTCTCTCTCCCGATGGAAACTTCTTGAAAATACGGGAATTATGTAGTGGTTGCCTGCTTTCGCACCCTCGTTAAGATTCAGATTCCCCGGTTTTGTCAAGAGATTAGGTGGAATTTGGAAGGACAGTTTTTGTCGAGTCTGGTCGGGGTTTGCGGCCGGGGTAGATGGGGACGATGTGGAGTGGATAAAAAGCGTTGATTTAATCTGTTTTGGTCACTTTGTCCACGTCGTTTCTTCGAGCGTTCTTGCTTACTCCGCCGCTTTTCACGTGATGCACTCGCTCCAGATAGTTATGAGTTTTTTGTTCCGTAATCATCATACAGTGGGTGATCAAATTATTGGAGCCACAGTAAAAAATAAGTACTTCTGGTTATTATAGAAAAATTATACCAGTGTTTTATATAGCGTATGGTCCAACGAAAACTTAACACCTCGATTTTCCGGCTTTAAAATGAAAATGTGGAAAATAATAATAATAATAAAAACGACTTTATTAACCCAACTTAACAAGTAAGAAAGATTAACCATACAACTTCAAGAAACTTCAAGAATCGTCGGAGCGAAGTTTAGTCGCAAAGACTACTCTTACACTTAACTCCACCGACTCCCCTATGATATTGTACAAAATAATATAACAACAAAAAAATTCATATACATTCTGTTAAGAAAATACCGGGAATTATCGATTTAAATCTGGCGGGGCAATGAGGCAGGTAAAAATTTTTTTTCCTAGGTTGGTACCACTGTCCTTAATTACTATGCCAAGCTTGAGCGGGATCTGTCAACTAGTGTGTTTGCAACAGCTGATTAAGTCAGTCGATGTCAGAGTGCGTGCCGATTTTTTACTATGGGTGATTACGTTGAGCAAAGAATTTGTTTAAAGTTTTGTCTTGCAAATGAATTTTCGTGTGCCGATGCATTGAAAATGTTGCAAAAGGCCTTTGGTGATAATGCTCTATCGAAAACTCGTGCATATCAGTGGTACAGAGCCTTCAAGGACCACGCCAAAGCCGCTCGAAAATGAAGGTGATGCTCATTGTTTTCTTCGATATCCGTGGCGTGGTGCACTACGAATTCGTTCCAGAGGGTCAGACGGTAAAGAAGGAGTATTACCTAGTCGTTATGAAACGTTTGCGTGAGCGTATCCGTAAGAAGCGGCCAAATTTGTGGGCGAACAACTCATGGATTTTGCATGACGATAACGCGCCTTCTCACTGAGCTACGATTGTGACTGACTTTCTCGCCAAAAACTCAACAAACGTGCTTCAGCAACCACCGTATTCGCCGGATTTGGCTCCCTGCGACTTTTTCCTCTTCCCAAAACTAAAATTGCCCCTTCGTGGCACCCGTTTTGAGTCGATTGAAGCCATAAAACAAAATTCGGCGCGAGAGCTAAAGTCCATCCCGGAAAGCGCCTATAAAAAAGTTTCGATAATTGGAAGTGCCGTTGGCATAGATGTATTAGAGCAAATGGAGCCTATTTTGAAGGCGATGCAATAAATTTTGACGATTAAATGTAAAAATTTTGTTTTAATTGAAAATTCTCGGTACTTTCTTGACAGAGTAGTATAATAATAAAAATTCGAAATATTATAACAAAAAAAAAAATTTCATATACTCAGAGTGCACAATCGGTTGATACCACAGTAGAATAGACAACCAACAGCCCCAAGAAAAAAAAAACAATTTAGCTCGATGCAAGAAAAAACAGTCTATTTTAGTTAAATATAATGAAAAATATCACATTTTACGGAAAAAAATTCACTTTTTGGTAAATAGAAACGACCTCAGCCGAGACTTAAACGCCAAAAATGATGTGCAATTTCTAACATCGAAATCAAATGTACTACTCTGTCAACAAAGTACCGGGAATTTTCAATTAAAACGACATTTTTACATTTAATCGTCAAAATTTATTGGTTCGCCTTTAAAATAGGCTCCATTTGCTCCAATACATCTATGCCAACGGCACTTCCAATTATCGAAACATTTTTTATAGGCGCTTTCCGGGATGGACTTTAGCTCTCGCGCCGAATTTTGTTTTATGGCTTCAATCGACTCAAAACGGGTGCCACGAAGAGGCAATTTTAGTTTTGGGAAGAGGAAAAAGTAGCAGGGAGCCAAATCCGGCGTATACGGTGGTTGCTGAAGCACGTTTGTTGAGTTTTTGGCGAGAAAGTCGGTCACAATCGTAGCTCGGTGAGAAGGCGCGTTATCGTCATGCAAAATCCATGAGTTGTTCGCCCACAAATTTGGCCGCTTCTTATGGATACGCTCACGCAAACGTTTCATAACGCCTAGGTAATACTCCTTGTTTACCGTCTGACCCTCTGGAACGAATTCGTAGTGCACCACGCCACGGATATCGAAGAAAACAATGAGCATCACCTTCATTTTCGAGCGGCTTTGGCGTGGTTTTTTCGGTTTCGGATCATTTTTTGCCACCCATTCCGATGATTGCTGGCTTGTTTGCATATCGTACTCGTAGACCCAGGTCTCATCACCAGTTATAATGCGTTCCATGAATGTAGAATCGGAATTACAGCGATCCAGCATGTCTGAAGCAACCTGTTCGCGATGACGTTTTTGAAGAAAATTCAGGTCTTTCGGTACGAGTCGTGCGGCCACCTTTCTCATGCCCAAAATATCAATCAAAATCGTACGTGCGGACTCGTGGGATATCTTAAGATCATGTGCTATCTCTCTCAAGCTGGTACGACGGTTTTCCAGCACCCTTTCCTTAATTTTATCGACGTTATCTTCGATCGAAGCCGTCGATGGGCGTCCACTTCACGACCGTCCTTGAAGGCTCTGTGCCACTGATATGCACGAGTTTTCGATAGAGCATTATCACCAAAGGCCTTTTGCAACATTTTCAATGCATCGGCACACGAAAATTCATTTGCAACACAAAACTTTAAACAAATTCTTTGCTCAACGTAATCACCCATAGTAAAAATCGGCACGCACTCTGACATCGACTGACTTAATCAGCTGTTGCAAACACACTAGTTGACATATCCCGCTCAAGCTTGGCATAGTAATTAAGGAAAGTGGTACCAACATAGAAAAAAAAATTTAATGAGAACATTCTACTGTCGCAAGAACTATCAGTATAATCTATGATGTATTATCAGATTATTGAATTGCAAGGTTCAACGTACAGGGAATAGTGTAGAGGTTGTAATAAATGTGGTTCATATTTCCACAGATTTAAATATCACCCTGTAGATTTGCAATCCAAATTGACATGAAGTGTGGTCTAATAACTGTGCCAAATTTCAGTTGAATACCTTGTGAAGTGCAGATTCTATGAGGAAAAAAAATCAAATTTCAACACCCTGTATCTCTAAAACGAAACGCTTGCGGTGCCATGTTTATGTTCCATTAGGGTGGGTCAAAAAAATCAATTTTTTTTTTACAGGTGACACGGAAAAATGGGTTGGTAGACACCTTAAAAAAATTGTCACCAAGCATGAGTTCTTAATTTTTAGGAAGATCCTCCGAATCGCAGTTTTGTAGATTTTTCTGAGTCCAATAAAAAAAAATTCATACCTCTTCATTTATCGATTGAACAGAAAAATGTTCCGAGAGAATTTTTTAGGAAATTTAATGCTCTACAAAAAAGGTATCCTACATTTTCTCCGTAAACCTCACCATTTGAAAGATATTAAGGATTTAAGTTTGATTATTATAAGACAAATTTCATTTTTGTTTATGAATTTTATAACTCGACAATAAATTACTTTTACAAAATGCGCAATACAAATTTTTGTTGGAAATTAACTGCTCTATAAAAATGGTTTCCTATGTTTTGGTGATGAAATTAACCGTTAAAAGATATTCATCATCAAACTTTCATGTGTACGGATTTCAAAAGTTTTTGATTAAATATTCGAAAAATTTCAATTTAATTTATAAATACAAAACTGCGATGCGGAGGATCTTCCTATTAAAATTAAGAGCTTATGCTTGGTGAGAATTTTTTTAAGGTGTCTAGCAATCCATTTTTCCGTGTCACTTGTAAAAAAATAATCGATTTTTTTGGCCCACCCTAATGTTCCATAGTTTATTTTCCTTAAATTTATTTGTGGATCAGAATGTAACTATAGTGTGTTTTTGTAGAGTGATAGAACTTTGGATAAGGATAATTGTGATTTGACAGAAGGTAGAAGCCATGTTGTTTTGAAATTTCTGTTCAGTAAGCGTTGAAAAATTATCATGGAAAGACTCACGCCGCAACAACGTTTACAAATTGTTGAAATTTAGTTTCAACATCAGTGTTCTATTCCACAAACTTATAGAGCACTTCTTGAAATTTATGGTTTACATAAGTGCAGCTTATTCGTCGAACTATCGGACATAAATAATTTGAAATGAGGTTATTCTGATTTTCACAAATTTCAATATCAACAATTGTTTCGCTATCACAGTAGCATCATCAGGCAAGTTATTCAAAATGTGATCTTGCCTGATGATGCTACTGTGATAGCGAAACAATTGTTGTGAGTTTAACAATAAAATTTGTGAAAATCAGAATAACCTTATTTCAAATTATTTAATATGGATTTTCACCAAGTAAGGACTGATACAATTCAATATCGGACATAATTTTCTCTACTCGATGCAACAGCAACAACAAGACAAAGAACTGTAATTACAGAAGAAAATATCGCTGCTGTAAGTCATAGTGTTGATGATACAGATTTGTCTATTCGTCAACCTTCACAACAAGTTGGACTCTGTGCATCCACCAAATGGAAAATTTTAGATCTTGGTCTACACTCATACAAGATCCAACTGGTTCAAGAACTAAAGCCACTTGACCATAATAAGCGTTTGCTGATTGGGCTCTAGAGCAGCTGGAAGTTGATCCACTCTTTTATCGTAAAATTTTGTCTAGTAATGAACATTTCTTGTTTTTGGCTATATAAACAAGCAAAATTGCCGTATATGGAGTGAAAACATTCCTCAAGAAGTTCTGCAGGTTCCATTGCACTGAAAAATACACTGTATGGTGTGCTTTCCACGCTGGAGGCATCATCGGTCCATATTTCTGTAAAAACGATGCTGAAGCTAATGTTACAGTGAATGGTGCTCGTTACAGATCGATGATCAATGATTATTTGTTTCAAAATTTGAATGATATCGACCCAGAAGTGTTTTGGTTCCAACAAAATGGTGCTACTCATGCTGCTACCGTAACAATTGTTTTATTGAAAGAAAGATTTGGCGATAACATTATTTCGAGAAATACTCCAATTAATTGGCCTCCAAGATCATGCGACATAACTCCACTGGATTATTTACTTTGGAGTTAGGTCAAGTCATTGGTTTATGCTGATAAACCAGAAACAAAAGAGGCTTTGGAAGCCAACAATACTCGTGTTATTGATGAAATAAGGCCTGAATTACTAGAAAAAGTGGTCCAAAATTATTTTTGAAACATAAATATCATAAAATTATTTTTCGAATAAAAAAACTGGCTTCAGTCTTAACTTAAATGTGTTTTATTTCAATTTAAAGTTATATCACTCTAAAAAAAACACCCGATACTTGTTGTGTATCCTTTCCACACTAAATTTTCCACAGAAGGTGTTTCGAATATAAACACCTGGATGTTTATTTATTTATAAATTTCTAGGATAGTCGTAATACATTATTCACAGTACACAGTACACATGTGGAAGGAAGAGAATAATGATTTAAAATCCCATATCATGAAGCAACCCTTTTTTCATCAAAATAAATACTTGTCAACTGGCGCGGCATTTTCACGTGTTGTTACATCTGTCATTAAAAACAACGGAACGAAATCTCCCGAAAGCATTCCTTCCCACGCCTGGAACAAAGGAACTGCATTTTCGACAGAAAAGCACGAAATGGACTTGAATGGAGGTCGATAATAATGGATACGATATATTTCACAACAGGTAGCTTGTATGTGAACTCATTATGTCTCTCGTGTGAAAATGGTTAGCTGGCGCAGGAACATCCATTAAGGAATGGTGGGACCCTGCGAAGTGCGCGAGACAGGGTGGGCTTAGAGTTTATTTTATTGGGTTGAATATAGGTCAAATCATTTCTTCCTCAAATTTTAACGCTCTCGATCATACTCACATTCAGTTCTCTCTTCATCTCATATAAAAGCTGTATATTATAAATTCGAATTTATAAATCTCTATTTTGAGACTAAATTATACACACATCGTCAAAAGTCTCCCCTCCTACCAACTTTCAACATGTTGAATGTAACACGACATTTTTTTGTGTGTGGAACGAAGTTCCTTATCGCGCGTTGCGAAAGGGGGCTAGGCGGAAAAAAATTAAGACCAAAAGTTGTAACGACACTTTTTGCTATAGTTTCAAGCCGTGCGGCGTGCACGTGTTTCTCTGTCTGACTCTCTCTCATAGAAAGCAAGCCAGTTATTTTCGTTTCGTCTTTCTATTTCGCATTAAACAGTGTAGTGTCGCGACGATTATGTTTGTTGAGCGTATACAGGTATACTGCTCTTTAAATTTCGAATTCTAAACTATTACAATTATCATCAGAAATGTTACATTTGTACAGATCTCCTTTTAGATACGTCAAAGTATTGATTATTGATGAAATCAGCATGATCAGTGCAGAACTGTTGGCCAAAATTTATTTACGCTTAAAACAAATAACTGCAAATCATAATGGTGATTTACGCCAGGCGTCACCAGTAAGGGCAACATTGATAGATATATAAACCTATTAAAACGACAATGGTTGGTCCACAGTTATGGCGAAGTCTTAAATTTTTTGAACTAACGCAAGTCATGAGACAAGCTAATGCTGCATTTTCATTGATACTTACAAAGATTGACCATGATGAAGTTTTCGAACAGTTTCAATTAGAAATTATCGAAGATTTTTCAAAAAAGAAGAAACTCAATAATTAAGTCTTCATAATGTTCGTTTATTTTATACTAATTTCGCTGTAGACAACAATTCATATTTGCAAGAAGCTCCAGATAAAGTCATCTCAATTGCAAAGGATATAATTACTGGATCTAAAAATCAAGAACAAGAAGCTTCTTTTAGATTACAACTACACAAAAAATCTGTCATCGATACGGGGGGATTACCTTACCAAATCACTTTTGTAAAAGGGAAGTATTACCTTATCACATCGATGTAAGTGATGGATTAGTTAATGGTACCGTTGGTAAATTAATTCACCTAGACTTTAATGAGTACAACGTAGTTTTCAGAGTTTGGCTCGAATTCTGTGAATCACCAAAGGTTGGGCAAAAAGCAAGAAAAAAGCTGCCTTTACTAAATGTTCAAAGCAAAGTACATAATGCTGCTGTACCTATTGAATGGCGAACATCCAACATTACCATGACAAGGAATAAAGCAGTTACTGTTAAACGTAAACACTTTCCCATAATTTCTGCTTGTGCTATGACTATTCATCTAAGTCCAAGGTGGAACATTTGATCAAATTGTTTACGAGTATGACAAAATACATCCACAACAACTTGTTTATGTTGCTCGAACACAAATGATACGACGAATCTTGTAACACCAAATATGTCGGTCATTATGAACAATATTCAGGACTTGCACGTAAGACGTACAAGTGTTGCAGATTTATGTGCAGCAGAGTGTGAAATGGAAAACGGCGTTACTTTAATCATGGCAGTCATACATTCTGTCAAGAAAGTACCGGGAATTATCGATTTAAATCTGGCGGGGCAATGAGGCAGGTAAAAAATTTTTTTCCTAGGTTGGTACCACTGTCCTTAATTACTATGCCAAGCTTGAGCGGGATCTGTCAACTAGTGTGTTTGCAACAGCTGATTAAGTCAGTCGATGTCAGAGTGCGTGCCGATTTTTACTATGGGTGATTACGTTGAGCAAAGAATTTGTTTAAAGTTTTGTGTTGCAAATGAATTTTCGTGTGCCGATGCATTGAAAATGTTGCAAAAGGCCTTTGGTGATAATGCTCCATCGACAACTCTTGCATATCAGTGGTACAGAGCCTTCAAGGACGGTCGTGAAGTGGTCGCCCATCGACGGCTTCGATCGAAGATAACGTCGATAAAATTAAGGAAAAGGTGCTGGAAAACCGTCGTACCAGCTTGAGAGAGATAGCACATAATCTTAAGATATCCCACGAGTCCGCACGTACGATTTTGATTGATATTTTGGGCATGAGAAAGGTGGCCGCACGACTCGTACCGAAAGACCTGAATTTTCTTCAAAAACGTCATCGCGAACAGGTTGCTTCAGACATGCTGGATCGCTGTAATTCCGATTCTACATTCATGGAACGCATTATAACTGGTGATGAGACCTGGGTCTACGAGTACGATATGCAAACAAGCCAGCAATCATCGGAATGGGTGGCAAAAAATGATCCGAAACCGAAAAAACCACGCCAAAGCCGCTCGAAAATGAAGGTTATGCTCATTGTTTTCTTCGATATCCGTGGCGTGGTGCACTACGAATTCGTTCCAGAGGGTCAGACGGTAAACAAGGAGTATTACCTAGGCGTTATGAAACGTTTGCGTGAGCGTATCCGTAAGAAGCGGCCAAATTTGTGGGCGAACAACTCATGGATTTTGCTTGACGATAACGCGCCTTCTCACCGAGCTACGATTGTGACTGACTTTCTCGCCAAGAACTCAACAAACGTGCTTCAGCAACCACCGTATTCGCCGGATTTGGCTCCCTGCGACTTTTTCCTCTTCCCAAAACTAAAATTGCCCCTTCGTGGCACCCGTTTTGAGTCGATTGAAGCCATAAAACAAAATTCGGCGCGAGAGCTAAAGTCCATCCCGGAAAGCGCCTATAAAAAATGTTTCAGTAATTGGAAGTGCCGTTGGCATAGATGTATTGGAGCAAATGGAGCCTATTTTGAAGGCGACCCAATAAATTTTGACGATTAAATGTAAAAATGTTGTTTTAATTGAAAATTCCCGGTACTTTCTTGACAGAGTAGTATATGTCTAACCAAATAACAAATTAATAGATATTCAGTAGTTCATTCATCGAGCACTGCTAGAGTATTCTAAAGATGTATCTCTAACGCTTAGCAGATACAACAGAAATTTAGATAAACGTCCACTCATTTTGGCCGGTGATTTTAACATCAACTTCAGTAATGAAAAATCAAAACCATTGCTACAGTTTCTAGAGGAAGAATTTGATTTAAGAATAAACAATAATCCAGCAGAATCAACAACAAAATATAATATTATCATCGATGCAGTTTTTTCAAGACATTTAAATAAAATAGAATCCCAAACATATGTTTCCTACTTCAGGTACCACAAGCCAATTACTACTAAAATTGAGCCTACTAATTAAGTTTATATTACATTATATTTGTTAATAATAAAAAAAATATTATTATAACTAAAAAAACAAACAAAATTTTATTACAATTCCTTCACTAATTAATCGAAAGGAACTCCGTTCCATCCGGGTGTCCCTTGACACCTCTCAATTTTTTTTGTATTCTTTTTTAATGTTCATGTTATGTTATTTCTGTTTGTTGAGATATTGTACGTTATCTGATTGAAATAAATGAAAACATATTCAGAATTTCAATCTATTTCGTGGGATTTCTTTTGACAGGACCATTGGTGTCCGTCCAAAAGATATTTCATAAGTTGATAAGAATTTTTTGGCACACAGAACTTTTTATCTTGTAGCAAATTCAACGCCTTTTCCAAATATGTGTTCAAACTTGATCAGACTACAAGGATAACTGAAGTACCATTGATTTTCTGGAAAAATTTGAAATATAAGAGAAACAAATGTTAACTTCCGCTATTTTATTGATTTACACGACAATTGTTTCGTCATACCATGACTTCATCAGGTGAGTATTTAAACTGAGGTATACAATGCAAAACATGACCTTATATACACAGCTCTGGTACAAAAAATAGAGGGGTGGAAAGAGATGGTTTACAATTAATGAAAAATATTAAGTAGGGTGGATCTGTTTAAATCTATTTGATCATTCATAAAATTTGTCTTTTATTATATCTATTGATCTCTAAAGTTTCTAATAGATTTAGTTTCTGACTTTTGTTTTCGATATGTAATATTCCATAGTTCATATTAAAATTATGGCCAGTCTCTAGCAAATGGTTGGCATAAGTTGAATTCGGTTTATTCTTGATGAAACATTTTCATGTTCCCACATATACACATGGGCAATCACTACATGTTAACTTGTATACTCCTGATTTTTTGTTTTTAGGAATGACGTCTTTATTATTTTTTATCAAGCTGCCTAAAGAATTAATGGTTTTAAAAGGGATGTTATATTTTTCTTTAAATATCTAGCAATCTTTTCAGATTTTTAGCCTATATAAGTTAATTGTAAACCATCTCTTTCCACCTCTCTATTTTTTGTACCAAAGCTGTGTATTTAAGGTCATATTTTGCATCGTATACCTCAGTTTAAATACTCACCTGATGAAATCATGGTATGATGAAACAATTGTCGTGTAAATCAATAAAATAGCGGAAGTTAACATTTGTTTTTCTTATATTGAAGATGAATTTCCGTCAAGTAAAGACCGAGACAATCAAAAATATGAAATATTTCTTGAAATCAAGGAAATGTTAAATTGAAGAATAACCATCGACATTTCGACCATGTGCTATTCGACATTTTTTGTTGCAAATAACTTTTATGATCCCCCCTTGAAGTTTGGCCTTTTAAAAGAGGACACCCTCAAAGAATGACTCTGTTTTAATAGTGAAAATTACTTGACAAAGAATTTGCAAATCTCCCTTCCGACCACCCGTAATCACAGAATATTTCCACCCTGCATTCTGCATTCATAGTCGGTTTGTATTATTTGATGTTGCCCCATTACCAGGGGGTGATATATCGTGTGAAACCGGTGACGGGAGCGATCCAGCTGTATGTTCGTGTGCAACTGACGAAGGATGCACATCTTGCTACATGGCGTGCAGACGTGGGCGGCATATGTTTTGATTTTTAAGTAAACACGATAACATAACAGGTCGAATAGAAACAAACATAGGTGCTGATCAGTTGCCAACAGGGATTTGTCACTGGGATATTAGTTTGCGGTTAGGCAGATTTCCCTGGAACCGTGTTTGTATAATCCTGAATGGCCGGATGATTTCATGAATTGGATATCAAAACAGATTTAATCTGTTAGTCTTCTACAATTTTAATTTGTTGGAACGAAGTTCCTTATCGCGCGTTGCGAAAGGGGGCTAGACGGAAAAAATTAAGACCAAAAGTTGTAACGACACTTTTTGCTATAGTTTCAAGCCGTGCGGCGTGCACGTGTTTCTCTCTCTCTCTCTCTCACACACTCACACACACACACACATAGAAAGCAAGCCAGTTATTTTCGTTTCGTCTTTCTATTTCGCATTAAACAGTGTGGTGTCGCGACGATTATTTTTGTTGAGTGTATACAGGTATACTGCTCTTAAAATTTCGATTTCTAAACTATTACAATTATCATCTGAAATGTTACATTTGTACAAATCTCTTTTTAGATACGTCAAAGTATTGATTATTGATGAAATCAGCATGATCAGTGCAGAACTGCTAGCCAAAATTGATTTACGCTTAAAACAAATAACTGCAAATCATAATGTTGATTTTGGCGGCATTGACGTCGTTTTAATTGGTGATTTACGCCAGGCGCCACCAGTAAGGGTAACATTGATATATAAACCTATTAAAACGACAATGCTTGGTCCACATTTATGGCGAAGTCTTAAATTTTTTGAACTAACGCAAGTCATGAGACAGGCTAATGCTGCATTTTCATTGATACTTACAAAGATTGGCAGTGATGAAGTTTTGGAACAGTTTCAATCAGAAATTATCGAATCAAGATTTTTAAAAAAAGAAGAAACTCAACAATCCTCATGGTGTTGGTTAATTTTATACTAATGTTGCTATAGACAGTTACAACAAGTCAATTTTGCAAGAAGCTCCAGATAAAGTCATCTCAATAGCAAAGGATATAATAACTGGATCTAAAAATCAAGAACAAGAAGCTTCTTTTAGATTACAACTACACAAAAAATCTGTCATCGATACTGGGGGATTACCTTACCAAATCACTTTTGGAAAAGGAAAGTATTACCTTATCACAATAAACATCGATGTAAGTGATTGATTAGTTAATGGTGCCGTTGGTAAATGGCTGAAGAAGGGATTATCTAGAATTATATTTGTTTTTTGAAAATATAGTGCACATTTTTTAGAGATTTTTGAAATAATTTGTTCGAATATTTAAATGTATTAAATATTTCAAATAAATAAATATATTCTTTGGGAAGTCCTTCAAGTGTGTTCATGTTTTTATAAGGCAAGTAGTATTTCTTAAGATAAAACCAGAAACAAAATTTTGTCTCGTTTGAATATTTATTTATTAATTTTAATTACTTTCGTATATCTGTTGGGTTATTTATTTCATTTCACATTGTATATTGAGTTTTGATTATATACGTCTATTAAATGTAAGCGGTGCTTGTTTTAGACATTAATTTAATTCTAAAAGTTTTTGAATGAAAAAATTCTTTTGGAAATTAAAATTGTAGAAGATAAACATATTTCAATTTGTTTTGATATTCAAATTTTGTTATATTTCTTCTATCAAGTAAAAAGCCTTTCTATTTTATTTTAATTCACCTAGAATTAAATGAGGACAACGTAGTTTGCAGAGTTCGGCTCGAATTCTGTGGATAACCAAAGGTTGGGCAAAAAACAAGAAAAAAGCTGCTTTACTAACTGTTCAAAGCAAAGTACATAATGCTGCTGTACCTATTGAATGGCGAACATCCAACATTACCATGACAAGGAATAAAGCAGTTACTGTTAAACGTAAACACTTTCCCATAATTTCTGCTTGTGCTATGACTATTCATAAGTCACGCCCCCCAGGCATTAGATCTTGACGTGATGGGGGCGCTCTCTTGACTAGGACCCTAGATTCGTCCCGGAGAATTGGAGGGTTAAGTCTTGGTGTCTAACGTAATGCCATTTCGCGCCAGTCACTGGACCTGTATGGTGGAAGATCTCCGAATGGGGCCCTAGTTTTACTCAGGTGAAATGGAGGGCTGAGCCGGTTGATTAACTCAGTGACAAGGGAGTCTGTCGCAGCACAGGGCTTCTCCCTTAAAACTGGCGTACTCTACCCTATCGCAGTATAAATCTCCGGATTCTGTGTAATGGCCGAGTGCGTTATGTAGCATACTGCGTTACCTCGGGGGGGTGGGCTTGCCCTCAGGTGTTACTTGTACCACCTGGCCACCCCATTTGGTATTGGACTCGAGGGGGCAGTGGTTGAAAGTCCGCATGCTGGACTAGGGGGGTATTTCATTTATCTGTTCGCAGACCCCCATTTTCGGGATACTCTCATGAAACGACTCGGGGTTTAACGGGACTTGACGGTTCGACCGGCCTGTCCTGGCCCCTGGATCTGTGCGTAACTATTTAGGGTTTGTGGATCTCGACGAAATGGCTCCGCCATTAGTGCTTGACGCCAGGATCAATCAAATGACTTCACATGGGTTCGGTGGGTCAGGACGTATAGTCCGCTAGACGGTGCTCGTACCAGGATCAATTGTAGTCGTCAATCTTGAGTTTATCTTAGTTCTTGGGACTGCGTTCGGGTGGATGGATAAGAATTCCCTCCGGCGGGTGAGTTGCGTCTCAAACAACTCGGGTACTGACCTGCAGAGCCAGTAGAGGTTGGATAGTGCTTTCGCTGCTACCAGTCAGACGGTTCTGGCTTTCGAGTCGGGGCCCAAACTGGAAGCTGGTGGGTTCATCTCTTCGGAGGGGTTCTCGCCGAGCGCGATGATATGGCGTAATCCTTATCACACTTTCTACCTCTGGGTGGACTGTGGAGACTGCTTGGTAGTCACTTGGAAAAGAGGCCTTCCTCAAATAGCCAATAACTATTCTGGTAGAATTCACCTATTCATAAGTCACAAGGTGGAACATTTGATCAAATTGTTTACGAGTATGACATAATACATCCACAACAACTTGTTTATGTTGCCCTCTGTCGTGTAACAAGCAACGGGGGTTTATTTATCGTTACATTTGATCATGATGAAACTAAAGTTCCATTTCATCATAATCGAGTACAAGCTTCATCAACAATATCTCTAATACAAGAGTTTCAGAGATTTTCATTAAATAAGCTTGAAACGAAGGCAAAATCAGTCAATGATTTCATTACTAGAGATAAAGGCATTTCATTGTGTACGTTCAACGTCCAAAGCCTTCGTAAACATTCAGTTGATTTAATGGACTCTATTACAGAAAAAACGAACATTTTGTCATTATCAGAGACATGGTTGGACAATCAAGAAGAATGTGATATACCGAATTTTAATTGTATAGCTCACTTTAAAAGTGATTTTGTTCGTTCAGTTCGTGGAGTTGCGATTTATAACAACACAAATGATACGACCAATCTTGTAACACCTAATATGTCGGTCATTATGGACAATATTCAGGACTTGCACGTAAGAAGTACAAAGGTTGCAGATTTATGTGCAGCAGAGTGTGTAATGCAAAACGGCGTTACTTTAATCATGGCAGTCATATATGTCTCACCAAATAACAAATTAATAGATATTCAGGAGTTCATTCATCGACCACTGCTCGAGTATTCTAAAGATGTATCTCAAACGCTTAGCAGATACAACAGAAATTTACATAAACGTCCACTCATTTTAGCCGGTGATTTTAACATCAACTTCAGTAATGAAAAATCAAAACCATTGTTACAGTTTTTAGAGGAAGAATTTGATTTAAGAATAAACAATAATCCAGCAGAATCAACAACAAGATATAATATTATCATCGATGCAGTTTTTTCAAGACATTTAAATAAAATAGAATCCCAAACATATGTTTCCTACTTCAGTTACCACAAGCCAATTATTACCAAAATTGAGCCTACTAATTGAGTTTATATTACATTGTATTTGTTAATTATAAAAAAAATATTATTATAACTTGAAAACAAATTAAATTTTATTACAATTCCTTCACCAATTAATCGAAAAGAACTTCGACACCTTTCAATTTTTTTTTTTAATTAAAATTGTAGAAGACTAAGAGATTAAATCTGTTTTGATGTTCAAATTTTGTTATATTTCTTCTATCAAGTAAAAAGCCTTTTTCTATTTCATTTTAATTTCATGATAATTTGTCGTAGCCTCGTATAGTATGGGAACCACTTGTGGAATAGGATTTTTTAGTGTTATATTACATATTTCAAAGATTAACCTTTGCATATTACAGATAATAGGTAGAATTAATTCTCCAGAACCTCTACAGATTTCAATCTAAATGAATCTCATGAAAACATTTAGAATTAAATTTCAAAAATTTAGTATATAATAGCTGGAATTAATTTTCCAAAACTCTTATGGATTTAAAATCTAAATGAATCTCATGGAAACATTTAGAATTAAATTTTGGAAACATGTCCTAGATACACTGTATCACTTTATAGACATATATATTATCATCACATGTCGTGGAAATTAACTAACAAAGAATGAAAAGACATAAAATAATGACCAAAGTATTCAGACATCACCTTATAGATGTATGTTTAGATTGGATGTTAAAGAATCACAAGTTCCATCACCAAAAACTGTTCAACATATAATTCAAAAAGGCATTTTTTATTTTCCTTTTTCAAAGAATATATAGCATATTCTCCAGAGAAAGAACCTGATAAATTCGGACCCAAATCTCTTCAGTAAGGAGTTATTTGAAGTCGTATCTTCTTTCATTGTATATTTCTGTGAAATAACATAATTTTCATATAGGCCATGCTTTCCCAAAATTCTATTAGTTTTTGCAGAAATGTCAGGCGGAAGACAGGTTTTTTTATATATTTTTTAAAGATTATTTTGATCATTCAAATAACTCCCTATTGAAGAGATTTGGGTCCGAATTTATCAGGTTCTCTCTCTGGAGAATGTGCAAAATAATCTTTAAAAATGAAAAGAGGCATTTTGAATTATAAGTTACAACATTGTTTGGTGATGGAACTTGTGATTCTTCAACATCCAATCGAAACATATATGCATAGGGTGATGTCTGAAAAATTTTATGTGATGATAATATACACACATCGCCAAAAGTGTTGGTCCCTCTAGGTTTCTCAAGAAATAAACAGTCTACGTTCTGGAAATGAGATGAATACTTTCCTCTATTTCAAATGCAATATAATGAATTGAATTGAATAGTCCGTATTACCACCTCTTCTTTCAATCAACTGCCCAATACGCTTAGGCATCCCACGAATCAAGTCATTAATGAAATTTTCAGGCAAATCGTTCCATTCTTCCGAAAGGGCTAAACTCCATTCCTGAAATGTTGAAGGTGGGTTTTGGCGTTCGGATATTGCTCTCCCTAAGTAATCCCATACGTGCTCAATTGGATAAATGTCTGGTGAGTTTGCTGGCCAGTGCATTCTCTGGATATTGTTCTCTTGAAGAATGTTTTGAACCCTTCGTGTGCGGTGTGGTGGGGCGTTATCATCCTGATAAATGAAATTATCCCCAAAGTCATTGCGCAGGGAAACAATGAGAGTTTCTGGAAGATAAATTCCAGCTTTTAACTGTAACAACATTTTCGTTTACATTTTCAAAGAACATACTAAAAAATTTTTAGAACACCAATTCTTTGATAGATTCTCGAATCTCACCAAAATGATTTTTTCAGAAATAAAGGGGTTTCTAATAGCGATGATACAAGTTAAAATTTAAAAAAAAACACATAAGTTATTAAGCGAGGCGCTTATTTTTTTATTCGAAAGGTTACATTATAACATTATACTTCGTAGCCATACTATTCTTGTTGGGAAACCCTTTATAGCGTTCATATGCGACGACCTTCTTCTATCAATTCTACAGGTCGATGAGAACATGTGTGTGATATGCACACGTCGTGAATTCTACTGGTTAGGTTACTGGCATGTACATTTCACCAGGTGACTACTCAGCAGTCTCTACAACCTTCTCGGGAAGCAGATAGTGTGATAAGGATACGTCTTATCATCGCGCATCAGCGAGAACCACTCCGAAGATTTGAACCCACGAAGCTTCCAGTTTCGACTTCAGTCCGACAACTTTCACAGTGACTGGTAGCACCAAAGCACTATCCAACCTCTACTGGCTCTGCATGGTCAGTACCCGAGTTGTTCGGGACGCAACTCACATGCCGAAGGGGCTTCTTATTCACCCACCCGAACGCAGTCCCATGAACCAAGTCTCAAGAATTGATGCCTCAATTGATCCTGGTACGATATGCACACAATGCCAAACACTTCCCATTCTGTCTCACCGACATCATTTAATTCGAGTGAAGATGCTAATCGTCTCTGTCAAAGAATTAATTGTCGCAGAATTCGAGAATATCAAGGCGATAAAACCTGAAGACGCAGAGGAATTACATTGTCGTGTCCAGAAGCGATCCCTTGTTCTAATTCAAACTCCGAAGACGTTTGTTTTGTTCCAGTCGATAATCGAAATCGAATGTAAGTATTGAAGGAGTCTTGTCATCGCAGCTCGCCAATTCTAACGAGAATACGCTTTTATATCCAGTTAGACTTTTCGTACGTGGATATGGTGCTGAAGAATCGATCGACTCGTTTCTGTATTTGACGTATTTGTTGCTTCCTAGAGGTGAAATAATAGGCCCTTTGTGACAGTAGCTTTTTTGATATTGTTCGATTAATTTGTACCCCGACGGGGTTTCCCTTTGATCCTTAGATTGATCGTAAAATATCTAAAAATTGCTTCCTTTACATCAAAAGATTCAGTGAACAAATATATTCATAGTGAAATGAATTAAAATGCTTCAAAGTACAATCATTCATCAATGTTTGCTAATGATTTATACTTGGTAGCTCCATCAATATTGAGTTGCAATACACTACACTGCTCAAAAGTTGAAGTGGATAATTTAATAATATAAAAGGGGTAGTAAGAAAGTGACTATTGTCTGATGTATCAAGTTGGTTAAAAAATATATAGGACAGTATTTTATTTCCACAAAAATTTTTGTACTACGACAATTTTTTCACCACGATGTGCCTTCTTCAGGTATTTATATTGTACTCGCTGATGGTGTTTTGTGTAACCGAGTTTAAATACATTGTTAGGTACGTGACTAAATAATGGAAGAACAAGTCATAAAAACTCAAGGTGTTTATTAGAGTTTGCCGCTAAAAATGTCATTAAGGAAAGATATTCAGTAATGGAGACTTGTCAACATCTGTCTGTTCGTTCAAAAGGATTTAACGGGCATTGTAGCTGTTGATTTCAAGAAATTCTAAAAGTGTTAATCTAGAACTTTTGCTTTCAACGTGGATAATTTCATAATTATTGTTGAAATTATGCCTGAATTCCTTAAGATGATTAACATATGTCGAATGTACAGAATCGGATATATAACTTCTCTGGTAATCTTGGACTCATTTCTTGAATGATCTACCTGTCTGGCCAATGTATATTAAAGGGCAATCGTTGCAAGTCAACTTGTAGACTCCAGATTTATTTTCTTTATTTGTTCGATCTTTATTGTTTTTTATCTAGGTACTAAGGTTATTAATGGTCTTAAAAGCCTTGTTATAATTGAAAATATTTTTGAAATATTTAGTAATTTTTTCAGATAATCACTCCATCAACATAAGATAACGAAAAATATTTCTGTGTATTGTCCTTTTTTATGATTGGGTACACGACATTTAAGGCCATTTTCTTTTGTTTATTGGATACCATTTTGTCTATAAGAAAGGTGTTTTGACCGATTTTTGACGCTGTTTGTTTAATAATATTTAAACAAATTGTAAAAATTACTATGTTTTACTACCAATAAAAATATAAATTATTATACATTTCCTTGTGGATCGAGTTTCGGAAAATTAACTATCCCATCATCAGACGACTAGTTGTGTAGTAGATGACTTTTTTTGTTGTTTGAAAAATTGGGTTGATCACATGGGTTTCTGTAGCCAAGTGTGGTAGTCATTTGAATGATACATAGAATTTGTGAACATTTGAAGAGTTTCCTCAATAATAAAAGTAATTCTACATATTCTAACCATTTGCTAGAAACAGGACATACTTTCAACCATAATTTTGAAATTCTACATATAGAAAGTAAAAGTTATGCCTTAAATCTGTTAGAATCCCCAGAGATAAATAAACACAATTAAATTGGAATATTACTTAACGAACAAATAGTTTTAAATATATTCAGATAAGCTAGAATTTGCAGAGACTCTTTTTTGGGTTTTAGTGCTCAATAAAAATTTATTGTACTTACTGTAATATAAATAGCAACGGATTTCGGAAACAAGCTTAGTTATTCAAAATGTAAATCTGCCTGATGATGCTACTATGATAGCGATAAAATTGTTGTAAACATAAGAATAAAAATTTGCGAAAATCAGAATAACCTTATTTAAATATTATTTAATATGGATTTTCACCAAGTAAGATTCAATTCAATATTTTGGAAACAATTTAAATGCTGTATTGGCTTTAGGATGACCCAATCAGCGCCTGAGGTTTCGCAAATTGGGTAACAGATTTGGAAATCAACGAACTATAAAAGTATATCCAGAAACCATTCATATGTCACTGAAAAGGCAAGGCTATCTGTCAAGGAAACCAAAACAAAAATCCCTAAAATGATACCTGTACAAAAGGAACGAAGAATAAAATTTTGTGAACGTTTTCAAGAAGATAATTTTAATAATGTCTTTATATCTGCTGAACGTTGTTTCCAGCTTGGTGGAAATCACTTAAAAATCCTATCAAAACAACCTGTTACGTTCAAATTTCCCACCAAAATAATGATTTGGGAAACAGGATCTCAGCGTGGTGCTACGTCTCTCTGTACAGTTGATGGTAGCATTAATATTGATGAATATTGTGGTATTCTATAAGATTTTCTCCTTGCAAAGGCGTACGCTTTAGATCCAAGGGTGGCATTTTCAGCAGAATAATGCAAGATGCTATACTTCAGCCCATACTCAAGCTTGGATGCCAATTGACAACCATTTCATGGCCAGCAGCTTCACCAGATCTTAGTCCAGTTATATGAGGACTAATGAAGATTGAAGTTAAACAAGCAGTGCCATGAAATAAAGAGGATTTAATTCTGTCAGTTTTACAGTCCTGGACTACCATCGCCGAAAATTATGGAGGTGATCTAGTGTCGGGTGTACCTTAACTTTTAGTCAAATTTTTACAGTTAAATGGAGATTGTATAAGTAAATAATATGAATATTTCGTTATAATTTTCTAATTAAAGAATTAAAATTATATACTGAGTACAATTGAGCTTTGTTTTTTCCGGATACTTTCTAGACAGACTATGCATGTTTTATTTCCTCACCAATACACTGAGGGACATAAGAGACAGAAAATTGATTAGGACAGGCACACCATTGTTGTCAACATCAAACTCGTCTGGATTAGGCCTAATTGAATAGCTGCTATCTAGGGAGGTGCCTTTCAATAGAGAGGCGATGTCAACCCTAATAGACTACATTGGCGTTGTTCCAGGGAAAACTGAACAATACGATAGATCTGTTCTAATTTCAATGCAATGGCATTTCAGCCTTTGTTCCTTTTCATTAGGGAGGTGCACTGGGTATAACTCAATTCCATCACTGGACTCGATCAGATTCAACTCGTGTTGATATCGGTCGGGTAAAAAGAATTAATTCACCACTTGTAAGGGACTTGCTGCAAAAGAGGAGATTTGGATAGTTCAGGTTATCGTTTTAGGTTCATAGAGATAATAAGTTTATTTGTGGGTTTTTTACTGAGAATTCATGACCGAAATGGATTAAAAATAAAAAAAGCAAAGAAAATTAGATAGGGTAGCCCGTTACTCTTTGGTATTTCATTTTAAAAACGGAATGATAAAAAATTACTTCGCTGTCTATCACTTTTTTGTTTCGTAGTTCTTCTATATTTTGAAACTGTTTATCAAGCCATCCTAGAAAAGACTATATCAAAAAAACTATCAAATGTTTGTCTCGGTCTTTACTTGACGGAAATTCATCTTCAATATAAGAAAAACAAATGTCAACTTCCGCTATTTCATTGATTTCCACGACAATTGTTTCGTCATACCATGACTTCATCGGGTGAGTATTTAAACTGAGGTATACAATGCAAAACATGACCTTAAATATACAGCTCTGGTACAAAAAAATAGAGGGGTGGAAAGAGATGGTTTACAATTAATGAAAAATATTATCTGTTTAAATCTATTTGATCATTCAATAAAATTTGTCTTTTATTATATCTATTGATCTCTAAAGTTTCTAACAGATTCAGTTTCTGACTTTTGTTTTCGATATGTAATATTTCATAGTTCATATTAAAATTATGGCCAGTCTCTAACAAATAGTTAGCATAAGTTGAATTCGGTTTATTTTTCATGTTCTCGTATACTTGTTTGGAATGAACGGCCTGTCTGTCCCACATATACACATGGGCAATCACTACATGTTTACTTGTAAACTCCTGATTTTTTGTTTTTAGGAATGATGTCTTTATTATGTTTTATTAAGCTGTCTATTTAATGGCACAAATAGACAACTTCGTTCATTTTTGGAATCTATCAATAAATTATATCCAACAATTGAATTCACACAGGAAGATGAAGTAAATAATAGCATCGATTTCTTAGATTTAAAAATCACGAAAATTAATAATAGACATGACTTTTCCATATACAGAAAACCTACACATACAGATGGTAAGATTCATTATGCTTCAAACCATCCATTTTCACAAAAATTGTCAGCTTATAATGGTATGCTTTATAGATTGGTTAACATACCCATGACGAAAAAAAATTTTGACAAAGAGTATAAAACCATTAAAAAATAGCTTTCAATAATGATTTTAATCCGTTAATTGTAGACAATTTACTTGATAAAATAAATTACAAGAAAGCAATATCACTTGTATATCCAAATTTCAAAATTCAAACGAAACCAATTTTATTTCATTAACTTACATAGGCCAAAAATCTGAAAAGATTGCTAGATATTTAAAGAAAAAAGAAAAGTATAACATCTCTTTTAAAACCATTAATTCTTCAGGCAGTTTAACAGAAACAAAATTTTGTCTCCTTTAAATATTTATTCATTAATTTTAATGACTTTCGTATATCTGTTGGTTTATTTATTCCATTTGACTTTATATTTTGAGTTTTGATTATACTATATTGATCCGCTTCAGCAGCAGATTTCTTTAAATTAAAGAAGTAAACTAATATTTCCCGCAAATGACGCTTACTTGGCTCAAATTTTGACATTTTCATCTTATAAAAATTATATTTAACCAATATAAAATCAATGATATTAATAGGTTATGTTGTTCTTGAATGTCCAAACCTTTTTTTTAAGCCGGTTATCATCTGCGAAAGCTAACCGAAACTCCGTGTCGCGCCATCTACAATGAAACGGCGCAAACTTATTTGTACTCCTAATAATATAAGCAATTTTGTGTAGGACGTAATCATAAGGGAAGTCTTCACTAGTTCTACAAATTTATTCGCATTTCAGAAGTTTCCACGAGAACCATTTCATCGAGCCTTCGGTCAAAAATTAACATTTTTCCATACCTATCCCATTTCTGGAATCGACGGCAGAAATATCTTCTCGCAAACATTAATATTTGAGCTACAGAGTACTTTCCAGATAGTCGCAATTGAATTTGGTTCGTCTTTTTATGAAGTTATTACGCTTTCATCTCAGGTTCTCGAATGAATTAAAATGAAGGGCAAATATTGAAGTTGCTCTTCGAGTCGAAACGTTCTGAATGTGTAAATCCTAGTTTCATTCCGTAAATTTGGGAACTAGTAGGCGCTGGGTCGGTCATTCCATTTTCAGATGGAATGCCACATTTCTGAAGGGGAAAAATTCGGGAAAATAATTAGATTTGCTTATTATAGTACAAATGTTACAGAAAATGAATTATTTTCAGATGGAAATATTTTCTAAGATATCTTGATAATTTGAGAATTTTATTCCTGAGTTTTTGAAATAAATTAATTCGGCTGATCTGCATTAATAGAAGTGTGAGCAGGTGTCTTTTTAGAGTGATAGAACTTTCGATAGAGATAACTGCGATTTGACAGAAGGTAGTTATGACATTTATGTTCAGTAAGCATTGACAAACTATCATGGGAAGACTCACACCTCAACAACGTTTAATTGTTGAAATTTATTTTCAAAATCGGTGTTTTATTCGCCAAACTTATAGAGTACTTCGTGAAATTTATGGTTTACATAATCGTCCATCAGAGCAGCTTATTCGTCGAACTATCGATAGATTTCGGACAGCATTTTCTCTACTCGATGCAACAACAACAACAAGACAAAGAACTGTACGTACAGAAGAAAATATCGCTTCTGTAAGTCATAGTGTTAATGATGATCCAGATTTGTCTATTTGTCGACGTTCACAACAAGTTGGACTCTGTGCATCCACCACATGGGAAGTTTTGCATAAAGATCTTGGTCTACACCCATACAAGATCCAACTGGTTCAAGAACTAAAACCACTTGACCATAATAAGCGTCGTTTGTTTGCTGATTGGGCCATAGAACAGCTTGAAGTTAATCCACTTTCTTATCGTAAAATTGTGTTTAGTGATGAAGCTCATTTCTGGTTGAACGGCTATGTAAACAAGCAAAATGCCGTATATGGAGTGAAAACAATCCTTAAGAAGTTCTGCAGGTTCCATTGCATCCTGAAAAATGCACTGTATGGTGTGCTTTACAAGCTGGAAGCATCATCGGTCCATATTTCTTTGAAAACGATGCTGGGGTTAATGTTACAGTGAATGGTGCTCGTTACAGATCTATGATCAATGATAATTTATTTCAAAATTTGAATGGTATCGACCCAGAAGTGTTTTGGTTCCAAAAAGATGGTGCTACACCTCATGTTGCTACCGTAACAATCGATTTATTGAAAGAAAGATTTGGCCATAAAATTATTTCGAGAAATGATCCAATTAATTGGCCTCCAAGTTCACGCGACATTACTCCACTGGATTATTTTCTTTGGAGTTATGTCAAGTCATTGGTTTATGCTGATAAACCAGAAACAATAGACAACGCTTTGGAAGCCAACATAACTCGTGTTATTGATCAAATAAGGCCTGAATTACTCGAAAAAGTGGTCCAAAATTGGTATGGTCGAATGTAGTTCCTCAGAGCTAGTCGTGGTGGACATATGCCGGAAATTATTTTTAAGACATAAATGTCATAAAATTGCCTTTCAAATAAAAAAGAATTGGCTTCAATTTAATTGTGTTTTATACCAATTTAAAGTTCTATTACTTTAAAAAAAAAACACCCTTTATCTAAGCTTACCTAACCTAACCTAAAAATCGAGACAGTGCAACATAAGTCTGTATAACAATTCCAATTACCATAGCTCATACTTCTTTATAATGATATTTGGTGCAGATCCCCCGAATTATTTGAATATAAATATGCTGATTATGAGTATTACGTCGTACTAAGATATGACTTGAGCATAACGTTGAAAAAATCGGGATTAGAGGTCTTTTCTCGAATTGGTCCGCTAAGATGTATGCATTTTTGCGTGTAGATGGCGCTAGTGCATCAAATATACCTTGGTGTTCTTGTGCATAGCGAATATAGGTACTTGACAGATTTGTAATCGTTGGACATTGCAGGGCACTGACGAGAAAGCAACAATTTTCGAAACGTGCGCATGCCCGCTACTTATGTCCAAAACTTTGATCATAAAAAATATAGAATTGTCAGTACCTGATTTTCAGAATAAATGTGTATATATTCGTATACAGCGTATACTACGTATCAGTTTTTCGTCATCTTATGAAACTAAGCCAACTATTCAATATACCACATATGCCATAAAATCTTATTACATTGCTTTCCATAATGGATACTCAGAAAATCTAAAAACTCATAAAGTCACTACTGACTGCCTTGGTAAAATTACTGATGTGTGATTTGACAGGTTGCATGCAAGTGATTAATTATTCTGATGTTTTTGCAAACACCTGGACGGTTGTATATACTTTGCGGATTTCGAACTCCAGTGAAGACTACAAAACAGAATGATTGATGTTTTTAAACTAATCACGCATCATTAACCGGAAGAAATTCAGACGATACTTAAATAGTTGTGAATGAGTAACTGAACATATATAATCTTTCACGCATTACATATTCCTGAATTGTTCAATGTATCTAGTTAAAGACCATTAGACAGCAATACACGATTGCGGATGTGAGGTAGTTTCACATATGAACAATATTCAAAGTTGAGCTTTCAGCAAGTTATTCCACATGTTTTCAATGTTATGCAAGTGCAACTACTAAAATAATTCAAAGAAATGTAATTAGTACCAGTGGATATCCTATCTATGGTATATATTTATGAATTATGAGCTATAATAATAGAAAGTTCTTCATATCGGGACATTGCAATTTATATATGTGAAATAGTTCACAATTCAAATCCACCTGAATAGGTTTATTGATAAGGAGTGTGAACTTGTTGGCGTCACTGACAGCTCTAATATCGGGATTTTTTAGATTGATAGAACTTTAAATTGAAATAGAACACATTTAAATTGAAATTGGAGCCAATTTTTTTCATTTGGAAGATAATTTGATGAAATTTATGTTTTAAAAATAATTTCCGGCATATGTCCACCAAGACTAGCTCTGAGGAACCGCATTCGACCAGACTAATTTTGGACCACTTTTTCGAGTAATTCAGGTCTTATTTCATCAATAACACGAGTTATGTTGGCTTCCAAATCGTCTATTGTTTTTGGTTTATCAGCATAAACCAATGACTTGACATAACCCCAAAGAAAATAATTCAGTGGAGTTATGTCGCATGATCGTGGGGCCAATTAGATCGACCATTTCTCGAAATAATGTTATCGCCAAATCTTTCTTTCAATCAATCAATTGTTACGGTAGCAGCATGAGGTGTAGCACTCAGCAGCACACTTCTAGGTCGACACCATTCAAATTTTGAAACAAATAATCGTTGTTCATCGATCTGTAACGAGCACCATTCACTGTAACATTAGCTCCAGCATCGTTCTTAAAGAAACAGGGACCGATGATGCCTCCAGCGTGTAAAGCACACCATACAGTGCATTTTTCAGGATGCAATGGAACTTGCAGAACTTTTTGAGGATTGTTTTCATCCATATACGGCAATTTTGCTTGTTCACATAGCCGTTCAACCAGAAATGAGCTTCATCACTAAACACAATTTTACGATAAAAAAGTGGATCAACCTCAAGCTGTTCTAGGACCCAATCAGTAACAAACGAAGCTTATTATGGTCAAGTGGCTTCAGTTCTTGAACCAGTTGGATCTTGTATAGGTGTAGACCAAGATCTTTACGTCCAACTTGTTGTGAACGTCGACGAATATACAAATCTGGATCATCATTAACACTAACTTACAGCAGCGATATTTTCTTCTGTACGTACAGTTCTTTGTCTTATTATTGTTAAAATATCAGGGAGTCAACAATTTGTAAACGTTGTTCCGGTGTGAGTCTTAACATGATAATTTGTTAATGCTTACTGAACAGCAATGTCAAAACAACCTCGCTTCTACCTTCTGTCAAATCACAGTTATCCATATCGAAAATGCTATCACTCTAACAAAAACATCCAATACAACGCAGCCATGCACCTTTATCCGTCCCGCATACGTACCCTAAACTTTTGTCAAACACAAGCGCCATCTACAGTAATGAAATACATATACACAGCATAACCCACCTAGTTACATAGTGTATTTCTGATTACTGTAATTATCAACTGGAGAAACTTCCGTCATGCTCATATTTTATCCTTCTAGGTGTGCTGAATATTCAGAATTCGTACATATTAGTTAGAGTAAAAAAAATTGAGAGGTATCAAGATATCCCGAATGGAATGTTCCTTTCGATTAATTAGTGAAGAAATTGTAATAAAATTTTATTTTCTTCAAGTTATAAAAATATTTCTTTTATTATTAAGAAATTAAAATATAATATAAACTTAATTAGTAGGCTCAATTTTAGTAATAATTGGCTTGTGGTAACTGAAGTAAGAAACATATGTTTGGGATTCTATTTTATTTAAATGTCCTGAAAAAACTGCTTCGATGGTAGTTTTATATTTTGTTATTGATTCTGCTGGATTATTGTTTATTCTTAAATCAAATTCTTTCTCTAGAAACTGTAGCAATGGTTTTGATTTGTCATTACTGAAGTTGATGTTAAAATCACCGACCAAAATGAGTGGACGTTTATCTAAATTTCTGCTAAGCGTTTGAGATACATCTTTAGAATACTCTAGCAGTGCTCGATGAACTCCTGAATATCTATTAATTTGTTATTTGGTGCGACATATATGACTGCCATGATTAAAGTAACGTCGTTTTCCATTACACACTCTGCTGCACATAAATCTGCAACACTTGTACGTCTTACGTGCAAGTCCTGAATATTGTTCATTATGACCGACATATTTGGTGTTACAATAGTCTAAGAGCCCGTGAACCCCAGACCTTCGTTATTTTATAAAAGCTGAAAGTTTGTCAGCGCATGCTCCCAACACAGGTAAGAACGAAGGCCCATTATGAAATTCGGGTTGTAGTGGCTTTGGCAGGTAAACGGTACTAAAGGTGTGTAAAATACTGATATAGTTTCGTCAAATTATAAAGAGCGATTTTTTGGTATTACCTTTAGAATACTATTAAAAATCACATTATCCATTGCCAGACACTTAACATCGTGGTAACCCCTTGCCAGACACCCTTAATGTTCAGGTCATAATAATTCTACTTACGTTATAGTATAAAGGCTGGTTTTTATACATGATACTTGGGTAATGAGTAGATGATGTTTTCTCAATGGCCAGACATTTTTGATAGTTCCAACCCCTTGCCAGACAAGCATATAGGGTAGCTGTAGAAACGAGCCCGAGGTACTATACGTATGTGAGTGCGAGTGAGATGGCGAGTTAGGTCTATTGCGATCCCTTAACGCGCAGCTGTTATTTCTACTGCGCATGTATTGTTTAGTGCTCAGTATATGTTTTCATCAACAAAAATAACATTATATGTTATCTTGAAGTTTTATTAATTTAATGTTTATTATTAATTAATAACATTGGATATTCCGAATATATCAAAAGAATTAAGTGAATTCAATATTATTAGTAGATGATACGTAGTGTATGATAAGTAAAATATATGTTTACGATTTGTTTATGTGACTAATTAAATAAAAGTGAATTTGTATTAAAAAAAAATCATGGGTGATACATTAATGTGTGTTTTTTGCAACAAAAGTAGCAAAAAAATAATATTATTTTCTGACGAGACATTGAAAAAATGTGAATTAATTTTAAAATTGCGAAAAAAACATAACCTGAAATATAATAATATCATTCTTCCACGTGAATATACAGAGGGTGGCTATCATAGGGAATGTTACAAATCATTTACAGGGTTAATGAAAAAATATTTTACCGCAGAACCAAAAAATTCTGAAAAGAATGTGAAAACAAACCAGGAAAAAGAAACATCTGCAGTCGCAGTAAATCCATCAACAGATGATTCAATACCAGGTTCATCGCATTTGTCGGAGTTACTTGTGTCACACGTACCTTTAGCTTCTCAATCAACAGAACTTGAAGCTTCCCATGTAGCTGCGGATATTTGTGAACTTGAAGAAGTGACTGAAAATGTTAATGCATCCACTGAAATAAATAGTTCATTTCAAACTGATACAACAAGAGTTGATATAAGTAAAAATAAAAAACCATTCAACATTTTTTTTTTACTTTTAATCCAATAAAATTTTTCAAATTTTCTCAGAAACTGACGAAGAAGAAGAAGACCACAATATCGAATGGACCAACAGTGACGAAGAAAATGAGGACAATGATGATTATTATGATTATCAATAAATTAACAGTATTTCTTATACATTATGATACTATGTCATATTACCGATCTATTTTTTTACCCTTCATTATAACTTATAGTGTCACTAATCTATCTTTAATAAAATTTTTGAAAAATATTTCTATTTGGCTTTTCTATTTAACCAGTTACTGACAGATTAAATTGAACTTTTTAACAATTTCGAGTAGTTGTAGCAAGGAATGTCATTTGTGCAGATATTTTTAAAATTTACATCAATTATTAGTCACATAAATTGGCCAAAAAGTTTATTTGGATAAGTCATTCTAATCACGAATCTCTTTTTAACATTTACATAGATTGTGCGGCAAAGAGGTTGAAAATAGCAAAAAAATATCTGACTAAGGAGAAAACATCATCTAATAACTACCTTAGTATCATATAAAAAATCAACGATTTCATTATAACGTAAGTAAAAGTATTATTAATATTTTTCTTATAATTAATAATGAATACTAAATTTATCGTTAAAAATGGCATATATTATTTTTACTGATATACGCATGTACAAAGTACTAAACAATACAAGCGCATCTGACTCGCACTCACATACGTATAGTACCTCGGGCTCGTTTCTACAGCTACCCTATATGCTTGTCTGGCAAGGGGTTGGAACTATCAAAAATGTCTGGCTATTGAGAAAACATCATCTACTCATTACCCAAGTATCATGTATAAAAACCAGCCTTTATACTATAACGTAAGTAGAATTATTATGACCTGAACATTAAGGGTGTCTGGCAAGGGGTTACCACGATGTTAAGTGTCTGGCAATGGATAATGTGATTTTTAATAGTATTCTAAAGGTAATACCAAAAAATCGCTCTTTATAATTTGACGAAACTATATCAGTATTTTACACACCTTTAGTACCGTTTACCTGCCAAAGCCACTACAACCCGAATTTCATAATGGGCCTTCGTTCTTACCTGTGTTGGGAGCATGCGCTGACAAACTTTCAGCTTTTATAAAATAACGAAGGTCTGGGGTTCACGGGCTCTTGCTCTACAAGATTGGTCGTATCATTTGTGTTGTGAGAAATCGCAACTCCACGAACTGAACGAACGAAATCACGTTTAAAGTGAGTTATACAATTAAAATTCGATATATCACATTCTTCTTGTTTGTCCAACCATGCCTCTGATAATAACAAAATGTTCGTTTTTTCTGTAACAGAGTCGATTAAATCAACTAAATGTTTACGAAGGCTTTGGACGTTGAACGTACACAATGAAATGCCTTTAACTCTAGTAATGAAATCAATGACTGATTTTGCCTTCGTTTCAAGCTTATTTAATGACAATCTCTGAAACTCTTGTACTAGAGATATTGTTGATGAAGCTTGTACTCGATTATGATGAAATCGAAATTTAGTTTCATCATCATCGAATGTAACGATAAATAAACCTAACACACTCAACAAAAATAATCGTCGCGACACCACACTGTTTAATGCGAAATAGAAAGACGAAACGAAAAAAACTAGCTTGCTTTCTATGAGAGAGAGGGGGAGACAGACAGAGAAACACGTGCACGCCGCACGGCTTGAAGCTATAGCAAAAAGTGTCGTTACAACTTTTGGTCTTAATATTTTCCGTCTAGTCCCCTTTCGCAACGCGCGATAAGGAACTTCGTTCCAAAAAATTATGTCTGACGTATGACTTTTGTTTGCTTGTCAACTGTCAAAAGATGACAGCTTCAAAAGTAACAGCTGCCCAGATAACGGGCTATTCAAAATGAAACCTCTTATTGGAAAACGACTCCAAGTTACATTCGTTCCTTGCAATATGCCCTTATGTTGATTTCAAGCCCATTTCGACCTCCCATCAGACGGATCTTCCTTCCAACCCAAAAATATTCGTTCCACATCCATTTCCCGCTCCGAAGCCCGATTTTTCCGGCGCGGTCCTCGTCAGATTACCCTCAGTTGTTTGTTTTTCGGGAACGCCCTCTCGCGTTCCCGTCGACGAGCAGAACAAATTCATTTTCTATTTGTTTGCGGAACCGTCGATATATAACGCGCTACCGGGCTTTGTTTCTTCTATTTTATGGCAATTTATGCGACGCAATTTGAATACGGCGGCCGTCTGGTCCGTTTTAATGCGTCGATTCGGCGGGCGAATCATTTAACCTGAATCGGTTCTCGCGTATATTTATTCCCGAAAAGTGAGGCCGTGATCCGTTTTTGCCAGAATAAATATAATCGCGAAGGATTTGTGCGCGCTAAAAAATGCCCTTTGGCGCGATTCGGCCGTTTACCGGCGCTTGTCCAAGAGGTGTTGCACGGCCCGCTAGATGAATCGCGGAAAATTAGGTCGATGTCATTACGATAAATTGAGGTCGGTACTCGATTTCGGCTGATTTTCCCGAGAGACTAAGACTAGGCGTTAAATTTGAACCGGTAATTTTACTGCTGGTGCACTCCAGCGTAAATTTCAGCATGATATGCTGGTTTAGAACATTACGTTTCACGGCTAGGATATTAAATGCATAAGAAGGAGAACTTTGACCGTCCAGTCGAACAATGGAATAATCCAGTGTATAACCAGAAAAGAATGTTCTTCATTCACACACAGATGTAGCCCTTAAGACATGGGCGTAGCCAGCGAGGAGAAGGGGGGCAAGTGCCCCCCTTGATCAAATCAAAAAATTAATCGTTATTAAATTTTGTTGCTGGAATACATTACAATTATTGAAACAACTATTTGAATAATAAAAAGAATATTGGATAGAGTAGTCCGTTACTTTGTGATAGATCATTTCGGTTAGAAAAACGGAATTACTTTTTTTACTATCACTAGTTTTATTTAATTACAGTTACTCGAGTTTCGCAGTATTACTTCGTTTTCAAACTGAAAGATTTAGTTGCGTATTTTTTTCTTTATAGGTTATAGTTTGCACGTTCAAAAGATGCCGGGTCATTTTGGTTTTTATGAAATTCAAAAACTTCGAAAATATTCATTTCATTATTTAAATATGTTAATATTAGCCTTCTACATATTTAATTTCAAAGAATTATATTTAATAATTATAACTTCAGGAATTAAATAAAAATAATGTCATATAAGTACCACATATCAAACGACAAATAAAATAAACATTCATTATAAGACATCCAAATGGTTAACAAAATCCAATAAATAAAAATTTGTTAACCAAAATCCTATAAATCAAATATTTTGGATAGACAAAATTTTGTTTCTGCTGATCAATCTTATGAAAACAAATATCTTTCAAAAATGTCTAACATAATCTTAAGAATTTCATCATAAAACTATCTTACTTAGAATATTCAATATTATTGGATATCTAACTTTATATAAAAACTCAAGTGAAATAGAAAAAGGCTTTTTACTTGATAGAAGAAATATAACAAAATTTGAATATCAAAACAAATTAAAATATGTTTGTCTTCTACAATTTTAATTTCAAAAAAATTTTTATTCAAAAAACTTTTAGAATTAAATTATTGTCTAAAATAAGCACCGATTACGTTTAATATATTTAATATTTTAATACGAAAGTCATTAAAATTAATAAATAAATATTTAAAGGAGACAAAATTTTGTTTCTGGTCTTACCTTTAAGAACACCAATTGCCTTTTAAATATTTATTCATTAATTTTAATGACTTTCGTATATCTGTTGCTTTATTTATTCCATTTGACATTATAAATTGAGTTTTGATTATATACGTCTATTAAACGTAAGCGGTGCTTATTTTAGAGATTAATTTAATTCTTGAAGTTTTTCGAATAAAAATTTTTTTGAAATTAAAATTGTAGAAGACAAACATATTTTATGATAGATTGGGCCGTTGCTTGGTAGAAATCAGTTGTAATTGTCATTATAAAATAAAACACTTGTTTACATTTTCTACTTTATTTTTGGTATTGACGTACGTTTCGTCTTTGCTAGAAAGACTTCATCAGAATACGAAGTAACAGTTGTTGTACAATGAATTTATAAGATTTTTTACAGAAGGTGTACATGTGTTTTTAATTGTTCGTCGGGTTGGTTTTCTCAAAGAATATTCCCTTCAGAATCGTGTTCACTCGATCCCTTGTAAATATTGAATAGAGGGGTGTAATAAAAATCTATTTGTTCATTTACTAGGTTATTGCTGTTTTTATGTTTATTTATTTCGTAAATTTCCCATAAGTTCAATTTTAGACCTCTATTTTCAACATGTAGAATTTCTATTTCTTTTGTGAAAGAATGGTTATTTTCAAGAAGGTGTTTAGCATAATGTGAATCTTTTTTATTTTTATCGAAACTTCTTTTATGTTCGGTTAGGCGTGTACCGAAATTTCTACCTGTTCTACCAATATAAATCTTTGGGCAATCTGGGCAAGTGAGTTTGTATACACCTGATAATTGAAGTTTATCCATACTGTTTTTATTGTAATACAATACGAAACGTACGAAACGTACGTCAATACCAAAAATAAAGTAGAAAATGTAAACAAGTGTTTTATTTTATAATGACAAAAACATATTTTAATTTGTTTTGATATTCAAATTTATTTAAAAACTCAATATATGTAAAAACATTACTGAAAAATATGTTTTAAGAGAGACTTTGCTTCGTCAGTATTCAAATAATTCATATTCAATAAATATAACATCAGTCAACAACAAATATTTACCCACCTTTTAACCTTTTAGAAAACTTCTAGTAAACTGAAAAATCTTTAAATACAATTTTTATTTATTGGATTTTGTTATACCATTTGGATGTCTTATAATGAATGTTTATTTTATATGTCATTTGATATAAGTGGTACTTATATGACATTATTTTAATTTGTTTTCAGAAGTTATAATCATTAAATATAATTTTTTTAAATTAAATATGTAGAAGGCTAATATTAAAATATTTAAATAATTTTATATACCTTCTATCAAGAATTAACCTCTATTTATGTTAGAGATAAATGTATTTGATAAATTAAAAGAACTTAAAACTCGCGAGTGGCTTATTTTGTGCTTTTTGGGCAAGCGACAAAATGTGACTATTTTGGAGATGTCTCTTCAAGAGTGTTTTGTGGCTAACTTAGATGAGAGAACCGTTCGACTAATGAAGTCAAAATGTAATTCACGAAACAATTATTGTGCAAACAATAAATTTCAATGGAAAAAAGGGTTCACTTTAAATCATATACGCTGAATTTCCGTCAAGTAGAGTCCGAAACAATCAAGAGTTAGATATCCATCACTACAAGTCTTCTACCGAAAAAATGATGGATTTCTTCTTTCCCAAACTTTAATTTAAGATTTCTTATTTTGATTCTACGTGTAAATTGTCCAAGTTCCATATTTAGAATTCTATTATTTCAACAACACCTTCTTTCGATTCTACAGTTGTTTTAATATTGGTATTCAGACGGGGTTCGAAATCCATTTTTCCCCAAAAAAGAAGATGTTTCTTCTTTACGGGTAATTTACGCACCAACTCACGAGCTGCGCTGGAAAAAGTCCGGGAAATGGATCATTTCCGCGGTGGAAATTCGGTGCGTTAACGAGGTCTGAGCTTTGCGAAATATCGACTGCATACTGATTATTGCAAACTTTAATACTCGACGCCGAAAGGCTTGAAATATTCGACGTCAAAGTGTTGGGGTATTAGGGCCCGAATAAAATTAACATAATTGCCTCGTTTATGTCCCAACTTTGGATATGGACAATTTTGTGAATTGATGGTGCCGGAAAAATAAATTTCATCTAATAAGTTGTCGTTTTTCTTTGGGGGAAGTTTCATATTTTTATGGTTTATGGAGGAAACCGTAGGGAATTTTTTAATATTACAGTAGGTACGATTGCAGATGTACACTCACTAGTGTGAACTATTGTCACTTTTGAAGATTCGATAATTTGACATTTGACAAGTAAAAACTACACCGTTAAAAAAATTGAAATTCTGCCAAAAAAATCGCTCGAACTGATTTTAATTCCCAATAGATACGATTAAAAATAGGTAAAATCGGCCCAAATTTCCCTGGGTGATTACTATCGGGTGTTTTTTTAGAGTGATATAACTTTAAATTGAAATAAAATACATTCAAATTAAGATTAAAACCAAATTTTTTTTTCAAAGATAATTTTATGACAATAATGTTTTAAATATAATTTCCGGCATATGTCCACCACGACTAGCTCTGAGGAACCTTCAGATCTTATTTCATCAATAACACTTCCAAAGCGTCTATTGTTTCTGGTTTATCAGCATAAACCAATGACTTGATATAACCCCAAAGAAAATTATCCAGTGGAATTATGTCGCATGATTTTGGAGGCCGATTAATTGGACCATTTCTCGAAATAATGTTATTGCCCAATCTTTTTTTCAATAAATCAATTGTTACGGTAGCAGCATGAGGTGTAGCACCATCTTGTTGGTACCAAAACACTTCTGGCTCGATACCATTCAAATTTTTACACAAATAATCATTGATCATCGATCTGTAACGAGCACCATTCACTGTAATATTAGCTCCAGCATTTTTAAAGAAATATGGACCGATGATACCTCCAGCGTGTAAAGCACACCATACAGTGCATTTTTCAGAATGCAATGGAACTTGCAGAACTTCTTAAGGATTGTTTTCACTCCATATACGGCAATTTTGCTTATTTACACAGCCTTTCAAACAGAAATGAGCTACATCCCTAAACACAATTTAACGATAAAAAAGTGGATCAACTTCAAGCTGTTCTAGGGCCCAATCAGCAAATAAACGACGCTTATTATGGTCAAGTGGTTTTAGTTCTTACCAGTTGGATCTTGGATGGGTGTAGACCAAGATTTTTACGCAAAATTTTACATGTGGTGGATGCACGGAGTCCAACTCGTTGTGAACGTCGACGAATAGACAAATCTGGATCATCCTTAACACTATGACTTACCGCAGCGATATTTCTTCTGTACGTACACTTCTTTGTCTTATTGTTGTTGTTGCATCGAGTAGAGAAAATGTTGTCCGAAATCAATCGATAGTTCGACGAGTGAGCTGCTGTGATGGACGATTGTGTAAACTTTTTGATTGTCTCGGTCTTTACTTGACGGAAATTCATCTTCAATATAAGAAAAACAGATGTTTACTCCCACTATTTTATTAATTTACACGACAATTGTTTCACTTACCTGATGTAGTCATAGTATGACGAAACAATTGCCGTGTAAATTAATGAAATAGCGGAAGTTAACATTTGTTTTTCTTATATTGATTATGTAAGCCATAAATTTCACGAAGTGCTTTATAAGTTTGTCGAATAGAACACTGATTTTGAAAATAAATTTCAACAATTTGTAAACGTTGTTGCGGCGTGAGTCTTTCCATGGTAATTTGTCAATGCTTACTGAACAGAAATGTTAAAACAAATGGCTTCTACCTTCTGTCAAATCACAGTTATTCCTATCCAAAGTTCTATCGCTATAAAAAAACTTCTTTTCTTTATTTAGATTTTCCAAAATTTAATTCAAATCTAGTTCAAATTTTTTATTAAAATATAAAGTAACGACATGAAGAATCATGCAATTGTTTGTGGAAAAAAATCAGGAGAATTTCTTGAAAGTTTGAATCCAAAAAATATGACGTTTGAAATCTTAGAGTAATCCAACGAAATTTTGATTTTAAAAAAACAGGTTAATTTCTAATTTAAGAGGGACGAATTTCCATAATGAGTTTGTTCCGAAAAATTTTTTTTAAATTGTTTGTGCTTTGTTTTAATCGACGAATGCATAGACACAACAACACCCTTTGATATTTTCATTATTATGGATGTGGCCAATTTCAATAATCTCAAAAGAGAACAAGGAATGCGAGAAATACAGAACTCTGTATTTTGTATTAAGAATATTAAGAAGTAATTCACAAATTTGTAATTTTCAGGGAAAAAGGGGCTTTTGAACAGACGGACTTGACTTCAGGTCAGTACTTTCCCGATTTTTTTCCATTGTCTACTGCATGAGTGAAGTATAATAATGAATTTTATTTAGTCTTCTTCAAATCCAGATAATCCTTTAAGATATAACTGAACCAGAACTGCATCGACAAAAAACGAAAATTCAAACTGAAGAAATATAATTTTTTGAAAAGTGTCATGCAAGAATATTAACTTCACGAATGCCGAATATCTCAAACATGAAATGCCATTTAATTAGCTTTCGGACTAGAATAATTTGAGAAAAGCTTACAGCGACCTTGACAAGCACTCAGTTTAATGAAGTAAATGGAAGAACAACTGAATTTTCATTATTAATAACAATGACACCATTTCGTGTTTAATTGGTTATTTTACATGTACGAAATTAAACCGGGAATGTTTATTCCGTCGGTTTTTTTATCATGAACGTTTTCCCTGTGGAATCGATGGAAAATAACGAATTCAGTTTTATATGAATCGAATTTCACCAGAAACTGTATTGAAAAATTATTCAGTTTCATTGGACAGTAATATATATTAATTGATGTTGAATTTTTGTATGGTTTTATGAATGAAAATAAATCAAAATCGTTGTCAGTTTTACACAGTGATTTTTTCATATAAAAGTTTATATTTTGTTTCTAGCTAGTTATTTCATTCAACGGAGTATTTGGGTTACCTATTCGGTCTTTTTAAGATCTAGATTTATCCAGGGCATTTTTCGTGGAATTTATTGTGTGAATGTATAATTCTACGAGGGGCATTCAATGTATTCTCGGTATAGGCTTAAAAGAAAACTGAGAAAAATTTGGAAAAATTCGTTTTTCAACTTAAATAAACTTGTTAGATCGAGAAAAAAGCTTCTCTAAACCTTTTATAAATTTGCTACCTTTAGTTCTTCATGGTCGGAAAATCACTTTCCACGAGGATATTTTTTCACGTTTGGAAATAGGTAGTAGTCACTGGGGGCCAAGTCTTGACTGTACGGAGGAGGAGTAATTTCTTTGAAGCCACAGTCTTGTGAACCCGTACGTTGTCTTTAAGCAGCAATACCTCTGGTGTGAGTTTATGTGTAACGGCGTGATGATCGTTTTTCTGGCGGCCATTTGGCTGCTGTGTTTTACATTGTTATGGCATACCTTCCTTTTCGAAATGAAAAACTTCCAGTGATTTCTCTTTGAAAATACTCGTTTTTCTTTCAATATCAAAATGAAACCACTTATTGGAAAACCGTGTATTATTCATTACATCGTTCAAAATCAGTTTATATGAGGTGAAGACCAATTCAACACAGTGTTATCACAAATTATTCGGTTGCATTAAATTATTCACCGTCCATAAAGTAACACACGAATTTGTATCATGGGTCACAAATTGGCAACACTGATGGAGACAATAGGAAGCGAAAATGCATCGCGTATAAGTAATCAGAGCGTCACATGGAGTTAAATGGGCTGTTCAACCTAACCGCATAGTCACTTACTGATATGCAAACACCCCTTGCACTTAATTAAAATTCCTTGGGATCTTGTGTTCAGGCTAAGTGCCGCTTTATGACGTCTTCTCAACATACACACATCGTCAAAAGTCTTGGCACCCTCGCCTTATCAACTCTCAACTCGTTGAATGTAACATGACAATTTTTTGTGGAATCTTCACTATCTTATCACTTAAATGAAAACAATAAATCAGCAAAAAATGTTTCTTGTTCGGGAGAATACAGGTGTATTCAAAGTTGATTAGTTTTCAGCGAATAACCAGAGTTGTAATATTGAGAGGCCCTATTCCTGGAAACCGGCAGCGTTGCCCGGATACCGGTACCTGGTCGACCCAGAATAACATCTGCAAGGGAAGGCCATATATCGCAAATTCTACTCGATGGAATCGAACGGTATCTGTAACAGCCCTTCGAAGTCATTTTTGAGGATCTATAGACGGGTAGTCTCAAACAGTACCATCAGAAGACAGTCGCATTCCTCAAATTTAAGGGCAAGAAGACCTTTAAGAGTACCTCAGCTATCACCTGGACATAGAGCTATTTGTCGGCAATGGGCAGGACACCACCAAGACTGGCTTTTACCACAATGGGGCAACGAGACACGATTCGGTTTACAAAGTGATAGTCGACGAGAAAGGGTTTGAAGAGGTCTAGGCAGACTAAAGCGACTCAATTTCGCTCGGGAAGTTGTGCCCTTTCAAAGCGGATCAATAATGTGCTAGAGGGGTATAATGTTCTTTCGCTGTACCCCTCTTATTATCGTTGAACGAACTATGACTGACGTAGAAAACATCATTGAACCAATCATTGTTTCTCTGCGCAACGAATTTGCGGATAAATTCATTTATCAGGATGATAACGCCCCAACACATCGCACACGAAGGGTTCAAAACATTCTTCAAGAGAGCAATATCCAAAGAATGAACTGGCCAGCAAACTCACCAGACATGAATACAATTGAGCACGTATGGGATTACTTAGGGAGAGCAATATCCAATCGCCAAAATCCACCTTCAACTCTTCAGGAATTGAGTTTAGCCCTTCAGGAACGATATGCCTGAAATTTTCATTCAAGAAATAAAGGAAAATATTCGTCTCATTTACAGAACACAGATTGTTTATTTCTTGAGAAACCAAGGGGGGTCCAAAACTTTTGACGATGTGTGTATTTTGCAGCCTTGATACGTGACAGCAAGTCAGAGTGTCGATAGTTCAACTCAATTGAATGAGTCAATTCAATTAACTTTCAATGAAAGGAGCTATTGTGCCGAAAGCAATTAATTTATTAGCTGAGTTGAAATCGATCAATTAGTTCCTCAACGGTAAGCACAAGTATAAGTAGATTTATCGAAAGAAAGATCGGCGATAACATTTTTTCGAGAAATGGTCCAATTAATTGGCCTCCAAGATCATGCGACACAACTCCACTGGATTATTTTCTTTGGCGTTATGTCAAGTCATTTGTTTATGCTGATAAACCAATCAATGGACACTTTGGAAGTAACATAACTCGTGTTATTGATAAAATAAGACCTGAATTACTCGAAAAAGTGGTCCAAAATTGGTCTGGTCGAATGCGGTTCCTCAGAGCTAGTCGTGGTGGATATACATTCTGTCAAGAAAGTACCGGGAATTATCGATTTAAATCTGGCGGGGAAATGAGGCAGGTAATTTTTTTTTCCTAGGTTGGTACCACTGTCCTTAATTACTATGCCAAGCTTGAGCGGGATCTGTCATCTAGTGTGTTTGCAACAGCTGATTAAGTCAGTCGATGTCAGAGTGCGTGCCGATTTTTACTATGGGTGATTACGTTGAGCAAAGAATTTGTTTAAAGTTTTGTGTTGCAAATGAATTTTCGTGTGCCGATGCATTGAAAATGTTGCAAAAGGCCTTTGGTGATAATGCTCTATCGAAAACTCGTGCATATCAGTGGTACAGAGCCTTCAAGGACGGTCGTGAAGTGGTCACCCATCGACGGCTTCGATCGAAGATAACGTCGATAAAATTAAGGAAAGGGTGCTGTAAAACCGTCGTACCAGCTTGAGAGAGATAGCACATGATCTTAAGATATCCCACGAGTCCGCACGTACGATTTTGATTGATATTTTGGGCATGAGAAAGGTGGCCGCACGACTCGTACCGAAAGACCTGAATTTTCTTCAAAAACGTCATCGCGAACAGGTTGCTTCAGACATGCTGGATCGCTGTAATTCCGATTCTACATTCATGGAACGCATTATAACTGGTGATGAGACCTGGGTCTACGAGTACGATATGCAAATAAGCCAGCAATCATAGGAATGGGTGGCAAAAAATGAGCCGAAACCGAAAAAACCACGTCAAAGCCGCTCGAAAATGAAGGTGATGCTCATTGTTTTCTTCGATATCCGTGGCGTGGTGCACTACGAATTCGTTCCAGAGGGTCAGACGGTGAACAAGGAGTATTACCTAGGCGTTATGAAACGTTTGCGTGAGCGTATCCGTAAGAAGCGGCCAAATTTGTGGGCGAACAACTCATGGATTTTGCATGACGATAACGCGCCTTCTCACCGAGCTACGATTGTGACTGACTTTCTCGCCAAAAACTCAACAAACGTGCTTCAGCAACCACCGTATTCGCCGGATTTGGCTCCCTGCGACTTTTTCCTCTTCCCAAAACTAAAATTGCCCCTTCGTGGCACCCGTTTTGAGTCGATTGAAGCCATAAAACAAAATTCGGCGCGAGAGCTAAAGTCTATCCCGAAAAGCGCCTATAAAAAATGTTTCGATAATTGGAAGTGCCGTTGGCATAGATGTATTGGAGCAAATGGAGCCTATTTTGAAGGCGACCCAATAAATTTTGACGATTAAATGTAAAAATGTTGTTTTAATTGAAAATTACCGTAGTATACCGGAAATTTTTTCAAAAATGTCATAAAATCATCTTTCAAATAAAAAAAATTTGGCTTCAATCTTAATTTAAGTGTCTCTAAAAAAACACCCGATATAATATGATATTTTTTATTGCAAGTAACTTGTATGATCTCCTCTTCAAATTTGGGGCTTTCAAAAGTAGACATCCTGTATACCATAGTGCAATCACTGCAAGTCATTTTATAGACTCCAGATTCGTTGTCTTTAAACGTCATAAAATGCGCAGGAAAATAATAAGTTTCAACTTTGGCGACCATGCACTTTATTGTTGATCATTACGGTCAATTTCTTCATGGAATTTTAATCAAGTTATTGTTTTGCTTGGTGCTAAATTGGTATACTTCTCAAATGAAACAATAATATTCATGAAAAAAGTAACCTCCAGTTAACGAACCCCATTCAAATTATTAATTTCGACAAATAATAACAGCATGCACACAGCATATCCAATCTAAAATACATTTTCAGTGAACATTTCCATTCAAATTTCCCCAATCTGGGGAAAAATCCGAGAACCTCCACGTAGATGTAGACCTTTTACGATATAGCAATTATGTTAATTTTATTCGGTTTTTAACGGCCTACTCTAACTGTAATGAATTTTAATTCAACGTCTCGCAGTTGGGGCGAAATCCGAGAGAAATGGGGTGTTTATTTTTATGTGTGTCTCGTAAGACATAACGACGCTCCCTCAACTTGATACTTGTAAAAAATCTCACAACGTAATAAAATTCATTATGTGCAATTAGGCAGGTTCTTTTTCGGATAGCTACCTGCAGCCTTCAAAATGAGGGGTAAATTTGTGGTGGAGAGGGCAGAAAAACACTCACGATAAATCTCGAAGGCGGGTCAGATTGATTACTAAAAATTGGAGATTCTTTTTTATTTCAAAGTCATTGATATTTCATATATTGAACGATTTTATAAGGTCATATTTTCTTCTGTACGTACAGAAAATGTTGTCTGAAATCTAACGATAACCATAAATTTCACGAAGTGCTCTATAAGTTTGGCCAATAGAACACTGATTTTGAAAATAAATTTCAACATAAAATAGAAAAAGGCTTTTTACTTGATAGAAGAAATATAACAAAATTTGAATATCAAAACAGATTTAATCTGTTAGTCTTCTACAATTTCAATTTCAAAAAAATTTTTATTCAAACAACTTTTAGAATTAAATATAAATTAAATTATAATTCTATGATGAGTTCAGGTACTTCTTAAAGCTGAACTTAGAAGAATAAGAGTATTTAAAAGAGGAATTCTTCTAGGATTAAAAGTGTTAATTCTTTTAGGGGGTCAAATTATTCTTATTTCAATTGAAGGTGAAGGCTGCTATGATAAAATATTCAAAAGAATCTAATAAAAAAAAAATTTCAGGTATAATAAAAAGAATTATTCCTCATCGTATTCCTATTGAAACTAAAAAAGTATGGTTTCCTTGATATGTTCTTTGTCGAACTACATCACGTCATCATTGAAATTATTGATAATAATATATTTCTAATTATTAATAAGTTAATTAAATATATCTACAATAAGCACAGCTTAAATTTAATAGACGTATATAATCGAAACTCAATATACAATGTGAAATAGAATAAATACACAAACAAATATAAAAAAAGTTATTTGAAATCAATAAATAAATATTTGAAGGATGGTTTAAAGAAAATCTTATAAGACCTTATAGTGTTCTGTAATTTTGTGACGAACATAGACTATCTGGATTTTTTTAAAGTTAGTCTGTTTTAAACCAGCTCCGGTTAAGCTCTAAGGTAATATACTGATTGTTAGATCATTTTGATATTTAAATATTATCTAGGGCCGATGAAGAGATTATCCGAATTCTAATTGTTTTTTGAAGATATAATGCATGTTTTGAGAGATTTTTTAATTAACTTATTTGAATATTTTAATATATTAAATAAATTATATTTTTTGAGAAATCCTTAAGTTGTGTTTTATGTTTTTGAAAAGGAATTGGTTTCATTATGGTAAGATCAGAAACAGAAAAATTTGTCTACTTGAAATATTTATTTATTCATTTTAAATGACTTTATTATATTTGTTGGTTTATTTATTCTATTTGACATTGTATATTGAGTTTTGATTATATACGTCTATTAAATATAAGCGGTGCTTATTGTAGACATAAATTTAATTCTAAAAGTTTTTTGAATAAGAATTTTCTTGAAATTAAAATTGTAGAAGACTAAAAAATTAAATCCGTTTTGATATTCAAATAAATTTCAACAATTTGTAAACGTTGTTGCGGTGTGAGTCTTTCCATGATAATTTGTCAGTGCTTATTGAACAGAAATGTCAAAACAACATGGCTTCTACCTTCTGTTAAATCACAGTTATTCCTATCGAAAGTTCTATCCTTCTAAAAAAACACCCGATATATAATAGTTGAAACATAATTTGTTCATTAAGTTGGAAAATGTGGTATCACTACGAAACTCGAGTCACTGTACTACTCTGTCAAGAAAGTACCGGGAATTTTCAATTAAAACAACATTTTTACATTTAATCGTCAAAATTTATTGGGTCGCCTTCAAAATAGGCTCCATTTGCTCCAATACATCTATGCCAACGGCACTTCCAATTATCGAAACATTTTTTATAGGCGCTTTCCGGGATGGACTTTAGCTCTCGCGCCGAATTTTGTTTTATGGCTTCAATCGACTCAAAACGGGTGCCACGAAGGGGCAATTTTAGTTTTGGGAAGAGGAAAAAGTCGCAGGGAGCCAAATCCGGCAAATACGGTGGTTGGTGAAGCACGTTTGTTGAGTTTTTGGCGAGAAAGTCAGTCACAATCGTAGCTCGGTGAGAAGGCGCGTTATCCTCATGCAAAATCCATGAGTTGTTCGCCCACAAATTTGGCCGCTTCTTACGGATACGCTCACGCAAACGTTTCATAACGCCTAGGTAATACTCCTTGTTTACCGACTGACCCTCTGGAACGAATTCGTAGTGCACCACGCCACGGATATCGAAGAAAACAATGAGCATCACCTTCATTTTCGAGCGGCTTTGGCGTGGTTTTTTCGGTTTCGGCTCATTTTTTGCCACCCATTCCGATGATTGCTGGCTTATTTGCATATCGTACTCGTAGACCCAGGTCTCATCACCAGTTATAATGCGTTCCATGAATGTAGAATCGGAATTACAGCGATCCAGCATGTCTGAAGCAACCTGTTCGCGATGATGTTTTTGAAGAAAATTCAGGCCTTTCGGTACGAGTCGTGCGGCCACCTTTCTCATGCCCAAAATATCAATCAAAATCGTACGTGCGGACTCGTGGGATATCTTAAGATCATGTGCTATCTCCCTCAAGCTGGTACGACGGTTTTCCAGCACCCTTTCCTTAATTTTATCGACGTTATCTTCGATCGAAGCCGTCGATGGGCGACCACTTCACGACCGTCCTTGAAGGCTCTGTACCACTGATATGCACGAGTTTTCGATAGAGCATTATCACCAAAGGCCTTTTGCAACATTTTCAATGCATCGGCACACGAAAATTCATTTGCAACACAAAACTTTAAACAAATTCTTTGCTCAACGTAATCACCCATAGTAAAAATCGGCACGCACTCTGACATCGACTGACTTAATCAGCTGTTGCAAACACACTAGTTGACAGATCCCGCTCAAGCTTGGCATAGTAATTAAGGACAGTGGTACCAACCTAGGAAAAAAAAATTTACCTGCCTCATTGCCCCGCCAGATTTAAATCGATAATTCCCGGTACTTTCTTGACAGAATGTATAATCAGTAAATAAAGTGATAGAAAAAAAGTAATTTTACATTTAATTTCAATTAAAATGGACTACCCCATTCAATTTTCATCTCAATTCAGTTTGTACCATTTCCAAATTTCAGGACCATCAGCGTGAAACAGACAAATAAACAACCCACCTCCGAATTTTAAATATTGGTATGGATTCGCTCATTTAATTAATTTCCCCTTGACTCATGTCTACGGAATGATGCACAGAACATAATTCATATTTACAGTAATATTATTTTCAGTTTTAATTCGATATTCGCGTCAAAGGACTGCGTTGAAAATATGACGATATTGTTCGTTCATTTGTTTGAAAGGTTCATTATAACTTCATTTGTCATGTTGCTAATTTGATGAAAGGTTTCATTATTCATTTTATCGATGAGAGCACGCCATCGTTAAAACGTCGAGAGAACAAATGCGACACAGTTTTCCCTTAAACGAGTTGGACCAAAGTTCATTAGTCGACAATTCGGATTCCGGAGATAGGTGCTCAACTTTTCGTTTAGTCGACAGGAAGTTTGATCAGCCTGATATGTTAAATTCGTTTAGCAACAAAGTAGCCGTTTAATTAACTGATGCAATGTTTATTTACGTCTTCGAGACAGATGAGAGTTGCAAATTTCGCATACAGGTTTAACCATTTTCCCTTCATGAAAATATTGGGAGTACTAATTGATTCAGTGCGTTTTCATGAGATGGCTCAGAAAACATTACATTTTTAAAATAAATAAATTCGGCCAATCTGTACCAAATGTCATTAATAAGGCGTCTGATCTATGGCAATAGAAAGTTCTAGAAATCGAGACAGTGTAACATACATCTGTATAACAATTCTATACTCGAACCAACTCGACAAGGTTTTGTTGATCACAGAGGTAAATGGCAGACATGCGCACGTTTCATACTGATTGGTTTTCGTCAGTGATAATGTATATTAGTGACTCCAAATCTGTCAAGTATCTATATTCGCTATACACAGAGACTCTAAGATATTAATAATATACTAGTGCCATCTAGATTATGCAAAATACATACAAAACATACCTTTACGAGTTAATTCAAGTAAAGAAATGTATTCTTGATATTTTCACGTTACTGACGCAGAATAAACTTTCCTCATGCGCAAATCAGACCATAATTTGCCGTAATGCTACCGACTGTATGTTGTTTATTGCGCAAACAGTCGGTTCGGTAAGAAATCTTTGTTAATTTTCATTTTTTAAGTATGAAGTCGAGCTGAAGATTTCCGTTGTTGTAATTCTAAATTGTTTTTATAGGGATGTTCTACATGTTTTAAGAATTTTTTTCAAGGAACTTATTTCGAGCAAGTTATTTTCGAAGAAGTTCTTGATATTATGTTTTTCATTTTCGAAAGGGAATTTAGAAACGAAATTTTACACTCTTCAAGTATTTATTTAATAATTTTTAGTTGACAATTTATATTTCATTGAATTTCTTTTATTTCCTTTGGTACTGTGTAATAAATATCAATTCTATATATCTACTAAATTGACACGGTGTGTTCTAAGGACATTTATTTCATTTACTTTTGAAAATTTTTGAATAAAAGATCTTTTGAAATTAAAAATTGTAGAATGTTTATAGAAGAAATCTGTATGATATTTTAATTTTTTAAAAATGATGTCATAACTCACGAGAAGTGACTTAGTTTCCCCAAAACACGTTTCCTGATCGAGTTATATCTACAAATGGTCCAATTTCGTAGCCCCCAGATCACCAGCTGTATTCCCAAATGATTTTCTCTACAGGGATATCTGAAAGCATCTATTTATGGACATGACTTCAGCAGAGTTTCAAATCTTGATGAATTAAGGTTGAATATTATTCAACTTTGTGGAAACATTGAGCCAAATCTACTCAGAGATATGAGATTATCTCTGTTTAATAGATTTGGCTATGGTTTAGCTTAATACCTTTTGTGATCTGTTCCGAAGTCAGTGGTTTTATTTTGTTTTTTAGAAGTTAATTAATTTTATCAGGATTTATTTTATGTCCGTTGAATTCATTTTATTTTCAAAGTCGTTCTGGCGAAAAAATTGAAACAATTATTATTTAAATATTTTAATATTAGCCTTCCACATATTAAATTTCGAAAAGTTATATTTAATAATAATAACTTCAGGAATTAAATTAAAATAATGTCATATAAGTACCACTTATATCAAATGACATATAAAATAAACATTCATTTAATGGCATCCAAATGATATAACAAAATCCAATAAATAAAAATTGTTAACCAAAATCCTATAAATTGAATATTTTGAATAGACAAAATTTTGTTTCTACTGATCAATCTTATGAAAACAAATAAATATCTTTCAAATATGTTAAAAATAGTCTTAAGAATATCATCGTAAAACTATCTTACTTAGAATATTCAATATTATTGGATATCTAACGAAGTTACTTTCTATAAAAATTCAAGATATGTAAAAACAATACTGAAAAACAAGTTTTAAGAGAGACTTTGCTTAGTCAGTATTCAAATAATTCATATTCAATAAAATATAACATCAATAAATAACAAATATTTATTCACCCGTCAACAATTTAGAAAACTTCTGGTAAATGAATACTGAAAAATTTAAATGTAGTGTACGGTTAACCAGATATCCAATAATATTGAATATTCTAAGTAAGATAGTTTTATAATGAAATTCTTAAGATTATGTTAAATATTTATGAAAGATATTTGTTTTTTATAAGATTGATCAGCAGAAATAAAATTTTGTCTATTCAAAATATTTAATTTATAGGATTTTGGTTAACCATTTTTATTTATTGGATTTTGTTATATCATTTGGATGTCTTATAATGAATGTTTATTTCATGTCGTTTGATATAGGTGGTACCTATATGACATTATTTTAATTTAATTCCTGAAGTTATAATTATTAAAGAAAATTTTTCGCAATTAAATATGTAGAATATTAAAATATTTAAATAATTTTATATACCTTCTATCAAGTATTAACCTCTATTTATTTTATTTTATTCATAATATTTAATTATGTGGTTTCCTTAACATTCTTTATACAGATAGTCCTTGTGCTATAACAGCGGCCGTTAAATTGTCTTTCAATCTTTTAGATCAACGGTAAACCACAGAATTATTTATTTATAGTTAACCGTACACTATATTTGGATTTTTCAGTATTCATTTACCAGAAGTTTTCTGAATTGTTGAAGGGTGAGTAAATATTTGTTGTTGATTGATATTATATTTTATTGAATATGAATTATTCGAATACTGACGAAGCAAAGTCTCTCTTAAAACTTGTTTTTCAGTAATGTTTTTACATATCTTGAGTTTTTATAGATAGTAACTCAGTTAGTTATCCAATAATATTGAATATTTTAAGTAAGATAGTTTTATGATGAAATTCTTAAGATTACGTTAAACATTTTTGAAAGATATTTGTTTTCATAAGATTGATCAGCAGAAACAAAATTTTGTCTATTCAAAATATTTAATTTATAGGATTTTGGTTAACGATTTTTATTCATTGGATTTGGTTTATCATTTTGATGTCTTATAATGAATGTTTATTTTATATGTCATTTGATATAAGTGGTGCTTATATGACATTATTTTAATTTAATTCCTGAAGCTACAATTATTAAATATAATTTTTTGAAATTAAATATTTAGAAGGCTTATATTAAAATATTTAAATAATTTTATATACCTTCCATCAAGTATTAACCTCTATTTATGTTATGAAACAATTATTTTCAGAAGAGAAATCATTTGTTTCATTTATTGCAACAAATAAATTTCTGATATGCTAAGGAATGTCGTAAATACCCCCCTAACCAGTAAGACACACGCACACTCTCGCCCTAACATTTTCGTACTGACAATGTAGAGTCCGAGTGGGGAAAGAATCAAACAGTCATCCAGTTGAATATTAGTCATCATTTATAACGTAGAAGGAAGTAATTCTTGTGCTGGGCGACTGGCTTAATAACTCCTCTTGTAAATGCATGGTAAATCCTATATTTCGAAAATTATATTCGTTATCTGTATAAATATCCAACTGAATTTTAACTAATAGCAAAAGACCATTTTGAAACGTGTTAAATACGCAAATAATACAATATCCCAATAATTTTGAATATGGAATTTCACATTTGGAGTTCGATTTTTCGAAAGTCAGCTGTGAAAATTAGAGATCGCATGAAATTGTTCTGATGAAACGGAATCGGATTCTGAAGGAAGTTATTCTCCATCTTCGTCCATCTTTCTTTTCTCGTTCGATTTCGAACGCAACCAGTAACTAACAGAGCATTTCCTGACAAATCTCAAAAGACCGATAAAAACACCCTTTCTTCGAGACATTCCGACAGTAAAACATTCAAGCCATAAGACTCCTCAAATTACGAGGGGTCCTTTTCGTTTTAACTGGGTCGGGCAAAAAAGTGATATCCCTTAAATAATTAAATTTGGGGTATCTATCTCCCCATCCTCGAGCGTTAGCATGAGGCAGTGCCGTTATATGAAGAGGGGCCTGTCGAATTTATTATTGAAGTCAAGTCGCCATATGGCCTTCTGAGATATTCCTAAAGAGTTAAGGAGACACCATGACGGTGTAATTGGCTGTTACCTTTCTTGTTAATCTTTGAAGAATGATCAATGTAGCGGAAGGATGACGATGGTTCGTTATTTCAGCCCAAGTTTTAAGTAAGGTATAAATTAACTTTTAAACGAGGAGTAGTTGAAATTGTATTATAAGGAGTACAAATAAGTCGTGTGGCTTTTATAACATATGTCGCTACTAGTTCATTATTCCATTGTTTCATCTGGCAACACCTTCATTTTGAAGTATGATGATTAGGCTTTCTTTTCAGTATGTGTCATTTCGCTGGAGTGTAAACAGCATCGTTTCTGTGTGCTATGAAAACTTTTGTACCGAATAAGGAAGTTTTACTTTATTACTTCAATATTGAGAAAGAGGATGCCGAAAGTCGTCATATTTTGATGGATGTTTATGATGACCATGCTCTTGCACGATTTGAAAATGGAAATTTGGGTTTGGAAGAGGAAGAACGACGCGAAGGGCCACCAAAGTTTGAAGATGATGAATTAGAGGCAAGGCTCGAAGACGATCCATCACAAACACAAAAGAAAATCGCAAAAACTCTAAGAGTTACTCAACCAGCCATTTGGCATCGTTTAAAAGCAATGGGAATGATCTGAAAGGTAGGAAATTGGATGCCATATGAAGTCAAGAGACGTCCAACGCTGTTTTTTCACGTGGGAACAACTGCTCCAACGGAAAGAATAAACGGCTTTTTGCATCGAATGGTGACTGGCGATGAGAAGTGAGTCTATTACGATAATCTAAAACGTTGGACAATGTATGGATGCCTCATCATCCTACTATCAGGCCCGAATATTCATGACGAAAAGATTATGCTGTGTATTTTGTGGGATTCGCTGAGTATGGTGTATTATGCGCTGCTATACTCGAACGAAAGGATCACAGGGAAGGTCTACCAATGACAATTGTTGCGTTTGAGCGGAGCATTGCAAGTAAAATGGCCGACAGACACGGAAAAGTTATTTTGCAGCATTACACGTATTGCGTCGCCCGTTAAAACGTACTCAGAAACGCTCAAATGGGGAGTCCTACTTCACCGGCCGTACAGCCCAGACATTAATTCTTCCAATCGCCTGGCTGAACAGCACTTCTCCAATTGCGATGAGGTAAAAAAAATGGTTCGAGGCATAAATAGCAGCTGGAAACCCTTTTTCAGAAGGAAGCTTCAATTTTCGATATTCAACCGCACGAACTTATTTATATTTCTGAAATAAATAGGTTTTTTTCGATGAATAAACTGAATTAAATGATAAATATGTGGAATATGTGTGAAATAATATATTTTATTTTATTTAATTGGAAAAACTTCTTTCATTATAAACAATAATATTAAATGACTTTAAATAAGGTATAACCGAATGCAAAATGAAATTTTTAATACATTTCCCTAAAATATACTAAAGGTATTTCTGAGAAAATTGATACATATCTAAAAAATAAACATGATTTGAGAACCTCATTCAAAACTTATTCAAACCTGAGTAAATTCATTGAAACTAATAAAGATATCACAATAAAATAATGAGAAGAGGTTTTGTACTTGATAGAAGGATTATTACAAAATTTAAATATCAAAACAGATTTATTCTGTTAGCCTCTTATAAATTTTAATTTCAAAAAAATTTATAGAAAATTTTTTACAATTATATCAATGTCTTATAAGTTTAGTACACATATGAAATCAAAACTCATTATATAATATCAAATGGAATAAAAAAAACTTAACAAATATAAATTGTCAATTAAAATTAATAAATAAATATTTGAAGGAGACAAAATTTTGTTTCTGATTTTATATTTATGAAAACCAAATCTTTTTGAATAAAACCCAACATAATTTTAAAAACTTCTCTTAAACTAATTTATTTGAAATATTTAATATATTTATTTATTTATTTATTTATTTATTTATTTAACTGTAGACGGTCTTGCCATTTTACAAAATATTATCAATCCAAATATACATGTATTAAAATCAACATAAATTCCATGAAAAAAAAAAAAAAAAAAAAAAAAAAAAAAAAAAAAAAAAAAAAAAAAAAAAAAAAAAAAAAGCAAAAGCAAAAATGGAGCCCCAAACACCAAAAATGCCAACTAATGAAATTCTCCAAAAAAACGCTTCAGTTGAAAGATTGTGACATGAAATAAATCTATATCCACCGAACCAGCAGCACGTAATGCTCTATCAAGAGGGTTGTTCATTAAATAATTTGTTCTACTGAACTTAATTCTGAACAAATCCCGGGCTCTCAAGTTCCTCTGAGGAACATTAATTCCAACAGTATGCAGGAGATAAGGACAATCGATGAAATTATGTATAATTTTATAAATCAGCATAATGCCGAAATTACGACGCCTGGTTTCGAGAAGAGTGATCGACAAATCTTCACGAATGATTTCATAATTAATAGATTCGCGAGGTAAACCCCACTTATATGCTATCCACCTCAAAAATTTATTTTGCACCCTCTCAATGGTTTGAATATGAACCCTATAAAAAGGTGTCCACACTACGCAGGAATATTCCAGGATACTTCTCACATGGGCAAAGTACATAATTTTTATTGTAGGAACTCCAAAATGTTTCATATTTCTCTTGAGAAAACCGAGCATTCTGAGAGCCCTAGCCGACACACTTTCTATATGGTGAATAAAGCTCAAATTTACGTCCAGCAGGACTCCGAGATCTCTTACCACGTTAACCGCTTTTAAACGGGATCCATTCACTGAATAATCGAAAAATACTGGTGAGTTGTTTCTATAAAATCTCATAGTCTGACATTTATCAACATTGAGTTCCATGTCATTTTTAGAACACCATTCAACAATGTTGTCAAGATCCCTCTGTAATAACAGACAATCCTGCAAGGATTTGACAACTCTAAACACCTTCAGATCATCCGCGAACAGTAGAAATGAACTGAATCTTATGACAGCAGTGATGTCATTAATGAAACACAAAAATAAAAGCGGTGATATCGGTGAACCCTGTGGGACTCCCGAAGTGACATCAATACCCTCAGAACAAACGTCCGAAATTTGAACGTATTGTACTCCTCCTTTCAGACGATCAGAGATCCAATCCAGCAGTGGTGATCCAATGCCCAGTGCCCTGAGCTTGATGATCAGTAGCCAGTGAGGAACCCTATCAAAGGCCTTTGCAAAGTCAGTGTAATTCGCATCAATCTGTAATTTACCTTCCATTGCAGACATAATTATATCTATATAACATAATAGATTCGTTGATACTGATCTACCAGCAATAAATCCGTGTTGCTCGTTGATAAGAATTTTTCTGAGAATGGGTGTTATCTTATTCGTAATGATCGTATCGAGAATTTTTGGGATATAAGAGCTCTTTGTGACTGGCCTATAGTTCAAAATATCACTTACGTCACCCGATTTGAATACTGGAGTGATATAGCTGGATTTCCAACGATTTGGGTATTTACCTGTACTAACCGATAAATTAAACAGGAAACATAAGGGTTTCGACAAAATTGAGCAACATCTTTTCAATAATAGAGCCGACACCTTGTCGGGTCCACAATCGCTTTTTTCAGGCAATGATTGCAGAAGTTCAAGGACTTCTTGTTCAGAGAAACAACAACGCCGAATATCAATTGTTTGATCATAGTATACCATTCGGTTACTATCTACAATCGGCCCTTTGTAAATGCCTGAAAAATATTCTCTGAAAAGTTCTGCAGTAGTGATGTTATTACTCGCAGTTTTCTCCTGGAAGAACATAGTTTTCGGGAGTCCCTTCTGGGTCTTGCGATCATTAATAAACTTCCAAAAATACTTAGGGTTGCTGGAGATTTCGGCTTCAACTGACTCTATGTATTTTCTGTAGCATGAGTCAGTTTCCGCCCTGCACCTATCTCGGAGCTTTTTGAAAGACAAATAGTCTCCAGCATCACCACCCTGTTTATACCTTTTATGAACTTGTTTTTTCTCGGATATCGTTCTCTTTAACTCGTTCGAAAACCAACATGGAAAATTGTATTTTTTTCTAATCTTTTCGGGAACATATAACTTTATTCCATTCAAAAGAACCTCATAAAGAAAATTGGTGCAGCTTTCAACTTCTTTGCCACCCAGTAGAGGTGACCAGTCGACACTACTCAGATATTGTATTAGACCGTCATAATCAGCATTTTTGAAGTCATAGAAAGAATAAATTGATTGTTCAAGATCTGGAATCACTTCACTAAAAACGGAGAAATATAAAGCTGGATGATGTGAATCACACGTCAAAAGAAACTCATCAGCCGATTCGACTTTGACTTTAGAAGGGTGAGCGAATATAAGATCCAACGTGACGTTATTACAATTTCTTACCCGACTCAGCTGATACAAACACAATGTTGACATTGTGGCAGCAACGATAGAATGATTATAAGAGCCTTTACCCTTAACCATGTTTAATGATGCCTCGACTCCCCAACTCACCCCAGGTAGATTATAATCTCCGCAACAGATTAATTCTGCGAAAGAATACTGATCCATTATATTCTCAAGATCATCACAGTGAGTCTCATACTGTACTGCTGTGCCGTTCGGTGGTATATAGACATTTGAGAACAACAAGGTTTTAGATCCCACACTAACAGTGACAAACAATTGTTCAATGTTGGAGCAACCAGTAAATAATTGACGGGATGATAAACATTTTTTAACCGCTATTAAAACTCCTCCACCTCTCTGCCTATCACTGTCAGTCGAATCTCTATCTTTCCTATATATACAATAATTATTGAGACCCAGTTCAGCATTTTTAAAATCAGAAGTCAACCAAGTTTCTGTAAGTAAAATTATATCAAAATTTACAACTAAGATTGAATTTCCAAGTTCAACAAGTTTTGTCCGCAAACCCCTCACATTTTGGTAATAGCAATTGAACTTAAACTTATCCGAATGGCCAGAATGAACCCGAAGTCTAGGAGGAAAATTCCCTTCTTTCGGTCCGAAATGGTCTCAGAAGCGTTCCCTCTGGCCAGTGCTTGGCCTGGAGCAGATCTTCTAGGCACAAATCTCTACTTCCCATCTTGAAGGATTTTTTGGAGCGTTTTGATTTGAGGTCAAAGCATAGGATGTCGTTCTGGGGCCATATTTCCTTGGCATATGATACTATATTATCGGCTGTTGTTGTGCTAGCCAGTCCTCCCAACCAAATCCAATTTCTTCCTTTGGGAGCCAGCTGGATCAATGCATTTGATTCACCTGTTCCTTTGGTAAGCGACCCGCTCATTTCCTTAAACGAACCCTCTACTACACTTGTAGATTCCCTAATAGGTTTTGGAGCACTATTCTTTGACTTTTGTAGAGGCTTCGTATTGCTGTGGATATCTCCTTTATTTGAGACACCAATGCGAACTGATTTGGAGCTGTTCTGTCTCCCCACCCTCACAGAGGCATCCTGATCTCTATTCAAATTATGCGGAATTACGATCTCCTTAGTTGTATCTGATGTCGAATACTCCTCGTGCGAGGTGAGGAGTCGAACTAAATCGATGTTACTTTCCTTCAAAACATGAATTTCCGTTGCAACTTCCGTTCTAAACTTAGAAAGATTTTCCCCCATTTCACGCATCACTTGCTCTGTTGTTTTAGATACTATCTGTTCGATGAAATCCAACGATTTAATCTGATCACTATGAGCTCCAGGATCAGAAATTGACAAATTTGTTAGCTTTGAGTCTACAACTGGAATGCATTCGTCGCAGTAGAATCGCAGATTTTTTGATTCAGTTAAAGCCTTCAAAATAGGATCCCTCATCCGTAGACACTGTACATGAATGTGGAGTGAACACAGATCACATTGTATGTATTTGTTATTGACGATGAAGTTGTCATCACATATCGGGCAGTTTCCTGTTGAAGCCATAATATTGTGGAATGTGTGGTCTCCTTTAGTTTTCAGATCGATTAGTATCGCAAGAATAATAACCAGATGTTTGTTATCTGTATTTGTATAATGGAAATCAACTCACCAACGAAGAATAAACAATAAATTAACTTCGCCTATGGTTCGTTATATTTGATTGCGAAAATTAGGAATCCTCGGTGTAATCAACAATCGGTTCCAACCACCACAAATTTCGAATGAAAAATCGTCTTTATATATGCAAAATAACTAAACTTTGAGAGAACAGTAGATACACATATGCACACTTCGATTATCTTATATGCAATATTTAAATAAAAATATCCTCAAAAAACAAGAAGACCTTATTTGATTTCAAATTGTTTTTTGAGGATGATGTGCTACATGTTTTGAGAGATTTTTGAAGTAACTAATTCAAATATTTAGGTATACTGAAAATTTTAAATAAATTAGTTTTGGATTCTTGAAAATTATGTTTTGCATTCTTGAAAAAGATTTGGTTTTCATAAATATAATTAATTAATTATTATCCTGATACTCCTAGATCTTCTGTGAAGATAGAAACAAAATTTTGTCTGCTTTAAATATTCATTTATTAATTTTAATTGAAAATTTATATTCTTTGGGTTTTTTATTCCATTTGATATTTTATAATGAGTCCTGATTTTATATTTCTTCTAAATGTGTGCTTTTAAGTCATCAATTTAATCCTTAAAGTTTTCGAATGAAATTTTTTTAAATTAAAATTTATAGGAGGCTCACAGAATAAATCCGTTTTTATATTTAAGTTTAATAAAGATATGATACCAAAAAGTTTACATAAGACAGACGGAAAGAATTTTCCGACATAGAATTTGTGAACATTTGAAGAGCTTCCTCAATAATAAAAGTAATTCCACATATTTGAACCATTTGTTTAAAACAGGACATACTTCCAACCAAAATTTTGAAATTTTAAATATAGAAAGTAAAAGTTATGCCTTGAACCTGCTACAGTCCCTAGAGATAAATAAATAAATACAACAAAATTGGAATAACACTCAAAGAACAATTAGACTTGAATTTAACACATGTTAAATATATTCAGATGAACTGGAATTTACAATATATTCAGATAAGGGAGAAACCCTTTTTTGGGTTTTAGTGCTCAATAAAAATTTTTGTACTTACTATAATATAAATAGCAACTGATTTCGTATACAAATTAAGTTTTTCAAAATGAAAGATTACCATCTACTTGAAATTAACAATGAAAATTTGTGAAAATCAGGATAACCTTATTTGATACGGATTTTCATCAAGTGAAGACCGATCCAATTAAACATTCACTATAAACGGAATACCCATCATGAAAAGGCTACATATCAAGGAACCAAAAAAAATCCTCATGACACCTTTACAAAAGGAACGAAGGATAGAATTTTATCAACGTTTTCAAGAAGATAATTTTAATAATGTCTTCTTATATCTGATTAAAGTTGTTTCCAACTTAGTGGAAATCACTTAAAAACCTATCAAAACAACATGTTACCGTTCAAATTTCCATATTTATCACCAAAATAATGGTTTGGGGAGCAATATCTCACCGTGGTGCTACGCCTGTCTGTATAGTTCATGGTACCCTGATAGTGAAAAATATTGTTGCATTCTAAACGATTTTCTCCTTGAAACGGCGCATGCTTTATATCCAGAAGGGTGGCGTTTTCAGCAAGATAATGCTAGATGCCTAACTTCGACTCAAGCTTGGATGCAAGAACACCAAGTGACAACCATTTCATGGCCAGAAGCTTCTCCAGATCTTAGTCCCATTGAAAACGTATGGGAATAAAGATGATTCAATCGGGTCAGTTTTATAGTCCTGGACTACTATCACCGAAAAATATGGAGGTGGTCTGGTTTCGAGTGTACCTTGATGTTTAGTCACGTGTTTACAGTTAATTGAAGGCTGTATAAGTAAATAAGATGAATATTTCGTTATGATTTTCTAATTTAAGAATCAAAAATATATACTAAATAATTACAATTGAGCTTTGTTGCTTTCTAAGCGGACTATAGTTGTGATACACATCTGGGTGTTAAAGAAGGTAAAAACGACCAAAGCAATCCTTGAATGGATATCCGCTCCGAAAAACGACATCGACAGTGTGGTGAAGTGCATCAGATGTGGAGCAATCTAATAGTCGGAACAGAATCCATTGAAATTGCTAAATGGCCGGAAGTTTCTGTACAAAAATAGACCGATGCTGGTTCACCGTCCATAAGTCTGCAATTACATATTATACGCTCAGCCAAGGTCTCCCACATTCTGGGAATCGCGTTGAGAGTTCTCTAGTTACAAGTATTAAATGGGAAATTGCTCGTGTTACCCCTTGTAGGCGACTTGTAGGTTTCATTTGATACGGATACCCCACGTGGGATAATGATGGAAAATTTAGATATATTACTTTTATTTCCAACCATTAAAAATAATCTTAACAGTATAGTGGGCCGACGTCGTTTGAATAATATATTATATATCAACATAAAATCTGCGAACCAAGGAGAAAAACTTTCGCCTCGCTAATTTATGATGCTGACATTTTTAAAAGATTGTATTGTGCAGGGTTTTTTACTATTACTTGACCTCTATTTAACTTTGTTACAAATAGAGGTAAAAAAAGTTATGCACAAAACTTGTACGAAATTAACTGAATTTTTTCAAAATTATTTCACAAAATGGAATATATACAAGGGGGAGATATATTGAGTACAACTCCATTTTTTCGAATGGATCACCCTGTATATTTTCTTATTTTTGGTTAGCTCTTTCTCTCCTAATCACAAATACGAGAGGGGTTCAAATATGATCGAGGCAAATACTCTAACACGTTTATTTATTACCGAAAATTTAGATATATTACTTTTATTTCCAACCATTAAAAATAATCTTAACAGTATAGTAGGCCGACGTCGTTTGAATAATATATATATTAGGAGTACAAATAAGTTTCCGCCGTTTTATTGTAGATGGCGCGGCACGGAGTTTCGGTTAGCTTTCGCAGATGATAACCGGCTTAAAAAAAAGGTTTGGACATTCAAGAACAACATAACCTATTAATATCATTGATTTTATATTGGTAAAATATAATTTTAATAAGTTGAAAGTGTCAAAATTTGAGCCAAGTAAGCGTCATTTGCGGAAAATATTAGTTTACTTCTTTAATTTAAAGAAATCTGCTGCTGAGGCGCATCAATTGCTCGTGGAAGCATATGGTGAGGGTGCTTTGAGTGAGAGAACGTGTCGAGAGTGGTTTCAAAAGTTTAAAAACGGTGATTTCGACGTAGAAGACAAAGATCGCAGTGGAAGGCCAAAAATTTACGAGGATGCAGAATTGGAAGAATTATTGGAGGAAGATTCATCTCAAACACAAAAAGAACTTGCTCTTACATTAGAAGTCACTCAGCAAGCAGTCTCACATCGTTTAAAATCATTAGGAATGATTCATAAACAAGGAAATTGGGTTCCGTACGGCGGAAACTTATTTGTACTCCTAATAATATCAACATAAAATCTGCGAACCAAGGGGAAAAACTTTCGCCTCGCTATTTTATGATGCTGACATTTTTAAAAGATTGTATTGTGCAGGGTTTTTCACTATTACTTGACCCCTCTTTAACATTGTTACAAATAGAGGTAAAAAAAAGTTATGCACAAAACTTGTACGAAATCAACTGAATTTTTTCAAAATTATTTCACAAAATGGAATATATACAAGATGGAGAAGATATTCAGTACAACTCCATTTTTTCGAATGGATCACCTTGTATATATTCTTATTTTTGGTTAGTTCTTTCTCTCCTAATCACAAATACGAGAGGGGTTCAAATATGATCGAGACAAATACTCTAACACGTTTATTTATTATCGAAAATTTAGATATATTATTATACTTTTATTTTTGGCCATTAAAAATAATCTTAACAGTATAGTAGGCCGACGTCGTTTGAATAATATATATCAACATAAAATCTGCGAACCAAGGGGAAAAACTTTCGCCTCGCTAATTTATGATGCTGACATTTTCAAAAGATTATTTTGTGCAGGGTTTTTCACTATTACTTGACACCTCTTTAACTTTGTTACAAATAGGGGTAAAAAAAAATATGCACAAAAATTGTACGAAACCATCTGAACTTGTTCAAAATCATTTCACAAAATGGAATATACTACTCTGTCAAGAAAGTACCGGGAATTTTCAATTAAAACAACATTTTTACATTTAATCGTCAAAATTTATTGGGTCGCCTTCAAAATAGGCTCCATTTGCTCCAATACATCTATGCCAACGGCACTTCCAATTGTCGAAACATTTTTTATAGGCGCTTTACGGAATGGACTTTAGCTCTCGCGCCGAATATTGTTTTATGGCTTCAATCGACTCAAAACGGGTGCCACGAAGGGGCAATTTTAGTTTTGGGAAGAGGAAAAAGTCGCAGGGAGCCAAATCCGGCGAATACGGTGGTTGCTGAAGCACGTTTGTTGAGTTTTTGGCGAGAAAGTCAGTCACAATCGTAGCTCGGTGAGAAGGCGCGTTATCGTCATGCAAAATCCATGAGTTGTTCGCCCACAAATTTGGCCGCTTCTTACGGATACACTCACGCAAACGTTTCATAACGCCTAGGTAATACTCCTTGTTTACCGTCTGACCCTCTGGAATGAATTCGTAGTGCACCACGCCACGGATATCGAAGAAAACAATGAGCATCACCTTCATTTTCGAGCGGCTTTGGCGTGGTTTTTTCGGTTTCGGCTCATTTTTTGCCACCCATTCCGATGATTGCTGGCTTGTTTGCATATCGTACTCGTAGACCCAGGTCTCATCACCAGTTATAATGCGTTCCATGAATGTAGAATCGGAATTATAGCGATCCAGCATGTCTGAAGCAACCTGTTCGCGATGACGTTTTTGAAGAAAATTCAGGTCTTTCGGTACGAGTGATTTCAAATTCAATAATATTCAAGTTTCAGCATTTATCAACAATTAATTATAGGACCATTACCTTCAAATTAAAGTAATATGTGGAGTTCTTGACACTCATTACGTAAGACGCTTCGTCTCTTTCTTTTAAAACTTTTAGAATCTGTTACACGGTTGTAAGTATTAAGAAATATATTTTCACTTGAAATTGGATCACCTGGATGAAATGCCATATATTCTCTCCTTGCAACTTTCTTGCTCTTATTGTTCTTCACATAAAGTGAAAATAATCAAAAATAATTTTATTGAATGTCATAGTGTCATATTGTTACCAATGTAGTTTGTTAATTTACCACAGCCTACCACTTGACAACTGTTTCTTGAGCCTGCCAGGAAGTTCTTCGAATTTGAGACTCTGTAGTTCTCAAAATAAGAGAGATAGACCGACATGCTGGACTAGGTATTCTTTCTATCTGTTTGCAGACACTCATGTTCAGGATATCTCGAGAAATGCTTCAGGGTTTAGCGGAATTTGACGGTTCGACTGGCTTCGTCCTGTACCTGGATCAATTGTAAGACGTTTCTGGGGTTTGTGGATTCGACGATACGGGTAATCCGTTGGTGCTTGACGCCAGGATCACAAGGGTTCGTGGGGTTCGTACAGGCCGGATTGACTGTGCTCGTACCAGCATCAATTGAGGCATCAATCTTAAGACTATCTTAGTTCAGAGGACTGCGTTCAGATGGATGGATAAGAAGCCCCTTCGGCGTGTGAGTTGCGTCACAAACTGGTACTGACCATGCAGAGCCAATAGAGGTGGGATAGTGCTTTGCTGCTACCAGTATTATGGTTGTAGGTTTTCGAACTTAAGCCCAAACTGGAAGCTCGGTGGGTTCATCTCTTCGTCTTAACCCACAGTCTGCCTCTTGGGGCAGACTGTGAAGACTGCTAACAAGTCACTTGGTGGAAGAGCTACGCTCACATGCCAATATACTAAATGGTAGAATTCACACCATACCCAGCTGACCCCACCAAATACACAGGATGAATTTCTCGCCATTAATATTGTACTTGACAGTCGACTATGCGGTATCCGTAAGTTGCCCGATGTTTTGCATTAACGTAATGGAGCCACTCTTCATCGTCAGTCCCAATTCGATTCAAATACCTGTTTCTTTTCTATCATTGGAGCAGTTGTTCACGCCTGAAAAAGCAGCGTTCTATGTCACTTGGCTTCAGTTCACAGGGCATTCAATTTCCTACCTTTCAGATCATTCCCATTGCTCTTTGAAAATGGCAAACGGCTGGTTGAACGACTCAAAGTGTTTTTACGGGTTCCTCTTGCGTTGGTGATGGATTTTCATTGAGCCTTGCCTCCTATCATTTAACTTTGGTGGCATTCCGGGTCGTTCCTCGTCTTTCAAATGAAAATGACCACTTTTGACACTTCTGGCACGTTAGTTCGTCTGAAGCATCGCATCTACTAAGCTTTGAGCAGCCGTTTTCTTCATATTGAAGTAATTAAGAAAAATTTCAGCCAAAACACATCATTCGCTACAAAAAAATGACATTTTCAGAGCACAGAGGAACTTTGTTGTTTATTTTTCAGCGAAATGGCAGATACTGAAATGATGACACTTCAAAATGAAGTTGTTGCCAGACGAAACAATGAAATAATGAACTAGTAGCGACATTTGTTATCAAAACCGCACGAATTTATTTTAACTCCTTACCACAGATTTCTATTTTTTCTTTAGTTTCATGTCCATGAAGCCAACGCATATCCCGTGACTGCCTGAAATGAAGGCCATTCCAAGATCCGACAACCCCACGCGAATCTCAAACGAATAAAGATGAAAGCATATCTACTAATTTCCTTAGAGATTAACGTTTCTGCTAATTTTCACCTTTGCAGCCCAATCCCTCCTAACAAACGCCTGAGCGAGGTGCCACCGCTTAGTTAGGGAGGGCGAGTCAATAGACAGGAGGAAGATCTTAAGCTACACCTCCAAATCCCGCCATGACAAGCTCAGGTCGGGCTTACGTCCGTTGCCAGTTTAATTAGTGAATTTCATTAAGTGCCATGAAAAGCGTTCTATTAATTTCGACTTGTTGGCGGAACCAGTGCAGATAATACAGAATGGCATATGCTTCCACGTCGTGTGTGATGCGAAATTGAGTGTTTAATACGATTGCGTAGATGTAATAGCTTCAAAGGTTAAAGTGCTTATGTTATTAGAGAACGGCGTCGTCAGTCTTCTGCTGTGCCACGTTTCGGTTTTTTGTGCCTGTTGAAAATTAACTAATTGCCTTCTGGGTGGGTGTAACTAGAAGCGGCAGAAGGTTCGATTAATAAATGTACGTTTCGAGATATCTCAAGTTATTCCCCGAAAGATAAGCCTCAGGAAGCGTTCGTTTAGGTTCCTTGAATGAGAAAACCGCTAATGAAGGATTCACACAAAAAGGGTAGCGGATCTTCCAATTATTCTACTCTTAAATAGTCAATGTTTCACTAATAGGATATGGAACATTAAAGCTGGGTTTCATACATATTCGATGATAAAATAATAAAAAGCGGTTTTTTTAATTGATATAAGGATAATTACAAACTTTGAATATCAAAACAGATTTAATCTGTTAATCTTCTACAATTTTAATTTCAAAAAATTTTTTTTCCAACTTTTAGAATTACTTTAATGTCTTATAATAAGCACTGCTTATATTCAATAGACGTATAAAATCAAAATTCACTATATAATATTGTTCAAATTCACTTTGAACAAAGATTTTTCAATTCACTTTGCAGGTACGTAACAATTACGTCCCCAGAGTTCAACAATTTAGGCCTTCCAAATATGAATCATTTAATTCCTAGAAACCTAAACGGGCCTAAACACCAATTGAGAAACGAAGATATTTCTCCCTTAGATTATTCCTAGAAACCCATTAGAACCGTTTTAGCCGTTTCAATACGATTGTCGTATCGAAATTACCTGGGCTAACTTTTCGGACCCAAACCCACTCTCTCATTCACCAGTCATCGGAAAGACACAGTTGAACACATCCCTTGCGCCAGACAGATCACTACTCACCCTGTATAAAAAGTCAGTTGAGAAAGTTCAGTTGAAGATAAGTTCTGATCCCACGCACATTCCCTTGAAGTAAGCTATCGTAACTTGTGAAACATTTTTACCTCTACGCTCGAATCATTTTATTTTCGCATTTTTCACTTTAAACTTCCACGGAACTCTATCTCTCTCTGTCAGTCACCCATAACCAAAGCACTAAAGGCCTGAAAGTGAATGTATTATCTACATTATTCATTTGTAATTAGATATTAAGTTGTGAAAAGTGAACTCAAAAGTGAAACCACTAAAATTGAAGTCTGTGTCGTCAACAACAATAGAAAAAACTCAAGAAAGAACTGCTCCAGGATCAAGAAAATGTATCCACCTCAATCTGGGTCAATAACTCAAAATTGTACACTTGTATTATATGTACTTCTGCTGACAATTCTCTACATGGTCCCTACGAGCTGGATTACATTCCACATCTGGTCACGAAACAACTCCTTCAATTTGGGTAGAATAATTCAACTCTCTGAACTTGTATTATATGTATTTTAGGCTGTGAATAAAGCATTTAAGTCTAATATACATCCCTCTTTCATCTCCATTTGAAGTATGCTCAACCAAGAATTTGCATACTAATTGGTTAACGTTTAATCAATTACTTTCGAAGAATTCGAAAAGGTATCTCTACATACCAAGCCATTCTTTACAAATATCAAATGGAATAAAAAAAAACAACAAAAATAAATTATTACTTAAAATTAAAAGTAATATTGAATGTTTCGTTCCAAACATACACACCTGAACTCGTCAGACAGGCGTGGTACGTATGTTTTGCCTGTAACAAACATTTGACAAAATGTTTAATTTCTGGTTTTATATTTATGAAAACTAAATCTTCACACAACATAATTTTAAGAACTTCTCCAAAACTAATTTATTTGAAAAATTTGATATGTTTAAATATTCGAATAAGTTACTTCGAAAACTCTCAAAAACATGTAGCACATCCTCAAAAACAATTAGAATTCAGATAAGCTCAGTTCAACTCAACATTCGAAAGATGAAATCAATTAAAAATAAATAAACTTGTAATCTTACCAAACAATTTCTGGAAACTCTGTGAATGCAATTCAAACTAGGTAGGTATATCTAATATCCAAAGTACTCTATGTTCTATGCTAAACACAGAAATCACACAGTTTGTAAGGCAAAAGATTAAATCTGTTTTGATATTCAAAGTTTGTAATTATCCTTCTATCAAGTAAAAAAACCACTTCTTATTATTTTATTTTATATATAATAAATAATTATATTAGGTTTTTGAATAAAGAAATTTATGATACAGTTTCCAGTAGTTTAAGGAAGGCCATAAAATGCCTTACAAACTTTGTGCGATTTCTGTGTTTAGGATGGAACATAGAGTACCTTGGATATAAGATGTACCTACATAGTTTGAATAGCATTCACAGAGTTTCCAGAAATTGTTTGGTATGATTACAAGTTTATTTATTTTTAATTGATTTTATCTTTCAAATGTAAAGTTGAACTGACCTTATCTGAATTCTAATTGTTTTTGAGGATGTGCTACATGTTTTTGAGAGTTTTTGAAGTAACTTATTTAAATATTCAAACATATTAAATATTTCAAATAAATTAGTTCTGAAGAAGTTCTTAAAATTATGTTATGAAAAAGATTTAGTTTTCATAAATATAAGACCAAAAACTAAACATTTTGTCAAATGTTTGTCACAGGCAAAACAAACGTACCACGCCTGTCTGACGAGTTCAGATGCGTATGTTTGGAACAAAACATTCAATATTATTTATTTTAATTAACAATTTATTTTTGTTGGGTTTTTTATTCCATTTGATATTGTATACTAAATTTTGATTTTATACGTCTATTAAATATAAGCAGTGCTTAATATAAGACATTTATTTTATTCTAAAATTTTTGAAAAAAATTTTTTTTGAAATTAAAATTGTAGAAGACTAACTATCGAAAGTTCTATCACTCTAAAAAAAACACCCGATACATCGGTATAACAATTCTATACTCAAACAAACTCGATAAGGTTTTGTTGATCACAGGAGTAAATTGCAGACATGCGCACGTTTCAAACTTGATGATTTTCATCGGTGCAATGAATGCGACTACAAAACTGTCTGGTATCTATCTATATTCGCTATACACAGAGAGACTAAGGTATAAAACATACACTAGCGCCACCTAGAGAGTGCAAACATAGGTACAGGATATATCTTTGCGAGCTAATTCAAGTAATGAAATAATTCCCGATATTTTCACTTTACAAACGCAAAAAAAAATGTTCTCATGCTCAAGTCAGACCGTACTATGCCGTAATTAGCATATTCATATTGAAATGAATTAATTCAGCTGATCTGTACCAAATATCTTTAAGCAATGGTAATAGAATATTCTACAAATCGAGACAGTGTAACATATATCTGTATAACTCAAACTTTCTAGTACCATATCTCACACTCCTTATTAATGTTGATTGCTTCATCTTGATCAAGAAAAGTTGTTCAGTTTTGTTGTATCCACAAGGAGGACTGATTTAAAACGTGTCTGCGAACACGCAAAAACTCCGTCCCAAGCGAATTTTATATACGGTGATGTTACACAAGAATTGATGTTATTACTTCAAGACTTTTTCCGTCATAAATACGACTTAAGGGAAGGTTATATTCTGGAGAAGTCGTTCTTTTTCATGATCTTTTAATTGTGACGGAGTGTAAATTGAAGGAACGATCTCAAACGTAGGTTGCGTGAGATGTTATATTATTATACTATGGTTTAATTAACGGAAAACTGTTTCCAAAACTTGGAGATGGAATTCGTTTTTCGCGGTTTTTACCTGTGTTGGATTTGATTGTTTCGTGAAGAGTGACCAACCTGAAAAAATAAAAAGACATCAGTTTGAAATCAGACTATTCCACAAGGGGTGATACAAATAATGAATAATTATGATCAACTTCTAAATAATAAGAATTGAAATAATAGATGTGAATCTATTGGAAACCTTGTCACTTAAGAATGAAAAACCATATAAATCGAATATTAAAACAGATTAAATCTGTTAGTCTTCTACAATTTCTATTTAAAAAAAAAAAAATTTTATTCAAAAAACTTTTAGAATTAAATTAATGTCTACAATAAGCACCGCTTATATTTAATAGACGTATATAATCAAAACTCTATATACAATGTCAAATGGAATAAATAAACCAACCAATATAAAGAAAGCAATTAAAATTAATAAATAAATATTTGAAGGAGACGAAATTTTGTTTCTGAACTTACCATAATGAAACCAATTGTTTTTCAAAAACATAAAACACAACTCAAGGATTTCTCAAAAAATATAATTTATTTGAAATATTTAATATATTTAAATACTCGAATAAGTTAATTCAAAAATCTCTCAAAACATGTAATATATCTTCAAAAAACAATTAGAATACGTATAATCTCTTCATCGGCTCTAGATAACATTTAAAATATCAAAATCAACTAACAATCAGTTCATACCTTGAGAGTATAACACGGAACTTGTTTTAAAAATCCAGGTAGACAGTTCGTCACAAAATTTACAGAAAACTGTAAGGTATTCTATGGTTTTCTTCAAGCAATTGACATTCCAGAATGAGAATTATTCAAGCCTAAATATAATAATATATTATATGTAAAATAAAATAGAAAAAGGCTTTTTCTTGATAGAAGAAATACACACAAGACATACCTTTTCGTGTTAGTTCAAGTAAAGAAATGTATTCTCAATTATTCACGTCAGGAACGCAGAATAAATTAATTTATTTTAATATGAATATGCTCATTTTTGAGCATTACGGCAATTTATGGTCAGATTTGAGCATGAGGAAAGTTTATTCTGCGTTTGTAACGTGAAAATGTCGAGAATACATTTCTTTACTTGAATTAACACGCAAAGGTATGTCTTGTATGTATTTTGCATACTCTAGATGGCTTGTGGGAATCAAAACTTTTCTGAGTTGATACCATTCAAATTTTGAAACAAATAATCATTGGTCTCAATCTGTAACGAGCACCATTCACTGTAACATTAGCTCCAGCATAGTCTTTGAAGAAATATGGACCGATGATACCTCCAGCGTGTGAAGCACACCATACGGTGAATTCTTCAGGATGCAATGGAACCTGCAGAACTTCATGAGGATTGTTTTCACCGCATATACCGCAATTTTGCTTGTTTTCATAGCCGTTCAACCAGAAATGAGCTTCATTACTAAACACAATTTTACGATAAAAAAGTGGATCAACTTCAAGCTGTTGTAGGGACCAATCAGCCAACAAACCACGCTTATTATGGTCAAGTGGCTTTAGTTCTTGAACCAGTTGGATCTTGTTTGGGTGTAGACCAAGATCTTTATGCAGAATTTTACATGTGGTGGATGCACAGAGTCCAACTTGTTATGAACGTCGACGAATAGGCAAATCTGGATCATAATTAACACTATGACTTACAGCAGAGATATTTTCTTCTGTACGTACAGTTCTTTGTCTTGTTGTTGTTGTTGCATCGATTAGAGAAAATGTTGTCCGAAATCTATCGATAGTTGGACGAATAAGCTGCTCTGATGCACGATTATGTAAACCATAAATTTCACGAAGTGCTCTATAAGTTTGGCGAATAGAACAGTGATTTTGAAAATAAATTTCAACAATTTGTAAACATTGTTGTGGCGGGAGTTTTTCCATGATAATTTGTCGATGCTTAATGAACAGAAATCTCAAAACAACATGGCTTCTACCTTCGGTCAAATCACAGTTATCCCTACCGAAAGTTTTATCAGTTGAATTGAAGGTTCCTCTAGCTCTTTATAGTGCCCTTACTCTATTCTGCATGGTGTCAATGAGGTCATCAATGAAAGCTTGAGGGGGGTTTTGCCAAAGTGTCCGTCAAAGCCTCGGCGAGGAGTTGTAATGTCTGCAGGGGTTCAGGTAAGCGATGTAATTGCTGTGGCGTTGTAGACCAGATGTGTTCAATACAATATTGGTCTGGATATACAACAAGACAAGCCATTCGCTTAATGACATGCATTTTTATGCGTTCTTTGCAAAGGGAACAATAATTGGTTCCACAATCAAATCACGATACCTTACCGCTGTCATGGTGGCGTTAATGGGGATAATAAGATCTGTACGTCCATTGAAACATTTGCCTTCCGAAACGCACAATGAGTCGCTACCGAAAAGAGTTGTTGCGTCATGAAATGTTCATTATGCCGTTGACTCCTTCTCTCCACACAAACATTCGTCCATCAGATTCATACAGACAACATCTGGACCAATCCGTGAACAGGCAGCATCTTCATATGTTCGTCACATCGTCTCAGAGTGCCAATTTGATTCAAGTGCAAAAGGTATTATACAATACTATTGTGATGTACCAATATGAACTTCGTGAAAATCATAAAATTCCTGAAGGCGTTTCCAAGCTGATACTGAAAAACTTAAGGAACGATGCAATTCAATGTCACGAGAAGCTGCAGTACATCCTTGATCATTGTTCGAAGAATTGCTCCTACTTGAGTAAACAACAGAAATCGCCAAATAAGAGTTCCTCCGAGATCAGCGTCCCAATTAAAAACCAGATCTCATGCATCTTTCATACAATTATCCGTTTTCTCGATTCCTAAGAGAATCATTGCCTCCTAATTGTGAGAAACCGGCTGACGCGAAGGATAATTGAAAAATCTACAGCTAATCAACATGGCCGCTTCTGCAGCACTGGCTCGCATTCAAGTTGCAGTCCGGGAATCCCGTTCGCAATTCAAGGAACTTGCAATGCTCCGGGCGGGAAATCGACTGAATAAGTGTGCCGGTATCCGGTTAGTTTATTTGACGTTCTTGGAGTTTTGCGATTCTGAAGAGACTTCAGCCGTGAAACGCTAGATTGGCTGATGTATGTTGGAGTACCTGGACCGGAAACGGAGGAGTTACTAATGATTAGGGACTGATTAGTTTATGTATATCTTTTTAGTTCAATCACATGGCGCTCAAAAGAGCCCAGCTCCAGGAAAATATTCCTGGAGTTTTTTCGCCGCGTTTATGTTACTCTTTTGGGTGCTATATTTGAATGTTTGTTTGCAGCTGGATGGCTCCACCGAAAGAGGAGACGATGCGAATATGAGAAGAATGTTTATCACAATCAAGACAAGTTTCTGGAAATAAACATGTTTCACTCATAGACGTTTTGAAAAAGACCCAATTATTTACGTTTTTTACTTAGGCTTACATTATATCGCCTAATATTCAACTGGTCCATGCCACGCTTTAATGTCGCCGTTTGGAATCCGAGCATTTTGAAATATTGACGTACAGATCCATCTATGATACAATTTATCAAGTATGAATAGTGCTGTTTTAACTTCGAATACACCTGTATTCTCCCGAACAAGAAACATTCTTTGCTGGTTTATTGTTTTCATTTAAGTGATAAGATAGCGAAGATTCCACACACAAAAAATTGTCATGTTACATTCAACAAGTTGAGAGTTGTTAGAGGAGGGGGGGGACAAGACTTTTGACGATGTGTGTATATACTCATAGCCCATATAGTTCCGTATTTCAACGCCAGGAACGCTGTCCTGCGTCGAGTTACTGCGCAATCATATTTTCTTATCGACCATATCGAAGTCCATTCTAAACACCTTGGTTGAATCTGATTGATAACTTGGTGGAGTTGAACGAGTTAAAGTTGGATTGCCAGACTCTTTCTCGATGATTGCTTATACTTGGTGGAATTATTACTGCCTTAGATTTTCGTTTTCAGAGTTATATTGGACTAATAAAGCCGATATTTTTCGAATTTACCAGTAGGCCATCTTCTTTTACCTCTTTATCTAAAGCCCTTATTTCTTATCATATAAGTTATCATTGGATCGACCTTCTGATCCAGTTTGAAAACAAAATTCGTAACATTTCCATTGAAGAAACTGGAAACTAGTACTCATTTGACGACGTGCGTTGAACAAAAGGAAGTGTAGAATTTCAAGATGCAGCTGTGGGCCCCCATCAGCGAAGAGGAAGGACATCGTTAATAAGTATACCATCAGTGTTTTGGATTAGTATACTTCAGGCAGTAAAAGATTGTATTGAGTTTGATCCTTTGACAATTTAATATCAAAGACAGCACAAAGTCAGTGTATTTCCGACTTTCGACTAGTACATCGAAGATAAACCGAGTGTTGAAAAACAACGTTTCAATATTTTGGGAGCTAACTCTACACCTCAAAATAACTAAAAAGTTTCATATAAATATGAGTCCGCAAATGAGCGGATAACATTTTTCTTTAATTTTTCGACATTTTTTTTAATTCCTTCATTTTTTTTATTATCTCGCATTAAAAAATACATACAACCCTAAATTTTTACCCTTTTATCACCAACCCCTAGTTTTTAATAGCCATTTTAGTAATTTAATCATGTTTGCCGGGTCAGCTAGTTCTCTATAAAAATGGTCCTTATGATTTTTTCTCTGAGACCCACCATTTCCCAGATATTGCGCTTGTAAGAATCACGTTCTACATAATATGCACACATTTCCACACCACCTTTGAGGTAGTGTACTCGGCGCGTTTTTTTTAACGTGGTATCCCCGGTAGGTCTATTCCACGAATCTTTATGACGTTATTTTCAGGAACAATAATTATTTAATAGTATGAAGATTATTGATATGGGTTACTGAGTTTAACTGTCGTTCTAACTTTTTTTTATTACTTTAATCTGACTCATACTCTTCATATTCAACTTCAACAATCATGTTTCCTCAATTTCTTCTTGTTCTTCTTCTTCTCCTTCCTGTTGATGAATGCTTAGAAATTGTTCGAATGAAGATGAATCAGTTGTCTCTTCATCAAAATCACATGAATCTTCCTCTCTTGTATTTAATTGAACATTTGAGCAAGAGACACCTTGGCACTTGGTACACGCTGAAGAACACTGCAACCCTACTTTTTACAGCCACATTTGGCACTACAACCTTTCGTGCAATTGCAAAAAATAGTGTTAAGAAGTTTTTCTGGAGCAGGGGGCAGTAAAGTTCGAATCGGTTCCAAAGTATTATTTATCAATTTCCAACCCTAGTCTTCAGGGTTCAGTTCATTGCCTTGCCATGTCTGAACTTGATAGTACACTCGAAACAAATGTTGAGTAGCAGATGCCGATGTTGGAGGAAGACAAGATAGTTGTACTTGATTTTTGTTTCGTGTATTTTTTACAAATGTTACATATCTGTACGTATCTATGCAATCAATTTTTTTTAGAGCTCCATAAACCGCAAGAAGAAACCGAGTTCCTTTAGTAATTAGTATTTGAGGTGAAGAATTAATTTCTGTAAATACTTTTGCGCAGTCAATAAAATCTTTTTTTTCAAATAATTTTAATACTGAATTTTTTCCCCTTCTAAACATTGCTGACGTAGTATCGCATCCGGTTATCGCATGTAAAAATGAAATATAGTTTTGGCATTTTAGATAAGCTGATAAACTTTCAGAAGAATATATTTCTGTCCGTTGCTGCGCCTTTTTGCATTTTTGCTTGCTTGAGTACCTAAATATGTATATACGTGGCATCTGTGTGCATACTATGTAGAACACGATTCTTACAAGCGCAATATCTGGGAAATAGTGGGTCTTAGAGAAAAAATCATGAGGACCATTTTTATAGAGAATTTTAAGATCTACAACTTTGTTCTGAGGTACTTTTTCGATAAAACTTACCGTTTTTGAGAAAAATCTGAAAAACCTGAAATTTTGACCTTGGCCCTTAGCGCACATGGGACTGATTGGGACTTTTACACTTTATTCCTTGTGGTAAACCTAAGGTCTCTACGATGATTTGGCTCTGTCGGAATTTTCTTTATTTCAATTGTCTAAATTGACCGGACTAGATTGCCGACATTCCGATATCTGTTAGAAGGCCCCTCTTTTTTAACCCGGTTTTTTATCACGTTCCGCTTGTAAACCTCTGTACCACTATTAGGTGTTGCCTAAAATCTATTGAAATATTCAAAATATTTATCACTTTTGTTTAAATACCTCTGTACCACTGTTAGGTCTTCAGTTGTCTGATGATGGGATAGTTCATTTCCCGAAACTCAAGTCACAAGAAAATGTGTAATATTTATTTTAATTGGTAGTAAAACATTCTACAATTTGTTTTAATTCTGATTTATGGGTTCGAGATCCTTGTTGACTCAACTTCATCAGTGACTCATGTGATCATTTTCGATTTCAAATGAACACATCCGAAATGATTGGCTACTGTTACGGGCACGCAAAAACAATAAAGCCATTTTCCACAAAACGACGTGACCCAAATTACGTATCCACATCGAAGCTGGCTGGGTCGTATAGTCGAAATAGGAGAGAATGCCGAAACAAAACCAATTCTCAAATGAATAAACCCGCGAATCATCTAACGTTAGTCCATAAATTGAAAATAATCACTGACCCATTTTGAAGTCAACAACAGAGGTCGGCATTAAACCACCGTTCTGGGACCTGCAAAGCGTATCTGGCAGAGGAAATGAAGTCATTTTGAATAGGTGTACCTAGGCCGCGCTTCGATAAAACATCCCGTCGGTGAGGCTCCCCGTTCGCTTTGGTTTCCTTTGATGGACGCATAAACGTAACGTACGGTTAAATTTTTAAATTGAATTTACGTATGAATGCTCAGGTGCTGGCTGGGATGAGCAGATGTTCGGGTTCGACTAGTTTTAGGGGATAAGGGGTGCTCCACGCGCTGTGGTGCCGATTGTCACATTAGGACGCTCCGTAATTTTCGAATTCCAAGTGCCTGAACCACCTTGCAATCTGGTGGTAATTCTGCCGCAATCATACATTCTGTCAAGAAAGTACCGGGAATTATCGATTTAAATCTGGCGGGGCAATGAGGCAGGTAAAAATTTTTTTTCCTAGGTTGGTACCACTGTCCTTAATTACTATGCCAAGCTTGAGCGGGATCTGTCAACTAGTGTGTTTGCAACAGCTGATTAAGTCAGTCGATGTCAGAGTGCGTGCCGATTTTTACTATGGGTGATTACGTTGAGCAAAGAATTTGTTTAAAGTTTTGTGTTGCAAATGAATTTTCGTGTGCCGATGCATTGAAAATGTTGCAAAAGGCCTTTGGTGATAATGCTCTATCGAAAACTCGTGCATATCAGTGGTACAGAGCCTTCAAGGACGGTCGTGAAGTGGTCGCCCATCGACGGCTTCGATCGAAGATAACGTCGATAAAATTAAGGAAAGGTTAAGGAAAGGGTGCTGAAAAACCGTCGTACCAGCTTGAGAGAGATAGCACATGATCTTAAGATATCCCACGAGTCCGCACGTACGATTTTGATTGATATTTTGGGCATGAGAAAGGTGGCCGCACGACTCGTACCGAAAGACCTGAATTTTCTTCAAAAACGTCATCGCGAACAGATTGCTTCAGACATGCTGGATCGCTGTAATTCCGATTCTACATTCATCGAACTGGTGATGAGACCTGGGTCTACGAGTACGATATGCAAAAAAGCCAGCAATCATCGGAATGGGTGGCAAAAAATGAGCCGAAACCGAAAAAACCACGCCAAAGCCGCTCAAAAATGAAGGTGATGCTCATTGTTTTCTTCGATATCCGTGGCGTGGTGCACTACGAATTCGTTCCAGAGGGTCAGACGGTAAACAAGGAGTATTACCTAGGCGTTATGAAACGTTTGCGTGAGCGTATCCGTAAGAAGCGGCCAAAGTTGTGGGCGAACAACTCATGGATTTTGCATGACGATAACGCGCCTTCTCACCGAGCTACGATTGTGACTGACTTTCTCGCCAAAAACTCAACAAACGTGCTTCATCAACCACCGTATTCGCCGGATTTGGCTCCCTGCGACTTTTTCCTCTTCCCAAAACTAAAATTGCCCCTTCGTGGCACCCGTTTTGAGTCGATTGAAGCCATAAAACAAAATTCGGCGCGAGAGCTAAAGTCCATCCCGGAAAGCGCCTATAAAAAATGTTTCGATAATTGGAAGTGCCGTTGGCATAGATGTATTGGAGCAAATGGAGCCTATTCTGAAGGCGACCCAATAAATTTTGACGATTAAATGTAAAAATGTTGTTTTAATTGAAAATTCCCGGTACTTTCTTGACAGAGGAGTATAACTTCCATCAAGATTATTTATGATAATAATAATGATAAATCATTATTTGATTTCGAAGGTGTCGGTCACGTACAGAAAAAACACTTAACTAACTGAAATACAATAACAATTCTTTAACACTATGGAAGCATTTTCTGATTAAAACTGTTTTCAAAATTTTTTTTTAAATACAGCGTGTTTATTTTCGAAGTTATGGGGTGATGTATTCCAGTTTTTAAGCATGAAATAATTAGCATTTTATTATATACAGGGTGACAAGAAAAACTTCGGGCAAATTTTACTGTGTTCTACGACAAACGTATTTTAGCGTAGATAAATCATTTTATTCTATTAGATTCTCTACACTTTCTTGTACTAATATGTGAATTTTCAGCTTGACATTACTCTATTTTGCAGAGTGTTAGAATGTCAAACATAGTGCAATTTTGGAGCTGTTTCGTCAAGGTAAGCGGAATTGTTCGTTTGCACAATGTGCCTCGACAAACCGTGTCCGATGCAATTTGGCGTTTCAAGGAGCTTGGCAATGATAGTTATCAATCTTTTAGATCAACGGTAAACCACAGAATTATTTATTTGTAGTTAACCTTACACTCCATTTAAATTTTTCAGTATTCATTTACCAGAAGTTTTCTAAATTGTTGAAGGGTAAGTAAATATTTGTTGTTAATTGATGATATATTTTATTGAATATGAATTATTTGAATAATGATGAAGCAAAGTCTCTCTTAAAACTTGTTTTACAGTAATTTATTTATAATACATATCTTGAGATTTTATAGAAAGTAACTTAGTTAGATATCCAATTATATTGAATATTCTAAGTAAGATAGTTTTATGATGAACTTCTAAAGATTATGTTAAACATTTTTAAAGATATTTGTTTTCATAAGATGGATCAGCAGAAACAAATTTTCGTCTACTCAAAATATTTAAATTATAGGATTTTTGTTAACAATTTCTAATTATTGGATTTTGTTAGTTCATTTGGATGTCTTATAATGAATGTTTATTTTATATGTCGTTCGATGTAAGTGGCACTTATATGACATTAATTTAATTCCTGAAGTTACAATATTGAATATAATTTTTTGAACTCAAATATATAGAAATCTAACAGAATATATCTGTAAACATTTAAATAATTTTATATACCTTCTATCAAGTATAAACCTCCATTTATTTTACATAACTTTATGTTGGGCATTTTTAGTGTAATGAAATAAATAACGCATAAACGCATGAATTGTTTCATTCGACATTGTTTTGCTTAAATGAAATGGACTACTATTTTCTATCCCAAACACTGATAATTAATGTGTCCCACATACGTATTTCTTCTTAAAACTTGGCAACATTGCAAATAAAGGTCTTTATGCGGTTTCCCCCTCGCCTTATATAGTATAATTTGTATCCGCAGAGCTTTCAATAGGATTTACCTGAGGAAGTTTAATTTAACTTTTAATTTTCATAATTCCGTAAATATCAATTTCTAGGAACTCTCTGGCATATGGTAGAGACATTTCCACACCAAGGGCTAAAAGATCCATTCCTTTGATTATTTTCGCAATTAAAACATGTTTTAAAGTTCTTTTTCATCTTTCACAGAAAGTGAGTTTAATATAATGCGCGGAATTTCATTTAAGAATTTTTTAATTTATTTCCTTCAACCACCATATTTTAATTTGAAGACATGTTGCCAAGTTAACAAAGAAAAATCAAAACACATGATGTCGCGGCACCTTTGATGTATATCATCTGATTTCAATTATCTCATCAGTTTTTCGCTATGCATCATTTAAATTCGATATTATAAGTTTGAAATGAAGCACAAATTTTGCATGAGTAAAAAGTATTATTTTCTTAGGACGAAAATACTGGGACAAACAGATCGGAAACAAAATAGCAAAGCAAACAATCTTATTTTATCATATTGTGATTGTGCTTGTCATCATAACCAAATTATGTCAGGTGGAAATGTTCTCAGGTTTGCCCACTGGACGAGAACGTGAACTGGTTGTTTAATCAAGTAACGATCCAGTTTCAAGGAATCGCTTCACAAATTGCTGTGAGGGCATTCAATTCCTATTGAATTTTGCACGTGAATTTCTAACAGTTTCTATAAAAGATATACCACTTTATAATTAAGTTTTTCATATTTCCCAATTTTTTTCGAGCGTTAATCGACCCATTTCGTTAATGTTAAATATTAAAACATCCTTCGGCCAAAACACGTATAACAAATTTGATTCCAGTCTCGTAATAACCACTAATTCAAAATGCAAACCCTAGATGGCCCATCATTTATTATCATTTATCCAATTAGAAGCAAAGGAACTATAACTGAAATAAAAGTTAGTTAAAAACCACAATTCTCCTCAAAATCCATGCAAGATAAGACAATTTAATGTATGAATTTATACTATGTCCGGAATTTATTATTTTTCATAATTTTAATATACTTCTTTTTGTAATATTCTAAGACAAAAGTAATGTATAAAATAGGTGTGCAGATAGTCAGCTACAACCAAAGTTGCATGGCTACACTATTTGTTAAATATTGTTGAATGTTAACAGGCTTATAATTTATGAAATAATGTCGCAATTAGAAAAAAGAAAACAGGTAGAATATTTGTATAGAAAAGCTTTTTGAAACGCTAAAAAATTTGTGCAATTGACTGAACTGGAAAAAAAGTGCTATATATAATACCACTTTCAGGAAGACTGCGTAAGATTAAAGAAAACAATTTAAAGGCTTTATTGGCCTTAGAACGACACAATTCGACACAACAGATTTGGAAATCAACGAACGGTTAATTTAACCTCTTACTATTCTCACGTGTTTTAATTCGCCGATTTGTATCCACTAATGGCTTTGTCGTATCTTTACCAGCTTCGACCGGCCTTCCGGAACGTGGTGTATCTTCGACATCGAAATTGCCAGATCGAAATTTTGCAAAGCAGTCCTGGCACTAGGGTTCTGTCGACACATTTCCCTCATACACATCAGTTAATTCCTTTCTGACTTGAACAGCATTTTTGCCTTTTCTATAGTAAAAAAGTGAAATATGAGGAAAATACTGTCAAAACATTTAAGGAATATGCGGCTTAATTGTGAAGTTGGGTTCGAAAATATACAATTGAATCCTCTGTCGGGAAAAAACGGAATGACTTTCCGAACAACCTTATATTTTGTTGTGCAAGTAAGAACAATGTTTGAGCTTTGAACATTTTATCAATTTTCTTTAATTAAAACAAATTGTAGAAATAACTATGTTTAACTACCAATAAAAATATATTTTACACATTTTCGTGTGACTCGAGTTTCGGGAAATGAACTATCCCATCATCAGACAACTGAAGACCTAACAGTGGTACAGAGGTATTTAAACAAAAGTGATAAATATTTTGAATATTTCAATAGATTCTAGGTAACATCTAATAGTGGTACAGAGGTTTACAAGCGGAACGTGATAAAAACCCGGTTAAAAAAAGAGGGGCCTTCTAACAGATATCGGAATGTCGGCAATCGACAAAGAAGGTTATTAAACAGATTGTATCCAAATATCTCAAATAATTTTTCGGGGTTACATATCTCCGTACAGTTATTCATTATTTTTACGTTATTTTGTTGTACATCTCAAATATTTGGATTTACATAGCTCCATACAGTCATTCATTATTTTTTAAATTATTTTTATTGTGAACGAATTTGAAAATTTCAATAATCCAGTTTCTTTTCATGGAATGAAATAAGGAATTACTTTGTTTTCTATCACTTTTTATTATAACTGATATACAGTGACTCGAGTTTCGTAGTGTTTACTACATTTTCAAACTCCGAAACTACGAAACTCGAGTCACTGTATATCAGTTATAATAAAAAGTGATAGAAAACAAAGTAATTCCTTATTTCATTCCATTAAAATGAACTATCACAAAGTAACGGACTACTCCATCGAAGTTTCTTTTCATTTGAATCTACATGTAAAATTTTCTTAAGATTTTCTTTTGTCGAAAGGAATAACTGTTTTCTAAAGAATGAGTGGCAAAAGTTGAATTTTTGTTTACTTTTCATTAAATTCATTTTATGTTCGTTGAAAGAGGTTTTAAACAGATGTTCCTTTTTGAATATCTCGAATATTTTCAATTTACATAGCTCCGTACAGTTATTTATTATTTTTACATTATTGTTATTGTGAACTAATTTGAAAATTTCAACAGATTCTAGATAATCGAGTTTCTTCCCTTTTGATTCTACATGTAAAATTTTAAGATTATCTATTGTGGGAAAGGAATGACCGTTTTCTAGACAATGAGTAGCAAAAGTAGAATTTTGTTTATTTTTCCTGAAACTCATTTTATGTTCGTTGAACCTCGTCTTGAAGATACGTCCTGTTTGTCCTATATATTTATTACTGCACGTAGAACAAGATAACTCATAAACTCCTGATTTGCGTATGTTTGGAGTAAGGTCCTTTGCGTTAAATAATACCGATGATAATTTGTTTTGCGTTTTGAAGGCAATATTGACACCTGATTCTGAAAAACTATTGGCCACTTTTTGACTTATGCTACCAAAGTACGATAGAGAAATGAATTTCTTATTTTCTTCAGTTTTTATGATGGGATAAATTTGGCTCATAGCTATTTTAGATAGTTTCTGTCGAATTAGATTATCTATTATATTGAGGTGATATCGAGAGGTCTAAAAATGTAATACTGTTCTCCGATTCTTTTTCTAATTTGAATTTAATTTTTGGATGAATATTATTCAAGAAATTCAAAAGGTTCAACGAACATAATATGAGTTTCAGGAAAAATAAACAAAATTCTACTTTTGCACTCATTGTCTAGAAAACGGTCATTCCTTTCCCACAACAGATAATCTTTAAATTTTATATGTAGAATCAAAAGGGAAGAAACTCGATTATCTAGAATCTGTTCAAATTTTCAAATTAGTTCACAATAACAATAATGTAAAAATGATGCATGACTGTACGGAACTATGTTAATCGAAAATATTTGAGATAGTCAAAAAGTAACATCTGTTTAAAACCTTTTTCAACGAACATAAAATGAATTTAATGAAAATTGAACAAAAATTCAACTTTTGCCACTCATTCTTTAGAAAACAGTAATTTCTTTCGACAAAAGAAAATCTTAAGAAAATTTTAAATGTAGATTCAAATGAAAAGAAACTTGATTATTGAAATTTTCAAATTCGTTCACAATAAAAATAATTTAAAAAATAATGAATGGCTGTACGGAGCCATGTAATTCCAAATATTTGAGATGTACAACAAAATAACGCAAAAATAATTAATGACTGTACGGAGCTATGTAACCTCAAAAGTTATTTGAGATATTTAAATGGGTATCATCTGTTTAATAACCTTCTTTGTCGATTACCGACATTCCGATATCTCTTTTTCAACCCGGTTTTTTATCACGTTCCGCTCGTAAACCTCTGTACCACTATAAGGTGTTATCGAGAATCTTTTGAAATATTCAAAATATTTATCACTTTTGTTTAAATACCACAGTACCACTGTTAGGTCTTCAGTTGTCTGATGATGGGATAGTTCATTTCCCGAAACTCGAGTCACAAGAAAATGTGTAATATATATTTTTTGGTTGTAAAAGATAGTAATTTCAACAATTTGTTTTAATTATGATCAACTACCAAATAGTAACGGCTGAAACAATTCAGTATCTTTTCTTTAACTTCTTCACTTATAGAACATTGTGAAGAACTGTTCTAGAAGTTTAACCAATTCGGTCTTATGTGAACTCCTATTGTCGAAGAAGCATAAGAAAATCGATGCAAACCTATGCACAGATTATTATTATTAAACAAGCACGTAAAAAACTTTTCAAACTTTGACAGCAGAAGTCATGACATCAGTCTAAACCCTCTCTTTCAACGTTGATTATCCGAGATGGATTTCATCTCCGGAGGGGTCATTTAATATTCCGTTCCAGCCGTGCATCAATTTGCCCGAAAATATGAGTGATGGATCCTCGCACCAACGCACAGAGGCCCAGACACCTCTACCAGGATTGGAAGTTATGAAACGTTTGCCGGAAATGATTGCAAGAATCGGCCCCCTGTTAGGTTTTGAATGATCGAGTTATATCGCTGGTTTAAGACGGATAAATAAATGAAACACGATGCCCGAAGACTGCAGATCCGGTCCCAGACTTCTTATTTTTCATTGCGCTGCAACAACTTTTTCTTATTCCGATTCCCTCTAAGAGTCACTTTATCATGAAGAGGATGTCAGCATTAGCAGTGACGTTTTGAAATACACACATCGTCGAAAGTATTGGCCCCATATCAACTCTCAAGTTGTTGAATGTAACATGACAATTTTATGTGTATCTTATCACTCAACTGAAAACAATAAACCAGCATAAAATGTTTCTTGTTCGGGAGAATACAGGTGTATTCGAAGTTAAACAGCCCTTCGAAGTAATTTTTTGAGGACCTATACACGAGTAGTCTTAACAAGTACCATAAGGAGACGGTTGCATTCCTCAAATTTAAGGGCAAGAAGACCTTTAAGAGTACCTCGGCTATCACCTGGACATAGAGCTACCCGTCGACAACGGGCAGAACAAAACCAAGACTGGCTTTTCCCACAATAGAGCAACATACTTTTTTCGGACGAGTCATGATTCTGTTTACAAAGTGATAGTCGACGAGAAAGGGTTTGGAGAGGTCCAGGCAGACTAGAGCGACTCAGATACTGAATTGTTTCAGCCGTTTCTATTTAGTAGTTGATCACAATTAAAACAAATTTTAGAAATCACTATGTTTTACTACCAATAAAAATATATTTCACACATTTTCTTGTGACTCGAGTTTCGAGAAATGAACTATCCCATCATAAGACAACTGAACACCTAACAGTGGTTCAGAGGTATTTAAACAAAAGTGATAAATACTTTGAATATTTCAATAGATTCTAGATAACACCTTATAGTGGTACAGAAGTTTACAAGCGGAACGTGATAAAAACCCGGTGAAAAAAAGGGGGGCCTTCTAACAGATATCGGAATGTCGGCAATCAATAAAGAAGGTTGTTAAACAGATGGTACCCATTTAAATATCTCAAATAATTTTTGGGGTTACATAGCTCCATACAATCACTCATTATTTTAACGTTATTTTGTTGTACATCTCAAATATTTCGATTTACATAGCTCCATACAGTCATTCATTATTTTTTAAATTATTTTTATTGTGAAAGAAATTGAATTTGAATCTACATGTAAAATTTTTTCTTAAGATTTTCTTTTGTCGAAAGGAATTACTGTTTTCTGAAGAATGAGTGGCAAAAGTTGAATTTTTGTTTACTTTTCATTAAATTCATTTTATATTCGTTGAAAAAGGTTTTGAACAGATGTTACTTTTTGAATATCTCAAATATTTTCGATTTGCATAGCTCCGTACAGTCATTCATCATTTTCACATTATTGTTATTGTGAACTAATTTGAAAACTTCAACAGATTCTAGATAATCGAGTTTCTTCCCTTTTGATTCTACATGTAAAATTTTAAGATTATTTATTGTGAGAAAGGAATGACCGTTTTCTAGACAATGAGTGGAAGTAGAATTCTGTTTATTTTTTATGGAACTCATTTTATGTTCGTTGAACCTCGTCTTGAAGGAACGTCCTGTTTGTCCTATACTACTCTGTCAAGAAAGTACCGGGAATTTTCAATTAAAACAACATTTTTACATTTAATCGTCAAAATTTATTGAGTCGCCTTCAAAATAGGCTCCATTTGCTCCAATACATCTATGCCAACGGCACTTCCAATTATCGAAACATTTTTTATAGGCGCTTTCCGGGATGGACTTTAGCTCTCGCGCCGAATTTTGTTTTATGGCTTCAATCGACTCAAAACGGGTGCCACGAAGGGGCAATTTTAGTTTTGGGAAGAGGAAAAAGTCGCAGGGAGCCAAATCCGGCGAATACGGTGGTTGCTGAAGCACGTTTGTTGAGTTTTTGGCGAGAAAGTCAGTCACAATCGTAGCTCGGTGAGAAGGCGCGTTATCGTCATGCAAAATCCATGAGTTGTTCGCCCACAAATTTGGCCGCTTCTTACGGATACGCTCACGCAAACGTTTCATAACGCCTAGGTAATACTCCTTGTTTACCGTCTGACCCTCTGGAACGAATTCGTAGTACACCACGCCACGGATATCGAAGAAAATAATGAGCATCACCTTCATTTTCGAGCGGCTTTGGCGTGGTTTTTTCGGTTTCGGCTCATGTTTTGCCACCCATTCCGATGATTGCTGGCTTGTTTACATATCGTACTCGTAGACCCAGGTCTCATCACCAGTTCTAATGCGTTCCATGAATGTAGAATCGGAATTACAGCGATCCAGCATGTTTGAAGCAACCTGTTCGCGATGACGTTTTTGAAGAAAATTCAGGTCTTTCGGTACGAGTCGTGCGGCCACCTTTCTCATGCCCAAAATATCAATCAAAATCGTACGTGCGGACTCGTGGGATATCTTAAGATCATGTGCTATCTCTCTCAAGCTGGTACGACGGTTTTCCAGCACTCTGTCCTTAATTTTATCGACGTTATCTTCGATCGAAGCCGTCGATGGAGCATTATCACCAAAGGCCTTTTGCAACATTTTCAATGCATCGGCACACGAAAATTCATTTGCAACACAAAACTTTAAACAAATTCTTTGCTCAACGTTATCACCCATAGTAAAAATCGGCACGCACTCTGACATCGACTGACTTAATCAGCTGTTGCAAACACATTAGTTGACAGATCCCGCTCAAGCTTGGCATAGTAATTAAGGACAGTGGTACCAACCTAGGAAAATAATTTTCTACCTGCCTCATTGCCCCGCCAGATTTAAATCGATAATTCCCGGTACTTTCTTGACAGAATGTATGTCAACAGACATTAAATAAACAATGAAACTTAAGCCAAGTGTTTTGTTTACTTCATTAAGGTTTTTGTGACACAAACTGCTTTCCACGAAGATCTGGATCTGCAAAAGTGTGTGGTCGACTTTACTAAACGCTCGGCCAGAGAGCTTGCAAGAAACGCCCCCTGTTTGGGTTTGAATGATTGAGTTATATCACTTGTTCGAAACGAATTAATGAAACACGCAGAGGATTCCGAAAATGCAATATTTTTCTTCACGGGTTCTGTTTTCGGCCCCGCAGATCGGAATGATTAATCACCGCGCCACCCTGGGCACTCGATGGCATGAAGATTATTGCACTCCGAATCTAATTTTTCAGTCGAGAAAGAATAATATTTAATTTTTCCTTTTCCATTCTTCCCCGTCCCCTGCTCAATTCATTGCCATTTCTCAAAGGCGCGTTCCTGTCAAATTATCCGGGGGTGTTCTCCTTCGGATAAACTCTTAATTTAATCTCTGTTCGGTAGATCCACTTTTAATCCTAAAAATAATCACGTAGGAGAGAAAAGTCACCAAATGTTTGAGATGCTCTCAAATCAGGCTTTTTTATATCAATATCTAGGGCTATTGATTGATAAATCTTGCTTAACGTAAAATAAACGCAGACTGTACTATATACATTTTATTTACAAGATTGAAATTACACTTGAACGTCTTAGAAATACAACACTAATAATACTTAATGCAAAAGCAGTTACACACGACTAAGTGTACTCCGTCTCTTTTAAACATTCGCTTTTTTCGTGATCTCAACTCTCCATGAACTGCCCTAACAGTTTATCTTCCATCTAAAACCCCAGCTGCACCCCACCTATACTTAAGTAGGAGGCGTACACAGCCACGCTCAACTTCTGCTTATTGGACCACTTTTAGATACTACACCAATCAAATAGAACAATGGAGATGAATCTCAAGACACCCCATCGAAGATATGTGCATTCAGGAAAGTGATGACGTTTTTTGGTTCATCAATAAATCTCTACTCTTTATGACCACTAAACTTTCTATGGTAATACGTCCCATTTCAAAACATCTTGGAGTCGCATGTCGGATTATGACTAAAGGACCGATCTATTCACCAGGGAAGAGAATATATCCCAACAATTTGACCACCCCAGTATTTTCATGCTCCTGGCTAAAAGTAATCTATACACGTAAAGTTTAATCTATATATTATTCACAAAGTAGAAACTCAATTTCTACGCTCTAGAAATTGAGTTCCTTAATATATGCAATTTTTCTCATACTTATGTAATAGAAACGTAAAAAATGGAAACATTTAAGGCCTCGAATGCTAATAGAATACATGACGTGGAAAGATATTTATAATTTGATAAAAATCCGGAAAAATATTACAAATATTAAGCAGAATGATTCTTCGAAATCTCTATAAATTTTAATTTCAAAAAAGTTCTTAAAAATTATTGAAAATTAAATTAAATAAAAAAGTTTCAAAAACACTTTTTTTAGTAAGGATAAAGAATTATCAAACATTGCATACCATCCAAAAGAGATAAAAAAATCTAAAGGATATATAGAGCATTGACCGAAATTAACTAACAAATTTAAGCCGATACAGCTATTTCATATCGATCTAAGAATAACAAATTCTTTTCCAAAATCACCCAACATAAACCTAAAAGATACTTAATAAAAATATTTCCTTCTGGAAAAGTTCCTTCAAAAGTATGCTAGAACAGCGTTTGAAACTCCCATCGATTTTCGTCAGTCGACTCTTTGAAAGATAAATAAAACAATCAATAAAGAATATATCGCATAGCTTACCCTTCATATAAACGCCGCGAGTTTAGAACAAAGAATTGGAATGTTAAAGGTTAACCTTAAACATTTGTCGTATTCTATGTTCTTCTATGAATTATATATAAGGGATGGGTCATTAGAAATTTGCATTGGTGATCGGCTATAAATAAAAAATTCATGAATATTGTTTCAAACCTATGATAACCTGGATATTTATTAATGAAAAACACAATATATAATTAAATTTAGGCTTGAATAAATCTCATTATGGAATGTCAATGGTTTAAAGAAAACCTTATAATACCCTACAGTTTTCTGTGACTTTGTGACGAACATAGACTATCTGGATTTTTAAAGTTAGTCTGGTAAAGCAATTTCCTGTACCACTTTGAAGTAAGTTATACTGATTGTTAGTTGATTTTGATATTTTAAATATTATTTAGGACCGATGAAGAGATTATTAGAATTCTAATTGATTTTTGAAGATATAGTGCATGTTTTGAGAGCTTTTTGAATGAACTCATTTGAATATTTAAATATATTAAATATTTCAAATCAATTATATTTTTTGAGAAGTCCTTAAGTTGTGTTTTATGTTTTTGAAAAAGAATTGGTGTTTATAATGGTAAGATCAGAAACAAAATTTTGTCTCCTTCAAATATTTATTTATTAATTTTGAATGACTATTTATATTTGTTGGTTTATTTATTCTATTTGACATTGTATATTGAGTTTTGATTATATACGTCTATTAAATATGAGTAGTACTTATGTAGACATTAATTTAATTCTAAAAGTTTTTTGATTAAAAATTTTTTTGAAATTAAAATTGTAGAAGACTGACAGATTAAATCACTTTTGATATTCAAAAAACAGTATCATATGCCTGCAAATTTCATTAATGATTTGATTCGTGGGATGCCTAAGCGTATTGAGCAGTTGATTGAGAGAAGAGGTGGTAATACGGACTATTGAATTTGGATTCAGTTGTGGAATAACTATAATTAATCAAAAATAAATAATCGATAAATTTGCATTTTTTCTCATTTTTCCTATTTTGTCTCATCCCGCAGAGTAAAAAACAAAGATTTTCTATCAAATGTGTGTATATTGTAGAAGTTTCAAGATATCAAATTCTGAATTTAAAGTTTTATCATAAATTACTCAGGATTGGTTGTTTTTCTTACAATTGAGATTCCAATTGATTCCTAATGCCCGCACACGTTGAAAAATGTGTGATTTTCTGGCTGATTAATTACTGATCGTAAATCGCTAACGAATCAGATGAATCGGCAACCTCTAATTAATGAATTCACCCCTTTGGGGGTGTTAAATCCACTCATGAAGCGGGAACTGATCGTGTTTTCCATTTTACAGCGTGTTTTCGTAAATTTACGACCGGAAAAAAAGCGATTGTGTAGATGGATTTTGGATTGTTTTCATTCAAAGTTTCGGAATAACATCATCCAGTAAATAAATGATAAATCATCTGTCGGTCAATCAGAGCAAAATTCATTCCATAAATCAACAAAAGCTTGACTTTATTTGTAATCACTGAAGCACAGGGCTGAATTTATTTGAGGTAGTTAATGACGTAACTTATCGCTGTTTCCAGTTGAAAAAAAAGGTTGATTGCAAAGTGATTGCCGATTTTAAATATAGATGACAGTGGTGATTTTGCTAGCTTATTTCACGGAACAGCGTGCTATTTTCTCGACCTAACGTCTGTAATTTTGCAACAAAATGTTCCGAATTTTTATCGAAAAATCATCTTCAGCGATGAAGCCTATTTAATTAATGGCATGTTTTCCTCTTTACAATTAACTAAACATTTATTGATTTCTTCTAAAATATACTCTTTTTTTTCTAATATCAAAATGAAACCTCGTGTTGAAAAATCCTGTACAATAAATTCATTATTATTATAAAATAATGAGAACAGGTTTTTTACTTGATAGAAGGAATATTCCAAAATTTGAATATCAAAACAGTTTTAATCTGTTAGTCTCCTATAATTTTAATTTCAAAAACTTTTATTCAAAAACAATTTGAATTAAATTAATGTCTTATAAGAACAGCTTATATTTAATAGACGTATAAAATCAAAACTCAATATATATTATAATATCAAATGGAATAAATAACCCAACAAATATAAATTGTCAATTAAAATTATTATAATAATAAAATATTTGAAGGAGACAAAATTTTGTTGTTAATTGATTTCAATTTTAAATGTGAAGTAGGAACGATGAAGACCCTATTGGAATTCTAATTGTTTTTTGAAGAAATTATACATGTTTTGAGAGATTTTTGAAGAAATTTATTTAAATATATTGAATATTTCAAATAAATTATATTTTATGAGAAGTTCTCAAAATTACGTTCTGTTATTTTAAAAGGGATTTGAATATCAAAACAGATTTAATCTGTCAGTCTTCTACAATTTTAATTTCAAAAAAAAATTTATTCGAAAAACTGTTATAATTAAATTAATGTCTTATAAGCACGGCTTATATTCAATAGACGTATAAAATCAAAACTCAATATACAATATCAAATGCAATAAATAAACCAATCATTATAAATTATCAATTAAAATTAATATAATATATGAATATTTGAAGGAGACAAAATTCTGTTTCTGATCTTACCATTATGAACACAAATTCCTTTTCAAAAACATAAAACACAATTTGAAGACTTCTCAAAAAATATAATTTAGTTGAAATATTCAATATATTTAATTATTTAAATAAGTTAATTCATAATTCTCTCATAATATGCACTATATCTTCAAAAAACAATTAGACTTCGGATAATCTCTTCATCGACTCCAAATCATATTTAAAAATCAAAATAAAGCGAAAATCAATATATAATACCTTACCTCAAAGTGGTGACTGGATCATTGCTCAAACAATTAACTTTAAAATCAAGATATTTTATGTTCTTCACAACATAGGATAACTGTATTTCAATATTTAAATATATTGAATACTTCAATTAAATTATACTTTTTGAGAAGTCCTTAAATTGTGTTTCATGTTTTTGAGAAGAAAATGAAAATCTTGTCTCCTTCAAATATTTATTTATAAATTTTAATTGACAATTTATATTTGTTGGTTTATTTATTCCATTTGATATTGTATATTGTCTATTAATTTAAGGCTTGCTTATAAGACATTAATTCAATTCTAAAAGTTTTTTGAATAAAATTTTTTTTTTAAATTGAAATTGTAGAAGACTGACAGATTAAATCTGTTTTGATATTCAAATTTTGTTATCACCCTTCTATCAAGTAACAAGCCTTTTTCTCTTTTATTTTTGAGAAGGACTTACTTTCTATAATTGAAAGATTCTGATCTTTGAGATTTAATCTGTCAGTCTTGACAGGATTAATCTGTCAGTCTTCTACAATTTCAATTTAAAAAAAAATTTTGTCTCCTTCAAATAATTATTTATTAATTTTAATTGACAATTTATATTTGTTGGGTTATTTATTCTATTGGATATCATATATTGAGTTTTGATTTTATATGTCTATTAATATAAGCTGTGCTTTTAAGACATTAATTTAATTCTAAAAGTTTTTGAATAAAATTTTCTGAAATTAAAATTATAGGAGACTAACAGATTAAATCTGTTTTGATATTCAAAATTTAATTATTACTATTTTTATTCCTATGAATATTTATATATATAAATATATATATATATATATATATATATATATATATACATATAAATATTGCAACTCTGCCTAAATTTCTTCACGCAAAACGGTAAGTCTTCTCGGAATACGCTCGCAATTATTCTCAAACCTAAGATCCAAATTACTCCCTGCTAAAATCCTGCACATCTCCCATAAGTTCTTCTTCTTATTGCAGGAGGAGAACGGAACAGTCCCTCGGCAGGATACAAAAGGACGTCAATCCTTCGAGCATTACAATTCGAATTATTGCCGGCGAAATTCCATTTGCGTGGAAAAATAAAGAAGCGGAAAATGCCACTAATGGATTCTCCAAAATTAGATACGGGACGTAATCGCGACATCTAATTGAATTTTCGGCGAACTCAAGCTCGGTACTGATACAGACATTTCGTGAATATTTGCCCGGCATTGTTGGCAGCATTGCCGCAAATGGCCTAACGCACGCGAAGTTCCTATCATGTAAATTAGTCGTGAAAAATGAAAAATGAGAGTTTGTATTGTGCTTGAAATATTAAAGGAGGCTGCATTAACAAATGAAGACGATAGCCCGCTCACGCTCTGATTACACTGATAGGAAATACTACTGAAAAAAAATACATATTCTTAAGCCTCGATTACACTCAGACACTCCCTCTATTGCTCGCGCTGCCGAAAGATTTCCAGAAATATCGGGTGTTTTTTTTTAGAGTGATAGAACTTTCGACAGGCATAACTGTGATTTGACTTTGGTAGAAGCCATATTGTTTTGACATTTCTGTTCAGTAAGCATTGACAAATTATCATGGAAAGACTCACGCCGCAACAACGTTTACAAATTGTTGGAATTTATTTTCAAAATCAGTGTTCTATTCGCCAAACATATAGAGCACTTCGTGAAATTTATGGTTTACATAATCGTCTATAAGAGCAGATTATTCGTTGAACTATCGATAGATTTCGGACATTTTCTCTACTCGATGCAACAACAACAAGACAAAAAACTGTACGTACAAAAGAAAATATCGCTGCTGTGAGTCATAGTGTTAATGATTATCCAGATTTGTCTATTTGCCGACGTTCACAACAAGTTCGACTCTGTGCATCCACCACAGGGAAAATTTTGCGTAAAGATCTTAGTCTACACCCATACAAGATCTCACTCGTTCAAGAACTAAAGCCACTTGACCATAATAAGCGTCGTTTGTTTGCTAATTGGGCCCTAGAACAGCTTGAAATTTATCCACTTTTTCATCGTTAAATTGTGTTCAGTGATGAAGCTCATTTCTGGTTGAATAGCTATGTAAACAAGCATGAAGTGAAAACAATCCTCAAGAAGTTCTGCAGGTTCCGTTGCTTCCTGAAAAATGCACTGTATGGTGTGCTTTACACGCTGTAGGCATCATCGTTCCAAATTTCTTTAAAAACGATGCTGGAGCTAATGTTACAGTGAATGGTGCTCATTATAGGTCGATCAGTAATGATTATTTATTTCAAAATTTGAATGGTATCGACCCAGAAGTGTTATGGTTCCAACAAGATGGTGCTACACCTCATGCTGCTACCGTAACAATTGATTTATTGAAAGAAAGATTTCGCGATAACATTATTTCGTACCTGAGCATTGAAAATCTTTGGTAAAGGGTGCCTTTTGATCCCAAAATCCGCCCCTGTTTAATCTCAATACCAGAAAACTTCATACTGACATCCGTTCAAAGTCTTTGGACCATAGGCGATGCGATTAATACATAATTGCGTCTCCTTTTTCGCTGTTCTATTTTTAATTAGCATGGTAAGTGGATATTATCTTCAAGACCTCAAAAATCTACTTGAAATATTGAGTTACCGTGGAGCCGTGAACCCCCTTTTAATTATGTTATCGTATGATAAATGTATTTCGGTCTACGGCTTGAAAGCGCTTTAAAATATTGAGATATGACTGGGTCACTGTTTCCAGGCGCTACGTTTTTGATGTCATTACTGTTCTCTTCTGCTTTTGATCCTCCTTTTGTTTTTAAACGTTGAAGAATATCAATTTGTTGAGGTTCTGAACAGGATGGCTGTGAAACAGCCATGAAAGTAAGAAGTGATGGATTCTACGAACTTTTTAAATTAACCTAAAACACATAAAAATCAAACAAACCGTTTTGAAAGTATCCGGTAAAAACAAAGCTCAATTGTAATTATTTGGCATATATTATTAATTTTTGAATTAGAAAATCAAAACAAAATATTCATCTTATTTACTTCTACAACCTCCATTTAACTGTTAACACTTGACTAAACGTCGAGGTACACCGGAAACTAGATCAACTGCCTAATTTTAGGTGATTGTAGCCCGAGACTGTAAAACTAACTGAAGTAAATCATCTTTATTTCGTAGCGCTGCTCATTCAACTTCAACATTCATTAATCCCCATATATATTCAATGGGACTAAGATCTGGTGAAGCTGCTGGCCATGAAATGGTTGTCACTTGGTGTTCTTGCATCCAAGTTTGAATATAGGCCGAAGAATGGCATGTTGCATTATCCTGCTGAAAACGCAGGAATATAAGTCATGCGCCATTTCAAGGAGAAATTCGTTTAGAATGCCACAAAACTTGAATGGTTCCATCAACTATACAGAAAGGCGTAGCACCATGCAGGGATATTGCTCCCCAAACCATTATTTGGGTTCGAAATTTGGAAATTTGAATGGTAATAGGTTGTTTTGATAGGATTTTAAGTGATTTCCACCAAGTTGGAAAAAACTTTTATCAGATATGAGGGCATTATTAAAATTATCTTCTTGAAAACGTTGACAAAAATCTATCCTTCGTTCCTTTTGTAAAGGTGTCATTATAGGGATTTTTTTGGTTTTCTGGACATACTTTTATATTTCGTTGTATTCAAATGCTTCAGCCAATTTGCGAAACCCCAGACATTAAGCTTGTAAATTGTTTCCTTTAATCTTTCGAAGTCTTCCTGAAACTGATCTATGCCTCATATCCATGCCATTTTTTATCCCCTTTATTGTCTCATATACAGCACTTTTTCCCAATTCAGTCAATTGCACTAATTTTTTAACGCTTCGAAAACCTTTCCTATACAAATATTCTACCTGTTTTCTTTTTTCTACTTGCGACATTATTTCATAAATTGTATACCTGTTGACAATAAACAATATTTGACGTATAGTGTTGCCATGCAATTTTAGCCATAGCCGACTATCTGCACAACCTATTTTGTACTTTACTTTTGTCTTAGAATGTTACCAGAAAGAAGTACATTAAAATCATGAAAAATAATAATAAAGTCTAGACCGACCACATATTGAAAATTTACTATGAAGAGTTTTTTGAATATTACATATAAAAGCTGGATTAATTTTCCGGATCCCTTATAGGTTTAAATCTGAATGCATCTTAATTCAAACATCAAAACAGATTTATTCTGTTAGCCTCCTACAAATCTGTTTTGATATTTAAATTTTGTTATTATCCTTTTATCAACTGAAAAACCTCTTCATATTATTTTACTGAATAAATCTCTTGAAACCATTTAAAATTAAATTTTAAACATGCTTTCGATAACACTGTATCACACATCGAAGGAATGATGAAGTAATGACCAAATTATTTATATTCGTCACCTAATTTTGGGTTGTTTGGAAAGTAATTTCGTTTCTTTTTTGGGGGGGGGGAAATGAAATTTTCGTATACTGAATAAATATTTTATTGAAATATATTTTGGCCATTGTGGTCCAACACATTTTGCCATCTTTCTGGTAGTAGCATGACTCAATGCTCATAAAATGTTTGGTCTTTGCTGGCGAAAAATTGATCCACATGCTCCAGATCTGGAGATTATGGCGGCTGTGGCAGTGTTTCCCATTCAAGCTGTGAAAGCTTTTGGTGAGTGACTTGTATGAGGTCTCGCATTATCTTGGTGGAACACTACATCTTTTCTGTTGGTTAATTATGGCCTTTTCTGTTGAATTGCATCATTCAGTTTGTTCAGCTGATGACAGTAGACTTCCTTTGAAGTCCCCCCAAACAGACAGCATCACCTTTTTTGATGGATATCAGCTTACGAAATTCTCTGAGTCGGTTCAATCTTTTTGCTCCATGATCTCTTGCGTGACATTGTTATATACAACCCATGATACGCTTCAAAAATCAAACCTCATGAAAATGATGTTTAAGAAGCGTATCACAGACTTCAATGCAACAACACAAATTTCTCTACGTGAGAACATGGGGAACCCTCATATCGAGTTTCGAGGTTAAACCCAGGCCCTTCAAGTGGTAATAAACAGTTGAATTTGATAAATTTAACTTCTCAACGATCTCACGTGTTCTTATTCGCCGATTTGCAACAACTAATGCCTTTATCATGTCTTAATGAGCTTCAACCAGCCTTCCGGAACGTGGTGCATTTTCGATATCAAAGTTGCCGGATCGAGATTTTGCAAACACATCTTCTCCATACACATCGGTTGATTTCTTTCTGGCTTGAACAGTATTTTTACCTTTTCTATTGTGAAAAAGTGAAATACGACGAAAATGCTGCTTTTTTCTCTTCATATTTAAGAAGGCACCCGCCAAAAACTACTGCGTCGAATTAATTAAACTTTTCACACACAAACCTTGCTATGTCACCTCTCAAAATGATTATGCGGCTTAAGTGTGAAGTTAGGTTCGAAAAAGAACATTTAAATCATGTCGGGAAAAAACGAAATTACTTTCCAAACAACCTTATAGAGAAAGGATTTTTCGTGCAATGAAATGCTTCATTTAATGGGCTCTACCCCTTTTTTAAAAGGAAAAAAAGAAACACCATGTATAGAGAACCTGCTAAAATTCGACCGGCTGCTACTATAAATTGTTGACTAATTGAATAATCAGATTAATAAAACAATTTTCTAGAATGAACCTCAAAACATCGCAAAAGATTACTCGAAATATCACAATGAATCGCAAACAATCCTCCCTTATTCTGCATATTATTCCAGAAATTCATTTCGACCAGCGGGAAAACTAAGTGAAAGCTCCTCGGAAAATTCAATTAACCCAAATTGATATAGCTATTATCCACCATATCTAATCTCGTTAAAACCATTTATGGTTCCAGCCGCTCTCTTAAAGTAGCAGCCGTTTTCGAGCCAATTGTGACGATTTCTTGTTTCTCCAAGACCAACGGATGGTAAAAAATAATTGTTCCTTTATTATCAATGAGTTTGCAGGAGCACTACGACGTTCCTAAATTCGATTCGATCGAAGTTAGTTTGAAAATTTGGTAAACGCTACAAAACTCGAGTCACTGTACCTTCAGTAATGAAAAAGTGATAGAATGCGAAATAATTTCTTATTTCAATTCAATTTCAACTATCAAAAAGTAACGGACTACTCCATGCAATATTGAAAAAACTTTGGATTAAAAAATAACAGTGATTGAGTGAGAAGGAATAAAATTTTGAATTATCTGTAAATTTGTCTAGAACAAAACTACTTGTATCAGGTTGTTCGGAAAGTATTATCGTTTTTGTTTTTTGGGAGAATGAATGACAATTTTTGTATAATAAATATATTATTGAATTATATATTGGTCATTCTGGCCCAACACCTTTTGCCAACTTGTCGTGGCGGAAATTATTTTCAAAACATAAATGTCATAAAATTATCTTTCAAATAAAAAAAACGCTTCAATCTTAATTTATATGTGTTTTGTTTCAATTTAAAGTTCTATCACTGTAAAAAACACCCGATACTTGTTCAAAGAGCAAAAAGTGACAGCCTCGTTCCAAAAGCAGAGACATACTGTGAATAGAACTTACTTGTTCAAAGAGCAAAAAGTGACAGCCTCGTTCCAAAAGCAGAGACCTACTGTGAATAGAACTTACTTGTTCAAAGAGCAAAAAGTGACAGCCTCGTTCCAAAAGCAGAGACATACTGTGAATAGAACTTACTTGTTCAAAGAGCAAAAAGTGACAGCCTCGTTCCAAAAGCAGAGACCTACTGTGAATAGAACTTACTTGTTCAAAGAGCAAAAGGTGTCAGCCTCGTTCCAAAAGCAGAGACATACTGTGAATAGAACTTACTTGTTCAAAGAGCAAAAAGTGACAGCCTCGTTCCAAAAGCAGAGACATACTGTGAATAGAACTTACTTGTTCAAAGAGCAAAAAGTGTCAGCCTGGTTCCAAAAGCAGAGACATACTGTGAATAGAACTTACTTGTTCAAAGAGCAAAAGAGTGATTGCCTTGTTCCAAAGGCAGAGAGATACTGGGCGCTTTAAGACTCTCTCTCTCTCTCTCTCTCTCTCTCTGCATGTCTGTTTGGTTGTTCTTTCTTCACCATAATGAAAAAAACGTATCTACATATATTTTGCATCTTTCTTGGATCAGTTTATTTCCGACAGTGTGAAAAGGAAGTTCATAACCCACAAACAAACTCAGGTGTTGAAAGGTTATAGGAGAATAGAACATCATAGAACTTGTAGACGTACAAAAACCACGAAAATCGAGAAAGGCTTATGTTTCAGGATGAATCAAAGAATGAACCCTTTACCAAAAATATTAAAAATAGATTAATGGCCTCCTCACAGTTTGGGTGTATAAAACTGTCGGAAGAGACTCAAAGGCGCTGACAAGACATACAAATTCCCTCATTCACTCGCGGTAATCTCCAACAGGATCCTGCATAATTCAGGCACCCCATCTCAATCTCTAGATGAGTTATCACCCAACTTCGGACGAATTTGTCCGCAAATATTCCACGCCGAAATTATCGCCAAGCAGCCTTCCTGGCCTCGATGAGGTTTTAATTCCCAGAATACGTACTTCAGCAACCGTATTTAATAGCAAACTGATATCGGTAGTTCCAGAGGGAATCCGGGGTCTAGATATAAATTAGTGCGGTAGATTAGAAAATACTTACATCACGCTCGTGGTCTGGTTGAGCCTCATTCGAATTCTGCGGAGACAGAAATGTAAATCCTTGCGAGAGAGCAGATATTAGAGAAACGTGAAATTGGTCTATAAAGTGAACGCTAACTTGATTCTGGCGAGAAAGTCAAGTAGTGGATGGCGGGGAAAGTCGTATAAGTCGGGTTTAAACGAAATTGCCGAACGATTTATATTTTCGGATATGAGTTTTTCAGGTAGGTTTGCTATTCATAAGTTTGCAGCGTGATATTGAAGAAACTACCATTTTCTATGCAGAGCCTGCGAAATAAACGGGGAGCCATCTAGCGTTTACATTCTGAAGTATTGGTTATTTCAGGTCTGTTTGCTTTGACGTTTAATATTCAAAATTAACGAAATCTTCTACCCAAACTGTTTGAATTTCACGTGGAAAATTCGATAGAAATAAAACGGCTTCACGGCAATTTTTGGATCAATGTGTTCGAGAAAACTCACAAAGTTCAACTAGTGAAGCCGCGTTTCTACTTCGCGCTCGATGGGCTAATAATCTTCTTCTTTTGATATCCATTATTGGATGTCTGCGACTACTTCTGACCATTTTGTCCTGTCTCTAATGGTGTTGATTATATCGGGAGTTTTTTTAGAGTGATAGAACTTTAAATTGAAATAAAACACATTTAAATTAAGATTGAAGCCATTTTTTTTTTTATTTGAAAGATAATTTTATGACATTTATGTTTTAAAAATAATTTCCGGCATATGTCTACCACGACTAGCTCTGAGGAACCGCATTCGACCAGACCAATTTTGGACCACTTTTTCGAGTAATTCAGGCCTTACTTCATCAATAACACGAGTTATGTTGGCTTCCAAAGCGTCTATTGTTTCTGGTTTATCAGCATAAACCAATGACTTGACATAACCCTAAAGAAAATAATCCAGTGGAGTTATGTCGCATGATCTTGGAGGCCAATTAATTGGACCATTTCTCGAAATAATGTTATCGCCAAATTTTTCTTTCAATAAATCAATTGTTACGGTAGCAGCATGAGGTGTAGCACCATCTTGTTGGAACCAAAACACTTCTGGGTCGATACCTTTCAAATTTTGAAACAAATAATCATTGATCATCGATACTCAATTGTTTCAGCCGTAACTATTTGGTAGTTGATCATAATTAAAACAAATTGTAGAAATTACTATCTCTCAAAACACATAGCTGTGTAACTTCACATTTAACAAAATAAAATCAATTAACAATAAATAATTTACCAGATTTTTGTGATGAATATAGAATACGTTAGATTTTTAAAGTTCTCTGATTTTATTGTTTGTTCAACAAGGATACCATGAGGTCTTTCTGGTAAGTTATTTATTGTTAATTGATTTTATTTTTTAAATGTGAAGTTGGATTGAAGAAGACCCTATTTGATTTGTTTTGAGAGATTTTTGAATTAACTTATTTAAATGTTCAAATATTTCAAATAAATTAGTTTTGGAGAAGTTCTTGAAATAATGTTTTGCATTTCTGAAAACAGTTTTGTTTTCATCTGTCGATAGATTTCGGACAATATTTTCTCTAGTCGATGCAACAACAACAAGACAAAGAACTGTACGTACAGAAGAAACAATTTTGCGTAAAGATCTTGGTCTACACCCATACAAGATCCAACTGGTTCAAGAACTAAAGCCACTTGACCATAATAAGCGTCGTTTGTTTGCTGATTGGGCCCTAGAACAGCTTGAAGTTGATCCACTCTTTTATCGTAAAATTGTCTTTAGTGATGAAGCTCATTTCTGGTTGAACGGCTACGTAAACAAGCAAAATTGCTGTATATGGAGTGAAAACAATCCTCAAGAAGTTCTGAAGGTTCGATTGCATCCTGAAAAATACACTCTATTGTGTGCTTTACACGCTGGAGGCATCATCGGTCCATATTTCTTTAAAAATGATGCTGGAGCTAATGTTACAGTGAATGGTGCTCGTTACAGATCTATGATCAATGATTATTTGTTTCAAAATTTGAATGGTAACGACCCAGGAGTGTTTTGGTTCCAACAAGATGGTGCTACACCCCATTCTGCTACCATAGCAATTGATTTATTGAAAGAAAGATTTGGCAATAACATTATTCTGAGAAATGGTCCAATTAATAGGCCTCCAAGACCATGCGACATAACTCCACTGGATTATTTTCTTTGGTGTTATGTCAAGTCATTGGTTTATGCTGATAAACCAGAAACAAAAGACGCTTTGGAAGCCAACAAATTCATTCATTCATTCATTTGGTTTTCAGTAAATATAAGATCAGAAACGAAATTTTGTCTCCTTCAAATATTTATTCATTAATTTTAAATGACAATTTATATTTGTTGGGTTTTTTATTCCATTTGATATTATATAATGAGTTTTGATTTTATATGTCTATCAAGTTCAAGCAGTGCTTATTATAAGATATTAATTTAATTCTAAAAGCTTTTTAATTAAATTCTTCGAAATTGAAATATATAGGAGGCTAACAGAATAAATCTGTTTTTGATATTTAAATTTTTCAATATTACCGTTATGAAACAACGATGAATCCATCAAGTGGTCATTAGGTAAGTTTAATCAATATTCTACATTTTCTTTGGATTCTTTATTGCTGTGTTATTCTATATGTCTACTAAATTTAAACTACGATTTCTATGGAATTCATTTAATTTTAAAAAGTTTTCGAGAAAAATCTTCCTAAAATTAGAATTTGTAGTGAGGTTAGCAGAATTTATCTAATTGATATTTATGATAAGGGAACTTTGCGTTTCTAAGACATATTATAAAATTTCATTTCTAAAAAGTTCTTAAGAGATTTTTCAGATCAAATTTAGAGAGGTTTCGGAGAACTGATCAAGCTGATTACTTTGTATGTTTACGATTAAACTATTCTCGGTACTTTGAAATATTCTGCTACGGCCCTGTATATAATACTGTCACGCATATTCCATCAATTTAATCTATTAATATAAATCCTGTGTATGGTATTCTTGGGATGAGATCTTGCAAGGGGACCTAGAGTTGTTTATTTTTGCATGATGGAAGAGAAAACAGATATTGTGACTATATTGTCTCACGGTATCCTGTCTAATAACTGTAGTCTGCGTTTTATTATTCCATTTGCATTCTTTCGAAGCTATTTAACCCGCATTTTTCCGTTTTTTTAAATTTTTAACACAGGCATTTCGCCTACATTTTATGAGATAAAAACACCGCAAATTTTATACACAGGTTTATATCTATATATCAGGTATTTTTTTTAGAGTGATAGAACTTTAAATTGAAATAAAACACATTTAAATTATAATAAGATTTTTTTTTATTTGAGTGATAATTTTATGACTTTTATGTATTGAAAATAATTTCCGGCATGTATCCACCACGAGTAGCTAATTTCATCAATAAAACAAGTTATGTTGACTTCCAAAGCGTCTGTTGTTTCTGGTTTATCTGCATAAACCAATGACTTGACATAACCCCAAAGAAAATAATCCAGTGGAGTTATGTCGTATGATCTTGTATGGGTGTAGACCAAGATCTTCACGCAGATCTGTGCATGTGATGGATGCATAGATTCCAACTTGTTGTGAACGTCGACGAATAGACAAATCTGGATTATCATTAACACTATGACTCACAGCAGCGATATTTTCTTCTGTATGTACAGTTCTTTGTCTTGTTTTTGTTGTTGCATCGAGTAGAGAAAATGTCGAAATCTATCGATAGTTCGACGAATAAGCTGCTCTAATGGACGATTATGCAAACCATAAATTTCACGAAGTGCTCTATAAGTTTGGCGAATACAACACTGAATTTAAAAATAAATTTCAACCTTTTGTAAACGTTGTTGCGGCGTGAGTCTTTCCATGATAATTTGTCAATGCTTACTGAAAAGAAACGTCAAAACAACATGGCTTCTACCTTTCGTCAAATCACAGTTATTCTTACGGAAAGTTCTCACTCTAAAAAAACACCCGATATTAACGTTCACAATAAAAATAATGTAAAAAATAATGAATGACTGAACGGAGCTATGTAAATCCAAATATTTGAGATATACAACAAAATAATGTAAAAATAATGAATGACTGTACGGAGCTATGTAACCCCAAAAATTATATGAGATATTTAAATGGGTACCATCTTTTAAACAACCTTCTTTGTCGATTGCCAACGTTCCGATATCTGTGAGAAGGCCCCTCTTTTTTAACCCGGTTTTTTATCACGTTCCGCTTGTAAACCTCTGTACCACTATTAGGTGTTACCTAGAATCTATGGAAATATTCAAAATATTTATCACTTTTGTTTATATCACTGTACCACTGTTAGGTCTTCAGTTGTCTGATGATGGGATAGTTCATATCCCGAAACTCGAGTCACAAGAAAATGTGTAATATATATATTTTTATTGGTAGTAAAACATAGTAATTTCTACAATTTGTTTTAATTAGATTAAATTTGATATTCAAATTTTCCACTTTACATTGTAATAATTAAGAATAACTTTCTTTAGGCTCCTATCGTGGTAGAAAACTAATTAATTTAATATTTTAATTGATTATTAAATACGTTCATTTCTCATATCCTAACCATCATCTTGAAACTAATCTAAATAAAACTGTAATTGGATCAGAAACTCGACAAGAAGTTAGTCGGGTCGGTCGAGATTCAGCACGAATCCGTGAGATGAGACAATGGTTAACTCCTGGCTCAAGTTTTTTGTTTTGAAAATAACAATTTCCGTTAAGTTCTACCTAGTCTCGAAACAGCCTTCTCCGCACTAGTCATCCGCGTAACGTATATCCTTGGAGAGTAATTCTGTTATATTAGAAACTTCAAACCGAGTTCCTGCACATATCACTATTATGCGCCTCTATCAAAGTGCCTTTGAGAAGTTCCAAGACTGTGCTCACAGTTCCGACAATACTCCAGAACTTGGCCGAGTAACTAAGTGTTCCTGCATCGCGAACAATCGTTCCTTGAACATCCATCCGAGACTTCAATCCAGAATATTCTGGATGCGCTGGCATAGAAATGGAAAAATTGTGCAGATAGACAGCCATGACCAAAGTTTCAAGGCAACACTATTAGTCAAATATTGTTGATTGTCAACAGGTATACAATTCATGAAATAATGTTGCAACTGGAAAAAAACAGGTAGAATATTTGTATAGAAAAGGTTTTCGAAACGTTAAAAAATAAGTGCAATTGACTGAACTGGGAAAAAATGCTGTATGTGAGTCAATAAAGAGGATAAAAATGGCATGGATATGAGGTAATAGCCTATTACCCTTCAAATTTCCAAATTCCACACCAAAATAATGGTTTGGGGAGCAATATATCAGCGTGGTGCTACGCCTCTCTGTATAGTTGATGGTACCATTAATAGTGAAAAGTATTGGGGTATTCTAAACGATTTTCTCCTGAAATTGGCGCATCCTTTATATCCAGAGGAGGGCGTTTTCAGCAGAATAATGCAAGATGCCATACTTCGGCCTATACTCAAGCTTGGATGCGAGAACACCAAGTGACTACCATTTCATGGCCAGCAGCTTCACCAGATCTTATTTCCATTGAAAACATATGGGAATTAATGAAGATTGACGTTGAACGAGCAGCGCCACGAAATAAAAATGATTTAATTCAGTCAGTTTCACAGTTCTGGACTACCATCACTGAATATTGTTGATCCAGATTTGTTTATTGGTCGACGTTCACAACAAGTTGGACTCTGTGCATCCAATACATGGAAAATTTTGCGTAGAGATCTTGGTCTACACCCATACAAGATCCAAAGTTCAAGAACTAAAGCCACTCTTTTGCTGATTGGGCCCTAGAACAGCTTCAACTTGATCCACTTTTTTATCGTGAAATTGTGTTTAGTGATGGAGCTCATTTCTGGTTGAACGGCTATGTAAACACGCAAATTTGCCATATATGAAGTGAGAACAATGCTCAAAAAGTTCTGCAGGTTCCATTGCATCCTGAAAAATACACTGTATGGTGTGCTTTACACATCATCAGTCCATATTTCTTTAAAGACGATGCTGGAGCTAATGTTACAGTGAATGGTGCTCATTACAGATCGATGATCAATAATTATTTGTTTCAAAATTTGAATGGTATCGGCCCAGAAGTGTTTTGGTTCCAACAAGATTGTGCTATACCTCATGCTGCTACCGCAACAATTGATTTATTGAAAAAAAGATTTGGCGATAACATTATTTCGAGAAATGGTCCAATTAATTGGCCACTAAGATCATGCGACATAACTCCACTGGATTATTTTCTTTTGGGTTATGTGAAGTCATTGGTTTATACTGATAAACCAGAAACAATAGACGCTTTGGAAGCCAACATAACTCGTTTTATTGATCAAATAAGGCCTGAATTACTCTAAAAAGTGGTCCAAAATTGGTCTGGTCGAATGCGGTTCCTCAGAGCTAGTCGTGGTGGACATATGCCGGAAATTATTTTTAAAACATAAATGTCATAAAATTATCTTTCAAATAAAAAAAAATTGTCTTCAATCTTAATTTAAATGTGTTTTATTTCAATTTAAAGTTCCATCACTCTAAAAAAAAAACCGATATTAACATCACTATTGACAAACCTCAAAACTCGAGTAGCAATCCCTTTAGTGGGATTACCTTGAATATTTAGAAGCCTTCAATGAGCCTGTATTGCAAATAACTTCATACTGAATTAGAAATTATGAACCTTCAAATAAAAAAAAATTTGGCTTCAATCTGAATTTAAAAGTGTTTTATTTCAATTTAAAGTTCTATCACTCTAAAAAAACACCCGATATTAAAACTTAACGTGAAACTTGAATAGCATAGAAATGCTCAAGTTGTGTTCATGTTTTTGAAAGGCAATTGGTGTTCTTAATGGTAAGATCAGAAACATAAATTTTGTCTCTTTTAAATATTTATTTATTAATTTTAATGACTTTTTTATATCTGTTGGTTTATTTATTCCATTTGACATTAGATATTGAGTTTTGATTATATACGTCTATTAAATATAAGTGGTGCTTATTGTAGACATTAATTTAATTCTAAAAGTTTTTTGAATAAAAATTTTTTTGAAATTAAAATTGTAGAAGACTAACAGATTAAATCTGTTTTGATATTCAAATTTTGTTATATTTCTTCTATCAAGTAAAAAGCCTTTTTCTATTTTATCCCATATTTAGACAACTGTTGTCTGTCTATTTTTTATTCAAATAACTCTTTTTTAACAAAACTCATTGAAGGGTTATAAAAGCTTATTGTGAAAAGTTTTTCTCTAATTTCTTTTGCAGTTTCGGTAACAGTACTGTACGAAAAACCAGGTTCTTCATTTGATAAATAAAATCCGAATTTTTGAAACAGCGAAATGTAAAAATTTCAAAGGGATTTCAAAAACGTTCCGATCTCTAAGATTCGCCATTTAGAAATAACATACAAAAATAGAAGAAACATCTCCACTGGGGTATAAAAAATGGATTCATCGATTCTATTGAAGATGTAACATTACATTTTGTTGGATAGAAGTGAACTAAATCCTCCTGTTACTGAAATATAAAGACTTTCAGTTTCATTATTGTCGCAAAACGAATACGGTCAGGTAAAATTTTTTACGAACAGGATTATTGTGAATGCCTTCACAATAGTCGACCTTGAATTGAAATATAAAGCTGAATTTATTTGTAATCCCGTTGGAATTTCTGGAAACGTGACTGTGTGAAATGTAATGAAATGGTTTATGTCCGAAAGGAAACGCTTGTTCAGAATAGATGGATATATTTGAGCTTCGATAGATATTGAACGCCGATTATGCTTAAGTGAAATGCTGCTAGCTAGACATAAAAAAAGGGTTGTTTACATCGTATCGTAACTGGTGATGAGAAGTGATACATTATGACAATCCAAAAAGAAGAAAATCATGGGGATTGTCTGGCCACGCGTCAACATCAACAGCAAAACCGAATATTCACGGAAAAAAACTTATGCTGTGTATTTGGTGGGATCAGCTAGGTGTAGTGTATTATGAGCTTCTTAATCCGAGCGAAACAATTATTGGAGCCCTCTATCGAACACAATTGATGAGATTGAGCCGAGCTCTAAAGGAAAAACGCCCTCAATACTATTCTAGACACGAAAAAATTATTCTTCTGCATGACAATGCTCGTCCACATGTTGCGGCTCCCGTGAAAAAGTACTGGGAAACAATTGATTGGGAAGTGTTACCCCACCCGCCGTATTCACCAGACATTGCACCGTCCGATTATCACCTGTTCCGGTCCATGGCACATGCTCTGACGGCGCAGCGGTTCACATCTTATGAGGATACCAAAAATTGGGTTGATTCGTGGATGGCCTCAAAAGACAAGGAGTTCTTCAGACGTGGGATTCGAATGCTGCCTGAGAGATGGAAAAAAGTGGTTGCAAGTGATGGGCAATATTTTAAATTTATATAACCGTTCTTCTATAATAAATATTTAATTTGTGTTAAAAAACGGCGGGAACTTATTTGTACTCCTAATAATTAATCGATAAATTTAGGTTTTTAAATATATTGCAGTTAAAATAGAGAAAAATATTCATCTCATTTCCATGACACAGATTGTTTATTTCTTAAGAAACCTAGGTGGGCCAAGACTTTTGACGATTTGTGTATACAACAACATAAATAAAATTTTTGTGAAACTCAAGCCAAGTGTATTTGTTTACTTTATTAATAGAAAAAAAATAATTGAAAAAATGTATATGGGACAGTAATTTATTTCCACAAAAATGTTTGTACTACTACAACAATTGTTTCACCACGATGTGGCTTCTTCAGGTATTACATTGTACTGTCTGATGGTATTCAGTTTAACCGAGTTTAAATACATTTTTAGGTACGTGACCATATAATGGAAGCAAAAGTCATAAAAACTCTAGGTGTTTATTGAAGTTTGCCGCTAAAAATGCCATTAAGGAAAAATATTCAGTAATGGAGACTTATCAACATCTGATTGTTCGTTCAAAAGGATTTTACGGGCATTATATCTGTTGATTTCAAGAAATTCTAAAAGTGTTAATCTAGAACTTTTGCTTTCAACGTGGATAATTTCATAATTATTGTTGAAATTATGCCTGAATTCGTTAAGATGATTAGCATATGTCGTATGTACAGAATTGGATATACTACTCTGTCAAGAAAGTACCGGGAATTTTCAATGTTCAATGTTCTTCATTCTCACACAGATGTAGCCCTTAAGACATGGGCGTAGCCAGCGAGGAGAAGGGGGGCAAGTGCCCCCCTTGATCAAATTAAAAATTTAATCGTTATTGAATTTTGTTGCTGGAATACATTACAATTATTGAAACAACTATTTGAATAATAAAAAGAATATTGGATAGAGAAGTCCGTTACTTTGTGATAGATCATTTCGGTTAGAAAAACGGAATTACTTTTTTTACTATCACTAGTTTTATTTAATTACAAATACTCGAGTTTCGTAGTATCACTTCGTTTTCAAACTGAAAGAGTTAGTTGCGTATTTTTTCTTTATAGGTTATAGTCTGCACGTTCAGTAGATGCCGGGTCATTTTGGTTTTTATGAAATTCTAAAACTTCGAAAATATTCATTTTAATACTACTCTGTCAAGAAAATACCGGGAATTTTCAATTAAAACAACATTTTTACATTTAATCGTCAAAATTTATTGGGTCGCCTTCAAAATAGGCTTCATTTGCTCCAATACATCTATGCCAACGGCACTTCCAATTATCGAAACATTTTTTATAGGCGCTTTCCGGGATGGACTTTAGCTCTCGCGCCGAATTTTGTTTTATGGCTTCAATCGACTCAAAACGGGTGCCACGAAGGGGCAATTTTAGTTTTGGGAAGAGGAAAAAGTCGCAGGGAGCCAAATCCGGCGAATACGGTGGTTGCTGAAGCACGTTTGTTGAGTTTTTGGCGAGAAAGTCAGTCACAATCGTAGCTCGGTGAGAAGGCGCGTTATCGTCATGCAAAATCCATGAGTTGTTCGCCCACAAATTTGGCCGCTTCTTACGGATGCGCTCACGCAAACGTTTCATAACGCCTAGGTAATACTCCTTGTTTGCCGTCTGACCCTCTGGAATGAATTCGTAGTGCACCACGCCACGGATATCGAAGAAAACAATGAGCATCACCTTCATTTTCGAGCGGCTTTGGCGTGGTTTTTTCGGTTTCGGCTCATTTTTTGCCACCCATTCCGATGATTGCTGGCTTGTTTGCATATCGTACTCGTAGACCCAGGTCTCATCACCAGTTATAATGCGTTTCATGAATGTAGAATCGGAATTACAGCGATCCAGCATGTCTGAAGCAACCTGTTCGCGATGACGTTTTTGAAGAAAATTCAGGTCTTTCGGTACGAGTCGTGCGGCCACCTTTCTCATGCCCAAAATATCAATCAAAATCGTACGTGCGGACTCGTGGGATATCTTTAGATCATGTGCTATCTCTCTCAAGCTGGTACGACGGTTTTCCAGCACTCCTTCCTTAATTTTATCGACGTTATCTTCGATCGAAGCCGTCGATGGGCGACCACTTCACGACCGTCCTTGAAGGCTCTGTACCACTGATATGCACGAGTTTTCGATAGAGCATTATCACCAAAGGCCTTTTGCAACATTTTCAATGCATCAGCACACGAAAATTCATTTGCAACACAAAACTTTAAACAAATTCTTTGCTCAACGAAATCACCCATAGTAAAAATCGGCACGCACTCTGACATCGACTGACTTAATCAGCTGTTGCAAACACACTAGTTGACAGATACCGCTCAAGCTTGGCATAGTAATTAAGGACAGTGGTACCAACCTAGGAAAAAAAATTTTTACCTGCCTCATTGCCCCGCCAGATTCAAATCGATAATTCCCGGTACTTTCTTGACAGAATGTATAACCCCTTTGATGTTCTTGGACACGTTTCTTGAATGATCTACCAGTCTGGCCAATGTATTCTAAAGGGCAATCTCTGCAAGTCAACTTGTAGACTCCGATTGTTGAAATTATGCCTGAATTCCTTGAGATGATCAGCATATTTACAAAGATTGCCCTTTAGTATACATTGGCCAGACTGGTAGATCATTCAAGAAACGTATCCAAGAACACCAAAGGGGTTATATATCCAATTCTGTACATTCGACATATGCTAATCATATTAAGGAATTCAGGCATAATTTCAACAATAATTATGAAATTATCCACGTTGAAAACAAAAGTTCTAGATTAACACTTTTAGAATTTCTTGAAATCAACAGGTATAATGCCCGTAAAATAGTTTTGAACGAACAAACAGATGTCGTTCATTCTCCATTACTGAATATTTTTCTTTAATGACATTTTTAGCGGCAAACTCCAATAAACACCTAGAGTTTTTATGACTTGTGCTTCCATTATTTGGTCACGTACCTAAAAATGTATTTAAACTCGGTTACACTGAATACCATCAGACAGTACAATGTAATACCTGAAGAAGCCACATCGTGCTGAAACAATTGTTGTAGTAGTACAAACATTTTTGTGGAAATAAATTACTGTCCCATATACATTTTTTTAATTAAAATGAGTTTCCACCAAGTAAAAACCGAATCTATCAAATATTTAGAAAAATAATAAGCTGTCCTAAATAATACTGATTCATCAAAATTGTTTCTAGAATGATGTCGTACTTGATCTATCGAAACAACCATTCCTGAGGAAAATTAAATTCAGTTTTTAGACCCATTCAAAATTTTACTCCGCCACGTTGACTTAAAGATTACAGGTAACACTTTACTCGTTTTAACAAATGATGGATGAGGAAGACTGTCGTGAAAAAACTCGGAAAACCGTCGTTTCAAATTGAGTTTTTAGGTTATCGCAAATGTGAGAACGAAAACATCAATCACACAAATGACACTTTTCCACATGGCAAAACGTTTCAAGCAGGCTCCTCAGGGAATCCATGCATCAACACAAATCTACTTATTTCATCAAAAGTCCTATTTGCAACGGAAACAAGATTGATTTTCCGGCTGCGTTTCCATGGCGAGGAAACCAACAATGATTTTCCCGGAGAGCGTACGCGCAGCATCCCTCTAGCTACAGACACAACATCACTGACCACAGATACTCACCTCGCAATTTTCAGAATTTCCACCAGAAGAAAATCCTTAATGATAATCACTCACAAACTAATATTTTCAACCGTAAGTCTGCTTCGCACGTGTACGTTACATTTAAAACTCGCCCGCTACACGGTTAAATATCGCAGTAGGCACTGGAAGACATACGAAACGCGCGTTTCGAGGCCCACTCGATGGGAGAGCTTGAAAGCGTGTAGGGCCAGTGCGCAACGGCAACTTTCTGTTTACTACAGACACGAGGACTGTGGCTTCAAATTTGAACCCCCGTTTGTAATCAGATTCGTTGAACGTGATATCCTGCCGGTTTTCATTGAGTATTTGGTCCCCGCACACCTGATAGAAAAACCGATAGAGGTGGCTTCACGCATACGGAACTTACGGATGTAATGGGATTTATTTCCGCAAATGAGGCGACGACGCGAGGAATAATAAGTGTCGGACTTTAGAGGGCGCCTCATTGTAGCTGAATGTTTCACCTGGAATAACGTAATGATCACAATGATAGCAGTTGGTGATCATTACTGGCTGATTATCGAGTATTAGTGCAGGTTTCACGATTTGGTCAGAATCATTTCGCAAAAATGTTAAACCGATTTCACGATCATTGTTTCGTAAGATGGATGTAGTGATCGATATCTCGTAAAGTATCGATCAAACAATTTTAGATTTATGCTCGTTATCAAGATGGCATTTCACACTAAAGAAATTATTTTGTTTGGTCCATTCAGTTCAGCGTTTCAGGGTGTTAATAATGGAAGCTTTTTGACTTCCATTCTTTGTGACATGGACTTTGAGGAAGTCGGTCACAAGGCAAATAGGCGCGCGGCTATAACTCAGTGAAGATGGGCGTGAATTTATCAAAAGGAGAAATGGGCGCCTGGTAGAGACAGTCCTGCGTATCTGAATGAAATTAGCTGCGTACTCCCCCACCAAAGAAGCAGAAAAAAAATATCACGCAAAAATCCTATTTCAATTATTTATTACAAACAATGTAGTGGTCGATAGGATACAAAGCAAAACACAAAACATCCTAAACTATCAAGGAGTAACTAATTATCGTATATCGGGTGTTTTTTTTAGAGTGATAGAACTTTCGATAGGGATAACTGCAATTTGACAAAAGGTAGGAGCCATGTTGTTTTGACATTTCTGTTCAATAAGCATTGACAAATTATCATGGAAAGACTCACGCCGCAACAACGTTAACAAATTGTTGAAATTTATTTTCAAAATCAGTGTTCTATTCGCCAAACTTATAGGGCTTTTCGTGAAATGTATGGTCTACATAATCGTCCATCAGAGCAGCTTATTCGTCGAACTATCGATAGATTTCGGACAACATTTTCTCTACTCGATGCAACAACAACAAGACAAAAAACTGTACGTACAGAAGAGAAATCGCTGCTGTAAGTCATAGTGTTAATGATGATCCAGATTTGTCTATTCGTCGACGTTCACAACAAGTTGGACTCTGTGCATCCACCACATGGAAAATTTTGAGGTTTAGACTTGTTGACCCAGATTGAGGAGGATACAGTATCTTGATCTTGGAATAGTTCTTCCTTAAGTTTTTTCTGTTGTTGTTCACGACACAGACTTCAATTTTATTGGTTTCTTTTTAAAGTTCACTTTTCACAACTTGGTATCTAATTACAAATTAATAATGTAGATAATACATTCACTTCCAGGCCTTTAGTGCGTTATGGGTGACTGAGAGAGAGAGAGAGAGAGTTCCTTGGAAGTTTTAAGTGAAAAATGCGAATATAAAATATTTCAAGCGTAGAGATAAAAATGTTTCGCAAATTACGAGAGGTTACTTCAAGATAATGTGCGTGAGATCAGAACTTGTCTTCAACTAAACGTTCTTAATTGACTGTTTATACAGGGTGAGTATCACGTGACCTGTCTGGTCTAGGGGATGTGTTCAACTCCATCTTTCTGCTAATTTGCGAATGAGAGAATTAGTCCGGTCTATTTACACATTCAAGTTTACATAAATTCCCATAAAGCTGAATATTGGCATAGTTGTTCAAAACATCATTATAAAGAAAATCTCAAAAGTCCTCATCGTTCCGAGGTGTGCTAAAAATTTGGCACGGGGTCAAAGGTCAAAAAAATGAGTTTTTTGCGATTTTTAGCGAAACGGTGAGTTTTTTCGCAAAATTACCCCAGTACAAAATTGTAGATCACAAAATTCTCTACAAAAAATATATCAATAATTTTTTTCCTAAAAGCCACCATTTTGGAGATATAACGTTCCGAAAAGTTGGATCAGTCGTAATCCCTCTATTTTGCACACGTTTCCACGCCACCTATGAGGTAGTGTACAAAGCGCGTTTTTTTTTAACGTGGTTTCCCCAGTAGGCCTATTCCACGGGTCTGCTGAGATTTTATATGTTTTAAAACTATTGCAAAATAATATTATATATTATAGTGGGCAAAAACAACGGCGGTGTAATTAAATAAAATACTTAAAATAAAAAGTTAGTCGTCTGATTCATAACTGTCCAAGATTTCTGTTTCTTCTTCTTCTTGATCTTCTTCTCCTTCTTCTTCCTGTTCATCCTCTTGTTCTTCTTCTTCTTCTTGTTCTATTTCACACGTAAACTGCCCCAATAGCGATTCCTGATCGGTATCAAACGAATCTTCAAGAGTTGGTGACTCAACATTCGAGCATGATCGGCCTTGACAGTGTGTGCATGCCAGGGAACAAAACAGTCATTATACCTGAGATTCTCGTAGTTTAACTTATATTTTACATAAGCAAGTTACAATAAATAATAGCGAACTTATTTTAGTTCTATTACACCTTTAGTGACTTTCATATGTGGCGTACGTGTGCAAAATAGAGGGATTACGACTGATCCAACTTTTCGGAACGTTATATCTCCAAAATGGTGGCTTTTAGGAAAAAAATTATTAATATATTTTTTGTAGAGAATTTCGTGATCTACAATTTTGTACTGGGGTAATTTTGCGAAAAAACTCACCGTTTCGCTAAAAATCGCAAAAAACTCATTTTTTTGACCTTTGACCCCGTGCCAAATTTTTAGCACACCTCGGAACGATGAGGACTTTTGAGATTTTCTTTATAATGATGTTTTGAACAACTATGCCAATATTCAGCTTTATGGGAATTTATGTAACCTTCCTCCTGATTTTAGGCTTAAATAGACCGGACTAAGTAGGTTTGGGTCCGAAAAGGTAGCCCAGGTAATTCCGATACGACAATCGTCTTGAAACGGCTAAAACGGTTTTAATGGGTTTCTAGGAATACTCTAAGGTACAAATATCTTCGTTTCCTAACTTTTCTTCTTTATATGGAAAAGAAAAGTGAATCATGATTTTTAAAGAAAAAAAGGTTCCTTAATATTAGTTAGAAGTGGGAGAAAACTTTTAATTAACAAATGGGTTTTTGAGCAATAAAAAAATTTTTTAAGGAAAATTTTTTTTTTAAAAATCATTATTTGCATCAAAGATTGATATTCCTTGAAAAAATTCTCAATTATTTTATAAACAACGTTTAAAACAGTTTTTTTAAACAATGAGAGATAAAAATTTTAAAAACAACATAAAAACGGACCATTAATAATATTTCGAAAAAAAAATTTTTTTCGATGATTAATCTAAGTTTTTAAATTAAAAACTTAGATTAATCATCGAAAAAAATAATAATGTAACAACGAAAATTGTTAATAAAAAACTGAAAAATCGATATTTTCAAATTTTTCCAACGGCGATGTATTCTGAAGTCTTCCAAAAATTGCTCCAAGAGCGGAAAAAAATCTCGAGGTAATAGTTTAACAATTATCACACTTGCAATTTTCATGTCCAAGCAGAAAAAAATTATTAATTAACTATTGCATAACTAATTGAAAAAATTGAGAGAAAATTTTTTTTTTGGTGGATTATTGTTCATTCATCTATACAGCATGCCCCTGAATTCTTTCATTCATTAAATTTCATATTTAATCTGTTAAAATAATTTTTATTAATAAAGTGTCCGAAGTAGGCGTGGCTGACGAAAGCCAGAGTACCCGTTTTCGGCCGTATTTTCATCCCTCTGGGAAAATTATTAATATCGGGAGTCGACACTTTTTCTAGGAAATTCACCCCTCTTTTTGAAACCTTTTTTTTGATTTCAAAAATCTTTATTAGTTTTTGAGATATTTACAAAAAACTAACCCCTCTTTTTTTTAGTTAATTGTTAATAACTTTTGCAATTATTGCAAGCGGAACTTCATTTTTTTCAAAAATCATCTAGATGCCATTCCGAATCGAATGACACCTTGATCATAATTTTCGGAGACTGCTGAAAAAAGTTGACCCAAAAGGCACTTGTTGACTAAACTATTATGGAATATTCTTTCAGATCTTGTTGAAGTTGTGCTATTTTTTGACGGTTTCCTCTTTTCATTTGTAAGATTATGAGAATAAAGTTTATGTTATGTTATATTATATTTCCAAGTCGTTTCGTTCGAAACCATACTAATCAGCGAAAGCACCTCAAACAAAGAATATCAATCAGCCTAAACGGTCACACAGATTGAACCAAACCTCCAAATGCGAAACATAAAACAAAACAAATTGACGCCATCCACGTAACGATAAAAACAAACGGTTCCTTCCTGCGCTTCCATTCATTTCAATTCTTTAATTGTAGCACGCTCACCCCAACCGGAACGCCCCAACGAATAATGCAATCATGTTTTAACTGGACAACCCTTAAAACCCCCCTGGGGCTGCGTAATCTGACGACACGCGTAGGGTTGCAGCTTAGATTATAATTTTCAGCCCTCTTGTAGCTTTGAATGGGTATCAAAAATGCAGTTGCTGGGAGAGTGCAGCGGGAGATGAACCCTTACCTCTTGCCCAGATGCTGCGATTTTTGTAGAGCTGACAGGCATGAATTTTCATTAGAAATTTTGTGATTTACGGGGTGGCTAATTTTTGGTGGGTTGTTCATGATCATTGAGTAATCGATAAGTGATTCATTTTTTTATTAATCTTCCATCTATCATCGATAATTCTATTTTTATACTTAAAACTGACTATTAATCTTTATCGGGAATAAATTCTTCAGATTTATTTTTACTCTATAACTCCAAAACTACCGGTAATTTCAAATTTTTCTTGATGATGTATTGTTAGGTATAAAAAGAACAAAATATAACATAAATAGAGAATAATTCTTGATAGAGGGTATATAAAATTATATTTAATAATTATAACTTCTGAAAATAAATTAAAATAATGTCATATAAGTACCACTTATATCAAATGACATATAAAATAAACATTCATTATAACACATCCAAATGATATACCAAATCCAATAAATAAAAATTGTTAACCAAAATCCTATAAATTAAATATTTTGAATAGACAAAATTTTGTTCCTGCTGATCAAGCTTATGAAAACAAATATCTTTCAAAAATGTCTAACATAATCTTAAGAATTTCATCATAAAACTATCTTACTTAGACTACTCAATATTATTGGATATCTACGTTACTTTATATAAAAACTCAAGATATGTAGAAACATTACTGAAAAACAAGTTTTAAGAGAGACTTTGCTTCGTTACTATTCAAATAATTCATATTCAATAAACAACAAATATTTACTCACCCTTCAACAATTTAGAAAACTTCTGGTAAACGGACACTGAAAAAGTTTTGAATAACGGTTAACTATAGATAAATATTTCTGTGGTTTACCCTTGATCTAAAAGATAGAAAGACAATTTAACGGCCTCTGTTATAGCACAAGGACTATCTGTATAAAGAATGTTAAGGAAACCAAATAATTATATATTATGAATAAAATAACATAAATAGAGATTAATTCTTGATAGAAGGTATATAAAATTATTTAAATAATTTAATATTAGCCTTCTAAATATTTAATTTCAAAATATTATATTTAATAATTATAACTTCTGAAAATATATTAAAATAATGTCATATAAGTACCACTTATATCAAATGACATATAAAATAAACATTCATTATAAGACATCCAAATGGTATAAAAAAATCCAATAAATAAAAATTGTTAACCTAAATCCTATAAATTAAATATTTTGAATAGACAAAATTTTGTTTCTACTGATCAATCTTATGAAAACTAATATCTTTCAAAAATGTTCAACATAATCTTAAGAATTTCATCATAAAACTATCTTACTTAGAATATTCAATATTATTGGATATCTAACTAAGTTACTTTACATAAAAACTCAAGATATGTAAAAGCATTACTGAAAAACAAGTTTTAAGATGTTAAGATGTTAGATTTTATATGTCATTTGATAAGTGGTACTTATATGACATTATTTTAATTTATTTTGAGAAGTTATAATTATTAAATATAATTTTTTGAAATTAAATCTGTAGACGGCTAATATTAAAATATTTAAATAATAAGAACAAAATATCTTATTTCAACCGCCAACGCATCTCGTATTCTTTCCTTGATCCTAACGCTATCTATTTATTATCTTTAACGCACCGTATATATCTTGTTAGATCAACAAACGGTTCGCAAATTAGGAAAGAGTTCCGGTGAAGTTGAAAAACTGTTGAGGAACCTGGTGACCTTATGTGCAAAATTTACATGACATCAAATTCAGAATTATATATTCTAACTTCTACAATATATATTGAAATTATCGGGCGTTTTTTTAGTGTTAAGAGAATTTTATAACATTTATGTTTCAAAAATAATTTCCGGCCGCCACGACTGGCTCTGAGGAACCGCATTCGACCAGACCAATTTTGGACCACTTTTTCGAACAATTCAGGCCTTATTTCATCAATAACACGAGTTATGTTGACTTCCAAAGCGTCTATTGTTTCTGGTTTATCAGCATAAACCAATGACTTGACATAACTCAAAGGAAAATAATACAATGGAGTTATGTCGCATGATCTTGGTGGCCAATTAATTGGACCATTTCTCGAAATAATGTTATCGCCAAATCTTTCTATCAATAAACCAATTGTTACTGTAGCAGCATGACGTGTAGCACCATCTTGTTGGAACCAAAACACTTCTTGATCGATATCATTCAAATTTTGAAACAAATAATCATATCATTGATCATCGATCTGTAACGAGCACCATTCACTGTAACATTAGCTTCAGCATCGTTTTTAAAAAAATATGGACCGATGATGACTCCAGCGTGTAAAGCACACCATACAGTGGATTTTTCAGGATGCAATGGAACCTGCAGAACTTCTTGAGGATTATTTTCACTCCATATACGGCAATTTTGCTTATTAACATAGCCGTTCAACCAGAAATGAGCTTCATCACTAAACACAATTTTACGATAAAAAAGTGGATCAACTTCAAGCTGTTCTAGGGCCCAATCAGCAAACAAACGACGCTTATTATGGTCAAGTGCCTTTAGTTCTTGAACCAGTTGGATCTTGTATGGGTGTAGACCAAGATCTTTACGCAAAATTTTCCATGTGGTGGATGCACAGAGTTCAACTTGTTGTGAACGTCGACGAATAGACAAATCTGGATAATCATTAACACTATGACTTACAGGCAGCGATATTTTCTTCTGTACGTACAGTTCTATGTCTTGTTGTTGTTGTTGTTGCATCGAGTAGAGACGATGTTGTCCGAAATCTATCGATAGTTCGACGAATAAACTGCTCTGATGGACGATTATGTAAACCATAAATTTCACGAAGTGCTCTATAAGTTTGGCGAATAAAACACTGATTTTGAAAATAAATTTCAACAATTTGTAAACGTTGTTGCGGCGTGAGCCCTTCCATGATAATTTGTCAATGCTTACTGAACAGAAATGTCAAAACAACATGGCTTCTACCTTCTGTCGAATCACAGTTATCCCTATCGAAAGTTCTATCACTCTAAAAAAACGGTGAGATATATAAAGAATTTATTTAGCCGGATTTCCCAACCTTTTTTCGTCAGACTTCTTGAATTATCAATAATTTTTCCATGTTTCCCTTCAATTGTCCCAAAAAAAAGAAGCACATTCTCCTACCGCAAGTTATTCAGAATAATCTTCAACCATATTCAAGACATGTTTCATCAATAATATCTCCTTTTTAGTATAGACAGGCAGATGAATGTACCTTGTTGAAAGGGAGTGGGGATAGTGTAGGGCTCTTATCTCAAGGTCGTCGGGTCATATTAACAGAGATCGACTGGCCAATCAGCTTTGGCCTTTCGAGTCGTGGACTCCTATAGTTTGGGCGTTAGACCAATAATGATCCTCGGTCTCTACAGCAATTTACAAGAGAAGGTTTTTTGACCTGTCGATCTTAGGAAAAAGTATGTGCTACCTCTCAAGTGGTTTTAGGAAAAGGCAGTTATTAGTTCAAGTATATTTTAGTTCATTATTGGCTCCGCTTTTCAAGCGTTTTTAGAGCAGTCTCATGAACTCTTTCAACGGTAGTATGCACTGGTAGGCACTGAAATCAGAAAAAAAAGAATCTCTTGATGGGCTATACCCCATAAAATCGATTTTCAATCTCCAAAATAAATATTGTTGTTTCCCGAATCAGCTTTTTTCATAAAAAAATTTTTCATAACAAAAATTCAACAAGTAGATCCGCGCTTTCCGGAAGCTAATAATTACCATGGTAGAGTTTCCGATCCAAAGGGAACATCATCGATCAAACCGCCAATTTGTTTCCCATTTTAAACGGACCTCATTTTCGGCGGAGAAAGAAGGAAACCGGATTACCTCGGGCGATTCGCTGAAAGCGGTTCGTTAATTTGGCCGCTTCTTTGGATTTTCCCAGAACTCTGTTGGTTCAACAGTTTCCGCTGATGCAATACCAATAGCTTTTCTTGGCATTCATACTTCACTGCTGTTTCCGCTTTCATGGTAGGTACAACGGAGTTTGCTCACCGCAGCTTGGGTTTATTGAGATGATTAAATAAAATAGATTGAAGGCGTTAGCTCTTCAATTGAGAGCTTGAACTCGTTTATTCCAGTAAGACCACCAAGTCGATGACGATTGATTGTTGATGGAGATTCAAAAAAACTATCTATCGAGTCAAAACAGTTTAGTGTCTTAAATGTGGCCAGAACATTTTCCAAATCGAAATTTAACACATGTATGAGCTATGGTATCCAAAATTCTTCAAATCGTAACAATGCAACTGTCAACTCAATCCACCCGAATAGGTTTCGCTGACCATCGGGACATAAGCAGTAGAGATGTTGGAAGCTTATTGGCCCTTCATCGTCAGGGCCAGCTCTAATTCCTCCTAATCGTTTTCTACATTTCCGAACTACACACATCGTCAAAAGTCTTAGACCCTTAGGTTTCTCAAAAAATAAGCAATCTATGTTCTGTAAATGAGATGAATATTTTCCTCCATTTCAAATGCAATATATTTGATATTAGTACAAATAAATTTCCGCCATTTTATTGTAATGGCGCGGCACAGAGTTTCGGTTAGCTTTCGCAGATGATAACCGGCTTAAAAAATAGTTTGGACATTCAAGAACAACATAACCTATTAATATCATTGATTTTATATTGGTCAAATATAATTTTTATAAGTTGAAAATGTCAAAATTTGAGCCAAGTAAGAGTAATTTGCGGGAAATATTGGTTTACTTCTTTAATTTAAAGAAATCTGCTGCTGAGGCGCATCAATTGCTCGTAGAAGCATATGGTGAGGGTGCTTTGACTGAGAGAACTTGTCGAGAGTGGTTTCAAAAGTTTAAAAACGGTGATTTCGACGTAGAAGACAAAGATCGCAGTGGAAGGCCAAAAAATCACGAGGATGCAGAATTGGAGGAATTATTGGAGGAAGATTCATCTCAAACACAAAAAGAACTTGCTCTAACATTAGAAGTCACTCAGCAAGCAGTCTCACATCGTTTAAATTTAATTTGTGTTAAAAAACGGCGGAAACTTATTTGTACTCCTAATAGAAACTCTTTGTTTGTTATTCTTTGCTTTATGCAGGATGGGACAAAATAGAAAAAATCTAAATTTATCGATCATTTATTTTTGATTAATTATAGTTATTTCACAACTGAACCCAAATTCAATAGTCCGTATCCCCATCTCTTCTTTCAATCACAATCTCAATACGCCTAGGCATCCCACGAATAAAGTCATTAATGAAATTTTCAGGCATATCGTTCCATTTTTCCTGAAGAAAACTCAATTCCTGAAAAGTTGAAGGTGCGTTTTGGCTATTGAATATTGCTCTCCCTAAGTAATACCATACGTACTCAATTGGATTAATGTCTGGTGAGTTTGCTGGCCAGTTCATTCTCTGGATATTGTTCAATTGAAGTATGTTTTGAACCCTTCATGTGCGATGTGGTAGGCCGTTATCATCCTGTTAATGAAATTATCCCCAAAGTCGTTGCGCAGAGGAACAATGATTGGTTCAATGATATTTTCTACATAGATGGCACCAGGCATAGTTCGTTCAACGATAATGAGAGGGGTATTTCCCGGCATTTTCCACGGAATATTCTCAATATTACAACTCTCGTTATTCGCTGAAAACTGATTAACTTCGAATACACCTGTATTCTCCCGAACAAGAAACATTTTTTGCTTGTTTATTGTTTTCATTAAAGTGATAAGATAGTGAAGATTTCACTCACAAAAAATTGTCATGTTACATTCAACAAGACTTTTGACGATGTGTGTATATAACGCACTCAAGATTCGGAGGATTTCTGTGGTTTTATATATATATATATTGGAGAGGAAGATGTTAAAGTGGCTCTCAAAAAACTTAAGAATAGAAAAAGTCCTGGAATTGATGGAATAACCAACGAGTTGCTTAAGTACGGAGGTGATAGCATCATAGACCAACTGGTAATCCTGATAAATAAGATCCTGCAAAACCACAAAATACCTGATGAATGGAGAATCAGCAAGACAATACTCCTCATCAAAAAAGGCGACAAAGAAATACCATCTAACTATAGAGGAATCAATCTACTTCCAACTGCACTCAAGCTAACCACGAGAATCCTTACCAACAAAATCAATGAACATATTGCACTTAGGGACGAACAGCAGGGATTTCGATCAGGAAGATCATGCACGGACGCCGTATTTGTTATAAGACAAATCACTGAGAAATCTATAGAATATAACCGACCGGCTTTTATGTGTTTCATAGATCTGGAGAAAGCATTTGATCGCGTACAGTTGAAAGATGTCATACACTTGCTTCATGACAGACAACATTGTGAAAACCATCGAAAATATATACAAGGCTAACAAGATTCGAGCAGAAATTAATGGTGAAATAACAGAAGAAATAGACGTTGATATTGGCATCCGACAGGGTGATTCCCTGAGTCCTCTTCTCTTCAACATCATCATGGACGAAATAATTAAACACATAATCAAACTAGGAGGATACAAGTTTGGGAACAAGGAAATTAGAATACTTTGCTACGCCGATGATGCAGTATTGATCGCGGAGAACGAAGACGATCTTCAAAGACTACTGCATCAGTTCAACATAATAGCAAAAAAGTTCGGAATGATTATATCGACATCAAAAACAAAATGCATTACCACATCAAAGATGCCACTTAGATGTCAGCTGGAAATTGATAACCAGGTTGTACAACAGGAGATGAGGTTCAAATATCTTGGCGTCGAGATATCTGGATTTGGTGATGTCGAGGCGGAAGTGAGAGGACAAGCTATGAAGGCAACAAGAACAGCCGCATGTCTCAACAACATCGTGTGGAATAATAAGCACATTGGAATTGAAGTTAAGTCTAGAATCTACAGATCGACGATTAGACCAATTCTCACGTACACTGCAGAGACCAGACCGGAGACCTCGAGAACGAGTCAAATATTGGAGGCTGCTGAAATGAAAGTGGTGCGCAAGATGGCAGGAAAAAAACTCACTGATCGGGTGAGGAGTGAGAACATGAGAGAAATGTGTGGAATCGATGATGTCAATGATTGGGTACTGAAAAGGAAACAGCAATGGAATCAGCATATCGACCGCATGGATGAAATCAGAATTGTAAAGATGGCAAGAGACAAGTCACCAGTTGGTCGTAGGAGTGTAGGAAGAACACGCAAACGGTGGAGTGATAATTTACATACTTGAACGAACACAGGCAAAGAAGCGAAGAAAAACAAGCAATATTGCTTAATAATTAGAAAGAAGAAGAAGAAGAATATTAATATAATATTTTTTCGAGTTTCAACGAATATAAAAATAAGGGAAAAGTAAACGAACAATAGAACTATTCAGAATACTGTTCAGAATTCAGAAACACGTACCAAATTTTCAATCGATTTCAAATAAGAGGGATCGGATTGATGCTGAGTCCTGTAATGTTAACTGAAGGGACGCATCGTCAGGATTTAGCAACCCTTTCGTCATTAAAAAGCGAGTGCCGATGCGTGATATCCCCACCGGATCAAGATCAGGGGACGCGAAGAGTCCCTGTATATAATCAACCGACATTTGTTCCTATCTCATATTCACTACACAGCTGACCGGTGCAAAAGATTTGAAAGGGTTGCGATAAGAGGGGTTGGAATGTAGGCGCCATGTTCATGAATCATCGTTGGCTCTGTATACCACCGGAATTGATAGAATGGACCGTTATTATTTTTTGATGAATCAGATTCACGTAGGGGTAGTTATTCATAATAATAGATATTGAATCGACGTAATAATAATAATAATAATAATAATAATAATAATAATAATAATATTTAATTCATGAATTATTGTATACACAATAAAATTGAAATTCGTCAAACTCATATCATTACCCTCTACACAAATCAAAAAATTCTGAGCATGTATACGGTTCACCAACAACAATAAATTTATACAAACTGCTCCTGAAAATCCCCACATTACCCAACATTCTTAATTTATCAGGAAGAGCATTAAATAATTTTATCCCAAAATACAGATCTTAAATTCTGATGTAAGAAACAATATGCTTGATTGCAGGCTTTATTTGTTTTCACTGTGTCAATATTGGCGGCTTCAATATATTCTGGCCTCTCTGAAAAAAACCTCGAAAGTTAAAATCACGTATCAGCACACCCTCTGGCCAGAAGTTCTTGTCCATTACTTGTTCATAATTTCCTGTTGGTACCCCAATACTGAAAGCTGAATTTTTACCTTTTGAGATGAGTTTCTTTACTTCCACATTATGTGATTTTAAAGCACTGTTAACAAAATTCTTGATTGTGTCTTCCTCTACATCCGCACCAACAACTCGACCCAGATAAATCCATTTCTTAGGAGGAACTCCCGAGAACAAGGCATTTTCAGTTGCCGATCCACTACAAATAGTCCCCTTTCTACGATTCCTCGTGTTTTTCCTTGCTTTTACTTCAATCCATTCCTGTGTATTGTTTGAGATCCCAGTTATAGTTGTTGTTGATTCCATTTGTTTACAATCAACTAATTGCGGATTGACATCGGTAGGGTTTGAGGTTACTTTATTTTCATTGTGAACCACAGAACTGAATGTTCTGGGTAATGTAACCTGACTTTCTTGATTAACATTTCTCTGATGGACTGCTTGATTTGCGGTTTGCGCATGCGAACCATCTGCTTTATGATGTTTATTCATATTTGAATTTTTTGTACCTTGTTGTCGTTTGTTTATTTCTCTTTCCTTATCTAAATTATTCATCTCCATAACCTTCATTTTCTCAATAAGTAACTGATTATTCTGTAATAGAATATCATTTTTACTTTGGACCTCGATGATAAGCTTTTCTAGAAACTCGTTTCGTATTTTGATCATGAGCATTTCTGTTTGTTGATCATCAGAGATGATTTTTGCTGCTTCATGCATACACAACGCCGATTTTTTGTTGGACGACGATGTCATACATCCAGGATGAAAATGTTTTATACACTTTATGCACGTCACGAAATCAACCACTTTCCTGGTACAGTGGGCACAAATTACTTCACTTCTACTCATTTCTTTGCCAGATTTAACAGAGCGATCGGACAACTCTCCTTCACTCTCCGCCATCTTGACATTCCTCTTCAAGCTCATCAGAAACTCAAAAGGAAAAAACTCAGTATTGCAATTATTCATAAAAAAAACCTTTGAAACCTACAAGTATTATTGAAACATTCATTCAGGGAGCTCATTCAGAGAGCAATATTTTAAGAAAACAGTGATATTAAATCAAATTAGTCTGTTTTTCACATATTTTATGATTATTAATATGGAGTGTCAGCTATGGTAATAGAGAGTTCTACAAATCGAAACAGTGTAACATACATCTGTATAACAATTCTACAGGATGTCCCAGAAGTCGACGTCAAGCCGGAAATAGGTATTAGGTTAAGTCATAATATTCATCAGAAAAATATAAAAGGAAATCGAAGTCCTGTATATTTCAAATTATTTTGCACTTTCTTTTATTCAATAAAATGCACACCCTGTGATGATTTTTGAACTCCTGCTATAATTATTTATTTTTTTCCAATCTTATTTTTCCTATGTTATCCCGCTTAGTGCTTCTATAACCTATAATCTTCAATTCTAAGCCAATTGCTCCAGTTTGGAAAACAATGTCACATTTTGCCGAACCAAGTATTCAAAATTAAAATTTCGCCCAACTTCAATTGACTGTACTGGAAAAAAATTGAACTACATTATTTTGGTAAATATTTCAAAAGTTAGTAGATTTAATAAAGATTCTAAAATACTATAACACTAACTACATTCTTTTTCAGATTGGACAAAAAAAGGTTTTTCTTAAAGAAATTCAGTTTCGTTTTATGACAAGATTCAAAGATGTTCAAATTGCCCTCCTTCAGCCGCAATACATGCACGACATCTTCTTAAAAAAGATCCCTAATTCTCTCCCGATGCTCATTTTCAATTTGTTTTAAGTAAACATTTTTCTTCACTGCTCCTCAGTAAAAAATATCTAAGGGATTCAAATCAGGTGGACGGGCTGGCCACGAGATTGTACCAGAGAGCCCTATCCATCTGCCCGGATATTCTTCATTAAGATATTCTAAATGTACATCTGCATTTCCCATAAATAAGGTGCATACTGCCATATTCCTGTGTGGTATACGCTGAAATGATGTCAATACACAATCACAGGTTAGTCCAGGTAAAATCAAAGTTCGTCGTGAAGAGATCAAAACTACCCACACCACAAGCAAACAAATCTAATAAACGAAGCCAAAAGTCGTAAGTACACAAATAACACGTACAAATGTAGTGAGTGATATACCATTTTAGAATCCCTAATAAATGCGCTAAGTAATTTGTCAATATAATGTAGTACAGTTTCTTTTTCCAGTACAGTCAGTTAAAGTTGACCGAAATATTAATTTGGAATACCTACTTAGTTCGGCAAAAAGTGACATTATTTTCCAAGCTGGAGTAATTGGCTTAGAATTGAAGATCACAGGTTACAGAAACACTATTCGGGATAACATAGGAAAAATAAAATTTGAAGATAGTAAATAATTGTAGCAAGACTAGTTCAAAAATCATCACAGGGTGTGCAGTTTCTCGAATAATAAATAATGTGATATAATTTGAAAAGTACACGACTTTGATTTTTTAAATATTTTTCTGTTGACTACTATGAATCAGCCTGTTACCCGATTCCGGCTTGACGTCGACTTTTGAGACATCCTGTACTCTAAAACAAACTCGATAAGGTTTTGTTGGGTCAAAAGGGCCAATTGCAGATATGCGCACGTTTCAAACTTGTTGGTTTTCATCAATGTAATGAATGCCAGCGACTACAAATATGTCTAGTATTTATGTTCGCTATACGCAGAGAAACTAAGGTATTAATCATACACCAGCGCCATCTCGAGCATGCAAATATACATGTAAGACATACCTTTGCGAGCTAATTCAAGTAAAGAAATGTATTCTCGATATTTTCACGTTACAAACACAGAAAATACATTCCTCATGCCCAAGTCAGACCATAATATGGTGTAATGCTCATAATCAGCATATTCGTATTAAAATTAAATTAATTCGGCTGATCTGTACCAAATATCATTAATAAGGGATGCTAGCTATAGTAACAGAAAGTTCTAGTAATCGATACAGTGTAACATACATACTTTTATTTCCATTCGATGTTTTTGAGTCACGTTTGAAGCCATCCAAAATTGAACTTTCCTGATGAAATATGTTCATGAAAATTACACTTGAAGAAGACGAGATCCCTTATTCACGTATCTTGAGTTCATGCATCAGTTCCTTCATCCAATATCGACATTTATCCAGAACTTCTGGTAGAAAATACAGCGGATAAACCTAGGGCCATGATCCTGTTTGTTCTCCGAATAAAAAACATGAGGACTTTATTTACAGTACTGATCTACGTACATTATCGAATCTACCCCCTTCTTCCAGTTCTAGAATTGAATCTAATAGAATGGGAAAACTCCAACGTTCTCCGGATATCTCGAACATCCCTGATTCAAGGTAAATATCCGGAATCCAAGATATCGTTACCAGGGAACGGAGAAAAGACGAGAACATCGATAATAAATACACAACGAATTCTGCATTACTCATAGAGTTTACCTTTCTGTTTTGCATATAGGGAAACGCTAGGCACCGTTAATCAAAAGTAGTTATTAAAACCTAACCTCGTATTCAGTTAACTTGGTAAAATATAAAAATATGGGTAATTATTCCAACAATTTTTTACGTCTTCCGAAGATAACCATCTAAATGAGAACTCATCTTCGGTTTCTGTAGTCAATAAAGTACCACAGAAGTTCATAATTTGTGAGTTGCGTCCCAAACAACTCGGGTACTGAACATGCAGAACCAGTAGAGGTTGGATACTGCTTCGCTGCTACCAGTCACACGGTTGTAAGTTTTCGAACTGAAGCCCCAACTGGAAGCTGGTGTGTTCATCTCTTCGGAGGGATTCTCGCCATGATAAGGCATAATACATATCACTTTCTGGTAGAATTCACGTGTCCCTGAGGGAGAATATATCAATTCATCTTGTAGAATGTGTGGTATCATAGCTCGGAATTGAACCTGATATGTGTTTGAGGTGGAACTGTCACTACATAAATATTTTATTGCCTATTTTGAATTGAAATAAATAATTTTTTCAGAATGGCATTCAATTCCCTTTCTACTTTATAAGTAGATCTATTAACTGCTGGACTAATGAGAGAACCTTTTCTTCGAATCGTATTGGTTTTTACTTAATAGAAATCCATTGTACACTTAATTGAATAATACACATAAATGTTGATTTTGTTTATTCCAATAGTTGTTCACATGGCGTGTTTCGTTTAATCGTAACTTCTTCAACTGCTCATAAACAATTCTAGTATCAAAAGGCAAGTATCTGCCTATTTCAATCTTCGAATCGTGTTGACCTCTATTCAGTATAAATCCATTATAAACTTAATTATTACATTCAGTTGTTTATAGGCTTCTGAAAAAGTTACAACATTTATGTGTATTATGTAATTAAATATATAAAAATTATTATGGAAAGTCAATTAGAGATTTGGATATATTTATGCCTGTTAATTTCACATGTCGCAGCATTCGGAATTACAAACTGACTCTATCCTTCTTTACTTGCATTATTCTCATGATTTTTCTGTAACCAATAAGATTTGGTTTGTTCATTCAGTCCACCTCCAAATGGACCTTCCAATCAATTACGTCAAGTTCCCTCTTTTTGTTAGAAAGGGTGCATCGAGCACCTCTAACGTTCAGTACTTGAAAAGACTGTAAAATCATTATTATTCGTGATAATCGAAATGTTCGCAAATAACCATTGCTACATCATTCATTATTATTCCTAATAGTCAAAGTATTCGCATGTAGCTCTTGCTACATGCGAATTATTATTCGTAATAGTCAAAGTGGTCGGTCGCATGTAGCCTTTGCTACATCATGCATTATTATTCGAGTAATAGTCAAAGTTGACGCATGTAGCAGTAGCTACATTATGCATTATGCAAGCAGTTCCACATCGTTTCAAATCATTCTTCTATAATAAATATTTAATTTGTGTTAAAAAACGGCGGAAGCTTATTTTTACTCCTAATACTTAGTTTCATTTTATGTAGATTCCTTTATATTTCGCAATATTGTACAATATTTGAGCATTTCCATATGTATACAAAAATGAAAAGTTGGAATTTTTGAGACAAATTACAAAATTTTTACATTTACAAAATGATCTTTCTGATATTGATCTTTATCAAGTACAAACCCTATTTATCCTCATTTTTGGATGTTTCAGTACCTGAACAGTGAACGATCCAATTCTGAAATTAGCGCAGCTTCATCAGAAGCTTAGACCAAAGTGCGATAAGCAACACAAATGATCCGTTTTTTGCGCTCGCTAACCAGTCTCGAATTTATACGAAAGGCATAAATTGTTGAGGTGAAAATTTACAATTCACCCTTGATTGCCGCGACTTTATGAATATTCACTAGCTGTGAAAAGTTCTCGGTTTCAATTAGAAAATCTGAATATAAACCGACGACTCCAACAATTTAGGAAACAATTATAAAATATTAACTTCCCAGGCGAGATATTATTCCAATTTCGTTGGAAAGGAGCATGGAGGCGCTAGAGGATAAGTTATTATCGATAAATCGACTGACTGATCAGAGCCATTCTGCAATCGAATTTCAACTTTTTCGCCCAATTGTATTGAAATCGTGTCAAAAGACACAGAATGTAAGAAATTCTTTAACAGGAAATAAAGAGAATTGAAATCTTAAAAAAAAAGAAGTTGAGAATAAAACTAAAATAATAAAATTCGTGACACGTTCATCTTAATGAATTCACCTTAATTAAATGATGCACATCTTAGTCTAGTCAACAAGTGCCTTTTGGGTCAACTTTTTTCAGCAGTCTCCGAAAATTATGATCAAGGTGTCATTCGATTCGGAATGGCATCTAGATGATTTTTGAAAAAAATGAAGTTCTGCTTGCAAAAATTGCAAAAGTTATTAACAATTTACTAAAAAAAGAGAGAATTTAGTTTTTTGTAAATATCTCAAAAACTAATAAGGATTTTTGAAATCAAAAAAAGATTCAAAAAGAGGAGGGAATTTCCTAAAAAAAGTGTGGACTCCCGGAATTGTAGTCCCAATATAATAATTTTCCCAGAGGGATGAAAATACCGCCTAAAACGCTTACTCTGGCTTTCGTAAGCCACGCCTACTTTGGACACTTTATTAATAAAAATTATTTTAACAGATTAAATATGAAATCTAATGAATGAAAAAATTCAGCGGCATGCTGGATAGATGAATGAACAATAATCCACCAAAAAAAAATTTTTATCTCAATTTTTCAATTAGTTATGCAATAGTTAATAAATATTTTTTTTCTGCTTGGACATGAACATTGCAAGTGTGATAATTGTTAAACTATTAACTTGAGATTTTTTTTCTCTCTTGGAGCAATTTTTGGAAGACTTCAGAATAGATCCCCGTTGGAAAAATTTTAAAATGTTTATTTTTCAGTTTGTTATTAACAATTTTCGTTGTTGCAAAATTAAAAACTCAGATTAATCATCCAAAAATGTTTGTTTTCAAAATATTATTAATACTCCGTTTTTATGTTGTAGGAAGCTACATAGAAATTTTTTTTTTTATTTTTATCTCTTATTGTTTAAAAAATTGTTATAAACAAATTCGTTGTTTATAAAATAATTGAAAATTTTTTTAAGGAATATCAATCTTTGATGCAAATAACGATTTAAAAAAAAAATTTTTTTTATTGCTTAAAAACGCATTTGTTAATTAACAATCGTTTTCTCCCACTTCTCACTAATATTAAGGAATCATTGTTTCTTTAAAAATCATGATTTACTTTTCTTTTCCATATAAAAAAAATTTTCGTTTTGTTTAATTTTTCATTGCGTATATAATAAACAATTTATTATAAATAAATGAATTTTTACTTTATATTTTTTTCCCTATTCTTCTTACTGCCACAAATACAGACATGATTTTTTTTTATTAATTTTTTCATTATTTTTTTTTATTTTTAAATATGTTTATCAATGAAAAAAATCATGTCTGTATTTGTGGCAGTAAGAAGAATAGCGAAAAAAATATAAAGTAAAAATTTATTTGTTTATAAAAAGTTGTTTATTAATGAAAAATTAAACAAAACGAAATTTTTTTTATATGGAAAAGAAAAGTAAATCATGATTTTCAACAGGGATCTACTCTGAAGTCTTTCCAAAATTGCTCCAAGAGAGGAAAAAAATCTCAAGTTAATAGTTTAACAATGTTCATGTCCAAGCAGAAAAAAATTTTTAATTTACTATTGCATAACTAATTGAAAAATTGAGATAAAAATTTTTTTTGGCGGATTATTGTTCATTGATCTATCCAGTATGCCCTTGAATTTTTTTATTTATTAAATTTCATATTTAATCTGTTAAAATAATTTTTATTAATAGTGTCCAAAATAGGCGTGGCTTACGAAAGCCAGAATTCCCGTTTTGAGCCGTATTTTCATTCCTCTCGGAAAATTATTAATATTGGGACTACAATTCCGGGAGTAGACACTCTTTTTTTAGGAAATTTCCTCCTCTTTTTGAAGCTTTTTTTTATTTCAAAAATCTTTATTAGTTTTTGAGATATTTACAAAAAACTAAATCCTCTTTTTTTCAGTTAATTGTTAATAACTTTTGCAATTTTTGCAAGCGGAACTTCATTTTTTCCAAAAATCATCTAGATGCCATTCCGAATCGAATGACACCTTGATCATAATTTTCGGAGACTGCTGAAAAAAGTTGACCCAAAAGGCACTAGTTGACTAGACTAATCTATACGAGTATAGTGTGGAAACCACTTATGGAATTAAGTTTATGCTAGGAAATTATGAAAAACACTGGGACACGTCAATTTTCAATTTCAATCCTGCACTTTTAAGCCTAAATTTAAATATAAAGCCCGAATTTATTGAAAAAATGTATATGGGACAGTAATTTATTTCCACAAAAATGTTTGTACTACTACAACAATTGTTTCACCACGATGTGGCTTCTTCAGGTATTACATTGTACTGTCTTTTTTAATTAAAATGAGTTTCCACCAAGTAAACACCGAATCTATCAAATATCCCGAATTTATTATTTTTCATAATTTTAATATACCTCTTTTTTGTAACATTCTAAGACAAAAGTAATGTATAAAATACATAATATACATATTACATAATGGTAGTTAAGATACCTCTAGTGATGCTACAACTATAAACTATAAACTCTCGAGAATTTCATTTTGGACGGAGTTGTAACCAGTAAGATATCGCATTTGGAAGTAATGTCCAACAATGGAAAATTCAATCTGATATATAATTCTATTTAAAGCTGAATAGGCCATTCATCATTTCCATTCCATCAATTAAAACAACATATAACTCTCCTTCACAACACCGAGATCAAATTAAGGATAAAGCAAACAAAACTTCGGAGAGAAATTTAGGACCGCAAAATGGAATCCGTCATTCACTAGTTTTCGAACAGAATTCCATATTGCGTCGAGATGAGAAATTGGACTTTCCATAAATTCCATTTGCAACTTTCCATTCTCCAGGGATTATGGAGGAATTAAAGTATCGGGAAAGTTGAAATTTATATCGATAAAAGAACACCGCCCCGAGGAGAGTTCTATGAATTTTAATTTCAACATTACAATATTAAAAGGCAACATTTTCATTCAAAATATATTTTGCCTTAATGTCCATAAGAAAAAGTGCGGCAAAATGATCTTATTTTATACTATATCATAATTTACTGAGTCATTATTGATCTAAATATTAGAGATAGTTTCTATAGGAAAGGAAAACAGAATCTTGAATGAAAAAGATGCAAATGTATGACAATAGTTTATTATTTCCCAATAATAAATTGAATGTTAGTATCCAAAACTTTTTTAGAGGGCATTTCTTTTACTTTTGAAACTTAAAATCATAATGATTGGATCCAAGTGAATCCGTTTAATAATGACGAGTAATCCATGATTTATATACTATCAGTATCAATTTTGATATGAATTATAACTATAATAAACAGGTTCAGTAGATAAAGGTTTTTTCAATAGGAGGTTTCATTTTTATATTAAAAAAACGAGTATATTTACGAGTATGTTTATTTCATTGTAAAGGGGAACGTATACGCCATCAACAATGGAAAACGATATCAGCCAAATGGCCGGCATATGCAGGAACATATTCTTTTCATGAAATCTTCCATGACCAATTCGCACATTTGCGGCTATACAGGGTGTCCTAGAAGTCGACGTCAAGCCGGAATGGGGTAACAGAAAGGTAGTTTTCAGAAAATTTTTTAAAAAATCTAAGTCGTGTACTTTTCAAATTATATCGCTTTATTTATTATTCGGAAAAATGCACACCCTGTGATGATTTTTGAACTCCTGTTGCTACAATTTTTTACTTTCTTCAAATTTTATTTTTCCTATGTTATCTCGAATAGTTTTTCTGCAACCGACGATCTTTAATTCTAAGCCAATTACTCCAGCTTGGAAAAAATGTCACTCATTACTGAATAACAAGTTTTAAGAGAGACTTTGCTTCGTCAGTACTCAAATAATTCATATTCAATAAAATATAACATCAATCAACAACAAATATTTCCCTTCAACAATTTAGCAAACTTATGGTGAATGAATTCTGAAAAATTTAAATGGAGTGTAATGTTAACCACATATAAATAATTTTGTAGTTTACCCTTGATCTAAAAGATTGAAAGTTCTAGCACAAGGACTATCTGTATAAAGAATGTTAAGGAAACCAAATAATTATATATTATGAATAAAATAATATGAATAGAGGTTAATACTTGTCTTTCAATCTTTTAGATCAAGGTTAAACCACAGAATTATTTATTTGTAGTTAACATTACACTCCATTTAAATTTTTCAGTATTCACTTACCATAAGTTTTCTAATTTGTTGAAGGGTGAGTAAATATTTGTTGTCAATTGATGTTATATTTCATTGAATATGAATTATTTGAGTACTGACGAAGCAAAGTCTCTCTTAAAACTTGTTTTTCAGTAATTTTTTTACATATTTTGAGATTTTATAGAAAGTAACTTAGTTAGATATACAAGTAAGATAGTTTTATGATGAAATTCTTAAGATTATGTTAAACATTTCTGAAAGATATTTGTTTTCATAAGATTGATCAGCAGAAAACTCAAAATATTTAATTTATAGGATTTTGATTAACAATTTCTATTTATTGGATTTTTTTATATCATTTGGATGTCTTATAATGAATGTTTATTTTATATGTCGTTTGATATAAGTGGTACTTATATGACATTAATTTAATCTAATTCCTGAAGTTATAATTATTAAATATAATTTTGTGAAATTAAATATATAGAAGGCTAATTTTAAAATATTTAAATAATTTTATATATATCTTCTATCAAGCATTAACCTATATTTATGTTGAAAAAATGTATATGAGACAGTAATTTATTTCCACAAAAATGTTTGTACTACTACAACAATTGTTTCACTACGATGTGGCTTCTTCAGGTATTACATTGTACTGTCTACAATTGTTGTAGTAGTACAAACATTTTTGTGGAAATAAATTACTGTCTCATATACATTGTTTTAATTAAAATGAGTTTCCACCAAGTAAAGACCGAATCTATCAAATATCTATATTTATGTTATCCTACTCAGGTTTTAAAGTAATATTTTTTTTCTCTTTTCTTCTATATTCATTCATATAACTCATGTTTACTGAAATATAGCAATTCACACGTAATAATGATATAAAATCCAATATACTGTCTTCTGCACATAACCATGTTTATGCAAATACTGATTTATACTTATTTTCTTCTTCTTTTCACAAGTTCCGACGCATATCTCACAATTGTTCCAGAATATCACTAACTATATTCGTAAAATTACTAGTTCTCAGGATAGCCAAATGTTGGAAACATATGACCGGCGCATTAAAGCAAGCTTTAAGTAAAGGACGGTCGATGTGCGTTTATGAAACTGATGGTCCCAATTAAAGGATTCTTTTTCATAAAGGGACTTATTCATAAAGGAGCCTTTTGATGTTGTTTATGAAACTGGCTGTAAGTTTTTAATATTTCCCAGTTTTATTCAAGCGTGAATCGACCCATTTCGTTAATGTCATATATTAAACTAACTCTCTGTCCTAACACGAATGACAGAAGTGCTGCCAAACTCGAAATAACCACCACTCCAAAAGGCAAACTCTAAATGGTCCACTCTTCAATATAAGAAAAACAAATGTTAACTTCCGCTATTTTATTGATTTACACGACAGTTGTTTCGTCATACCATGACTTCATCAGGTGAGTATTTAAACTGAGGTACACAATGCAAAACATGACCTTAAATACACAGCTGTGGTACAAAAAATAGAGGGGTGGAAAGATATGGTTTACAATTAATGAAAAATATTAAGTAGGAGGATCTGTTGAAATCTATTTGATCATTCATTGAAATTTGTCTTTTATTATATCTATTGATCTCTAAAGTTTCTTACAGATTTAGTTTCTGACTTTTGTTTTCGATATGTAATATTTCATAGTTCATATTAAAATTATGGCCAGTCTCTAACAAATGGTTGGCATAAGTTGAATTCGGTTTATTATTAATATAACATTTTTCATGTTCTTGTATCCTTGTTTGGAATGAACACTACATGTTAACTTGTAAACTCCTGATTTTTTCTTTTTAGGAATGACGTCTTTATTATTTTTTATTAAGTTGCCTAAGGAATTAATGGTTTCAAAAGAGATGTTATATTTTTCTGTTTTCTTTAAATATCTATACCATTAATTCTCATTTCTATCCATTATCTCATATCTAACCACTAATTATTTAGGCAGCTTAATGAAAAATAATAAAGACGTCATTCCTGAAAACAAAAAATCAGGAGTTTACAAGTTAACATGTAGTGATTGCCCATGTGTATATGTTGGACAGACAGGCCGTTCATTCCAAACAAGGATACGAGAACATGAAAAATGTTACATTAATAATAAACCGAATTCAACTTATGCCAACCATTTGTTAGAGACTGGCCATAATTTTAATATGAACTATGAAATATTACATATCGAAAACAAAAGTCATAAACTGAATCTGTTAGAAACGTCAGAGATCAATAGATATAATAAAAGACAAATTTCATTAAATGATCAAACAGATTTAAACAGATCCCCCCTACTTAATATTTTTAATTAATTGTAAACCATCTCTTTCCACCCCTCTATTTTTTATACCAGAGCTGTGTATTTAAGGTCATGTTTTGCATTGTATATCTCAGTTTAAATACTCACCTGATGAAGTCATGGTATGACGAAACAATTGTCGTGTATATCAATAAAATAGCGGAAGTGCTTTTCTTATATTGAAGATGAATTTCCGTCAAGTAAAGACCTAGACAATCAAAAATTTGGTCCACTCTTTATCTTCATTCAACAACTTCAGTGATTCTTTGAGCCGAGCAAAATGAATTGAACCTTCAACTTCGAATTATTCTGTTCCACCCAATATCGGGCAGAAGCCCCCAACGATTTCCCTCGCACACAAACAATTACTGAAGCCCCACCTTGTGTGATATCCCAACGGTATTGAAACCTAATTTTTTATCGATTGACAAATTTGAATAAGGGTAAGTTAAGTAACCCAGTGTAGAGTTCCTAATAGATATTTCCACAGGGACGTACAACAAACTGAAATCGGATATTTCCAATGCAAATAATGTTTCGACGGCGGAAACCGCCTTCAGGGTCGAGGAAACGGCGTGCGTACCTCAATTTAGGAGGGCGTATCAGCCGATGCACGTACCAATCATCAATATTCTGAATATTCGTTGGAAAATTAACTAAAATAAATAGTGGGTCGAATTGGTTGTAGGGTGAATAGGCGATCGTGAACTGTGGGAAAATTTGTTAATTGATTGGGAGAGATTTGAAACTAGAACATTAAACTGATGCGAATATCATTGACTTTGAATTCCGAATTATGTATTCTAACTTCTACAATATACTACATATTACTGTATGTACTGTATATTGAAACTATATACAAAACTATCAAAATGATATCCTTATGTAAAATTATTATAAAATATTTTTCAATGTCTCAGAAAAAAACATTTCGATTATGTTTCTTTGATTCTTTATTTTGAATATTGTAGATAATTTGGGAATAGTGGATTTTCTTGTATTTGTATGTTAATATACATATTTATGTTTTGTTGATAAATTTGTATTAATAACGTTGTATGTCGGGATGTAAAAAGGTTTTTTCCGAAACATTGAAAAATATTTTATATTGATTATATATAAAGATATCATTTTGATAATTTTTGTATACAGGGTGTCCCAGAAGTCGACGTAAAACCGGAATCAGGTAACAGGTTAAGTCATAATAGTCATCAGAAAAATATTTTAAAAAATCCAAGTCCTGTATTCTTCAAATTATATTGCACTTTCTTTTATTCAATAAAAAACTATGATGATTTTTGAACCGTTGCTACAAATTTTTTACTTTCTTCAAATTTCGTTTTTCCCGTGCTATCCCGAAAAGTGCTTATGTAACCTATAATCTTCAATTGCTCCAGCTTGGAAAATAATGTCACTTTTGGCGAACCAAATATTCAAAATTCAAATTTCGCCCAACTTCAATTGACCGTACTGAAAAAAAATTGAACTACATCAGTTTGGCAAATTACTTCAAAAGTTAGCACATTTAATGAGGATTCCAAAATGCTATAAGACTAACTGCACATTTTTTTTAGATTGGACAAATAAGGTTTTTGTTAAAGAAATTCAGTTCCGTTTTATGACAAAATTTAATAAATTCGTAAAAGATATCAAACTGCCCTCCTTCAGTCGCAATACATACACGACATCTTCTTATAAAAGATCGGGATATCAGACTGGCGAATCTTCTGTTATTGATTAAGTGCATTGCTTCCCTAATTCTCTCTCGAAGCTCAACTACATTTCCAATTTGTTTTGAATAAATTTTTTTCTTCACTGCTCCCCAGTAAAAAAATTCTAAGGGATTCAAATCAGGAGAACGGACTGGCCACGAGATTCTACCAGATCGTCCTATCCTTCTGCCCGGATATTCTTCATTTAGATATTCTCTAACTAGAAGGGCATACTGCGCTGCCATATTTCTCTGAAAATACTAAGTGACACGTCTTCAAGTAAATTTGACTAATTTCGTAAATAATCTAAATAAATTTCGGCATTTAAAACCTCTGGTACCTCAAAAGATACTATGACTCTTCCGTTCAAAATTCCAGTTCACATGTTCACTTCAAAACGATATTGAGATCTATCTTATTTCATTGAATTCAGTTTTTCTACGTGCCTTTCGTTTAAATTGTGTAGGTTCATATAACCATCTTTTCGAATGTTGATTCATCCGACCACGAATTTTTTTCTAAGAATTGTGGGTCTTTCCGGTTATTTTGTAGCTTGGTTTGGTGAAACGCAACCAGAGGTTCATAATCCCGAGGTAACAAAGCTTGTACTTGCTGTACATGATAGGGGTGGAGCTTATGTTTTTCCAATAGTCGGTAAGGTGTACTTTTGGACACACCTGTGCTTCGCTGAATTTCACGTAGCGAAATACTTGGATCTTCCTCAACTACTTAAAGCACAATGTCGTCGTAAGGTAAGAAAATTTTTCCTTTACCATGCACTTTGTTTGGAAGTCTGCCGCTAAACATTCTCGAAGCTGCACTAGCATTACATCCACATTCCCCATAAATGAGGTGGTGCATATTGGCATATTTCTGTGTGGTATACAAAGACATGATGACAATACAAAATCACAGGTTAGTACAGGTAAAATCAAAGTTTGTCGTAAAGAGATCAAAACTATCCAAATCACAAGCAAACAAATCTAATGAACGAAGCCAAAAGTCGTAAGTACACAATTAACACGATCAAATACGGAAAGATGCGCAGAAGACCAAGGAGCGTAACGTACTGATCTGTATTGTATTTGCGTGTGCCAATACCATATATTGGAGTCACTATCTATCTCACTCACACTTTATGGAAGGGCTCACCCATTCATACCAGCAGATTCTTGAAGTATTGGATGCTCTAGAATCATTTTTAGAAATTTCGAAGAAATTGTTCGAAACTGTGTTTCTTTAAGAAAAACCGTTTTTTTGACCGATCTAAGAAATATTGTAAGAAGTGTTATACCATTTTAGAATCCCTAACAAATGCGCTAACTTTTAAAGTAATTTGCCAAACTGATGTAGTACAGTTTTTTTTCAGCACAGTCAGTTAAAATTGTGCGAAATATTAATTTTGTATACTTGGTTCGGCAAAAAGTGATATTAATTTCCAAGCTGGAGCAAATGGCTTAGAACTGAAGATTACAGGTTACGGAAGCACTATTGGGGATAATATAGGAAAAATAAAATTTGAATAAAGTGAAAAATTGTAGCAACAGGAGTTCAAAAATCATCACAGGGTGTCCATTTTACACAAGAATATTTATAACTCAAAAATTCAAACCTATTTCTTCATTTTTTCTGGTTTCCTTGATATGTAGCCTTGTCTTTGCAGTGACATACGGACGGTTTCTGGACATACTTTTATATTTCGTTGATAACCAAATCTTATAGCCAATTTGCGAAACCCCATGCACAGATTGTGTCGTCGTTAGGCCAATAAAGCGTTTAAATTGTTTCATTTAATCTAACGCGGTCTTCCTGAAACTGGTCTATGCCTCATAACCATGCCATTTTTATCCTCGTTATTGTCTCATATAGAGCACTTTTTCCCAGTTCCGCCAATTGCACTAATTTGTTCACATTTCGGAAACCTTTCATATTCGAATATTCTGCCTGTTTGTTTTTTTCTAGTTGCGACATTATTTCATAAATTGTATACCTGTTGACAATCAACAATATTTGGGAAATAGTGTTGACATGCAACTTTGGCCATAGCCGACTATTTTATATATTACTTTTGTCATAGATTGTTACAAGAAAGAAGTATATAAAAATTATGAAAAATAATAAATTCCGGATACTTTCTAGACGAACTATAGTTAATGCCATATCACGAAAATGGCGATACTTGCGAAAAAAGTTTAGAGACATTTTTTTTTCAGAAAATTGGGTGATTTTGTCCGAACTATTTTCCAGCTAAACTCACCGTTTAGCTGGAACTTTTCACCATCAATAAAATTTTTTGCACAAGGGTCATCGATTGGGACTTTTCACAATCAATTTATAATAATATTCTGAAAATGCATACCAATTTTTAGCTCTATGGGAATTTTTTCAACTTTTCCCTTATTTTTAGGACAAACCTGACTAGACTATTCTTATTCACTAAATTCAAATGATTTGTTCCTTGTTGCAACATTTCTAACGAAATTAATTCACTATTCTTGACTATCAAAACACTAACACATTCAGGTCTGAGCTGAAAATAACGACACGAAGGCTTTAAGAATCGGAAACATATTTGAGATGAACTGATAAAATGGAATACTGTAAATAAACTAAATGACAAATAACGCTCAAACTGCGCATCAGTGTTCGCTTGAAAATTTTTCTGACGTCTCATTCAATAAATGGGAGAAAGAAGCTGAAATTTGTTCAATTTCGCGAATATCAGATCGCTATATCAACTCCGAAGTGATTGCAAAAATTCTAGAGCCCCGAATGGTAGGCTTTGTTCCTCCAGAGTATCTTCGTTATCGAAACATCGTCAAAATAATTACAATATTTCATCGCCGGGAGCGAGTGAGGGTAAGAAACGGCGTTCCCGTTAAGATTTTGTATTACACGAACTCCATTAAGCTCCAATAAGAATGATTAACAACAGCCAGGGCGATTTAATCAAATTTATTAAATTGGCATCGAACAACGCTTTATCACATCCATTACATTTCCGGATGTAAGTCCAATCTCGCTACTAAAAAATACGATGTCATTAAGAACGACACTAAAGCGAGATTTAATGAGGAAACGACCTGGGCTGTAAACTCATTTGATGGGGAGAGAACTACCCTGATTTATTTTTAGACAGTGGCATAAAACAAGAGCTATAGATCACACACTAGGAAACGCATAAATCTGAATTTTACGGCGTTTACTTTTCAGTCAAAAAGTAATGAATTCTCGTTAAGGTAAATGGAAACGTATTCGTCATAAAAATAAGTGGGTTAAGGCACTCGTTAACCCTTAACGGGGTGCAGCGGTTTAGTCTATTGTTGCTAATGGAACATCCAGAATGAGCTGGAAATTATAGAAAGTTTGCAATGTTTCAAATCTTAAATTTTCTTGAAGAGAGTGAGAGTGAGAGAACTTTCGATAGGGATAACTGCGATTTGACAGAAGGTAGAAGCCATGTTGTTTTGACATTTCTGTTCAGTGAGCATTGACAAAGTATCACGAAAAGGCTCACGCCGCAAACAACGTTTACAAATTGTTGAAATTTATTTTCAAAATCCGTGTTCTATTCGCCAAACTTATAGAGCACTTCGTGAAATTTATGGTTTACATAATCGTCCATCAGAGCAGCTTATTCGTCGAAATATCGATAGATTTCAGACAACATTTTCTGTACTCGATGCAACAACAACAACAAGACAAAAAACTGTACATACAGAAGAAAATATCACCGCTGTAAGTCATAGTGTTAATGATGATCCAGATTTGACTATTTGTCGATGTTCACAACAAGTTGGACTCTGTGCATCCACCACATGGAAAATTTTGCGTAAAGATCTTGGTCTACACCCATACAAGATCCAACTGGTTCAAGAACTAAAGCCACTTGACCATAATAAGCGTCGTTTGTTTGCTGATTGGGCCCTAGAACAGCTTGAAGTTGATCCACTCTTTTATCGTAAAATTGTGTTTAGTGATGAAGCTCATTTCGTGTTTAACGGCTATGTAAACAAGCAAAATTGCAGTATATGGAGTAAAAACAATCCTCAGAAAGTTCTGCAGGTTCTATTGCATCCTGAAAAATGCACAGTATGGTGTGCTTTACACGCTGGAGGCATCATCGGTCCATATTTCATTAAAAACGATGATGAAGCTAAGGTTACAGTGAATGGTGGTCGTTACAGATCGATGATCAATGATTATTTGTTTCAAATTTTGAATGGTACCGAACCAGAAGTGTTTTGGTTTCAACAAGATGGTGGTAAACCTCATGCTGCTGCCGTAACAATTGATTTATTGACAGAGAGATTTGGCGCTAACATTATTTCGAGAAATGGTCCAATTAATTCGCCTCCACGATCATGCGACATAACCCCACTGGATTATTTTCTTTGGGGTTATGTCAAGTCATTGGTTTATGCTGATAAATCAGAAACAATAGACGCTTTGGAAGCCAATATTACTCGTATTATTGATTAAATAAGGCCAAATTACTCGAAAAAGTGGTCCAAAATTGGTCTGGTCGAATGCGGTTCCTCAGAGCAAGTCGTGGTGAACATACGCCGGAAATTATTTTCAAAACATAAATGTCATAAAATTATCTTTCAAATGAAAAAAAATTGGCTTCAATCTTAATTCAAATCTGTTTTATCTCAATTTAAAGTTCTATTACTCTAAAAAAACACACGATCTGGGTGTTACAAAGTTTCTTCAACTGACCGGATGAATTATATTCAGCAACTCGATAGTTTCCTCTACTATAGATTCCGATTTTTTACTCATCAATATTTCTCGGAGCTTTATCATTTCGCTGAACCATACCTAGGCTTCCTTTAGTGTCTTCTTGTCTTTCTCTTCCAATTCCTGGTTGTCCATTCCTTTATTCAAAAAAGAAGTGTCATCAGATGACGGTTTGATCTGATTTCACATTAGCTGGCAAATCATTGATATATATCACAAACAAAAGGGAACCCAAAGCAGAACCGTGCGGTACACCATGACTCACGGTCCCCCAAGAAGAAGACCTCCCTCCCAAGCTTGTTTACTGCATCCTGTTTGTCAGATAACTTTTCATCAGGTCAAGAGCCTCACCCCTGATTCCATAATATTCAAGCTTGTTCAAAAGCACAGAGTATGAAATACTATCACTAGGCCTTAGTTAAGTCATATGCCTGTAAACTAGATTTTTGTCCCCCATCAAAACCATCTCCAATATTTTCAAGCACCTCCTTCAGTGCCGTCTCCACTTATTTGCCCATCAAGAACTGATGCTCCAGTTTGTAGAACTGTTTAAGCTTTCTTCAATTGATCCGGAAAGTGTCCATCTTTCAGACATTTGGTGGGCATGCTTCATAATGGTACTTCAATGCACGGAAAAATCTCCTTCAATATGGTTTATCTCATTCCATAGATATTTCTGGTTTGCTCAGATTTTACTTGTCTTAGAGTTTTCCCGAGTTCAGTTATTGTGCATTCATGAAGGTAGATAGACTGAACAGTTTTAATCTTAGTTTTACGCGAGAGGTTGATTGGATTTTCTTGTACTTAACTTCTTTCTACAGCTTTAAGAACAGTTTTTTCTAGGCAGGTTTGGTCAAAATCCAGCATCAGTGTTTGCCAGAATTCATCGAAAGCCTTCTTCGCACACTTAAAAAGAGCCCATGTTTCTGCATTCAGTTTTACTTAGAGTTCATCTATATTGGATTGACTGGTGATTCTTTTCTTAAATATCTCTTTATTTTCAGGTAAGCAACTCGCTGTGGGATAGCTGAGTACTTGGCCCAAGTGGTCTGACATATGTGGCTGAAAGATAAGTGTAACCGATGTGTCTACATTTGAAAATATATTATCTATGGTTGTTTCAGATTCCGAGGATATTCTGGATGGTTCCACAAATCTGGCCTGTAGTCCAAAGTCCGCGAATACCTCCAGCAGTTGCTTTGAAGCTGCAATGTAACACTTACCTCTGGTACGAATCACTCGCTTCGTTTTTGAAAATTTCCTTTGTCATCCAAGCATTTTTTATATTTTTGGAGATATAGGGATTATGGAAATTTTTGAATGCTCTTGGCGGTTTTGCTTTGCCAATTGTCAACGGCGTGAGTTTGTGGGAACCTGATGCGTTCGCACAAACCAAGAAGGTAATTCGCGTCTTTGATATTTTTAGACGGGGTGCAGTTTTTTCAGAACTCATTACATAGGTTTTATCAGGCATAATTTGCTAGTTATTTATGGCGAGCGGGCGTCTGTCCACCCTACCGCTGCGTCCGCACGGACCATTGTGGTTCACCCCTAATTTATATCTTCCCGACGAGATCCAGTTTTTGGATAAAACCGATAATCTTGTTCAGGGGTAATTTTTTCAGTTCGCTGTGGGCTATAAAAGCCTGGCCAAAGACCTCGAATCTGATGCGACTCACCGCTGTGCACTCTGAGACGATGTGCATGGCTGTTTCAGTGTCCTCAAGACACAGCCTGCATTCATTGTCTTCAGCCAGACCGATTTTGTGCAAATGCGCTTTCAGTCTGAAGTGACCTGTCATAATTCCGACAAGTGTTCTTAGTTTGGCCCTATCCAGACCTAGTAGTAGAGCTTTTGTTTGCCAACCGTTTGTTGGCCTTTCTTCCACCACGCTACAATGCCATACACTATCCGTGGCCTAATTACCATAGTGTATAGCCAGTAAATCTGCCTGGGCTTTAGGCCCCAGGTTTTACCATAGATCCGCCTGCAAGTCCAGAAACCCATTCTGGCTTTATGACACACTTTATCTAGGTGTGCACTCCAGCTGAGTGTCTTGTCCAGGACTATTCCCAGGTATTTTGCCTCAAATGAGAATTGTATTATTTCACCACGGATAGTCGGCGGTTCTAAACCATTCAACTTCCGTTTTTTAGTGAATGGTACTATAACTACCTTTGGCGGGTTAAGAGACATGTCTTCCCTTATACACCATTTGTCAAAAGTGTTCAGTATCTCTTGAAGGACGGCCGATATCGTCACCTCCGATTTACCTTTCACTATGATTACCAGGTCATCAGCAAATGCTTGAACGTCGACTCCCCACAGCGAAATGATCGCTAGCAGGTCATCAACGAGAAGGGTCCACAGTAAGGGTTAGAGAATACCTCCCTGCGGACAGCCCTTCGCAGCCTTCAACTCGAAGACCTCATCCTGGTATGAGGTCATTATTGTTCTGCCGAATAGCATTGCCTGCCGATTTGCCAGCCTGGTAGGCGTATTGATGAGGGCTAGGGGGACTGTCAATTAGCACCTTCCCCCTGATATGGACATCAATCACCTTTTCCAGACTCTTCAGGAACGATGTCAAGCTTATTGGTCTGAACGAAGAGAGTTCCGGTTCTGTTCGTCCCACCTTTGGTATATATACCACTTCAGTTAGTGTCCAGCTTAAAGGGATAACCCCCAAGCCAGACTTGTTCTAAATAATTTTAGCAGATGCGGAATTAACACATCCATGCCCTTTTGAAGAAGGGCTGGAAAGATTCCGTCTACCCCCTGTGTTTTGAAAGGTTTAAAAGACCTTATTGCGTCTCTGACCGCTTGTGCTAGTAAATTTAGTCTCATCAGCATAGTATATATGGTTGAGAGTGAGCTGAAATTTCTCTATTAATAGAACCAATTAAATTTTGCACCTCTGATGATAGTTTTTCTCCAATATATTTTAAATTTTTAAATTATATCGTCTTCTATATAATTAATACTGAAACTGAATGTAGCGAATTGAAAGCAGCTTCAAGATGAAACGGAAGTTCCTTTTCACACTAATCATGGGTTATTAGAAGACAAATCAGGTGGATATTCGCCCTCATCACCCACACACAAATATCCCCCCATCATCCACATACTGGGTCTAATCGTGTCATAATGGTCGCCATTGGTCTTTGTGTTAACCTAATCGTAGGATTAGCGTGGCTGGAGATTACATAAAGGAATGTGCAACCAGGCTCGATATTGATCAACAAATTATATATTGCCCGAAGGAAGCTGACACCTCCGAAGTGGCTTAGATTGCGGGACTAATAGATTGATGGGAAGATATCGCTATTAACATCGGCTGAAGTGATCTATTAAATTAGAATAACGATCAGTGATAGCCGATTTTATGGTGTCTCAAGGTATAAGGAATAATAACGATCTATTACAGCTCGTTGAGTTTATGGACAGCTTGGAGAGAAAATTGATTAAGGAGGATGTGAGCATCTATAGTGTAAACTTTATTATAGATATCAACGAATATTGAGTTAGGTAGAACTAATTGCTTTCCTTCGTGTAATCGTTGATCGCGAGAATCGTATATTATTTTTCTTTATTAACTTGCAATAATGTAAAATCTGTTTCATTGCAAAATATAAGTGGGGTGGTGGAAAATAAATAGGTTTGAAAACACACTATGAACTAACTCAAATAAAACAAAGGGATGTTGAAGAATTATATGAAGAGTTTTTGATTAAGAACGATAATAACAATAATAATATGCACACATCGTCAGAAGTCTTGGTCCCCCTATCAACTCTCAACTTGTTGAATGTAACATGACAATCTTATCATTTAAATGAAAACAATAAACCAGCAATAGTTTTTTCTTGTTCGGGAGAATACAGGTGTTTTCGAAGTTAAGCAGTTTTCAACGAATAACTACAGTTGTAATATTGAGAATATTCCGTGGAAAATGCCGGGACATCCAATTTCTCTGTTTGACCGGGCAAGAATAGTACCCCTACACCTAGGTGCTTCGTAGAACCACCAGATTACGTAACGTTTGAATATTTCACGGACTTCAGTAAGGCGCATAGTGGTCCTTTTCCTGGAAACCGGCAGCGTTGCCCGGAGACCGATGCCTGGTCGACCCAGAGTAATATCTGCAAGGGAAGATCATTATATCGCAAATCCTACTCGAAGGAATCGAACGATATCTGAAACAGCCCTTCAAAATCATTTTTTGAAGACCTATAGACGGGTAGTCTCAACCAGTACCATAAGGAGACGGTTCCTGAAATTCAAAGGCAAGAAGACCTTTAAGAGTACCTCGGCTATCACCTGGACATAGAGCTTCGCGTCGGTAATGGGCAAAACACCACCAAGACTGGCTTTTACCACAATGGCGTGATAGTCGACAAGAAAGGGGTTGGAGGGAGGTCCAGGCAGACTAGAGCACCTCAATTTCGCCCGGGAAGTTGTGTCCTTTCAAGGCGGATCAATAATGTGCTGGGGGGGGTATAATGTTCGGTTGCCGTACCCCTCGTACTATCGTTGAACGAACAATGACTGGTGCCATCTACGTAGAAAATATCATTGAACCAATCATTGTTCCTCTGTGCAACGAATTTTGGGATAATTTCATTTATCAGGGTGATAAGGCCCCACCACATAAAGGGTTCGAAACATTCTTCAAGAGAACAATATCCAGAGAATGAGCTGGCCAGCAAACTCACCAGACATGAATCCAATTGAGCACGTATGGGATTACTTAGGGAGAGCAATATCCAATTGCTAAAACCCACCTTCAACTTTTCAGGAGTTGAGTTTAACCCTTCAGGAAGAATGGAACGATATGCCTGAAAATTTCATTAATGACTTGATTTGTGGGATGCCTAGGCGTATTGGGAAGCTGAATTTGGTTCAGTTGTGGAATAACTATAATCAATCAAAAATAAATAATCGATATATTTAGATTTCTTCTCATTTTTCTTATTTTGTCTCATCCTGCACAAAGATTTTCTATCGAATATATTGCAGTTGAAATAGAGGAAAATATTCATCTCATTTCCAGAACATAGATTGTTTATTTCTTGAGAAACTTAGGGGGCCAAGACTTTTGACGATGTATGTATTTACCATCAATGTTTACCTGATTTGTCAATCATATATACATCCGCCTTACACTAAAATCCCCTTCATTCCTTGAAGTATTTTTCAGATGTCGCTACTAGTATATTATTCCATTGTTTCACTTCAGTTTGAACTGTCATCATTAGGCTTTCTTTCCAGTATCTGTCATCTCGCTGAAGTGTTAACAACATAGCCAAGAGACGTCCAGTGACCAACTGCTCCAACGACAAAAAAAGGTTGTTGCATCGAATTGTGACTGGCAGTGAGAAATGGCCCCTTTACGATAATCCAAAACGTCAGGCAACGTGTAGTGCATCATCATCAACTGCCAAGTCGAATATTCATGGCGAGAAGATTATGCTGTGTATTTTCTGAGACCAGCTGAGTTGTGACAACCGAACGAAAGGATCACAAGGAAGGTCTACAGATACTACAAAGTTATTTTATATCATGACAATGCAAGGCCACATAATGCGTCGCTCGTTAAAATATACCTGGGTTTCCGAGATGTGTTTTAGGATTGGCTACGCAGCTATCCTGACGGTAGATCCGTGTCAGGAAAACACTCGTTATCTAATTAGTACGATATGAGTATGGGTGCGCCACAGGGTTCAGTCCTTGGACCACTTCTATTTTTAATTTTTTTCAATGATCTTCCTCTTAATTTGCGAAACATGCCTGTTAATGTGCATACCCGTCAGGATCTTTCATCGTCGATGAAAACGTCCATAATTAGCTTGTTCACTCAGGATGCTTCCGTGTTAGTTGCGGTGTCGACTTTTGAGGAGCGGCAATTGCTATGCGAACGTCTTTTGCGAGCTGCACCCGCCGTACAGACCAAACATTGCTCCTTCCGATTACCATCTCTTCCGATCGATGCAGCATGGCCTGGCTGACCAGCACCTCTCCAATTACAATCGATGAATGGATAGCGACCACAGAACTGACCTTTTTCGCGTTGGGATCCGTTAATTGCCAGAAAGATGGGAGAAAACTTTGAATGTGTAACCAATTTTTCACAGAAAAGCTTCAATTTTCGAAAAAAAAACCGCGCGAGCTTATATACCACTAATAGAATATTTTTCTATTGAGAAATAGGATCTTAACTCTTTATTGAGTCGCCAGTATACATCCAGCTGTTTCTATTTTTACCGGAGCACGTTTGTTATACAGCGGAGGGATTTTATGGGTGTGTTTTCGTTCATTGGTTGCATGGGGTATTAAATTATTTCCTCCCGATAACAAACGATGAATTTATAAATAGTTTCTGACCCCTATTGGAATTTTTCTTCTGAGAAATTGCAGCGGATGTATATTTTTGATATGAACGCATGGCCGCTGGAGCAGAATATGGAAATTAATTTGCCTATCGCTCTAATCGTTCCACTTATGTTTCAAGGCCCTTATTTCAGAGAACAACTTACTAGGCTGCCCTATGGAAGAGTGTTATTCTATGTGGAGTATCTACATGAATTTACATGAATTAAAATTATTTTAATTCTATCAATTATTGACTCATATTCAAATTTATTTTTGAATGAGGAAATAAATTCATATAAAGTCTAAATATCCACAATACATTCCTCAATTATTTATTATTTTCGAAATTCTGGTTAATTTTCCCATCATGGGATATTATTTGGGGTGAATAAGTTTTGTTATGTTTTTCTGTGTTCCGAGCACAAATTGTTATAGGTTATGGGTAACAACACGTTGATCATTTCTGTTTTATTTTGGATTTTTAGAGTTTATTCGTTCCGAGTTTCATCTTATTTGGTGATTTAAATTTTTGATCTTGTGATATATTTGAATCTGAATTCAAAACATTTCTGAAGAGGTCTAGAGACCGAAATAGTAGCTATAAAATGTTGGAGTTCTCTTTCAATTATTTTTAATTGGTCCTTCATTTTGAGAATTTCAGATAATTTTGGAATAGTGGATTTTCTTGTATTTGTATGTTGATATATGTACTTATATAGTTTTTGTTTTAATTTGTATTAATATGTTTCATGTCGGGATGTAAAAAGATTTTTTCCGAGACATTGAAAACTATTTTATATTGATTAATTATAAGGATATTATTTTGATAGTTTTTCTATATAGTTTCAATATACACACATCGTCAAAAGTTTTGGCCCTCCTAGGTTTCTCAAGAGATGGTAATCGGAAGGAGCAATGTTTGGTCTGTACGGCGGGTGCAGCTCGCAAAAGACGCTCGCATAGCAATTGCCGCTCCTCAAAAGTCGACACCGCAACTAACACGGAAGCATCGTGAGTGAACAAGCTAATTATGGACGTTTTCATCGACGATGAAAGATCCTGACGGGTATGCACATTAACTAATGTTTCGCAAATTAACAGGAAGATCATTGAAAAAAATTAAAAATATAAGTGGTCCAAGGACTGAACCCTGTGGCACACCCATACTCATATCGTACTAATTAGATAACGAGTGTTTTCCTGACACGGATCTACCGTCAGGATAGCTGCGCAGCCAATCCTAAAACACATCTCGGAAACCCAGGTATATTTTAACGAGCGACGCATTATGTGGCCTTGCATTGTCATGATATAAAATAACTTTGTAGTGTCTGCCAGTGTATTGTGGCCGCTTTTCTCGCAATGCTCGGCAGAAAACCATCAACTGTCGTCGATCCTTGTGATCCTTTCGTTCGGTTGTCACAACTCAGCTGGTCTCAGAAAATACACAGCATAATCTTCTCGCCATGAATATTCGACTTGACAGTTGATGATGCATCTACACGTTGTCTGACGTTTTGGATTATCGTAAAGGAGCAACTTCTCATCGCCAGTCACAATTCGATGCAACAACCTTTTTTTTGTCGTTGGAGCAGTTGGTCACTCGACGTCTCTTGGCTATGTTGTTAACACTTCAGCGAGATGACAGATACTGGAAAGAAAGCCTAATGATGACACTTCAAACTGAAGTAAAACAATGGAATAATAAACTAGTAGCGACATCTGAAAGATACTTCAAGGAATGAAGGGGATTTTAGTGTAAGGCGGATGTATATATGATTGACAAATCAGGTAAACATTGATGGTAAATACATACATCGTCAAAAGTCTTGGCCCCCTAAGTTTCTCAAGAAATAAACAATCTATGTTCTGGAAATGAGATGAATATTTTTCTCTATTTCAACTGCAATATATTCGATAGAAAATCTTTGTTTGTTACTCTAAGCTTTATGCAGGATGAGACGAAATAAGGAAAATGAGAAAAAATCTGAATATATCGATTATTTACTTTTGATTGATTATAGTTATTTCAGAACTGAATCAAAATTCAGCTTCCCAATACGCCTAGGCATCCCACAAATCAAGTCATTAATGAAATTTTCAGGCATATCGTTCCATTTTTCCTGAAGGGTTAAACTCAACTCCTGAAAAGTTGAAGGTGGGTTTTAGCGATTGGATATTGCTCTCCCTAAGTAATCCCATACGTGCTCAATTGGATTCATGTCTGGTGAGTTTGCTGACCAGCTCATTCTCTGGATATTGTTCTCTTGAAGAATGTTTTGAACCCTTCGTGTGCGGTGTGGTGGGGCGTTATTATCCTGATAAATTAAATTATCCCCAAATTCGTTACGCAGAGGGACAATGATTGGTTCAATGATGTTTTCTACGTATATGGAACGAGTCATTGTTCGTTCAACGATAATAAGAGGGGTACGGCGACCGAACATTATACCCCACCAGCACATTATTGATCCGCCTTAAAAGGGCTCAACTTCCTATGCGAAAAGATAGTGAAGATTCCACACACAAAAAAGTGTCATGTTACATGCAACAAGTTGAGAGTTAATACGGGGGGGCTCAAGACTTTGGATGACGTGTGTATATTATAGAAGTTAGAATATATATAAGAAAGTTAGCAATTATAATAGAAGTTAGATTATATATATATAAGAAAGTTAGCAATTAGTTTAAAATATAACAGAATAACATACACAAAAAAAGTAATAACATACAAAGAAATAAAAAGTAATAAAAAAATAAAATAGAATAGAAAGGCCTTTCACTTGATAGAAAAAATATAACAAAATTTGAATATTAAAACATATTGAAATATGTTTATCTTCTACAATTTTAATTTCAAAAAATTTCTATTCAAAAAACTTTTAGAATTAAATTTATGTCTACAACAAGCACTGCTTACATTTAATAATTTAATTCTAAAAGTTTTTTGAATAAAAATTTTTTGAAATTGAAATTGTAGAAGATAAACATATTTCAATATGTTTTAATATTCAAATTTTGTTATATTTCTTCTATCAAGTAAAAGGCCTTTCTATTCTATTTTATTTTACATATAATATATAATTATATTTTGGCTTCAATAAATCTCATTATGGAATGTCAATGAATTTAAATAAACCTTAAAATAACTCACACTGTTCTTTGATTTTGTTAGAACATAGATCAATTTTGAATTATATAGTTGATCTGTGTTTCGAAGCTTTAGTCTTTTAACACGTGGAGAGATATAGGTTAGTTTTTTGATTTTGATATTTGGAATATTAAATGAGGGCTGAAGACGGGATTGCTTAGAATTATATTTGTTTTTTGAAGATATAGTGCACATTTTTTTAGAAATTTTTCAATAACTTATTCGAATATTGCAATATATTTAATATTTCAAATAAATTATATTCTTTGAGAAGTCCTTTAAGTGTGTTCATGTTTTTAAAAGGCAATTGGTGTTTTTAAAGGTAAGACCAGAAACAAAATTTTGTCTCCTTTAAATATTTATTTATTAATTTTAATTACTTTCGTATATCTGTTGGGTTATTTATTCCATTTGACACTATATATTGAGTTTTGATTATATACGTCTATTAAATGTAAGCGGTGCTTGTGTAGACACAAATTTATTTCTAAAAGTTTTTTGAATAAAAATATTTTTGAAATTAAAATTGTAGAAGATAAACATATTTCAATATGTTTTAATATTCAAATAAAAAAATAGCTTACTAACCTGGAAGAAATCAAAAACAATGCTATTTCTTCGGGTTTCTCAATTCACATTTCTAACAGCTAACTAAATATGATATGTGACAGTTTTAGGTTAAAATCTTAGACATAGAACATAGAAGTTACAAAGTTGTTTTCCCTAAAAATAACAGTTTTAGTTTTACATACATAATTCTGAATTTAAAATTATTCAATTCAAAATATTTTCATTTAATTAAAATTTGTAATAATCCTTTTATCAAGAAAATTCCTCCTTTTCATTATTTTTAAGTTCAAATTGTTCAATTCCGCTCGTGGTTTTATCACGGTTTGGATCTGAATCGCATGGAAAATAAATCGGATATTCTCTCTTTTCCCAAAGCTAGATTCAAGAAGGCCATTCTCTGAGGATCTAATTTATATCCAGAAATACCAAAACCAATTGGAACCATAAACATTCAGAACAAGCATTTCCTAAGTCGGGAAATACTTGAAATACAGTATTTCCGTCCCGACCCTGATAAATGAGTGAGCTGCTGACAAAACGAGGAAACTTCTACGTCTACACTCTCCGCAATCTCTGGCAAATATGATTTATCCGAGATATTGAATCGGACATATTGTGGGGTGGAGTAATAGAATGTTGCCCTCTGTAATTTCGCTTTATTTCGCGATGTCTCTGTATTTAAGGGTGCCGCGGAGAACGCCGGGCGAGAAACTATTCCGCTGGCGGTCGACAAATGGCCTTCCAGAAATCCAGGTTTGGTAGCGATTACAATTAGTTACAAGTGATTATTGAGGCAGATAATCTATTGTGTTGTGTTAGGATATGTTGACAATTGATTTCTCTAGTTGGTCGAATAATTGATGGTTTAATCGGCTCGTTAGGGTGGAATAATTGAATGAGAGGGTTTATCCAGGTGATTTAGAATTTCCACAAATTGCCATCTGTAAATTGATGTGTCTTAACTGAAAACTGGTGTTTGTGTTAATTTAATGATTTCAGTTCAGAGGATTTATTACATAGAAAGGAGTTTAGTGCGATACAATACAATACATTTTCCTCAAAATTTTACAGGGTGTGTCAGTAAAGTTTACATAAATTAAATCACTTTAAAATAATTCTTTACAAAAAAATTTGCTTTTATGCAAAATATACAAACAAATACAGCATGTACAATATTAGGAGTACAAATAAGTTTCCGCCGTTTTTTAACACATATTAAATATTTATTATAGAAGAACGGTAATATAAATTTATTTAAATATTGCCCATCACTGGCAACCGCTTTTTCCCATATCTCAGGCAGCATTCGAATCCCACGTCTGAAGAACTCCTTGTCTTTTGAGGCATCCACGAATCAACCCAAATTTTTGGTATCCTCATAAGATGTGAACCGCTGCGCCGTCAGAGCATGTGCCATGGACTGGAACAGGTGATAATCGGACAGTGCAATGTCTGGTGAATGCGGCGGGTGGGGTAACACTTCCCAATCAAGTGTTTCCAAGTACTTTTTCACGGGAGCCGCAACATGTGGACGAGCATTGTTCAATATCTCTCGGCTTTAATTCGTGCGGAACCCAATTTCCTTGTTTATGAATCATTCCTAATGATTTTAAACGATGTGAGACTGCTTGCTGAGTGACTTCTAATGTTAAAGCAAGTTCTTTTTGTGTTTGAGATGAATCTTCCTCCAATAATTCCTCCAATTCTGCATCCGCGTAAATTTTTGGCCTTCCACTGCGATCTCTGTCTTCTACGTCGAAATCACCGTTTTTAAACTTTTGAAACCACTCTCGACACGTTCTCTCACTCAAAGCACCCTCACCATATGCTTCTACGGGCAATTGATGCGCCTCAGCAGCAGATTTCTTTAAATTAAAGGAGTAAACTAATATTTCCCGCAAATGACGCTTACTTGGCTCAAATTTTGACATTTTCAACTTATAAAAATTATATTTTACCAATATAAAATCAATGATATTAATAGGTTATATTGTTCTTGAATGTCCAAACTATTTTTTAAGCCGGTTATCATCTGCGAAAGCTAACCGAAACTCCGTGCCGCGCCATCTACAATAAAACGGCGGAAACTTATTTGTACTCCTAATATATATTATATATATAATACACTCCTACATACACATACATGTATATGACTGGAAACGATGCGTCATGAACTCTTCTAAAGAATAAAAAACATTTTCGATGAGCAGAGTCCTGACAAACTTCTTGAAGGATGCTCCACGAAGCGACGTTACACGGTCGGGAAGTTCATTGTACATTTTCATTCCATTAAAAATGTGCGTATTTTGAGTCTTCTTTAATCGATGACCTGGTGGAATAAATTTATCTCTGGATCTAGTTTTATGGTCGTGCACGTTTGAGTGCTTAGTAAAATTGTGCCTGTTCTCGTGGACGGTAGAGGAGACACTCGAGTATGTAGCAGCATGGAACAGTAAGTATGCCAAACATCTTAAACAACGATCTGCAACTGGTCTTCTGATCAACTCCAGCCACCAACCGTATTGCATGTTTTTGCTTTAGAAAGACTCTACTAGCATCCGCAGACGAGCCCCATAGGATTATGCTGTAGGTCATTCGTCCGTGGAAATGAGCATGATATGTAAGCAGTGCTTCTTTTTTAGTAAGAAGATTTTTTATTCGTCTTATGGCGGATATTGCAATAGAGAGCTTCTTACATAATCCATTAACATGCTGCGTCCAAGTTAGATTTCCACTGATTGATACACCGAGTAGGAAAATGGTCTCTTTATTATGGCGTTTTGTTGTGATAAGTAGCCTCTGCGTTTTTTCCAGATTAACTTTCATGTCATTGCTTTTGAACCAGTCAATAGCTCCCTGAATAGATGTTTCAACTTTTTCCTGAAGAACTATCTCATTTTTTGCCCTATTTAGAAAGAATGTATCCTCAGCGAACATTCTCCTTTCATCTGCGGCAACATTATATACCATATCGTCAATATATATCAAGAATAAAATTGGTCCAAGCACAGACCCCTGAGGAACGCCTGAATTGATTCTTCTCTTGGAAGATCTCTTTCCATCTAGATCTACAATCTGATATCTATTATGTAGATAAGTTCTCAGCAGTTTCAATGCTGGACCTCTTATGCCGATATACTCCAGTTTGGACAAGAGCTTACCATGATTCACGCAGTAAAAAGCTTTGCTCAAGTCCATGCAAGTTATTATTGCTTCCTCTGAATCGTCCAATGCCTCCAAGATAAATTCAATCACCTGCACCAGTGCTGTAGTGGTGGACCTAACCCCTCTGAAGCCATGCTGCTGATCGTTAAGCAGGAAATAATTTTGGAGGAATGAAACCAATCCTAATTTAATTTAGCTCATCGGGAAAATATACAGTCTGGTCCAATAAAAACTTAACACCTCGATTTTCCGGCTTCGAAATGAAAATGTGGAAAATCGTTCAGACCAGTCAATTTCTGATTCGAGGGGGAACACCTTTTCTACTCTTCACATCCCTGTAACACCCCCTAACGGGGGTGAGTACAACCCCTTGATTTTGAACGCGGTTGAGGGTTGTTGCGATACCTCATTTTGAAGATTTTATCGAGTGCTATCTGAACCTGAAATTTCGCTTCAAAATTTCCATCGATAACGAAATGACAGGTATAATAGTGGAAGAGTACTTACTTTTCTGATTAGTTTATTAAATGCTGGAAATTGGCACCATTCACTTCCATGCAGTATTGTAAGTTTTACTGAAAACGTTCACGTACGTTACTCAAGATTTCTGGTGTAATTTGACGGCATTCATTAATGGTCCGAGTTCGCAAATCATCCAGTGACTCAGGGCTGGGTAGCGTAAATCTTGGATTTCAGGTGACACTAGAAAAAAGTCCAGTGGAGCCAGGTCAGGTCAATATGTCCCCTGTTTCCAATCCAGGCGTGAGGAAAATTTTCATCTACGAACTGACGCACCGGTTGAACGAAATGAGGTAGTGCGCCTTCTTGTTGGAAAATGATCGTTTGATGGTCTTCTGCATTCTCCAATACTTGCACCAGTGCTGAATAAATGGCGTTCTCAATAGATCTAAATAAATTTGACCACTGAGATTACCGGGTATAAAAAAGAGACGATTATGTGATTCCCATAAATATCCGCCCAAAACTTTTAATCTTTGGGGACGCTAAATATGCACCTCACGAAATAATCTAGGATTTTCATCTGACCGATACCAACAGTTATGCCAGTTTACAATGCCGTTAAGGTAAAATTAACACTCGTCCGAAAAACAGATATCGAACATGTAGTTTTGATTACCGTTAATCATTTCACTGACCACCTCACAGAACTGGAGTTGGCGATCGGGATCATCCTCATTCAGTTCCTGAACCAATCGTAAAGGATGGAATTTATGTTGTTTCTGGATTCTCATGATTGTTGTGCGTGAAACACCAGGCACATCGGACAATTTCCTTGTAATCAAGGTCGAATCCATTGATTGCTACATGAACTAAGACAACCACGTCCCTCGCTTCATCTCTTTCATGCACCCTCTTTTTGTTTCCGACTGAACCAGTACCGTCAAATTTGGCAACCAGTTGTATAACGTAAGCAGCGGATACATTTTTTCCGATTTCGTTCGTTAAATAAAGCCGCTGTTGTTCGCGCAGAGTCGTTATTTCTAAGAAATAATTTTATCATCTCCACCCTTTCTTCTACGGAATACACCCTGTATTAAAAATCAAGCAAAATAATGTTGTCGCTCCTCCACAAATTTTTAATTTTAATTTTCTATTATTTCTAGGGCTTGTCATCTCTGAAACTAATATTGTTTTCTTTCAGATTTGCACATTGCATTGCAGTAACTCATGGTGATGTGTAAACCTGCAAAATCAGCCCACCCATGACATAAATAGCTACGAGCCGCCAGTGCCTCAAAGTCTCCAATTCCGAAGCGCGCTGAACGCTTGTCAGCGCCCTTCAGATAGACGTTAAACTTGTCAGTTCGAGAGAAAATTATTTAATTTGGAGTTAATTCGATAATGGTATATTTGAGGGCTTTAATTTGGGGAATTAGAGTTGAAAGGTGAACGATGATAATGATACCCGCATACCAGTCCTCAAGTTTGTGGCATGCTTTCGTATAATGTTATTTTCAACTTTTAATTGTATTTTGGGCTAGAAATTGGTTGGGGCGTGATGAACTTCCGTCAATCTGAGCTCTCTGAAATGTTCCAGATACGTTAACAGTTATTATAGTCAGGTGGAACTTCCTTTCAGGGATAATGCTTATTTAATAAGTTAGATCGTGAAGTATGAATATTTTTAGGTAATTTTGGATTTTAGGACTCAAACACAAATATCGGGATTTTTTTTTATTGTAAGAACTTTCGATAGGGATAACTGTGATTTGACACAAGGTAGAAGCCATGTTGTTTTGACATTTCTGTTCGGTAAGCATTGACAAATCATCGTGGAAAGACTCACGTCGCAACAACGTTTACAAATTGTTGAATTTATTTTCAAAATCAGTGTTCTATTCGCCAAACTTATAGAGCACTTATGGTTTACATAATCGTCCATCAGAGCAGCTTATTCGTCGAACTATCGATAGATTTCGGACAACATTTTCTCTTCTCAATGCAACAACAACAACAAGACAAAGAACTGTACGTACAGAAGAAAATATCGCTGTCATAGTGTTAATGATTATCCAAATTTGTCTATTCGTCGACGTTCACAACAAGTTGGACTCTGTGCATCCACACCACATAGAATATTTTGCGTAAAGATCTTGGTCTACACCCATACAAGATCCAACTGGTTCAAGAACTAAAGCCACTTGACCATAATAAGCGTCGTTTGTTTGCTGATTGGGCCCTAGAACAGCTTGAAGTTGATCCACTTTTTTATCGTAAAATTGTGTTTAGTGATGAAGCTCATTTCTGGTTGAACGGCTATGTAAACAAGCAAAATTGCCGTATATGGAGTACAGTCTTAATTAAAATGTGTTTTATTTCAATTTGAAGTTCTATCACTCTAAAAAAAACAGCCGATAAAAGAATTCCGCTACTTGGGAAGCATAATAACTAATACCAACAAATCCACCCAAGATGTAAAACGGATTGCTCTCGCCAAACAGGACTTTGAAAGAAAGAAGAACTTACTGGTAAACCAACATCTCAGTATAGAAGCCAGAAATCCCTTATAAAAGCTTTTGTATGGAGCGTTCTTACGTATAGCAACGAAAAATGAAACAAGTAAATATGAAGCAAATGAAATGTGGATGTGGCGAATAACTCAAAATAAAATGGATAGACAAAAAAACAACTAAAGCATACATAAAATAAAAAATGATTTCATTTGACACTATCCTGAAGAGAAAAACTAAGCTCATAGGCCATATAACTCGTCACAAGCAATTTCTACTCAACATCTCTGAAGGAAGAATAAATGGAAGAAGATCAAAGGACGGCCTAGAATCGATTACTACGCGAGTGACAGAAATCAATGACTGCAGGGACAATACCTTGAGAAGATGATGATGGTAATACCAGGTACCTGATTACGATATGAAAATGTAGAGAAGCAATTCTCGAACTACTGGTCAGTCTGGTGCGGAAAGTACCACTTTTTGCACTCGTCAGGAAGTAACTACTCACGAAAATTAATCTTTGCCTCACGTAGTGAAAATACTATTTCCACCGAGAGAGTGAATCATCACTGTAAAGATAACGAAGTTATCTTCATGTCCACTCTCGAAAAACTTGAACGATCAAGTCGATCCTTCAATGCGAAGTCTTACATCCACTGAGACGTTAACTTGTTTTGTTGTTAAAACAATTATTTACTACCCATTCTTCAAACTACTTAATTCCAACTTGTGTGCATTCTGCTCTCCATCCAAGAATGAAAGTTTTTCAGTAAGTTTTAATTACAGGCCGCTTGGGTTTGATTTATTATCGTGCTTATTTTTATTGATGAGAAATGCCATACGCAGCTTGATCATTTGTTAACTTGAATAAAAACAGGTAGGTTCATGGTATGGAACAGAAAAAAAATCTAATGCTTTGTTGGAAATCGATTCGTATTATTTTTATTATGAAGTTTCGTAGATGCTTACATTGTATAAATTCCAAGACTTTTGACGACGTGTGCATATGTTCTATATCTATTTATCATGAATGATACACAAAACGTTTTGGCGAACCCACTTTCTACTTGATCGATGATCAACAGAGGTTAATCTATCATATTTTGACATAGTGACTAAAACTGTGATCACCACTTTGGGAACATAGAACTAGATAAATTGTAAAAGGACTCAACAAGAGTGATCCGATGACTAAGCTTCTATGAAACTTACTGTTAATGTTCCATTATTGAACTCAGAATTCGTACTTTAGATTGAAATAGAAATAATACTTGTTGAAAGATCCTTCAGAATGTACTCCACTGGTGTCTTGCCCTTATAGACGAAGAAAAAATACATTTTCATTTTAATGACACCATAAAGCTCCTAATGTCACCTCGCTCTTACCAAATAATATGTCATGAGGTGTATCTAGAAAAAATAGGATTTTTGTGGCACTTTCGCAACTGCACCATAACATCTGAAAAATGTTAGTTTTATTATTGGCGCTGACCTTGATGAACTCGGGAAAACTTTTATATGGAGCAATTTTACCGGTATATTGAAACTGTTAAAAGCCCGGAGTGAAACGAGATCCTGTCTCTGTTTATTGTCTAGGCTACATGTCCCATAACAGTTTATTGAAGCAATTCATTATGTGAGATCATGTTGTCATTTTATTGTCAACCGTTTATTGGTCTAATTTGCCTTAATAATGACGCCATACGCCATGGACGGTAATGACAAAGAAAATTTATTTATTGAAACGCATAATTGGGATGCGATGTGTTTGGATTATGCCAGTTTAAAAGCAACAAGCGATGATGACTTTCAAATATTATCTCTGCAAACAGTTGCCATTATGGACAAATTCCACCCAATCAATTTACTGGTCGACGGATAAATTTATCAATGGAACGGGAAATTTTTCAACAAATATGAAAAACTATAAATTTCATTTCATATGGTATACAAAAATAATCGGCAAAATGTTTGCAATGTTTTGATTTATAACAAAGTTTTCGTTTTGATCCTAAGTCTATTTTAACGAAGGAATTAAATCTATATTTGAGTATTTCAAAACGTAAATTGTATTCATTTCATGGGATCAGACATATATCCTTCAAAGATTTTAAGTTTTCTGTTCGAGGAAATAATGAATATTCAGAGAGATGGAATAAATAAGAAATAACTTCGTTTCCTATCACTTCACAAAGTTTAATTGCATCAGTCCTTACTTGATGGAAATTCATTTTAATTAAATAAAATAATGAAGATCAATTTGAATGTGAGTCAATGCTTGATAGAAGTGAAATTTAAATGACTTTAAATTCAGAATTATATATTCTAACTTCTACAATATATATTGAAACTATGTTCAAAAACTATCAAATTGATATCCTTATATATAATCAATAAAAAATATTTTTCAATGTCTCGAAAAAAAACTATTTTACATCCTGACATGAATACAAATCTATTAAAAAAAACTATATAAGTGTGTATATTAACATACAAATACAAGAAAATACACAATTCCAAAATTATCTAAAACTCTCAAAATGAAGGATGAAATAAAAATAATTGAGCAAGAATTCCAACATTTGATAGTTATTTCGGTCTGTAGACCTCTTCAGAAATATATTGAATTCAGATTCAAATATATCCCAAGATCAAAATTTAACTCACCAAATAAGATAAAACCTGGAACGGATAAACTCGAAGTAAGCTTTAAATATTCACAATATGTTCCTTAATTATTTATTATTTTAGAAATTCTGGTTATTTTTCTTATCATGGGACATTATTTGGGGTGATTAAGTTGTTGTGTTTTTCTGTGTTCCGAGAACAAATATTTATAGGTTATACGTAACAAGACGTTGATCATTTCTGTATATATTGTAGAAGTTAGAGTATATAATTTTAAATATAGAAGTACTAAGCGTTTTATTTTACTTTCATTATCCATTTTACTGAATAAAACATAGGAGTGTTTGAGGAACGACTGATCTGCCCGTCTATGATGAATGCTAAGGAGTGTCCATGCTTTCAAATTTATTAGAAAAGGGAACTTCCAGACGGAAAGTCACATTCATACATCCCCAAGGCACGCTCGTAGCAGACGAAAACCTTACTGGTGTATTCAATTTCCTGTCGAACTTAAAATTGAATTTTATTGGTTAGAACTTTATGGTTTCTCCAATGGTTGTTATTAACTTTTCCAATAAGGTAAAAGTGCGAGAGAATGAAAGTTCCTGAAAATAAAACTGTTAAATAAACTAGTGACCCTCCTCTGAGGCCATAAACTTGAGGAAAAGAGAACACAAGTTTTTGCACGCTCTGGCCCTATCATTTTATATAAATATGGAATTTTAAGCCGAAAACAGTCTAAAACAATTAATTATGGAATGTTCAACTTGTTTTATTCATTGATCTATATGTATATTACTAACAAGCCCGATCAGGTTTTGTTGATCGCAGTGCACAGAAGAGAAACAACAAACTGAAAACGTGCACACAACATTTGAAGGAATAAAAAAATCCAAATTAAATACAGAATATTAATTAGAAATATTAAATAAATACCTGAACGATACAAACGTCTTCACATCATCAAAAATGGAATTGCCACGTCGATATCTTTTCAGTCCAACTTAGTATCCAAAAAAATAAAAATAATTGATAAAAAAATATCTTACCCTACTAACCACGTGTTATTCATTAAACAAATATAGAACTCAAGTGATTGTTTTCTAAATATTAAACGTATTTTTATGGACTCGGTTATATCCAAATGATACTCTGTATATGAGTGAAAAACCAAAATATAATCACTATATATAAAATGAAATAATAAAAATGGCGCTTTTACTTAATAGAAGGATTTACCATATCTTAATGAAATAAAATTATATTTATATCAATTAATATTCTATATTTTCTTTTATTCCTTCTGGTGCCCTGTAATGAGAGTTAATTCTATGTCTACTAAATTGAAACTGTGTTTTCTAAGACATTTCTAAAAAAATTTTCAGGAAAAAACTTTTATAGAATTAAAATTTGTAGTGAGGTTAGCAGAATTAATCTGTTTGATATTCAAGATATTGTAATTCCTTCTATCAGATGAAAATCCCCTTTTTTATTACGTTTTTTTATTTTCCCGTGAAACAGGATAAGTAGGGTTAGTGGCGTCATCTACTGTTATTGAATATCTGGTAATGTCAAATCAAAATAAATGATCATAGAGATATCTATGAATCTTAAGTGATGCTCCAATAAATGATCATGGAGGGATTTGAATGTTATTGCATGTAATACCATAATATAGTTCATTCACACAATTCATTGAAATTTGATAAAAATTTGTTACAAACCTTCTCTTTAGAGTGTCTGTACTCATTTTTTCTTCACCATAAGCCGTAGGTTCTGAATATGTCAATTGAATACTGAATAGAAGGTTATTATTTAAAAATGATCTACTTTCTCTCTGATTCTGGAAGATATAAAATACAAAACTCACTCGTCTAAATGTTCCTAGCGTTGTTGAGTAGAAGAACAAGAAAAGTTTTCGCAATAGATTCAATTGACTATTATAATTTGAAAATTATCAGACTTGTTCATGATTCTGGAACATATTAAAACGCAAAACTTAGTCTTCTGCATGTTCCAGTCTTTGATATTAGAAGAACCAGAAAGTGTTTCTGCACCTTGCATTGTAGAAGAGACCGAAAGTGTTTTCTCACTTGAACTCTCAAACCTGAAAATATGCAAAAACAATAACACATTATTTAACAGGGGAAGTAAATAAATATGAACTAGTTACCTTGATGTGAATTCCAAAGACAGATCGTCTTCTGCCTACAGTCATCATATCTCTTGATTTGAAATGTCCGGAACAAATGACAGAATAAGATTTAATCATGTTCTTTTCTATCTTTTTCAACTATAAATGCCTCATCCCAATACAAATCGGAAATCTGAAATTGTTTACAAACACGTGACGCACGCCAATGTTCACCAAAACAAAGGGTAAACCAACCTGTAATAAGTACACTCAATTCGTGAGATTCTCCACTAACAAAACACTTATTACGTCCCATAGTGAATTAAAGTTTTGTAATAATTCAAAAAACATTTAAGTAAATAACTTGAAATAACTGAAAACACGCTAGTAACTCAAAAAACTGACGAAAATCGAGTGGCCAGAATGCGACGTCGATGCCAAAGTTCGGATTTCTGCAGATAGATACTGAGAAGGATAATTATTCTTCTTATCCAAATTCGAAAATGAAGAAAAATACCTGAAACTAATTATTCAAATTCCCATATCTAACTGAGAGTTATTAAACTGAATAGTTTTCATTTAAATTAATATACAATTATACTAAGATAACATCTTTGCATTTTAAAGTATATTACAATCTGACTACGTCGAGAAAGAATGTTGCGGACAAACTGCATACACTCCCTCTATCAAGTTTACTCTGAACTATCCCTCGCAAAGTGAAGATGCACACTATTTTGATAAAGTCAAATGCTACACGTGTACATGTTTTGTAAGCTCATAATTCCATCAGATATAATCTACCAAGAATCCCTAGAACAGATCTATCCCTGTAAAACCATAAAACTTATCCCGTCCATAAATATCTACTAATCACAATCTCGTGCACTTACATCCCCTAATAAGACAGATGCATAAATTACCACACTCCGCCAAGCGGTGCAGCAAAAAACGGGATGTACTTATAAGATTTAAACGCCTGTTTCGTGTTGCTTCCAGAGCTCATCCACTTAAATTCGGAAATAGTGGAAGTTATAAAGTGTATTTGTTTTTGAAGCCGGCAAATGCACTCGGTGCCGTTTTCAAGCTGTTACAGAGGAAACTGTGTAGGGTCGTTTTAACAAATCATCGAAAATAACAGTGGACGAAAGGGGGCAACTTGTGAGGCAGAGAACGGAATCGGAATGGTGCCAGTTTTTTTTTTATTTTCGCATTCGAAGCTGTCATAATCATATTCCGTAATACATACGAGAGTAGAGAACGATGAAAGTATCTTATCGAACATATAGGCACATATATTATTCAGTTATAGTGTTTTATTTCCTCATCAAAGTATTTCAACCATTTTGCACGCTTGTTCGAATTTTTTTCTTATTCTTCTCACAATAGATGAAGTAGGCACATTATTTCGACCGAACATTGGATGCACTTTACGAATAGTGGCAATTAAACTTTCGTCATTTTGATAATAATTTTGGGCAATCCGGAAGCGTTATTCTACCGCGTAATGTTCCATGTTTACTAACCCCCATCTGTCAACTTTCGATCTGTCACGTAATAATCATGTGACATTATGACTGTCAAACATGGCGCACATTTCAAATCTTTAAGAAATCTCCCAAAATTAAAATTTGTGGAAACGTGTAACAGAATTAATCTGCCTAACGAATCTCATCTCACCCTTGCATCACCACAAGATTCAAGAGGGTTCTCCTAAACGTCTCCTACATATCCACATCTATCCTAATACCCACGTAATATATTCTCACATTCGTAGATAAAAATCCGAGATAACATTCCTAATGGATCTCGCAAATGGCATATAGAGACACCGTGATGGCTGAAACGAGAAATCTACCCTTATAATTGCGTCTTAATCTTGGAGCGAGGCACGGCATAAAAGGATAAAAGAGCACGTGTGGATTTAGGACAATACAGGAGAACTGACAACATAAAACCAAGTATGATGAGGAACTGTTTGGCGACGTGAGGACAGTGACGTAGCAGAACAGTCGATAGGTGTTACTTTTGAGGTTACGTGTTATTTTTCGCTTGTGAATTCAGAATTTACTGAATTCAGGTAGAACAAAGTGAGGATTATATCATTTCTAGACCAGGTGTCCAAGTTATCTCTGTCCAAACTTCACAAGGTGATTCTACACGCAATTTACTTCTTTACTTTGTAACTTTTGTTATTTTGGAATTATAGATTTTATTATTTTGTAAGTTGTTAAACATTATAAGATGGTTAAGGAAAAAATGATTATAAAATTCTCTTCAGCCATAATATTTGGTCTCTTTTTGTTCAGATTTGTATTTAAGGAGACCAATTTTGTGAAAGTATTTATATACCATACGCACCTGATGAACTCAAAATGTAATTGACGAAACAGTTGCTGTGTAAACAATAAATATTAGCGGAAATAAAATGTTTTATCGGGTGTTTTCTTTTAGAGTGATAGAACTTTCGATAGGGATAACTGTGATTTGACAGGCAGAAGCCATGTTGTTGACATTTCTTGACAAATAATCATGGAAAGACTCACGCCGCAACGACGTTAACAAATTGTTGAAATTTATTTTCAAAATCAGTGTTCTATTCGCCAAACATAGAGTACTTCGTGAAATTTTTGGTTTACATAATTGTCCAACAGATCAGCTTATTCGTCGAACTATCGATAGATTTCGGACAACATTTTCTCTACTCGGTGCAACAACAACAACAACAAGACAAAGAACTGTAGGTACGTACAGAAGAAAATATCGCTGCTGTAAGTCATAGTGTTAATGATGATTTCAATCCAATACAATCCAATAAATAAAAATTGTTAACCAAAATCCTATGAATAAAATATTTTGAATAGACAAAATTTTGTTTCTGCTGATCAATCTTATGAAAACAAATATCTTTCAAAAATGTTTAACATAATCTTAAGAATTTCATCATAAAACTATCTTACTTAGAATATTCAAAATTATTGGATATCTAACTTATATGACATTATTTTAATTTAATTCCTGAAGTTATAATTATTAAATATAATTTTTTGAAATTAAATATATAGAGGGCTAATATTAAAATATTTAAATAATTTTATATACCTTCTATCAAGTATTAATCTCTACTCATGTTATTATTTATTATTATTTGGTTTCCTTAACATTCTTTATACAGATAGTCCTTGTGCTATAACAGAGGCCGTTAAATTGTCTTTCAATCTTTTAGATCAAAGATAAAGCACAGAATTATTTACTTGTAGTTAACCTTACACTACATTTAAATTTTTCAGTATTCATTTACCAGAAGTTTTCTAAATTGTTGAAGGGTGAGTAAATATTTGTTGTTGATTGATGTTATATTTTATTGAATATGAATTATTTGAGTACTGACGAAGCAAAGTCTCTCTTAAAATTTTTTTTTCAGTAATGTTTTCACATATCTTGAGATTTTATAGAAAGTAACTTAGTTAGATATCCAATGATATTGAATATTCTAAGTAAGATAGTTTTATGATGAAATTCTTAAGATTATGTTAAATATTTTTGAAAGATATTTGTTTTCATAAGATTGATCAGCAGAAACAAAATTTTGTCTATTCAAAATATTTGATATATAGCATTTTTGTTAACAATTTTTATTTACTGGATTTTGTTATATCATTTGGATGTCTTATAATGAATGTTTATTTTATATGTCGTTTGATATAAGTGGTACTTATATGACATTATTTTAAATTAATTCCTGAAGTTATAATTATTAAATATAATTTTCTGGAATTAAATATGTAGAAGCCTAATATCAAAATATTTACATAATTTTATATACCTTCTATCAAGTATTAATCTCTATTTATGTTATTTGGCGATAACAGAAAAAATAGACGCTTTGAAAGCCAAAATAACTCGTGTCATTGATGAAATAAGGCCTGAACTACTCGAAAAGTTGGTCCAAAATTGGTCTGGTCTATCACTTCAAAAAAACACCGATACTTTAAATCTTATACGATGAATTTCCGTCAAGTAGAGACCGAAACAATCAAGAATAAAATTAATAACGAGATTTGTAAGGAAATCAATCAATCTTCATTTTAAATTTGGCTGTTTTCTCCAAAGCAGAATTCGGAAATAATTTTCGGTTCGATGCGCGCCAATGGTCCAATTACCAACCCCACGGGGTGAATTCAAGCATCTCCGCAACTGTGATTCTGTACGTGCAGCCACCAGCCAGCTGCATCCGTGTGCGACCTGGACTTTAGTCTTCGTCAGCACGTGCGTCGACCTGCCCTTCGACCCTTCAACCCCCCTAAACGACTTCGGCGTATGGTTTTTTGTCATTGTCGGTAGACAAAACAGCATCGTTCTTACCTTGCCTTGCCATCGAAGGGTCCTTTGATGCCGTTACAATCGCGTCGATAATACCCTCCAACTTTTTCTGGGGGATTATATGAAAAGAGGAGGCTGATACTGATAGGTGATGGATGGATTTTTGCTTCTTTCAGCGGATTCTGGTCGACTTGATCCTTATTTAATTCTATTACTCGGGGATTTCGAACATTTTTGGTGATTTATGACTACCCTAGGTATGGACAGGGGCTTCTTTGAGAGAAAAAAGAACTAAAAGAATGGGGTGGAATGTCATCAAAGCGCCAGTACGCAACAACTTTCGAAATAAACAAAAAAAATTAGGAAAAAGATATTGAATTGAATCGTTCCTTATATGGTGATAATCCATATTAAATAATATTTAAATAAGGTTATTCTGATTTTCACATTTTTTATCGTTATGTTTACAACAATTGTTTCGCTACTGTACTACTGTGATAGCGAGACAATTGTTGTAAACATAACAATAAAAATTGTGAAAATCAGAATAACTTTATTCAAATTTTATTAGGAAAAAGAATCACCTCACAAATTGACCTTGGTCCTCTATTACTGAGGAATAAGTAGGTTCGATATAAAAAAGACATGATTTGAAGTAAAACACTTTATTTCCGCTAATATTTATTGTTCACACAACAATTGTTCGTCAATTACATTATGAAATTTGAATATCAAAATAGATTTAATCTGTTAGTTTGCTATAATTTTAATTTCAAAAATTTTCATTTAAAAGCTTTTAGAATTAAATCAATGTCTTATAAGCACAGTTATTTAAATATTTTAAAATTAGCCTTCTACAAATTTAATTCCAGAAAATTATATTTAATAATTATAACTTCAGGAATTAAATTAAAATAATGTCATATAGGTACCACTTATATCAAATGACATATAAAATAAACATTCATTATAAGACATCCAAATGATATAACAAAATCCAATAAATAAAAATTATTAACCAAAATCCTATAAATTAAATATTTTGAATAGACAAAATTTTGTTTCTGCTGATCAATCTTATGAAAACAAATATCTTTCAAAAATGTTTAACATAATCTCAAGAATTTCATCATAAAACTATCTACACCTCCTATCAAGTATTAACCTCTATTTATGTTATTTTATTCATAATATATATTTATTTGGTTTCCTTAACATTCTTTATACAGATAGTCCTTGTGCTACAACAGAGGCCGTTAAATTGTCCAAGATCAAAGGTAAACCACAGAATTATTTATTTGTAGTTAACCTTACACTCCATTTAAATTTTTCAGTATTCATTTACCAGAAGTTTTCTAAATTGTTGAAGGGTAAGTAAATATTTGTTGTTGAGTGTTGATATATTTTATTGAATATGAATTATTTGAATACTGATGAAGCAAAGTCTCTCTTAAAACTTGTTTTACAGTAATGTTTTCACATATCTTGAGATTTTATAGAAAGTAACTTAGTTAGATATCCAATAATATTGAATATTCTAAGTAAGATAGTTTTATGATGAAATTCCCAAGATTATGTTAATCATTTTTGAAAGATATTTGTTTTCATGAGATTGATTAGCAAAAACAAAATTTTGTCTATTCAAAATATTCAATTTATAGGATTTTGGTTAACAATTTTTATTTATTGGATTTTTTTATATCATTTGAATGTCTCATAATGAATGTTTATTTTATATGTCGTTTGATATAAGTGGTACTTATATGACATTATTTTAATTTAATTCCTGAAGTTATAATTATCAAATATAATTTTTTGAAATTAATTTTGTAGAAGGCTAATATTAAAATAATTAAATAATTTTATATACCTTGTATCAAGTATTAACCTCTATTTATGTTATTTTATAAGCACAGCTTATCTTTAATAGACATATAAAATCAAAACTCATTATAAAAATAAAATAACAAGATGCGGTTTTTTACTTGATAGAAGGATAATTACAAACTTTGAATATCAAAACAGATTCAATCTGTTAGTCTTCCACAATTTTAATTTCAAAAATATTCTTTAAAAAACTTTTAGAATTAAATTTATGTCTAATACTAAGCACTGCTTATATTTAATAGACGTATAAAAATCAAAATTCACTTTGCAATATCAAATGGAATAAAAAACCCAATAAAAATAAATTATTAATTAAAATTAAAAATAAGTAATATGGAATGTTTTGTTCCAAACATACGCACCTCAACTCGTCATAAAGGCCGTGGTACGTATGTTTTGCCTTTGACAAACATTTGACAACATATTTAGTTTCTGGTCTTATCTGTATGAAAACTAAGTCTTTTTCAAGAATACACAACATAATTTTAAGAGCTTCTCCAAAACTAATTTATCTGAAATATTTAATATGTTTAAATATTCAAATAAGTTACTTCAAAAACTCTCAAAATCATGTAGCACATCCTCAAAAACAATTAGAATTCAGATAAGGTCAGTTCAACTTTACATTTATAATATAAATTCAATAAAAAATAAATAAACTTGTAATCTTACCAAACAATTTCTGGAACCTTTGTGAATGCAATTAAAACTAGGTAGGTACATCTAATATTCAAGGTAATCTATGTTCTATGCTAAACACAGAAATCACACAAAGTTTGTAAGGCAATTTTATGGCCTTCATTAAACCACTTGAAACTGTATAATAAATTTCATTATTCAAAAACCTAATATTATTGTATATAAAATAAAATAATAAGATGCGGTTTTTACTCATTATATAATTTCGAATGAAATAAAAAACCCCACATATATAAATTGTCAATTAAAATTTAGAAATAAATATTTGATGGAGACAAAATCTTGTTTCTGATCTTATATTTATGAAAATTGAATCCTTTTCAAAAATACAAAACATAATTTTAGGAACTTCTCAAAAAAATAATTTATTTGAAATATTTAATTTATTTAAATAAGTTACTTCAAAAATCTCTCAAAACATGTATTTTATTTTCAAAAAAAAATTAGAATTCCGAAGACCTTATCGGAATTCTAATTGTTTTTCGAAGATATAATACATGTTTTGAGAGATTTTTGAAGTAACTTATTTAAATATATTAAATATTTCAAATAAATCATATTTTCTGAGAAGTCCTTAAATTATGTTTTGTATTTTTGAAAAGGAATTAGTTTTCATAATTGTAAGATCAGAAACAAAATTTTGTCTCCTTCAAATATTTATTTATTAATTTTAATTGACAATTTATATTTGTTAGGTTATTTATTCCATTTGATATTTTATATTGAGTTTTGATTTTATACGTCTATTAAATATAAGCTGTGTTTATAAGACATTAATTTAATTCTTAAAATTTTTGAATAAAATTTTTTTAAATTAAAATTGTAGGAGACTAACAGATTAAATCTGTTTTGATATTCAAATTTTGTAATATGCCTTTTATCAAGTAAAACACCTCTTTTTTTATTTTATTTTAATGAATTTTGGGAATTTTCAGAATTTATTCAAAAAGGATCAATAACGGGGATCGGTTTATATCTGTAGAACTCATAAACGAAGAATTTTTGAAGATCTTAAAACAGGTCAACTTCTGTTTTGAGGGGGACGAATTTCCATCATGAGTTTGTTCCGAAAAAACTACCCCATGAAGGTGGCATCAACTCCCATCATTTTTTGAATAGGGAAGAGGCGTCGATTGTTGGTTAGTTTGAAAGTTATTTATGTTCTGTGCACAACCCAGTTAAAATTTTCGAAATCGGTTCACTAGTCACGAAATAATGTAATATTGAACTTTCCGTCAAAAGGTGATGTTGAACAGACAGTTGAACCGCCCAAACTTAAGAACCTGAGAGTTTTGAAGAATCCAAAAATAATTTTCAAGTTCTGTATTAGGGAGAAAGAATTCCTATGAAGCTTTTTGTTCTCTAAACATCCTAGTTAAAATTTTCAGATTCAGTGATTTTTTTTAAGCAATTGCAATTTAGAATTCTTGTCATTCCGATAGTATAATTTGAGAATTTCTATTCTTTCTTCCATGGAATCAGGCACGTAGCCGGGGAAAATTGTAACTGGGTTGTGTACAGAACATAAATAACTTTCGAACTAATCAACACTCGAACATAGAAACTATGTTGTTCACACTTCACACAGCGAAATAACAGATACTGAAAAGAAAGCCTAATTATGACACTTCAAAATAAAGGTATTTTCAGATGAAACAAAAGAATAATAAACTAGTAGCGACATCTGATATCAAAACCGCACGACCTTATTTCTAATGTGTTTATTTGAAATTCTTCGAATGAATGCTTTCCCGAATTACGTATCATGGTCCATATATCGAGAATACACTCTGAACGATCAAAAGGTTGATTAAGGATCAGCAAGTTCAAGCAAACAACGAATGGGAAAGATAAACAATTTTGTTAACCGTTCAAAAAGGGATTTTAGACGTGCGTGTCGTAAACACCCTAATGCCTGGATTAAGTAGCGAAAAAGGCGCAACCACGCGGGATTCTACGTGAATAAATCAAATGTTATCGCTATCCCAGTGAAGATTTTTTCAACCGAAACCTCATGGGAATATGCAAATTTTTCATCGAGTTCGCTCCGTTGTAAAAAACGTTCTGTTGATTGCTTTTATACTGTTCTTTATTTCCAAGTCTTTTGTGCACAATTGTAGAGAATTTACTTTTAATAGTTTAATAGGCACAATTTTCAGTTTTATGGTCATGAAATATCTTACGAAATAATTTTAATAAAATAAAATAAATAGAGGTTTATACTTGATAGAAGGTATATAAAATTATTTAAATATTTTAATATTAGCCTTCTACATATTTCATTTCAAAATATTACATTTAATAATTATAACTTCAGGAATTAAATCAAATTAATGTCAAAAATGATTTGAAGTAAAACACTTTATTTCCGCTTATTTTTATTTTTCAACGACAATTGTTTCGTCAATTACATATTGACTTCGTCAGGTGAGTATGGTTACAGTAACCATACTCACCTGACGAAGTCAATATGTAATTGACGAAACAATTGTCGTTGAAAAATAAAAATAAGCGGAAATAAAGTGTTTTACTTCAAATCATTTACGATGAATTTCCGTCAAGTAGAGACCGAAACAATCAAGAAATTAATGTCATATAAGTGCCACTTATATAAAACGACATATAAAATAAACATTCATTATAAGACATCCAAATGATATAACATAATCCAAAAATAAAAATCATTAACCAAAATCCTATAAATTAAATATTTTGAGTAGACAAAATTTTGTTTCTGCTTATCAATCTTATGAAAACAGATATCTTTCAAAAACGTTTAACATAATCTTAAGAATTTCATCATAAAACTATCTTACTTAGAATATTCAATATTATTGGATATCTAACTAAGTTACTTTTTATAAAATCTCAAGAAATGCAAAAACATTACTAAAAAACAAGTTTTAAGAGAGGCTTTGCTTCGTCAGTACTCAATTATATTCATATTCAATAAAATGTAACATCAATCAACAACAAATATTTACTAACGTTTCAACAGTGCAGAAAACTTCTAGTAAATGAATACTGAGTAAATATTTGTTATTGATTGATGTTATATTTTATTGAATATGGATTATTTGAGTACTGACGAAGCAGTCTCTCTTAAAACTTGTTTTACAGTAATGTTTTTACATATCTTGAGATTTTATAGAAAGTAACTTGTTAGATATCCAATAATATTGAATATTCCAAGTAAGATAGTTTTATAATCTTAAGAGTTTCACCATAAAACTATCTTACTTAGAATATTCAATATTATTGGATATCTAAGTTACTTTTTATAAAATCTCAAGATATGTAAAAACATTACTAAAACACAATTTTGAAGAGAGACTTTGCTTCGTCAGTACTCAATTATATTCATATTCAATATTTTTTTTTTTTTTGATCGATTCGGTCTTTACTTGGTGGAAACTCATTTTAATTAAAATAATGTATATGAGACAGTAATTTATTTCCACAAAAATGTTTGTACAACTACAACAATTGTTTCACCACGATGTGGTATTCAGGTATTACATTGTACTGACAGACAGTACAATGTAATACCTGAAGAAGCCACATCGTGGTGAAACAATTGTTGTAGTAGTACAAACATTTTTGTGGAAATAAATTACTGTCTCATATACATTATTTTAATCATATTCAATAAAATATAATATCAATCAACAAAAAACATTTTCTCACCTTTTAACAATACTTCTTACAATATTTTACAAAATAAATTCAAAAGGATGAGTATTGGAATTATATAAATTATGAATTTTGGGTCTACTTGGTGAAAGTTCTAATTTAAAATGAAAAATTAAAATAAGAATTTTGAACTTCCACTATACAGGTGTCCAAGTTATCTCTGGTCAAATTTCACAAGGTGATACTATAGGCAATTTTCAACACAAAAGTATAGTCCAATTCTTTCGTTGGGAAGATTTTTCGTTATTTAACATTAATTATGAATGTAACTGCAATGATTATATTTCCCGAGAATACAGTGAAGGAAGAATTTTATAGTCATCTAGGTGAATACTACCGATGTACGAAAAACGAATCCTGCAAATTAGGGTGAATTTTAGAGAAATCTATAAGTCTCACGTAAGATCTTTCTTTTATCACATTTAGCTGTAGTTAGTCTAAATATGACTATCAGATGTCACTGCAATCATGAAAAAGAATAGTTCCTGTTAGTTCTAATTGGAATTTTGAACTACAAATCACAAATTGAGGTTATTTTCGGTGGGACCTACAAGAAGGTGGAAATTGGATGTTGGAACTTGACTAGTAAATGTGAATGTGAACTGGTTTTAGTTCTTTGACTTTTGGTCCTACAACGAGTGCAGTTGAGTTGCAAGTGGATCACCATATGTTTTGAGAGTTCATATTGTTAAACAAACATTTTCAAAGAAAAATCTTCAATATGAATACATCAATGACCGCAAAAGATGTCAGGAATGCATACATCGATTTTTTCAAAGAAAAAAATCATGATTACGTTCATTCCTCATCCACAATTCCTCTTGATGATCCCACTTTGCTCTTCACCAATGCTGGTATGAATCAGTTTAAACCCATATTTCTTGGAACAGTTGATCCTAACAGTGATTTGGCAAAGGTAACAAGAGTTGTGAATTCTCAAAAATGTATCAGGGCTGGCGGAAAGCATAACGATTTGGATGATGTTGGAAAAGATGTTTATCATCATACTTTCTTCGAGATGATGGGCAACTGGTCCTTTGGTGATTACTTCAAAAAAGAGATATGTGCATGGGCTTGGGAACTTCTGACTGAAAGACTCAAACTTCCAGGGGAAAGATTGTATGTAACTTATTTCGGAGGCGATGAAAAATCCGGGTTGGAGCCAGACAATGAATGTAAACAGGTATTTTGAAATGTGCAACTTCAAAAATGTATGATGCAATACTCAGTTTTCTATTTTTGTATAACTAGATATGGTTGGATCTTGGTGTGTCCCCCAGCCACGTTATTCCAGGTAGCATGAAAGATAACTTCTGGGAAATGGGTGAAACAGGCCCTTGTGGACCTTGCTCTGAACTCCATTTTGACAGAATCGGTGGTAGGGAAGTACCCGAGTTAGTTAATCAAGATGATCCAGATGTTTTGGAAATCTGGAATCTTGTATTCATTCAATTTAATCGTGAGACTGATGGTAGCTTGAAATCCCTGCCTAAAAAACACATTGATTGTGGATTAGGTAAGATAATTTCAAAATCTTAGTATTTGGATACTTTGTGGTCAATATTCTTTTTAATTTTTTTAGTCTTATGTCTTATCATTTTTCTATAGGTTTGGAAAGATTAGTATCAGTTATTCAGAACAAAAGGTCAAATTATGATACAGATCTTTTCCAACCAATTTTTGAGGCTATCCAGAAAGCAACAGGGGCCCCAGCATATCAAGGAAAAGTTGGAAATGATGATGTTGACGGTATAGATATGGCATATAGGGTATTAGCAGATCATGCCCGTACATTAACGATAGCATTATCTGATGGTGGCTACCCGGACAATACTGGAAGAGGGTAATGATAAATTAAAATTATCATCGCTAATTTAAAAAAAACACATAAGTTATTCAGTGAGACACAAATTTATATGATTTTTATTTCATTTGAAAGGCTACATTACACTATTATGTATGGAAAATAACATCATTCAAATTACCGCCACGACTTCTCTGTCAACCCAATTTTTCATAACCCTGACATAAATTTGGCTGTATTTCATCAATGTTTATTTTTAATTGTTCAGTTCTTATTGTTCTCTTATTTACTACTCTGTCAAGAAAGTACCGGGAATTTTCAATTAAAACAACATTTTTACATTTAATCGTCAAAATTTATTGGGTCGCCTTCAAAATAGGCTCCATTTGCTCCAATACATCTATGCCAACGGCACTTCCAATTATCGAAACATTTTTTATAGGCGCTTTCCGGGATGGACTTTAGCTCTCGCGCCGAATTTTGTTTTATGGCTTCAATCGACTCAAAACGGGTGCCACGAAGGGGCAATTTTAGTTTTGGGAAGAGGAAAAAGTCGCAGAGAGCCAAATCCGGCGAATACGGTGGTTGCTGAAGCACGTTTGTTGAGTTTTTGGCGAGAAAGTCAGTCACAATCGTAGCTCGGTGAGAAGGCGCGTTATCGTCATGCAAAATCCATGAGTTGTTCGCCCACAAATTTGGCCGCTTCTTACGGATACGCTCACGCAAACGTTTCATAACGCCTAGGTAATACTCCTTGTTTACCGTCTGACCCTCTGGAACGAATTCGTAGTGCACCACACCACAGATATCGAAGAAAACAATGAGCATCACCTTCATTTTCGAGCGGCTTTGGCGTGGTTTTTTCGGTTTCGGCTCATTTTTTGCCACCCATTCCGATGATTGCTGGCTTGTTTGCATATCGTACTCGTAGACCCAGGTCTCATCACCAGTTATAATGCGTTCCATGAATGTAGAATCGGAATTACAGCGATCCAGGATGTCTGAAGCAACCTGTTCGCGATGACGTTTTTGAAGAAAATTCAGGTCTTTCGGTACGAGTCGTGCGGCCACCTTTCTCATGCCCAAAATATCAATCAAAATCGTACGTGCGGACTCGTGGGATATCTTAAGATCATGTGCTATCTCTCTCAAGCTGGTACGACGGTTTTCCAGCACCCTTTCCTTAATTTTATCGACGTTATCTTCGATCGAAGCCGTCGATGGGCGACCACTTCACGACCGTCCTTGAAGGCTCTGTACCACTGATATGCACGAGTTTTCGATAGAGCATTATCACCAAAGGCCTTTTGCAACATTTTCAATGCATCGGCACACGAAAATTCATTTGCAACACAAAACTTTAAACAAATTCTTTGCTCAACGTAATCACCCATAGTAAAAATCTGACATCGACTGACTTAATCAGCTGTTGCAAACACACTAGATGACAGATCCCGCTCAGGCTTGGCATAGTAATTAAGGACAGTGGTACCAACCTAGGAAAAAAAATTTTTACCTGCCTCATTGCCCCGCCAGATTTAAATCGATAATTCCCGGTACTTTCTTGACAGAATGTACGTGGATACTGGCCTGATTGTATCATGTAATAGTGAGGCAATTAACTCAATAATGTCGTCCACGAATTCTTCTTATATTTCTTACAATATTCACAAATGAGCACTGATTTTGATAATATAATTGAACAATTTCTGAATGGCATAACCTACTGAATACAAATTCTTGATTGTTTCGGTCTCTACTTGACGGAAATTCATCGTAAATGATATGAAGTAAAACACTTTATTTCCGCTTATTTTTATTTTTCAACGACAATTGTTTCGTCAATTACATATTGACTTCGTCAGGTGAGTATGGTGACTAACTACTTTTACAAAATCTTTCTCCTTAAATACAAGTTTCGCTAAAAATACGTGATAAAATGAAGTTTACAAGGAGTTTATTAAAAAAGGTTCAACAACGGAGAACGGTTCACATCTGTTTGGTCGTTCAACAAAATATTCATTTTATGATGCCGGTTTATTTCCATTGCTTCTAAAAGGTCCAATCTATTGCATTTGTTCTCGAAATGGAGAACTTCAAAGTTATGGTCAAAATCATGTCCGGATTCTTGTAGATGTCTGGCATAAGTGGAGTTTGATTTATTCTTAACGAATGAATTTCGGTGTTCCTGGATCCTACTCTCAAAAGATCTACCCGTTTGGCCAATGCGTACATATGGACATGTACCACAATTTAACCTATATACGCATGATCTCTTGTTTTTATTGACGATATCTTTATTATTTTTTATTAATTTACATAAAGAATTTATTGTTTTATATGAGATATTGACATTTCGTTTTTTCGTTAAATATCTAGCTATTTGTGCAGATTTTTGTCCTATTTATGGTAAGCAAATAAACTTTTCATTTTTTCTGATATGTGGATAAACTAATGACATAGATTGTTTCAGTTTAATTTTATTCAATAGTTGATCGATAATTGCTGCGTTATACCCATTATTTACTGTTATTTGTTTTATTATATTCAATTCTATTTCAAAATTCTCTTGTGACATAGGTACATTAACTAGTCTATACACCATACTATTGTATGCTGCTAATTTATGGGATAAAGGATGATTTGAGGAAGAATGTATTGTGCCGTCTGTGTGTGTTGGTGTATAGACTAGTTAATGTACCTATGTCACAAGAGAATTTTGAAATAGAATTGAATATAATAAAACAAATAACAGTAAATAATGGGTATAACCCATCAATTATTGATCAACTATTGAATAAAATTAAACTGAAACAATCTATGTCATTAGTTTATCCACATATCAGAAAAAATGAAAAGTTTATTTAATTACCATACATAGGACAAAAATCCGCACAAATAGCTAGATATTTAAAGAAAAAACGAAATGTCAATATCTCATATAAAACAATAAATTCTTTAGGTAAATTAATAAAAAATAATAAAGATATCGTCAATAAGAACAAGAGATCAGGCGTATATAGGTTAAATTGTGGTACATGTCCATATGTATACATTGGCCAAACGGGTAGATCTTTTGAGAGTAGGATCCAGGAACACCGGAATTCATTCGTTAAGAATAAATCAAACTCCACTTATGCCAGACATCTACAAGAATCCGGACATGATTTTGACCATAACTTTGAAGTTCTCCATTTCGAGAACAAATGCAATAGATTGGACCTTTTAGAAGCAATGAAAATAAACCGGCATCATAAAATGAATATTTTGTTGAACGACCAAACAGATGTGAACCGTTCCCCGTTGTTGAACCTTTTTTAATAAATTCCTTGTAAACTTCATTTTATCACGTATTTTTAGCGAAACTTGTATTTAAGGAGAAAGATTTTGTAAAAGTAGTTAGTTACCATACTCACCTGACGAAGTCAATATGTAATTGACGAAACAATTGTCGTTGAAAAATAAAAATAAGCTGAAATAAAGTGAATACAAATGACAAGGGAAATATCAAAATAAATATGCAGTGTTGCCATTATGAAAAAATAGTAGATTTTCACAATCTTCTTTTTTGTTTGTGGCAATCAACATATTAATGAAATGTGTAGATACTAACGGTGTTAATTTTCCCAGTTATGTCTTGAGGAGAATATTGAGAAGGGCTGTCAGATATGCAACTGAAAAATTAAATGCCAAACCTGGTTTCTTCGCCACTTTAGTCCATACTGTTGTTGAAATACTAGGTGACAATTTCCAAGAGTTGAAAAAGGATCCCCAAAGCATTATTGATGTTATAAATGAAGAGGAGGAACAGTTCTTGAAGACTCTGTCGAGAGGTAGAAGCTTATTACATCGTACCATACAGAAATTGGGAGATTCAAATACCCTTCCTGGCGATGTTGCTTGGAGGTTATATGATACTTACGGATTTCCTGTTGATTTAACTCAACTCATGGCTGAGGAGAAAGGACTGGCTGTTGATATGAACTCTTATGAAGAGTCGAAGAAGCAAGCCCAGCTTATATCTCAGGTAAGAAGATGCTAATGTGATGAAAATTTAATTGAATCGATCCTCACTTAATTGAACTAAGTCTTAAAATTACACCTTCACTTCTTACGAGGGATGTTCAATAGGGTGAGTCAAAAAAATCGAATAATTTATTTTTGACTTTATACTCTGAAAAATAGGCTTGTAGACACCTAAAAAGAATTCTCTCCAAGTATGAGCTCTTAATTATAACGGGAAGGTCCTCCGCTTTGCGGGTTTCTATTTTTTTCGAATAACCAGATAAAAAAATTTATATCTCGCTTTCAACTGCTTGGAAAAATATTCCGTGGCATAGACTTTGTAAGAAATTGAATGCTTCACAGAAAAGGTCTCTTATGATTTTTTCAAAAACTCAATCGATTAAAAGATATTCATAGTTGAAGTTTGGCTCTTTTAAGGAAAATATTCGTTTTTATTATAAATTTTATAAGTCGATAAAAAAAAATATTTCGAGTTGCGGAACTCATGATTTTGTAGGAAATTTACTGCTCTACAAAAATGGTCTCTTATGATTTTTCGATTAAGTGAAGCCGTTACGAGATATCCATCGTCAAACATTAACGAATATCAATATTTCCAGTTTTTGATCAATAATTCGATAAATTTCAATTTAAATTATTAGTTTCAGGAAAATTTACATAAATTTAAATTTCTATCATAAAAGTCACTCCTTCAGGAGTTATTTGTTCAAAAATTCATTAAGAAGTTTTTGTTTGATATTTTTTGTAAGCTTTATTTGTAATAATTTGCATTGGCATTTCATATTGTTACGGTTGTTTAGTATGTATTTTCAAATTTTATTCTACCAATTATACATAAATTTTTTTGTGAGAGAGGCTTTTTGTTCTGAATTACATTACTTCTTCTGTTGGTACTCTAAAGCTAACGCCACCTAGGTTTTTTTTCTTAACTATCTTCGTTGTCTACTCGTTTATCACTACATTTTCAGTGCTCCAAAAACTCATCATTTTGTATACATGATAAAAACAATTTTTTCGAAATAAGTCATTTTCTCATCATATAAATTTATTTATTATCAATAATTCTAAACAATATTAAAAAAATTGTTTATAACATTTCTTTATCCATCGAAACTCAAATTTATGTAAATTTTCCTGAAACTAATAATTTAAATTGAAATTTATCGAATTATTGATCAAAAACTGGAAATATTGATATTCGTTAAGGTTTGACGATGGATATCTCGTAATGGCTTCAGTTAATCCAAAAATCATAAGAGACCATTTTTATAGAACAGTAAATTTCCTACAAAATCATGAGTTCCGCAATTCGAAATAATTTTTTTTCATCGACTTATAAAATTTATAATAAAAACGAATATTTTCCTTAAAATAGCCAAACTTCAACTATGAATATCTTTTAATCGGTTGAGTTTTTGGAAAAATCATAAGAGAGAATTCTTTTTAGGTGTCTACGAACCTATTTTTCAGAGTATAAAGTCAAAAATAAATTATTCGATTTTTTTGACCCACCCTAATGTTCAATGTATTTTCGGTATATACAGGTGTCCCAGTAGTCGGCGTCAAGCCGGAATCAGGTAACAGGCCGAGTCATAGTATTCATCAGAAAAATATCATGTACTTTTCAAATTATATTGCATTTTTTATTATTCAGGAAAATGCACACCCTGTGATCATTTTTGAACTCCTGTTGCTACAATTTTTTACTTTCTTCAAATTTAATTTTTTCTATGTTATCCCTAATAATGCTTCTGTAACCTGTGATCTTCAATTCTAAGCCAATTACTCCAGCTTGGAAAATAATGTCACTTTTAGCCGGACCAAGTGTTCAAAATTAATATTTCGTACAACTTCAACTGACTGTACTGAAAAAAAACTTTACTACATCAGTTTGGCAAATTACTTTAAAAGTTAGCGCATTTATTAGGGATTCTAAAATGGTATAACACTTACTACATTATTCCTTAGGTCGGTTCAAAAAACGGACTTTCTTAAAGAAACACAGTTTTGAACAATTTCTTCAAACTTTCTAAAAATGATTCTAGTGCATCTGGTTTGAATGAGATGGGGTGAGTCCTTCCATAAAGTGTGAGTGAAACAGATAGTGACGCCAATATTTGGTATTGGCACACGAAAACGCAATACAGATCAGTACACTACGCCCCTTGGTCTGTTACGCATCTTTCCTTATTTGATCGTGTTATTTATGTACTTACGAGTTTTGGCTTCGTTTATTAGATTTGTTTACTTGTGATTTGAATAGTTTTGATCTCTTTACGATGAACTTTGATTTTACCTGGACTATCCTGTGATTGTATATTGCCATCATGTCTGTGTATACCACACAGGAATACCAACATGCGCCTCATTTATGCAAATGTAATGCTAGTGCAGCTTTGTGAATGTATCGTGAGAGATACTGAAATGCTGATCGTTATCGAGATCATCGAGTTTAATGTGCACCATCTACTCTTCACAGCGGGCCGACTCCCAAACAGAGTGCATGGTGAAGGAAGAATTTCCTTATCGTATGACGATATTGTGCTTCAAACAGTCGAGGAAGATCCAAGTACTTCGCTACGTGAAATTCAGCGAAGCACAGGAGTATCCAAAATACAGCTCACAGACTATGAAAAAACAGAATCTCCACCCATATCATGTACAGCGAATACAAGCTCTGTTACCTCGATATTATGAACCTCAGGTTGCGTTTTGCCAAATCATGCTACAAAAGAACCGGGAAGACCCACAATTCTTAGAAAAAACTTTGTGGTCGGATGAATCAACATTTAAAAAAGATGGTTACATGGACCTACACAATTTACACGAGTGGCAGGTAGAAAATCCGAATTTAATGAGACAAAATAGATCTCAATATCGTTTTAAAGTGAACATGTGGTATTAATTGCTTCAGTTCTTCATTGTCAGAAAATCGCTTCCAGGAAGATATTTTTTCACATTTGAGATAAGGTAGTAAGTCACTGGGGGTCAAGTCTGGACTGTACGGAGGATGAAGAATTTCCTCGATGCAGCTTTCGCCACGCGGGCGTTGTGTAGCGGCGCATTTTGCCGTGAAGCCGCAACACCCCCGCTGTGAGTTATCCCCGCCTTTTTCCTTCAATTGTTTTTCTTAAATTACACAAAATAGTTGCGTATGATGCTTCTGTGATGCTTTTACCCTTTTCAGTGTATTCTATCAACAAAATACCTTTAGAATCCCAAAAGACCGTAGCCGTTATTTATCCAGTGGATGGGGTGACTTTAAACTTCTTTGGGGGCTGTCCACCATCTTCAATCCACTGTATGGACTCTTGTTTACTCTCAGGATCATTGTGATGAACCCACGTCTCATCCCCAGTAACCAGCTTGTTGAAAACAGTCGATGGGTCTTCACAGAACTCTAAAAATTTCTACAGTCGACACTCGACTCGCACTTGCTTCTGAAGTGCGGTGAGCATTCTCGGTATCCACCTTTAAGAGGTTAAGATGGTCATGTTATTGTTATTTATGGCGAGCGGGCGTCTGTCCACCCTACCATTGCGTCCGCACGGTCTATTGTGGTTCACCCCTAATTTATATCTCTCCGACGATATCCAGTTTTTGGATAAAACCGATAATCTTGTTCAGGGGTAATTTTTTCAGTTCGCTGTGGGCTATAAAAACCTGGCCAAAGACCTCGAATCTGATGCGACTCACCGCTGTGCACTCTGAGACGATATGCATGGCTGTTTCAGTGTCCTCAAGACACAGCCTGCATTCATCGTCTTCAGCCAGACCGATTTTGTGCAAATGCGCTTTCGGTCTACAGTGACCTGTCATAATTCTGAAAGTGTTCTTAGTTTGGCCCTATCCAGACCTAGCGCTAGGTTCGCCATCTTTTGTTCGAAGCTGTTCCAAGGAACAACTTCGAATGTTTCTGGCCAGAATGGCTCCGCAAGAAAAACTAGCCTTGAGTTCATTCTGCCTGTTATCGCCTCGTTAGCCACGTCATGTGGTATTCCCAGGAATGGTTCCAGTCCTACCAGAGCCAGCAAATGCAAGCCGATCTGCCTCCTCGTTACCCAAATAGTTTGAGTGGCTCGGTATCCAAACCAGAGTGACTCCGTTATACATACCGAGCCTGTTTAAAGCCGTGCGATAACTCCAGACTGTTTTGGATGTGAAACAGCTGGATTCCAGAGCTTTTAGTACTGACTGACTATCAGTAAATATTTTGATTTTACCGTGGTGGATTTGCCGTTTTATCAGCAGTTCCGCCGTGGTCTCAATTGCAAATATTTCTGCCTGGAATATGGTTGCGTTTTGACCGAGACTCAATGAGATGTTAATTCTCGGTTTGCTCCCATAGACTCCCGCTCCTGTTCCGTTCGTTGTCGCGAGCCGTCTGTGAACAAGCCGAGGTCGGTTCTCAACGGAACCTCAGCATGCTGGGTCATGAAGGATAACATGTATGGTATCCACGGATAGGTTATTCACCTCTGTTAACATCTTGATTTTCATTCTGACATCTTCAAGTACCAGTTTTTCCACTTATTTCACTTCAGTGAGGCCCGCCCAAGCGAGGATCGTCTTCAATGCTTTCTCTGCCTCTTTTGAATTCGCTAGACCACTTTTGAACGGTACATAACAATGGGACACAGTCTTGGTAAACAGCATCTCTTCATGAATGATTTTTTGACTTTTTCCCTGCTTAGTGAACCAGCGCGATGCTCGATTTTCTTCATCATTGTGGCATTCGCCATTTTGTCGTTTTTCACTGAGGGTACCTACAAAACTATTGATCGTAAATTGAAATTTTATACTTATACCCTCAGATATACTGAGAATACATTGAACGCCCCTCGTAAGAAAGTTATTCTTGCTAAAACGATACAAATATTTATCAGAGTTTCTTACACAGGGTAAGGGTGCTGGAACAGAAGACACGATCAACTTAGACGTCCATTCCATAACCGAACTTCAAAATAGTGGTGTTCCCCCAACAGACGACTCTACCAAATATCAGTATGAAGCTGATAAATCAGTGTCTTCCGAGTACAAGTTTTCGCCTTGCGAAGGAACGGTTATAGCTCTCCGTTACAACAAACAGTTTGTTGACGAAGTAGTTACTGGACAGGAGTGCGGTGTACTTTTAGACAAAACAAACTTCTACGCTGAACAAGGAGGTCAAATCTACGATACTGGTTACATGGTTAAAGTTGGAGATGAGAGTGTCGAATTTTCTGTGAAGAATGTTCAAATTAGGGGAGGCTACATTGTACATATAGGAACCATTGAAGGTATTTGAGTGACCAACACAATCAGTTTCAAATTCTTAATCTGTTATTTCCACAGGAACTCTAAAGAAAGGTGACAAAGTAAGCCTACATATTGACGCCTCCCGTAGACGATTGATAATGAACAACCACACAGGAACTCACGTATTGAACTATGCTCTTAGAAAAGTTTTAGGAACAGATGCAGACCAAAGAGGTTCTCTTGTAGCTCCTGATAGACTTAGGTTCGATTTCACTAACAAAGGTGCAATGACTACAGAACAAGTAAAGAAAGCCGAGTTGCAATCAAAAGAATTGATAGGTAGAAACGATGAGGTATATGCTAAAGATACCAACCTAGGTGTTGCCAAGACCATCAGAGGCTTACGTGCCGTTTTTGAAGAAACCTACCCTGACCCTGTCAGAGTCGTGTCTATTGGAATTCCCGTAGAGAATCTTGAGAAAGATCCGTTCTCTCCAGCGGGTGATAACACATCAATAGAATTCTGCGGCGGAACCCATCTGAGGTACGCTGGTCACATCGGAGATTTCGTTATCGCAAGTGAAGAAGCCATCGCTAAAGGTATAAGAAGAATCATAGCTCTCACCGGACCAGAAGCAGCGAAGGCTCTCAAGAAAAATGAACTACTCGAAAATAGGTTGAACGAAATCAAAACTTCAGTTTCAGAGGATAAGGAAGGAATCAAATCGAAAGAACATGTCAAACAAATTGTTGAACTGACGGAAGAAGTTTCCCAAGCTACCATACCATATTGGAAAAAGGAGGAAATCAGGAACTCCCTAAAAACTCTCAAGAAAAATTTGGATGACAAAGAGCGTGCCGTGAAAGCAGCAGTTGCAAATAAGGTTGTCGATGAGGTCAAAGAATTCCTTAAAGAGAATAAAGATCTTCCTGTTATCGTTAAAGAACTCAAGGCTTTCAATAATACGAAAGCTCTAGACAGTGCGCTCAAGCAGGTCAGGAGTTTGAGTCCCAACACATCTGCCTTATTTGTGACTGTTGACGAAGACTCGAAGAAGATGTTCTGTTTGTCTTCGGTACCTAAGGATGCAATTACAAAAGGTCTGAAAGCAAATGAATGGGTTCAAGCTGTAGCTACTAAATTGGGAGGCAAAGGGGGTGGTAAACCTGATTCCGCACAAGCTTCTGGAAGTAATTCTGTTGCTGTTACCGAAATTTTAGAATTGGCAAAGTTGTTTGCTGAAACTAAACTTTCGTAATTGACCATTGAGGAGCAATATTCTGTTCCAAGTTAGATGAATACCCAGTGTCATTGTTTAATTTATAGCAACAATGCTATAGATGTTTTACGACTGCAAAATGAATACTTCTTTCATGGCAACTAGCCATAGTATACAAAGCATTTCAATAATAATTTTATAAGTAATAATTTCTGTAATTTCAATTCAATTTGGTGAACTGTTGGTATTTTAATACAGTTTTATATATTGAGACAATCTTTTTTCCCTACCAGGTTTAATCTACCCAGTCCTATTTGTCTTTTAATGGTTTGCTCCGACGCCAGTTGCAACATTTTATGCATTATTAAAATTTTTTAAACTTCGTATCGTGTTGGCCTTTACTTGATAGAAATCCATTGTACACATTAATTAAAGGACACACATACACACATCGTCAAAAGTCTTGGCCCCCGCTATCAACTCTCAACTTGTTGAATGTAACATGACAATTTTTTGTGTGTGGAATCTTCTCTATCTTATCATGAAAAGAATAAACCAGCAAAAATTGTTTCTTGTTCGAGAGAATACGGGTGTATTCGAAGTTTTCAACGAACAATGACTGCTGCCATCTACGTAGAAAACGTCATTGAACCAATCATTGTTCCTCTGCGCAACGAATTTGGGGATAATTTCATTTATCAGGACGATAACGCCCCACCACACCTCACACGAAGGGTTCAGACCATTCTTCAAGAGAACAATATCCAGAGAATGAACTGGCCAGCAAACTCACCAGACATGAATCCAATTGAGCACGTATGGGATTACTTACGGAAAGCAATATCCAATCGCCGGAACCCACCTTCAACTTTTCAGAAATTGAAATTAGCCCTTCAGGTAGAATGGAACGATATGCCTGAAAATTTCATTAATGACTTGATTCGTGGGATGCCTAGGCGTAATGGGCAGTTGATTTAAAGAAGAGGTGGGAATACGCACTATTGAACTTGGATTCAGTTGTGCAATAATTATAATTAATCAAAACTAAATAATCGATAAATCTAGATTTTTTCTCATTTTTTATTTTGTCCCATCCTGCATAAAGCAAACAGTAACACACAAAGATTTTCTATCAAATATATTGCATTAAATAATAAGGAACGGTTTTTTACTTAGATTATTACCAAATCTGAATATCAAAACAGATTTAATCAGTCTTCTACAATTTTAATATAAAAAAATTTAATTAAGAAACTTTAAGAATTAAATGAATGTCTTTATAAGCACTGCTCATACTTTAAGAATTAAATGAATGTCTTTATAAGCACTGCTCATACTTTAAGAATGAAATGAATGTCCTTATAAGCACTGCTCATACTTTAAGAATTAAATGAATGTCTTTGTAAGCACTGCTCATACTTTAAGAATTAAATTAATGTCTTTATAAGCACTGCTTATACTTTAAGAATTAAATTAAACTTTAATTCTTAAAGTTTCTCAACTAAATTTTTTGAAATTAAAATTGTAGAAGACTAACAGATTAAATCTTTTTTCTTGATTGTTTCGGTCTCTACTTGACGGAAATTCATCGTAAATGAAAAGTGTTGTCAGATGAAACAATGGAATAATGAACTAGTAGCGACATCTGTTATCCAAACCTCACAAATTTATTTCTACTCCTAATATATCTTTAAATGGAAACTTATCTCTTATAATAGAGTATTAATTTTTGAAATTAATCAATCAATTGATAAAGGTACTTGGAATATTTCTAATTTAACAATTTCATTGAGAAACTACCTTTACAACATAAAAACCTGCAATTTTATAATTTACTGTCATTTACTCCTTTAATTACTATCAAATTAATGCAAATGAAATTTTGTTCTTTTCCAAAAAATATTTCAGTACAGTTCTGTTAATTATGATCGTTCATCTGAAAATTATCATTTCGATAATTCCTTCAATGGTTTATGATGATAAACCATTTTTCCAAAGTGTGGAAAAAGTATTAACTGTAAAATAATTTTCGTTTGCAATATAAACTTAAATAATAATTCAGTCAGTAATTACTCTGCATTTTCTTTATTTTCATCATAAATTTTCCTCATTTCCATTAAAAATTCTTTGATATTAGTCCCCAATTTTGCACTTATGGGTATCACCTTCAAACTAGTTTCTCGCCTCAAAATTTCAATGTTTTCATCGTCCTCAAGTAAGTCTATTTTATTTGCAATAACAATCTTTGGTCTTTTTCCTAGCTCCTCACTAAACTTGGTCAGTTCGAACTGTAACGTAGTTATATTCTCCCATGGTTGAGACACCGAAATATCTACTACGAAAATGAGAGCCATACACCTTTCTGCATGTTTCAAAAATTGAATTCCTAAACCTTTGTTCTGGTGGGAACCAGATATAAGACCAGGTAAATCGGCAACTAAAACAGAAATATAAGTCTTATAGGATTAATACTGGGTGTATATGAAAAAATATTAAATCAGAATAATATCATATACCCGAGTATGGAACTTGGGTTGTTGTGTGTTTAAAACCTTTGTTAGCTGTTAGAGGGAGATCATAGCACTGCAGAAGTGGTCTTGTGATCCCTAAACTGACGGCTAAAACCATCTATAGGGCAAATTCGCTTTTTATACTAACACCTGATATTCAATAAATCTTTACCTGCAATCTGCTCATAATCATCATATTCTACTATTCCTAGTTGTGGTTTCAATGTTGTGAAAGGATATGGTGCTATTTTTGGGCTTGCTCTTGATATCGCTCTCAATAGAGTGCTTTTTCCAGCATTTGGCAAACCAATCTGAAAACACATATATTTTAATTCCATTTGTTATTTCAAACACATAACAAAAAATAAGTATGAAAATATTACAATAAATACTACTCTGCAAAGAAAGTACCGGGAATTTTCAATTAAAACAACATTTTTACATTTAATCGTCAAAATTTATTGGGTCGCCTTCAAAATAGGCTCCATTTGCTCCAATACATCTATGCCAACGGCACTTCCAATTATCGAAACATTTTTTATAGGCGCTTTCCGGGATGGACTTTAGCTCTCGCGCCGAATTTTGTTTCATGGCTTCAATCGACTCAAAACGGGTGCCACGAAGGGGCAATTTTAGTTTTGGGAAGAGGAAAAAGTCGCAGGGAGCCAAATCCGGCGAATACAATGGTTGCTGAAGCACGTTTGTTGAGTTTTTGGCGAGAAAGTCAGTCACAATCGTAGCTCGGTGAGAAGGCGCGTTATCGTCATGCAAAATCCATAAGTTGTTCGCCCACAAATTTGGCCCCTTCTTACGGATACGCTCACGCAAACGTTTCATAACGCCTAGGTAATACTCCTTGTTTACCGTCTGACCCTCTGGAACGAATTCGTAGTGCACCACGCCATTATCACCAAAGGCCTTTTGCAACATTTTCAATGCATCGGCACACGAAAATTCATTTGCAACACAAAACTTTAAACAAATTCTTTGCTCAACGCAATCACCCATAGTAAAAATCGGCACGCACTCTGACATCGACTGACTTAATCAGCTGTTGCAAACACACTAGTTGACAGATCCCGCTCAAGCTTGGCATAGTAATTAAGGACAGTGGTACCAACCTAGGAAAAAAAATTTGTACCTACCTCATTGCCCCGCCAGATTTCAATCGATAATTCCCGGTACTTTCTTGACAGAATGTACTCAAGATTTATAAAAGTGACTTCATAAAATCAGAAATTTTACTTTACTCCTCAGTCTTGAAGATTTTGGAGTTGCAAAATTTCCAAATTCACAATTTAACTCACCAGTCCTATGTGCGCCATACTTTTAACCTCCAAAACATACTCCAACTGCTCTCCTTTTGCCCCGTATTGGCAAAGTTTGGGTGTCTGATTAGTATCAGTTATGAAGAAATGATTACCTTTTCCACCTGACCCACCCCTTGCTGCCAGGAACATCAAATCCACTTCTGACAGATCACCAACGATGATACCTTCTCGATTCCTGATAATAGTTCCAACAGGAACTTCAACAATTGTATGATCTGCGTTCTTTCCATGACAGTCTTTATTTCTGCCATTAGCACCATCCAAACCTCGAATGAGAGTCACAACGTTCTTTAAATCTGTCACATTATGACTTGTTTTGAAGACTACGTGAGCACCGTTTCCGCCATCACCCCCATCCGGTCCTGCAAATTCGTTTCCATACAGATGAAGAAAGGAAATACACCCATCTCCTCCTTTTCCAGCGATGGTTTTAACATGTTTCAAGTCTACAAACGATTGGGTCTGAAAATTTTTTTCTTTATTTTTAGTTAACAGACAAAGAAATATACCTTACAAATGCTTTATTTGATCTTGATTTCATGCTCTTTAAAGGTTTAGCTGTAGAAGTTTTGCTAAAATTTCTGGTTAACAATGTGAAACACTTTAATCTTAAATGGATAGACATCTTTACATATTCATTTAAAGTATTTTGTGTCTTATATATAAATCATCACTACAGGCAGTTAAAAAATGTAATTCTCATTTATGTACATAAACTAATTATTTCCCAAATTTCTAGGTTATTATGAACTGCAGATGAAAACATTTGAACTACTGCCAAATAGATATATTTCAATTATGTATTCATTTTTTATTATGTCCCCGGCAAATGTAACCAGTAGCAAGCATTCATTATATATATTTTCAATCATTTATACTCCTAAAAGACATCATTGAACGACATATATACATACCATCACCAGATTTTATACAACATAAGAGCATAACACGAACTTGCAACCACCGTATAATATTATAACAGATGGAATGTGTGATTTTTATTAAGAATAGATGTATTATTTCTGTGCTATTTATCCCCTTTATACAGTTTTAAATGATTTTCAATTCTAGTTGAAATCAACGAGTATGGTGGCAGTAATTGAAATTTGCTTGAATTACATTCTGTCAAGAAAGTACCGGGAATTATCGATTTAAATCTGGCGGGGCAATGAGGCAGGTAAAAATTTTTTTTCCTAGGTTGGTACCACTGTCCTTAATTGCTATGCCAAGCTTGAGCGGGATCTGTCAACTAGTGTGTTTGCAACAGCTGATTAAGTCAGTCGATGTCAGAGTGCGTGCCGATTTTTACTATGGGTGATTACGTGCATGACGATAACGCGCCTTCTCACCGAGCTACGATTGTGACTGACTTTCTCGCCAAAAACTCAACAAACGTGCTTCAGCAACCACCGTATTCGCCGGATTTGGCTCCCTGCGACTTTTTCCTCTTCCCAAAACTAAAATTGCCCCTTCGTGGCACCCGTTTTGAGTCGATTGAAGCCATAAAACAAAATTCGGCGCGAGAGCTAAAGTCCATCCCGGAAAGCGCCTATAAAAAATGTTTCGATAATTGAAAGTGCCGTTGGCATAGATGTATTGGAGCAAATGGAGCCTATTTTGAAGGCGACCCAATAAATTTTGACGATTAAATATAAAAATGTTGTTTTAATTGAAAATTCCCGGTACTTTCTTGACAGAGTAATATGTATTATGGCAGTGAAACAGAACTCAGGTATTATAAAAGTCATGTATGTTTTAATTAAGACCCAGTTTAATATTATTTTTAATAGAATAAAACTACAGAAGAAGCAATACGCCATGAATAGTTCAATAACAATCAAAGCGAGTCTCACACACGTATAACCCTCAACATTTTGGAAAATTTCGATTGAATTTATGCAATTTTTGCACTATTCATAAGTGGCTATATTTATTTGAAATAGAATCCACAGCTTTCCGTAACTGCCCTCATCGTTGCCTTAGCATCTTGTAGCAGTTATGTATTATTTTGATAAACTGGTCACAAGTATGAATTGGGGAAGTATACACCATAGCTTTTGAAACATTCCAAAGGAAGAAGTCTAGAGGTGTAAGGTCGGGTCTTCGAGAAGGCCATCGAATCGGTCCAAATCATAGACTTATAAGAATAATAAGTCTATGATATTCAAAAGTAACTAAAGGTGAAACATCACGTTACAATAGGGTCACCGCTATACAGAAGTTTCCAGAACATCCATGTTAACATCACTGCTTACATCAAGAAAAAATATTGTTACGAACTGATCAAGTGACCTAATTTTTCTTCCTTATATAAAATAAAGAATTAATCATGGTGTAAAAGTTGCGGGTTTAGCCCTTGATATTGACCTTGAATTACCGGCATTAAATAAACATGAAAATCATTCAAAAATGATAAGCTCAGTCTCCAAAACATCGATATTTAATATTTCCAAGAGAATAATATGTCATTAATGAGTAAGTAAAGGTTTATACTGCAAGCTTTTTTACGACTAACCTAATATTTATTTTCTAGTTTGAAATATTCAAGGAGTACGTGCTGACGTGTCCGATTAAAAATTTATGCTAGAAACTCTAAGTACAGATCGTTAAGAGAAGAATGATAAAAATTAGATGAATAATTTATAACCTAAGAATTATTTATCTTTAACCTACACCAATATTGTAAAAACACCTGTAGAAGCGCCTCGTATTTCTTAGAAATATCCGTCCTATTGATATTTCTCCAATATCAATTTCACATTATTCATAACAAATTAATGGTTAGTAATCATACAAATCGAGTTTGTTTTCTTGACCAGAATCAATTTTATCGATTCCAATAGACGATGTACAACCATTTTATTATTTCATAAATAATTTTAAAATATAGAGATCTAACTGTGTTTGGATTTTTGTTCCGAACTTTATTGAATTGGTTAGTTTCTATTCTTGTTATAATGTTTAATACTAGATTTTAGAGTTATCTGTAGTTTGACAATAATCATGGAATACGTATAATGGTTTTATTTTGAATTAGGAATTTTATCATTTCTGTGGTCTTTTTTGAGTTTTATTCGAGTTTTCACATCAATTGATAAATTAGTATCGAAATACACAAATCGTCAAAAGTCTTGGCCCCCTAGATTTCTCAAGAAATAATCAATCTATGTTCTGGAAATGAGATGAATATTTTCCTCTATTTCAACTGCAATATATTTGATAGAAAATCTTTGTTTGCTACTCTTTGCTTTATGCAGGTTGAAACAAAATAGGAAAAATGAGAAAAAATCTAAATTTATCGATTATTTTTGATTAATTATGGTTATTTCACAACTGAATCAAAATTCAATAGTCAGTATTACTATCTCTTCATTCAATCAACTGCCCAATACGCCCATGAATCAAGTCATTAATGAAAATTTCAAGCATATCGTTCCATTCTTCAGACCTTGGACGATGTGTGTATAAATAGAATATTTCATGATCCGTCGTCTACATCGATATCTTCGAATTCCGGCCATAAAAAATCATTAAACATGTCTCTGTAGCGCAATCCATTCACCGTTACAGTTGCACCAGCCTCATTTTAGAATAAGTAAGGTCCAGTCACACTGCCAGCCCAAAAACCACAACAAACAGTGACACGTTGATGATGGAGGAGCTTTTCAACAATCATTCTTGGATTTTTCGAGCTCCAAATGCGACAATTCTGTTCATTAACGTAGTCTCCGAGGTAGATGATTTCTGGATGAAAATCCGGATTATTTCGATGAATTTCCCAAACATCGAAGATATGACGTCGCTGGGGATCGACCGGCTTGAGTTCTTGTGTCAACTGAACTTTAAAAGCCTTAATACCTAAGTTTTTATGCAAAATACGGTGTAATGTCGTTTGTGAAACGCCCAATTCCAAAGATCGAAGAGTAAACCTGAGTTTTCGTGAACACAACGGCCCACAGCAGCAATATTCTCAGTTGTTCTTGTACGACTCACACGATTTCTATTCTTCACATCACTAACTTGTCCAAACAGCTCAAAAAAAGGTGCTTCACGACGACCCAAAACTGCAAAATTTTCCCCATTTTTAGAGTGGATTTTAACGATTTCATTGCGTTGTATTGTTCCATTTTCAGTAATGGCGTTTTACATGTCAAATGTCAAAAAGCTTCCAAACTAACAGCTGCCAAGATGACGGACTATTCAAAATGAAAACTCTTATTGGAAAACCCTTTATGATTGATGAAGATTGAGTTCATACCTGAATCTCCAGTGGATTGCGTACAAAATGTGCTCATTGTCATGTTACATTCAACAAGTTGACAGTTGATAGGAGGGAGGGGGCCATGACTTTTGACGATGTGTGTATACATAAATAATTCAATGCTTTTATTTCAAATTTGTGGTCAGGTGTAGTACATGCTCAAAGCTAAGTGTGTTTGTATCTTGTCATTGAATATAATTTGACTGGTTAGAGAGTAACTTGATATAAATCATCAAAATAAGATTTATTCCAACAGAACTATTTATAATTTTTATTATTAAAACACTTACAAGCCAAATTTTGAAGGAATAGCCCGTTTGTTCTGCCACTGAGTTTGTCAAAAAAGTAGATTGTAACAGAATACATATCGGGTGTTTTTTTTAGAATGATAGAACTTTCGATAGGTATAACTGTGATTTGCCATGTATAACTGTGATTTGCCATGTTTTTTGACATTTCTGTGCAGTAAGTATTGACAAATTATCATGGAAAGACTCACGCCGCAACTAATCGCCAAACTTATAGAGCACCTCGTGAAATTTATGGTTTACATAATCGTCCATCAGAGCAGCTTATTCGTAGAACTATCGATAGATTTCGGACAACATTTTCTCTACTCGATGCAACAACAACAACTGAAAAAGTAAAAAAAGTAAAGATCTTGGTCTACACCCATACAAGATGCAACTGGTTCAAGAATTAAAGCCACTTGACCATAATAAGCGCCGTTTCTTTGCTGATTGGGCCCTAGAACAGCTTGAAGTTGATCCACTTTTTTATCGTAAAATTGTGTTTAGTGATGAAGCTCATTTCTGGTTGAACGGCTATGTAAACAAGCAAAATTGCTGTATATGGAGTGAAAACAATCCTCAAGAAGTTCTGCGGTTTCCATTGCATCCTGAAAAATGCTCTGAATGGTGTGCTTTACACGCTGGAGGCATCATCGGTCCATATTTCTTTAAAAACCATGCTGGAGCTAATGTTACAGTGAATGGTGCTCGTTACAGATCGATGATCAATGATTATTTGTGTCAAAATTGTAATGCTATCGACCCAGAAGTGTTTTGGTTCCAACAAGATGGTGGTACACCTCATGCTGCTATTTTTTTATTTTCTTTGGCGTTATGTCAAGTCATTGGTTTATGCTAATAAACCAGAAACAATAGACGCTTTGGAAGCCAACATAACTCGTGTTACTGATAAAATAAGGCCTGAATTACTCGAAAAAGTGGTCCAAAATTGGTCTGGTCGAATGCGGTTCCTCAGAGCTAGTCGTGGTGGACATATGCCGGAAATTTTTTCTAAAACATAAATGTCATAAAATTATTTTTCAAAGAAAAAAAAATTTGGCTTCAATCTTAATTTGAATGTGTTTTATTTCAATTTAAAGTTCTATCACTCTAAAAAAACACCCGATACGTAGGGAGGATTCCATTAATACTTGTTGGGGAAAAATTCAGCACCTAAAAGTCAAGAAATATGTATTTTTTTAGTTGAATATATCACCATTCCTATAGTCTTTTTGGGGTACAAAATAAAAATGATATCTAATGACATTTCTACCATTCTAAATATAGCGGCCATATTACTTTAAACGTCATTGTTGTGATACCCAATAGATAAAAAAAAGCAGAAATAATTGGTATATTCTCTTTCACGAGGAATGAGAATGTGAAATTTGCCTTCGTTTTGGTATTGCAGAATTATATTCTTTTGATTTGAGTCAGTTCATATTAGATTCCGGGAACTCCGTCTGTTACCAACGTGCAGTTCAATTATTTAGCATTTGCTTTTCGTGATTGAAGCTTGTTAGGGTTATTCTGCCGTATAGACCAATAGCAATAGATTTCGTGAAAAATTCTGCTATGCTCTATTTTATGCATGTTCGTGAGAATATGTGAAAATCCGGTTTAACGATTTCCACGAAACGTGACAAGGGCTCATAATTGTTTGTATTACGGCCTGTGCACAATTAACCCTCCTTCGTATATCGATTCATCGTGTAACCTCAGTACTCATTATTCAGTAAAAACCACCACGAATCAAATTGCAGAATGACCTTATTTGAACAAATACCGCAGTAAGCAGCAGAACGACATGAAACCGAGATATATGGACTTGAACGAAGTAAAGACTTTAATCGTATCGTTTGATAATGGCAGTCTAATCGGAGAAAATCTAGGTACATAAATTTTATTTTTATCAATGAAAATAGCACATTTTGTCCGCAATCCCCTGGAGATTCAGGTATGAACTCAATCTTCATCAATCATAAAGGGTTTTCCAATAAGAGTTTTCATTTTGAATAGTCCGCAGCTGTTAGTTTGAAAGCTGTCATTTTTTGACATTTGACATTACTGAAAATGGAACAATACACGTTTCAACAATGCAATGAAATCGTTAAAATCCACTCCAAAAATGGAGAAAATTTTGCAGTTTTGGGTCGTCATAAAGCACCTTTTTTTGAGCTGTTGGGACAAGTTAGTGATGTGAAGAATAGAAATCGTGTTCGTCGTTCAAGAACAACTGAGAATATTGCTGCTGTGAGCCGTTGTGTTCACGAAAACCCAGGTTTACTCTTCGATCTTTGGAATTGGGCATTTCACAAACGACATTACACCGTATTTTGCAAAAACCACAACAAACAGTGACACGTTGATGATGGATGTGTCATTCGATTCGGAATGGCATCTAGATGATTTTTGAAAGAAATGAAGTTCCGCTTGCAAAAATTGCACAACAATTAACTAAAAAAAAGAGGGTTTAGTGTTTTGTAAATATCTCAAAAACTAATGAAGATTTTTGAAATAAAAAAAAAGATTCAAAAAGAGGAGGAAATTTCCTGAAAAAAAGTGTGGACTCCCGGAATTGTAGTCCCAATATTAATAATTTTCCCAGAGGGATGAAAATACGGCCGAAAACGGGTACTCTGGCTTTCGTAAGCCACGCCTACTTTGGACACTTTATCAATAAAAATTATTTTAACAGATTAAATATGAAATTTAATAAATGAAAAAACTCAGGGGCATAATGGATAGATGAATGAACAATAATCCGCCAAAAAAAAATTTTATCTCAATTTTTCAATTAGTTATGCAATAGTTGTTAAACTATTAACTTGAGATTTTTTCCTCTCTTGGAGCAATTTTTGGAAGACTTCAGAATAGATCCCCCTTGGAAAAATTTAAAAATGTTTATTTTTCAGTTTTTTATTAACAATTTCCCTTGTTGCAAAATTAAAAACTTAATTAAATTGTTAATAACTTTTGCAATTTTTGCAAGCGGAACTTCATTTTTTTTTCAAAAATCATCTAGATGCCATTCCGAATCGAATGACACCTTGATCATAATTTTCGAAGACTGCTGAAAAAAGTTGACCCAAAAGGCACTTGTTGACTAGACTATCCATCATCAACGTGTCACTGTTTGTTGTGGTTTTCGGGCTGGCAGTGTGACTGGACCAAATAACTGTAATATTACTTTTAGTTCCATTTGCTGTAATACCTGTCAATAAATAAAAAAGAATGTTTGTAAGTTTTCACAGAGTATCAATTCAAATGTAAAACATGATTAAGCTTCAGTGTGGCAAAACAATTGTCGTTCAACAATAAAGAGTTTGTGGAAATTGAATTTTATTTATTACTAGTTGGAAATGAATCTTCAGTAAGTGAAGACCGTATCTATCAAATGCTTCAAAGGAAGAGCCTACTTTCAATCTTGAATTTTAACATTCTTTACTTACAACAAAGTGACAAATCGATATCACCTCTTAGTTCGAAATCTGTCATACACTATTCAAGACTAGGATAAACGCACAATAGGTCGATAGTATGTTGACCCCGCATGGAATCTTAGTAACAAGACTTGGTGCCATGGGCGTACTCAGCGGGGGGGCAGCTGCCCCCCTGGAAGCAAAAAGATTAATCGTTATTAAATTTTGTTACTGGAATACATTACAATTCTTGAAATAACTATTTTAATAATAAAAAAAATATTGGATAAAGTAGTCCGTTAGTTTGTGAAAAATCATTTTAGTTAGAAAAACGAACTTACTTTGTTTAATATCACTAGCTTTATTTAATTACAGTTACTGGAGTTTCGTAGTATTATTACATTTTCAAATTGAAAGATTCAGTTGCGTATTCTTTTCTTTATAGGTTATAGTCTGCACGTTCAATAGATTTATTGCCATGTCATTTTGGTGTTTATGAATTTCTAGAACTTCGAAGATATTCATTTTATTGCCCTTTGTCGCAAGATGTTGGTCTATAAAGGGTAAGAAAACAAACTAATATTGTCATCAATTATTCCTTGTATCATATTTTGTGGAACTCATGATTTGCCACTTAGAGGAAAGGAAGAAGATGAGGGGTTTTCTTTGACCTTTTAAACTGTAAATAAGTTAAAGCTTACGCTGTAATGGCCGATCAACCAGCAGATATCGCTGGAAAAGAAGAACTTTCTATCGGATTGCGGTTGTATGATGAGAATCAATAAAAAATCAGAGAGGAATTTGTAGCCTTTGTTGAGCTGAAATCTCAAGATGCCCCTACAATCGCTAGCACAATTGAGAGTTTTTAAGTTGATCAAAACCGTTCAGCAGAGAATTGTGTTGGATTTGGATTTCACGGATGTTCTACGATGGCTGGAAAAGAAGGTGGTGTACAGGCCATTTTGAGCAAAAAGTACAATAAATCTTTATTTTTTCACTGCTCAAGCCACAAACTAAATCTTGTGGTCAATGATGCTAGGAAACTACCGAAAATAAGAAACTTGATTGCAACTGTTAAGGATACAATATACTTCTTTCGTGAGTCGCCAATCCGCAGGACTTCGGCTTCTAATTTATCAAGGCTCAGATGGTCTGAGAAATACAAGAGCATCAGAAAGGCTTTCATGATATCGTTAATGCGCTAGAACATCTCTCGATCGAAGGAAACTATGCTTCAAGAAAATTTGCCTATCAATTGCACTGTGCAGTAACTAAAACAATTTTCATTATAGGTTTAGTCATGATTGCAAAGTACTCTGCGATTTTGGAACATGTTGTAAACGTTCTACAAGGTAGAAATATGGATTTGATTATGGTGAGAAAACACATTGGTGAAATCCTTGATGTCATCAAGAAGGATCGACAAGAAATTCAACATGTTTCTGAAGAAGTACTCAAAAAATCAGATGATATCGCGGAGAAAATCGGCGTTGAGTTAACAGTTCCACGAATTGTTAAAAAGCAAATACACAGAAGTAATCCGCAATCTGAGACTTCGATTAAATATTGGAGACGATCGTTGATTATCCCTTAATTTGACTCTTCAACCTTATCATTGAATTTTAGATTCCCACACGAGAATACACCTGCTTTAGCCTTATCCCATCTTCATCCTTCATATATTCTAAAAAGTACTTCAAAAGATTTGGAAAAAAACGCAAAATCTGTCATGTCTGTCATATCTCTACAGAATTAGATTTGTGGTATAATCTGTGGAAAAGGAAAGATTCAGCAGGGGACAAATTAAAGGATATTGAAGTGGCTGTATTTTTGGAGGAGACCAATTTTTTTTCTGCAACAAGGCATGCACTCCTCATTTTAAGTGCTTTCCCATCCACTACGGCTACTGTTCAACGATCTTTCAGTACCCTTCGAAGGGTAAATACCTGGCTGAGAAGTACAATGGGAAGATTGACTGGGTTGAATTTGATGAGCGTCCATCGTAAATTTTTTAAGAAAAATCAGGAATGGATTAAAACGAGGGGTTTGAATAAGTTTTCTACAAATCCAAGAAAAATGATAATAGTATCGGGTGTTTTTTTAGAGTGATAGAACTTTCGATAGGGATAACTGTGATTTCACAGAAGGTAGAAGCCATGTTGTTTTGACATTTCTGTTCAGTAACTTATGGCCAAACTTATGTGAAATTTATGGTTTACATATTCGTCCATCAGAGCAGTTTATTCGTCGAACTATCGATAGATTTCAGACAATATTTTCTCTACTCGATGCAACAACAACAAGACAAAGAACTGTACGTACAGAAGAAAATATCGCAGATGTAAGTCATGGTGTTAATGATGATCCAGATTTGTCCGTCCGTCGACGTTCACAACAAGTTGGACTCTGTGCATCCACCACATGGAAAATTTTGCGTAAACATCTTGGTCTACACCCATACAAGATCCAACTGGTTCAAGAACTAAATCCACTTGACCATAATAAGCGTCGTTTATTTGCTGATTGGGCCCAAGAACAGCTTGAAGTTGATCCACTTTTTTATCGTAAAATTGTGTTTAGTGATTAAGCTCATTTTTGGTTGAAAGGGCTATGTAAACAAGCAAAATTGCCGTATATGGAGTGAAAACAATCCTCAAGAAGTTCTGCAGGTTCCATTGCATCCTAAAAAATGCACTGTATGATGTGCTTTACACGCTGGGGGCATCATCGGTCCATATTTCTTTAAAAATGATGCTGGAGCTAATGTTACAGTGAATGGTGCTCGTTACAGATCGATTATTTGTTGTCAGGAGTGTCTTGGTTCCAACAAGATGGTGCTATACCCCATGCTGCTACCATAACAATTGATTTATTGAAAGAAAGATTTGGCAATAACATTATTCTGAGAAATGGTCCAATTAATTGGCCTCCAAGACCATGCGACATAACTCCACTGGATTATTTTCTTTGGTGTTATGTCAAGTCATTGGTTTAAACTGATAAACCAGAAACAAAAGACGCTTTGGAAGCCAACATAACTCGTGTTATTGATGAAATGAGGCCTGAATTACTCGAAAAAGTGGTCCAAAATTGGTCTGGTCGAATGCGGTTCCTCAGAGCTAGTCGGAAATTATTTTTAAAACATAAATGTCATAAAATTATCATTCAAATAAAAAAAATTGTCTTCAATCTTAATTTAAATGTGTTTTATTTCAATTTAAAGTTCTATGACTCTAAAAAAACACCCGATATAAGGCATGTAACTAGAATACATTTTTTTTTCAAGCAAATAATTGTAATGACTTAGTTGATAAAGCACTTATAATTATACATATTCGTCTTAAAATTTTGGTTTCATTCACCTACGAAAAAAAAATTCCGTGATGAAATGTTCCCGACCATGGTTTGCCCCCGCCTAGATTTGATCCTAGGTACGCCCTTGCTTGGTGCCCAAATTTTCGCTTTCGCTCACACAGTCACTTTCCCTCAATTTCAAGCCGCAAAGTCCTCAATTTTGGTTAATGAACAACTGGAACCGGGCTTTTTTGCCGAGATATCGTTCTGGCAAACCAAATTGAGCGCGAAGCCCAAAGCGCTTTCGATTGCGCCGGAAAACGTGAACCCATTCAACTGTTTCAGTCCGAGCGCGTTGTCCGCCAAGGTGAGATGCGCCAAGTCCTTTCAACCGCCGGAAATGTGTGGAGGTGCGTGTACTTGTGAGAGAGCGAAAATAATATTCTAGTGATGATATCCACTTTCGCGAAGCTCAAATTCGATTTTGCACTAATCAGAAACTTAGTTAGAGGCTTCATTTGACCATAAAACTTTGGTGAAGTTCGTTGCTTAGACGCGCAGACATCGTACATATTTGCCTTACTTTAAATTGCGGGTAAGAAGTCCAAAACTGAATCACCATAGAGTGCACTCAATCGATCTACATTTATGTCAATCAAAAACTATACAAAAACTGACAACCAGTTCTAACCAATTACATTCGGTTAGCAGAACCTATTCGGCTTATCTATTCATCCTATTATGGCTTTGCCTCTTTCACTGACGTGTTCACAAGGAGTAAAAGATGTGCTGGTCAACACCGAGCAACAATTGGAAATTGGTACCAGTATGGCCAATAAGATACTAGCTCCTGTGAAGACTGACAAACAGATTTATGAGAACTCGATGCTGGAAGACGATCCAAACGCAAATTGTGCCATCACCCAGGAAGAAAAGATATATCCGAGATGGGGACCTCAACACAAAGGAGCGCAGGAATTGGCGAATTTGTACAGCAACGGTAAGGTATTTTCCTCAAACTCGCAAACAAAAATTCTGTGGAACTTCTACATAATTCGATTTGAAAAAAATCAAATCGAAAGGTCTGGGAAACTCTGTTCATGTTTAAATATTTATGTAATATGAAAATCAAAACAGATTTAATCTGTTGTCTTCTACAATTTTAATTTCAAAAAATTCTTTGAAGAAACTTTAAGAATTAAATTAATGTCTTTATAAGCACTGCTCATATTTAATAGACGTCAAAATTCATCATACAATATCAAACGGAATTAAGAAAAACCAACGAATACAAACTGTCAATTAAAATTAAAATATAAATAAGCAAACATTTTTTGTTTCGTTCCAGGCATGCGTAATGAACTCTTCAGACAAACTTATGAAGCCCTGTTTGTTACAAAATGTTGTTTTCCGATCCCATATGAATGAAAAATAACCCTTTCTCAAAAATATAAAACATAATTTCAAGAACTTCTCAAAAACTAATTTATTTGAAATATTCAATATATTTAAATAAATTACTTCAAAAAAATCTCAAAACATGTAGCACATTCTCAAGAAATAATTAAAGTTACGATAAGATCAGTTCAACATTACATATAAAAAATATAATAAAATCAATTAAACAATGTATAGACTTACTCAGTGAATCTTAGGAATACACGGCCCTCAATAGAAAATAAAAGTAAACACCTTTATAAATCCAAGGTACTTATGTTCCACGTTCACAGAATCATACAAAGCTTATAAGGCACTTGGCCTCAGTTAAAACCGTGCAACACTGTATAATGAATTTCTTTATTTAAAAAAACCTAATATAATTATATATTATATATAAAATAAAATAAGAAGGAACGGTTTTTTACTTGATAGAAGGATTATTACAAAATATGAAAATCAAAACAGATTTAATCTGTTGTCTTCTACAATTTTAATTTCAAAAAATTCTTTGAAGAAACTTTAAGAATTATATGAGCAGTGCTTATAAAGACATTAATTTAATTCTTAAAGTTTCTTCAAAGAATTTTTTGAAATTAAAATTGTAGAAGACAACAGATTAAATCTGTTTTGATTTTCATATTTTGTAATAATCCTTCTATCAAGTAAAAAACCGTTCCTTCTTATTTTATTTTAAATATTTATGTATTTATTTGATCAAATCATACCAATATTTCACTAGTAATAATTACACTAATAATATAGGGTCCGTCTGGAAAGTATCTGGAAAAACAAAGCTCAATTGTAATCATTTAGTACGGGTGTTTTATTTTATAGAGTGATAGAACTTTAAATTGAAATGAAACACATTTAAATTAAGATTCAAGCCAAATTTGTTTTAAAAATAATTTCCGGCATATGTCTACCACGACTAGCTCTGCGGAACCGCATTCGACCAGACCAATTTTGGACCACTTTTTCGAGTAATTCAGGCCTTATTTGATCAATAACACGAGTTATGTTGGCTTCCAAAGCGTCTTTTGTTTCTGGTTTATCAGCATAAACCAATGACTTGACATAACACAAGAAAATAATCCAGTGGAGTTATGTCGCATGGTCTTGGAGGCCTATTAATTGGACCATTTCTCAGAATAATGTTATTGCCAAATCTTTCTTTCAATAAATCAATTGTTATGGTAGCAGCATGGGGTGTAGCACCATCTTGTTGGAACCAAAACACTCCTGGGTCGATACCATTCAAATTTTGAAACAAATAATCATTGATCATCGATCTGTAACGAGCACCATTCACTGTAACATTAGCTCCAGCATCATTTTTAAAGAAATATGGACCGATGATGCCTCCAGCGTGTAAAGCACACAATAGAGTGTATTTTTCAGGATGCAATCGAACCTTCAGAACTTCTTGAGGATTGTTTTCACTCCATATACAGCAATTTTGCTTGTTTACGTAGCCGTTCAACCAGAAATGAGCTTCATCACTAAAGACAATTTTACGATAAAAGAGTGGATCAACTTCAAGCTGTTCTAGGGCCCAATCAGCAAACAAACGACGCTTATTATGGTCAAGTGGCTTTAGTTCTTGAACCAGTTGGATCTTGTATGGGTGTAGACCAAGATCTTTACGCAAAATTATTTCTTCTGTACGTACAGTTCTTTGTCTTGTTGTTGTTGCATCGACTAGAGAAAATATTGTCCGAAATCTATCGACAGTTCGACGAATAAGTTGCTCTGATGGACGATTATGTAGACCATAAATTTCAGGGAGTCCTCTATACATTCTGTCAAGAAAGTACCGGGAATTATCGATTTAAATCTGGCGGGGCAATGAGGCAGGTAAATTATTTTTTTCCTAGGTTGGTACCACTGTCCTTAATTACTATGCCAAGCTTGAGCGGGATCTGTCAACTAGTGTGTTTGCAACAGCTGATTAAGTCAGTCGATGTCAGAGTGCGTGCCGATTTTTACTATGGGTGATTACGTTGAGCAAAGAATTTGTTTAAAGTTTTGTGTTGCAAATGAATTTTCGTGTGCCGATGCATTAAAAATGTTGCAAAAGGCCTTTGTTGATAATGCTCTATCGAAAACTCGTGCATATCAGTGGTACAGAGCATTCAAGGACGTCGTGAAGTGGTCGATCATCGACGGCTTCGATCGAAGATAACGTCGATAAAATTAAGGAAAGGGTGCTGGAAAACCGTCGTATCAGCTTGAGAGAGATAGCACATGATCTTAAGATATCCCACGAGTCCGCACGTACGATTTTGATTGATATTTTGGGCATGAGAAAGGTGGCCGCACGACTCGTACCGAAAGACCTGAATTTTCTTCAAAAACGTCATCGCGAACAGGTTGCTTCAGACATGCTGGATCGCTGTAATTCCGATTCTACATTCATGGAACGCATTATAACTGGTGATGAGACCTGGGTCTACGAGTACGATATGCAAACAAGCCAGCAATCATCGGAATGGGTGGCAAAAAATGAGCCGAAACCGAAAAAACCACGCCAAAGCCGCTCGAAAATGAAGGTGATGCTCATTGTTTTCTTCGATATCCGTGGCGTGGTGCACTACGAATTCGTTCCAGAGGGTCAGACGGTAAACAAGGAGTATTACCTAGTCGTTATGAAACGTTTGCGTGAGCGTATCCGTAAGAAGCGGCCAAATTTGTGGGCGAACAACTCATGGATTTTGCATGACGATACCGCGCCTTCTCACCGAGCTACGATTGTGACTGACTTTCTCGCCAAAAACTCAACAAACGTGCTTCAGCAACCACCGTATTCGCCGGATTTGGCTCCCTGCGACTTTTTCCTCTTCCCAAAACTAAAATTGCCCCTTCGTGGCACCCGTTTTGAGTCGATTGAAGCCATAAAACAAAATTCGGCGCGAGAGCTAAAGTCCATCCCGGAAAGCGCCTATAAAAAATGTTTCGATAATTGGAAGTGCCGTTGGCATAGATGTATTGGAGCAAATGGAGCCTATTTTGAAGGCGACCCAATAAATTTTGACGATTTAATGTAAAAATGTTGTTTTAATTGAAAATTCCTGGTACTTTCTTGATAGAGTAGTAAGTTTGGCGAACGCTGATTTTGAAAATGAATTTCAGAAAAAATTTGTAAACGGTGTTATGGCGTGATTCTTTCCATGATAATTTGTCAATGCTTACTGAACAGAAATGTCAAAACAACATGGCTTCTACCTTCTGTCAAATCAAATGTATCCCTATCGAAAGTTCTATCACTCTAAAAAAACACCCGATACTTAGTCGATACAACATACTTAGCCGATACAACATGCTTAGCGGATACAAAATACTTAGCCTATTCAACATACTTAACTGATACAGCTGTTTCATATGAACATAATGAATAACAAATTATTCACCACAAAATGCTCTATATAAGTTTAATAGAATATCGAGCGGGGAAGCAATCTATTACAGCCGAACGGCAAAATATGCTGGGTTTTCTCCGAGGTTTGTATACTATTTTACTCACAATCTATGACATTAATAATCAAGCTTTGATAATAGTTGTATCAAAATCCATTCCCCAGAACAGCGTTTGAAACTCTCGCCCATTACCATCAGTCATCTGTATTGAATAATAAATAAGGAACAATGTTCCTAAGACATTTTGATTGAATTTTTTTCAAATTTAATCGTGTGAAGGTTTCACAGAATTATTCTGCTCAAATGTTAAAATATTACCCTGTTTCAAGGAATGTGTAAGCACACAAGAAAACGCTTAAATTTCGTTTGAACAGCAAAATAATTTTATCAATCCGAATAAAAATTTGTTTTTGTTGAATCAGCAGAATAAGCTATTAATGATACTAATCTTATCGTAGTTCTGGGAATTTCAGTCAAATTATCGATTGAGTACTGTGTTAAGTCATCACGTCTAATTAGATAAACTTAAAATTTTATCCAATAAATAATTTCGGCCATCAATCATACGTGAAATAATTTATATAGTTCATAAAAACATGTATAAATTAATCAGCGTTACACATCGTAAACAATCACAAATTAATGTGAATCTTCTTCAGAATAAAATACTCAAGTTTCGTTTCATATTACGAAAACCACGCCAGTAACTCAAATAAGAATTGACTCGGCAGGTGCGATGTGTATACAAAGCTATTAGAAGCTTCCAGCGAACCGGACAATATACATGATGTTCCTAAATTGGGGGTACAAACGAAGAGGGGAGAGTCCCTGAATAATTTCAAGAAAAAAACGTCCCATAAACACGGGACCGCAAACGTTTCGTTTTCGAGATACAGGATGTTGAAGTTAGAATTTTTTTCAAGTTTTTTTCTTATGGTATCTGCATTTCACAATATATTCAACTGAAATTAAGCATAGATATTACAATTAGGAGTTTACACCATATGACATGCCAATTTCGATTGCAAATCTCCAAGGTGATATTTTTTCTGGAACACAGTCCCCTGTTTTACTCCAGAACTTTTGTCTGGTCAGCCACTGTTAGTTTGAAAGGTTGTAAAAAGAAGCTTTGTTGTTATACTGAACTTTATGGTCTCTTGTAGTTTTGTGGTATCTGCTACCGATTTCGAGAAAAAAATTATTCTCTCGAAGTCCTCAGAAAAATTAAAATTTTCATAAAAATCCAGTTAGTGAGCTGCGGTGAATAAATTCATTATAAGTTTTTATGTTTATTTTCCCGATTTGCAGCTATGATTCATAAAGATTCGATAAACTAACAAAAATCAAAAAAATGTATTACTACAAGAAACGTAAAACTCAAAAAGTAATCATATCCAAAAAACTGAATAACAAAGGAACTGAACTACAGCAATTGTTGAAAATGTCATCCCCCATCCCTTATATCAGGGGATTCGTTTAGAGGTATTTTTTTTTAATAAAAACAATGAATAAAAACAATTTTATTTAATAATCTTTATTATTACACAAAAAAACATTCTTCACATGTATTTTTTGAAGATATTTTCTTTCAAATGTTGTCCGCGACTACGGTTAACAACGTCCATTATGAAGTTCCAATTTTCAATTACGCGTCTGAGTATTTCTGCTGGTATTTGGCCAATAACAAGAGTAATATTGGCCTCCAAAGTCGCAATTGTCGCCGGCTTCATTGCATGGTTTCGGCTTCAGTTCTTGCACTAGTTGAATTTTGTAAGCTTTCAAAGAAAGATCCTTACGTAAAATATGACAGGCCAAGCTGTTGAGAGCGGCGACGATTCGACCCTTCACGGTCTTCGCGTACACTGTCCGCTACCGCCCCTATATTTTCTTCACTACGTGCTGGGTGTGATCTATTTGGTCGAGTATTATCTAATAATGAAAATTGGGTCTCAAACTTACGGATGGTAGAGCTAATTGTACGTTCGGTAGGCCGATTAAGTGGACCATAAGTTGCTCTAAGCGCACGATACACATTCCTCGTATAACGCCCATTTTCGTAATAAATTGAACAATTTGTAGACGCTGTGCCGGGCTAAATCTTTTCATTATGAGTTGTCAAATACTACTGAATAGAAATGGCACTTCAGTTAACACGAGGCATGCGCAATCTGCCATTAAATCCCCACCACACAAAGTACCCCTAAATGAATCACCCTTAACAAGCTTCTATTCTCATAGACGATCGAACTATTTCAAATACTCCAGAAATATTTCTAACTGTATCAAACGCGCCTATTGTGCGATTTTATTATTATTATCATCCTGATCCTCCTAGATCTTCTGTGAAGATCCCTCCGAAGCTTTTTCAGATTGTGCGAGTTAGGAGTTCAGTTGTGTTCTGGGTAGGCTTTGCTACTGAGATCTTACGCCACTTTAGTTCATAGCACTGTTAATTTTTGACCCAACAGTGAAATGGTGAGATTTCAGAAAGCTTCATAAAAAGAAATCTAAACTATTTAAGTCTGAGGTTCTGGCAGGCCATGCCTGATGTCCACCCCGTCCAATACACCTGTTTTCATCATTTTCGCTCATATACTTCCTAGCCAAAGCTGAAAAATGTCGTAGCATAAGAGCTAAATCATCCAATAACAAGGGCTAATCGTTTTCTAAAAAATGTCTGTATGATTGACCAGTAAGACGACCTGGCAAGAATAAAGGACCAATCAAATAATGACTGGAATGATAGCTTCTCTTGTAAATGCATAATGAATTCTATATTCCGAAAATTATTTCGATACCTTGTGAATGTGAAGTTATTTTTTAAAGTTAGTTCAGAATATTAACCTCACGGAGCCATAGTATTGGCGAAAGAATTCTTTTAAATCACTAAACTATGAAAACATTCTTTATTATTTTATTCAATATGAAATGTATTTTCATCTAAAAAGCATCGTCTCATTCAAAAACAACTAAGATTCACTCAATGATATTAAATAAGGTTATTCTGACTTTCACAATTTCGTAATTATGCTAACTGACAAATAAACTGCAACACCCTAAAGGAACTGTTTAAATTTTCAAAATTTTTTTGGTAAAACATATTATATATAGTATAGCAAGGAGTAAATGATTGAAATTTGGAAAAAAACGAAGGGTTTACAATATTTTTTAATAAATTTGTTAATGATGTGTTTGTCCACTGCGATTATCTATACACTCCCCAACACGTCTTGGCATTGATGCAATAAGATGGTCTATTTCTTCTCGAGGGATATTATCCCAAACACTCTGTAGTTGATGTCTCAGAGCCGCCAAAGTCCGTGGGGGCTGGGGTAAATTTCTAAGCCTTCTACCCATGATGTCCCAAACATGCTCTATGGGCGAAAGATCGGAGGATCTGGGTGGCCATGGCAAAAGATTCACATGGGTCGCTTCAAAAAAGTTTAAACTAACTCTGGCAACACGAGGTCGAGCATTATCTTGTTGAAATATTGGATTCTCGAGCCGGTTAAGGTAAGGGAGAACATATGGCTCCACTATATCTTAAAGGTAACGCAGCGCTGTCATGTTACCTCGAATAAAGGTGACTTACTTGCATGTGCAATAACACCTCATACCATAACGCCTACTGTCCAATGTACATGACGCTCAATATCAAACTAAGGTTTTCACGTCTTTCTTCCCGACGTCGTCTAACCCTTCTTCGGCCATCATGTGTACCCAAGGAGAATCGAGATTCATCAGAAAAGACGACCAGATGCCATTCCATATTCCAATGTTGACGTTCTCTACACCATTGAAATCGTTGCCGGCGATACTCAACCGTCAGAGTTGTAACACAAGATGGGGTCGATAATGCTGCAGTCCAAAAGACCTTAACCGGCGGTAAACAGTTCGGACAGTTACAGGATGGCCTTGTTCTACTAACCACTCATCAGCCAAAGATCGAGTTGTCGCAAATCGGTCTCTAATGGCCATAAGTCTTAGACGTCGATCTTGAACTTCATTTGTGCCCCTTCGACGTCCGGTGCCTACTCTTCTTCGATTTTGGGCATTATCAAACCACGCTTGACAACATCTCATAACAGTAGTTGTTCGTACGGTTAGCGATTTCTCGAAATGACAACCCCGCCTCCCTTAGACCAATAATTCGACCTCTTTCAAATTCACTTAGTTGGCGATAAATTCCGCGTACACGTGCTCTTACCATTTTAACAACAACTAAACATCGACTTTGGATCTCCTCGAACAGCAGGTTTGTTGTAAAATTTAAAAAATTTGCATAAAACGACTACATATTTAAGTAACAAAAAATGTTTACATGAAAAGACCTTCATGATTTTTTCTCCAAATTTTAATAATTTACTCCTTGCCATACTATGTTGCACCAAAAAAATTTTGAATTTAAACAGCTCCTTATGTGTGTTGCAGTTTCTTTGTCAGTTAGTATATGATACAATGATCGTTTAGCTAATACTGTAGCATCGTCAGGTTGCTGGTATATCTTACATTTTTGATTTACTAATATTTTGGGACAGCGGATACCACACATTTCCTCTAGTTACCTTATTCAAAGAAGAGGAAGAGCTATGGAATTGAATTGAGAATGGGATTCAATTGAGTTATGTATAGGCAGTTCCCGACAATTTTATCTTCGCGACACTAATCCACTTAACGTACCGAATCTGTTCGGACAGAGTAAAAATAAAATCTCCCATCCCCATTTAGTTTTTCGTATCTTTAATGAAGAATGGAAATAGAGTTACACAGAGTTAATCTGATAGAACTCTCTCGCATTTAATTTTAGCCAAAGGTTAAGTATGCTGCCAGATATCTTGTCATCTTAAAAATATTTCATTCACCTAACTGTGACATAACACTCAATATCCATAGGTAAATAGCCCAGCCCACTTCATATCGCTCCCCTGTCATTACTGGAATTTACGCAGATAAGAGGGAAATTTGACATGAATGTGATAAGAATTTCCGTTTGCTAATATTTGCAAACATTTCAACTATTAGAAAAATCATTATGCAGAATGTTCCTCACTTGGAGGTAGAAGAAATATACTTGGATGATATAGGGTGATCCATTTAGAGGTACTTTTTGTGGTGGGGATTTAATTGCAGATTGCGCATGGCTCGTGTTAACTGAAGTGCCATTTCTGTTCAGTAGTGTTTGACAATTAATAATGGAAAGACTTAGCCCGGCACAGCGTCTACAAATTGTTCAACTTTATTACGAAAATGGGAATTCTATGAGAAATGTGTAGGGCAACTTATGGTCCACATAATCGGCCTACTGAACGCACAATTAGCTCTACCATCCGTACGTTTGAGACCCAATTTTCATTATTGGATAATACTCGACCAAATAGACCAAACCCAGCACGTAGTGAAGAAAATATAGGGGCGGGAGCGGAGAGTGTACGCGAAGACCGTGTCGATTCGTCGCCGTTCTCAACAGCTTGTCCTGTCACATTTAACAACTTGGCGTATTTTACGTGAAGATCTTTCTTTAAAAGCTAATAAAATTCAAGTAGTGTAAGTAATACTCAGTATACAATATTCGCTATACACAGAGTCTCTGAGGTATAAATAATACACTAGCGTCATCTAGAGTATGCAAAATACATACAAGACATACCTTTGCGACTTAATTCAAGTAAAGAAATGTATTCTCGATATTTTCACGTCACTTACGTAAAAAAACTTTTCTCATGCTCTAATCAGACCATAATTTGCCGTAATGCAACCTTGTCGAGTAAAGAATGGTTATACAGATGTAGGGCGATTTCTAGAACTTTCTATTATCATAGCTCATAGTCCTTATTAATAATTATTGCTAGGTAATGAATTTGTGCAAATTATTTTATTAAATGCAAATGTCCTGAAGACGGTCTTCATAACCTCTTGGAGGTTACGAAATTATTTTCTATGTTCCGTTCTTAGGTTAATTATTTGGAAATAACCAACCGAAACGAAGTCCCCTCCTGTTCCACGGGGTGAACTTTCTGCACGCCTGCCTAAAAGTCATACATAACGCAACAACGCGAATATAAGATTAACGACGTCATCTAATAAAAATCCGACCGTATTTTCACGAAATCGAACTAACAACCTGTCATTATAGGTCACAAAACTAATAGGCAGTTGACGCAACTGCCAAAAATAATAAAGAAACAATAGTTTCCACCGAATGTCCCTTTGTTGAAGAAGACATTGACCTAAGGACACATCGCCCATCAAGCGTATTTGTCCCTTTAATGCCAATTAAATTTTATCGTTGCGAATTTAGCTCTAATAGGTCAAAGGGATTTCGTCTTGTCTCCTCAAATTATTATTAACAGCTCACCGCCGGACAGGAAGTTCGAAAATAGTAGGTGGAGAGGTCAACAAGATTATTGATCCCTACAAAAATAAGCGGTTGCAAATATTTTCACTTATGGGTCGATAAAAAAATGAGTGTACCAATAAAAGACCATCCTAACAGTAGATTATTATAGATGAATAAATTATTTCAAGAAAGTATCGGAAATTAATCACTTTAACAGCCTGTTGAAGAGGATTACCGCAATAGTTCTTGTCGATGAACAACTATTCTCGACACTCCCGCGGAGTTTGAGCGTCATCCGTCATTTAATTCCTTTATAGGGCTCCAATTCGTCAATTATCTCAAGTGTGTTATTCAATTTCTTCGGTCCTAATAACATCACCTCCAGTTTTCTTATCTAAAGCTCTCAAAAATCCCTCATTTTTCGTAGAAATCTTAACGGGACAGTAGTCACCCAAAAAGCAATTAGACAAATGTCGGTTCGTCATTAGTAGCAGTAGAATTTTTACCTGTCTCACTATATAACCCCGAGTTAGTCAAGGCAGTAAAAGCATTAACTTGCTGCGCTTCGCAAAGCAGTCACTATCTGCTCTTTTAACAAATAGTCAATATTCACTTAAGTCACAGTCTACATTCACTCAAGTCACAGTCAACATTCACTCAAGTCTCGGTCAACATTCACTCAAGACACAGTCAACATTCACTCAAGTCACGGTCAACATTCACTCAAGACACAGTGAACATTCACTCAACTCACAGTCAACATTCACTCAACTCACAGGCAACATTCACTCAAAGTAAAGTCAACGTATTAACTCGCTGCGTTTCGACCAAACGATCACGGTGTTAACTCTATGCTCTTCGAACAAGTAGTCAACATTCACTCAAATCACAGTCAACATTCACTCATGTCAATGTCAAAGCATCAAGTTGCTGCGCTTCGACCAAGCGGTCACGCCATGAACTCTCTGCTCTTCAAGCAAGCAAGTCAACATTCGCTATCGAGTAACAGTTAACGCATCACGAGTTTAAACGCATTCAGAAAAACGACTCTTCTCGCACTTATTTGTAACTTCACAAATTTCATCTCAAGGAACATTTTCGTCACCCTCTCGTGATAAAATAATAACCCAAATGGCTGGTTGAGTAACTCCAAGTGTTTTTGAGAGTTCCTCTTGCGTTTGTAATGATTTTTCATCGAACCTTACCTTTAATTCTTCATGTTTAAACTTTGGCTGCCGCTTTTAAATCGGACAAATCACTTCTGGTCACCATAATATTCATTAAAATACGATGACTTTCGGCAGCCTTTTAATTCGTATTGAAGTAACTCGCTGCAAAAACATGTTGTTCGGTAAAAAATTTGATATTTTCTGAGCACACAGAAACTATGTTGTTCACACTCCTGAGAAATGAAGGATATTTAAAAGAAAGACTAATGATGACACTTCAAAAGGAAGGTGTTGTCAGATGAAACAATGGAATAATGAACTAGTAACGACATTTGTTATTAAAACATTCACATTTGTAATTAAGTTCAGTAAATTTGTGAAGTGAAACCAAGTGGAGTCAGTGAAAGTGAGCAACGACGAAAAAGCTCATCGATCAACGCATCCATGATTAAGATAGTGCTTTCACCACAAGTCCAGATCAGAAGAACATCGCAATAATTCCCTTAATTTTGGGTGAAACAACTTAAAATTGTACACTCTACTATATCACAAATATTTTCGATGAAACTTCTTCTTGTGTGTTGAGTGAGAACATTTCTGATATATTATGATTATATTATGATATATTGCTCAGGTGTTTTCTTTCTCTGTCGGGAGGTATAAATAGAAAAAGGAAAATTCGGTTAATCGACGGGTCAACTATTCCAGTATTCGTTACATCTTTATCTGGAATAGATTGAAGTTTAATTGAGAGTGATTTTTCTTCTAATGTTGATTCATTGTGGAATTCATTTCACGAAATCCATAAGGATTCAAGAATTCGTTTAACACCAAAGGTTCAGGAAATTAAAAAATATTTAGATGTTTTATTTGTGATTTCGTCTTATCGTTCTGAATATGTAAAACAATATAAAAAAAATAATTTTTGTATGATAGGGAATTAAGAAAAATGAATCAAAATTATTTCGGAATCAATTAACACTAGTAAAAATAATAGTAAAACAACTTGGAACATATTCAATAGATTAACTGGTGGAGGTAACTTTGAGAAGAATATTTTCAGCAATATTGAAGATCTTGAAAACTTGGCAAATACTTTCAGTGATATTTTTTCTAGAAATGCAAACTTTGTAAGAGATGGAGAACAAATAACTCAGAATCAAATAGTAAATAATGTTGATAGAAGCTCATTTTACGTTTTCCCTATTATCAAGAGGGAGCTCATCAACATAATGAATAAGATAAGAAATACAAACTCTTGTAGGTACGATGGTATACCGATAACTGTTATTAAAAGTACTAAAGTATTGTCTTGTTGTTGTTGTTCGATCGAGTAGAGAAAATGTTGTCCGGAATCTATCGATAGTTCGACGAATAAGCTGCACTGATGGACGATTATGTAAACCATAAATTTCACGAAGTGCTCTATAAGTTTGACGAATAAAACACTGATTTTTAAAATAAGTTTTAACAATTTGTAAACGTTGTCGCGTCGTGAGTCTTTCCATGATAATTTGTCAATGCTTACTGAACAGAAATGTCAAAACAACATGGCTTCTACCTTCTGCCAAATCACAGTTATCCCTATCGAAAGTTCTATCACTCTAAAAAAAACACCCGATATTACCTAAGGAATTCATCAATGTATCTAATTTAAGAAAATTCAAAATCCAAATAACTAAAATTATTGTCGATTAGGGAATTTATGAAGAATTCTTATGAAATCTTGTTGAAGTTGTGATATTTTCTGAGGTTTCCTCTTTTCATTTATATGATTGCATCGATTATGAGAATAAAGTTTATAAAATAGAAAGGCCTTTTACTTGATAGAAGAAATATAACAAAATTTGAATATCAAAACAAATTAAAATATGTTTATCTTCTACAATTTTAATTTCAAAAAATTTTTATTCAAAAGCTTTTAGAATTAAATTAATGTCTAAAACAAGCACCGCTTACATTTAATAGACGTATATAATCAAAACTCAATATATAATGTCAAATGGAATAAATAAACCAAAAGATATACGAAAGTCATTAAAATTAATAAATAAATATTTAAAGGAGACAAAATTTGTTTCTGGTCTTAACTTCGAGAATGTCATTTGCCTTTTAAAAACATGAACACACTTAAAGGACTTCTCAAAGAATATAATTTATCTGAAATATTCAATATATTTAAATATTCGAATAAGTAAATTCAGAAATCTCTCAAAGCATGCACTATATCTTCAAAAAACAAATATAATTCTAAGCAATTCCGTCTTCAGTCCTGAAATATATTCAAAATATCAAAATCAACATAATATAAATATTTTAAAAAATTTTTAAACAATTTTAAAAAATTAGCCTTCTACATATTTAATTCCAAAAGATTATATTCAATGATTATAACTTCTAAAAATAAATTAAAATAATGTCGTATAAGTACCACTTATATCATGACATAAAATAAACATTCATTATAAGACATCCAAATGGTATAACAAAATCCAATAAATAAAAATTATTAACTAAAATCCTATAAATTAAACATTTTGAATAGACAAAATTTTGTTTCTGCTTATCAATCCTATGAAAACCAATATCTTTCAAGAATATCCAACATAATCTTAAGAATTTTATCACAAAACTATCTTACTTAGACTATTCAATATTATTGGATATCTAACCAAGGTACTTTATATAAAAACTCAAGATATGCAAAACATTACTGAAAAACAAGTTTTAAAATCGACTTTGCTCATCAGTATTCAAATATTCATATTCAATAAATATAACATCAATTAATAATATATATTCAAACTCACCCTTCACACTCCAGAAAAAGTTCTACTTAAATGAGAACCTTAAATAGGTATTCACTACACACAGAAATATCTCTGTGGTTTAACCTGATCTAGAAGATTGAAAGACAAATTTAACGGCCTCTGCTATAGCACAAGGACTATCTGTATGAATGTTTGAGGAAACCAAATAATTATATATTATGAATAAAATAACGTAAACAATAAATAAAAATTATTAACTAAAATCCTATAAATTAAACATTTTGAATAGACAAAATTTTGTTTCTGCTTATCAATCCTATGAAAACCAATATCTTTCAAGAATATCCAACATAATCTTAAGAATTTTATCACAAAACTATCTTACTTCATCGTTATAATTCAAGATTGATCTATGTTCTAACAGAATCAAAGAAAAGTGTGAGCTATTTTTAAGGCTCATTTAAATTCATTGACATTCCATAATGAGATTTATTGAAGCCAAAATATAATTATATATTATATATAAAATAAAATAGAAAGGCCTTTTACTTGATAGAAGAAATATAACAAAATTTGAATATCAAAACAAATTAAAATATGTTTATCTTCTACAATTTTAATTTCAAAAAATTTTTATTCAAAAACTTTTAGAATTAAATTAATGTCTAAAACAAGCACCGTTTACATTTAATAGACGTATATAATCAAAACTCAATATATAATGTCAAATGGAATAAATAAACCAAAAGATATACGAAAGTCATTAAAATTAATAAATAAATATTTAAAAGAGACAAAATTTGTTTCTGGTGTTAACTTCGAGAATGCCATTTGCCTTTTAAAAACATGAACACACTTAAAGGACTTCTCAAAGAATATAATTCATCTGAAATATTTAATATATTTAAATATTCGAATAAGTAAATTCAGAAATCTCTCAAAGCATGCACTATATCTTCAAAAAACAAATATAATTCTAAGCAATTCCGTCTTCAGTTCTGAAATATATTCAAAATATCAAAATCAACAAACTAACCTACATCAAACAACTCATCACGTGTAAATGAATAACGTTTGGAGACATAGATCATCGTTATAATTCAAGATTGATCTATGTTCTAACAGAATCAAAGAAAAGTGTGAGCTATTTTTAAGGCTCATTTAAATTCATTGACATTCCATAATGAGATTTATTGAAGCCAAAATATAATTATATATTATATATAAAATAAAATAGAAAGGCCTTTTACTTGATAGAAGAAATATAACAAAATTTGAATATCAAAACAAATTAAAATATGTTTATCTTCTACAATTTTAATTTCAAAAAATTTTCATTCAAAAACTTTTAGAATTAAATTAATGTCTAAAACAAGCACAAAAAAAAATAAAGTTTATGTTATGTTATAATATTTATACTGTAAATAAACGAATTATAGTCTAATATTGAATTTCTATGTTCGCAATGACTTTGAATGTTTATAATAGGCACAGATATCATCTGCAAGAGTTTGTGAGAGAGTTCACAGAACACTAAGCATTTCTGTTGGATGTGGAGTTACAGAATAGGGTTAATTATTTCACATTAGTTGCGTCAGCAGTAGAAAGAATAATCTAGGAAAATCTGGAACATTCAGCCGAGGGAAAACATCATTTGCCCCATTAACCTAGCCAGTGGAAACTAGAAAATATGTCCTTCTAACTTTTACTCATATTAATTAAAACTTCACGTTTTTCACGACTGCTCCGGTGCCGTCACATACTGGTATCCTTCGGTTGGAATTGAATGTTTTAGCGAAAAGTTCAGGAGCAGAAGGGCGTCCCAACTGATGTCATTCCCATTATTTATTCACTTTACTCACGCATTAGTCATCACATTAGGCGATATTCGCATAAAAGCCATCAAGGATGCCGATACGGTGATACGCCGTTAAACAAGACGATTTAGACTTGGTTGGTGCTCGAAATGCATGGATTTTTAGGTGGAACGTAATTTGAGCTCGTGTTCTTATCGATTCGGTTGGACGTGTAATTGGGGATTCTATAAAACATTTCCTTTATTGATATTTCAAGCATTTGCGATCGAATTGCCAGTGACTGACGTTGAGGCCTTTCGTGAGAAATTATTTCTTATGAAATGGAAAATACAGAATGTCCCAACGAAAATTTGACCCGCCCAAAACTCAAAATTTCCATCATGAGTTTGTTCCGAAAAAACCACCCCCCTGAAGGTGCAATCAATCCCTAACATGAATAGGGAAGGGATGTCGAGCGTTGGTTAATTCGAAAGTTATTTATGTTTGAAAGTTAGTTATCGGTTCATTACTCACGAAATGATGTTATATAGAACTTACCGTCAAAAGGTGATGTTGAACAGACAGTTGAACCGCCCAAACTCAAGAACCTAAGAGTTTTGAAGGGTCCAAAAATAATTTTCAAGTTCTTTATAAGGGAGACAGAATTCCTATAGGAAAGAGATGCCGGATGTGTTTTAATTAAAAACCATTTTTTGTTCTCTAAACATCCTAGTTGAAATTTTCAAATTGAAATAAAACACATTTAAATTGAAATTGCAGCCAAATTTTCTATTTATTTGAAAGATAATCTTATGAAATTTACGTTTTAAAAATAATTTCCGGTATATGTCCACCACGACTAGCTCTGGGGAACCGCATTCTACCAAACCAATTTTGGACCACTTTTTCGAGTAATTCAGGCCTTATTTCATCAATTACACGGGTTATGTTGACTCCCAAAGCGTCTTTTGTTTCGGGTTTATCAGCATAAACCAATGACTTGACATAACCCCAAAGAAAATAATCCAGTTATGTCGCATGATCTTGGAGGCCAATTAATTGGACCATTTCTGGAAATAATGTTCTCGCCAAATATTTCTTTCAATAAATCAATTGTTACGGTAGCAGCATGAGGTGTAGAACCATCTTGTTGGAACCAAAACACTTCTGGGTCGATAGCATTACAATTTTGAAACAAATAATCATTGATCATCGATCTATAATGAGCACCATTTGCTGCAACATTAGCTCCAGCATCGTCTTTAAGGAAACATGGACCGATGATGCCAGCGTGTAAAGCACATCATACAGTGCATTTTTCAGGATGCAATGGAACGTGCAGAACTTCTTGAGGATTGTTTTCACTCCATATACGACAATTTTACTTCTTTACATAGCCGTTCAACCAGAAATGAGTTTCATCACTAAACACAATCTTACGATAAAAAAGGGGATCAACTTCAAGCTGTTCAAGGGCCCAATCAGCAAAAAACGACGCTTATTATGGTCAAGTGGCTTTAGTACTTGAACCAGTTGGATCTTGTATGGGTGAAGACCAAGATTTTTAAGCAAAATTTTCCATGTGGTGGATGCACAGAGTCCAACTTGTTGTGAACGTCGAAGAATAGACAAATCTGGATCATCATTAACACTATGTTATGTTATTTATGGTGAGCGGGCGTCTGTCCACCATACCACTGCGTCCGCACGGACTATTGTGGTTCACCCCTAATTTATATCTCCCCGACGATATCCAGTTTTTGGATAAAAGCGATAATCTTGTTCAGGGGTAATTTTTTCAGTTCGCTGTGGGCTATAAAAGCCTGGCCAAAGACCTCGAATTTGATGCAACTCACCGCTGGGCACTCTGAGACGATGTGAATGGCTGTTTCAGTGTCCTCAAGACACAGCCTGCATTCATTGACTTCAGCCAGACCGATTTTGTGCAAATGCGCTTTCAGTCTGCAGTGACCTGTCATAACTCCGACAAGTGTTTTTAGTTTGGCCCTATCCAGACCTAGCGCTAGGTTCGCCATCTTTTTGTTCGAAGCTGTTCCAAGGAACAACTTCGAATGTTTCAGGCCAGAATGGCTCCGCCAGAAAGACTCTAGCCTTGCATTCATTCTGCCTGTTATCGCCTCGTTAGCCACGTCATGTGGTATTCCCAGGAATGGTTCCGGTCCTAGCAGAGGCCGCGTAGCTCCAGCAAATGCCAGCCGATCTGCCTCCTCGTTACCCAAATAGTTTGAGTGGCTCGGTATCCAAACCAGAGTGACTCCGTTATACATACCGAGCCTGTTTAAAGCCGTGCGGCAACTCCAGACTGTTTTGAATGTAAAACAACTGGATTCCAGAGCTTTTAGTACTGACTGACTATCAGTAAATATTTTGATTTTGCCGTGGTGGATTTGCCGTTTTATCAGCAGTTCTGCCGCGGTCTCAATGGCAAATAGTTCTGCCTGGAATATGGTTGCGTTTTGACCGAGACTCAATGAGATGTTAATTCTCGGTTTGCTCCCATAGACTCCCGCTCCTGTATCGTTCGTCGTTCGTGAGCCGTCTGTGAACAAGCCAAGGTCGGTTCTCAATAGAACCTCAGCATGCTGGGTACATGCGTCCCGGCTGGGGACGATTACATTGAAATTCCGTTCCTGGCTCGTGATTTTTGACATTAGATCCGATGGTATCGATAGGATACTGTTCGTTAAAAGCTAGTCCAGCAGTCCTGAGCCTCCCATCACTATTGCCTCTGGCCTGTCAATCGCCAGTTGATATAGTTTATATGTGGTCCGTTCCGCCTCCCTCTGCACGAGTAGGTGCAAGGGTGGTAGATTTAGTAGGACCTCCATGGCTGCCGTGGATGTGGTGCGAAACGCACCTGTAATTGCAAGGCAAGCCTGTCTCTGTAGTCGGGTGAGCTTTTGTTGGCCAACCGTTTGTTGGCCTTTCTTCTACCTAACACGCGCCATACACTATCCGTGGTCTAATTACCATAGTGTATAGCCAGTACATCTGCCTGGGCTTTAGACCCCAGGTTTTACCACAGATCCTCCAGTCCAGAAACCCATTCTGGCTTTATGACACACTTTATTTAGGTGTGCATTCCAGCTGAGGGTCTTGCCAATGACTATTCCCAGGTATTTTGCCTCAAATGAGAATTGTATTATTTCATCAGGGATAGTCGGCGGTACAGTTCTTTGTCTTGTTGTTGTTGAATCGAGTAGAGAAAATGTTGTCCGAAATCTATCGATAGTTCGACAAATAATCTGCTCTGATGGACGATTATGTAAACCATAAATTTCACGAAGTGCTCTATAAGTTTGGTGAATAGAACACTGATTTTGAAAATAAATTTCAACAATTTGCAGCGTGAGTCTTGCCATAATAATTTGTTAATTCTTACTGAACAGAAATTACAAAACAACATGGCTTCTACCTTCTGTCAAATCACATCCCTATCGAAACTTCTATCACTCTAAAAAAAAGCATCCGATATATATTTGTAAAAATACTTTATAACTTCTAGGTTCTATGATCAATGTTCTATATCTTAGATTTTAACCTAAAACTGTCACATGTCATATTTAGTTAGCTGTTAAAATGTGAATTGAGAAACCCGAAGAAATAGCATTGTTTTTGATTTCTTCCATGTTAGTAAGCTATTTTTTTTATTTCTTTTTATTTATTTGTATTTCTTCGTATGTTATTATTTTTATTTGGGTATGTTATTCTGGTATATTTTAAACTAAAGAAAATAAATTCTTCCAGAATCACGACATCAAATCGTTCATTTCTTCAATTATAAAAATACGAATTGATTACATTCTTATATATTTATTAAAGACGCCCCTGTAGACACGTGAAAATCGCTCGAGCTATTTCTAGGATCTTAAAAAGTTTTTGAAAAGCAATTCTAGAAGCTATTACATGTTATAAAGAATTCCGTGCAATCTCGGGGATATAAACATGAAATGATATATAAAAAATTTATGAACGCTGGGTTTCGAGAAGTCCCCTGCTATTTTTTCGCAGCTGAGACAGACCTATCGTTTTGTGGAGGTCAATAAATTTTCATTGGAATACTCATCAGTTTGATGTGTTGTTCTTTCCGAATGCTTGCAAATAAAATATAGAATTCATTGGGAATTTCGTTCGATATGTTCGTGTTCTCGCTTCAGAAACGTAAACAGTTGATAAATAATAGAATTGTTATGATGTTATTTCATGTGTTCTACCGAGTGTTAATACTTGTGACATCATCTCGCTGATTTAACGCCGTCCTACACAATATGATGCCATATAAAGTTGCCTGCTGAGGTTATTGTTTCTGTATGTATATCTATCTCATAATTTCTATAAGTATTACACATTCTGAACGGTTACCGAATTATCAAAGGGAGGACAAGAGTTCGCCTAAAACTGAGATTCCGTCAAGTGGAATTTCGGGCTTCCCAACATTTACTTCATTGAAATAAATTAACATTTGAATCGATACTTGATAGAAGTTTGAAAATCGAAACAGATTTAATCTGGCAGTCTTCTACAATTTTAATTTCAAAAACATTTTTTATTCAAAAAACTTTTAGAATTAAATTAATGTCTCATAAGCACAGCTTATATTTAATAGACGTATAAAATCAAAAACTCAATACACAATATCAAATGGAATAAATAACCCAACAAACATAAATTGTCAATATAAATTAATGAATAAATATTTGAAGGAGACAAAATTTTGTTTCTGATCTTACAATTATGAAAACTACTTCCTTTTCAAAAATACAAAACATAATAAAATTTGAATATCAAAACAGATTTAATCTGTTAGTCTTCTACAATTCTAATTTAAAAAAAAATTTTATTCAAAAAACTTTTAGAATTAAATTGATGTCTACTATAAGCTTATATTTAACAGACGTATATAATCAAAACTCAATATATAATGTCAAATGGAATAAATAAACCAACAAATATAAAAAAGTCATTGAAATTAATAAATGAATATTTAAAGGAGACAAAATTTTGTTTCTGATCTTACCATTATGAACACCAATTGCTTTTCAAAAACATGAACACAACTTGAAGACTTCTCAAAAAATATAATTTATTTGAAATATTCAATATATTTAAATATTCAAATAAGTTAATTCAAAAATCTCTCAAAACATGGACTATATCTTCAAAAAACAATTATAATTCTGATAACCCCTTCATCGGCCCTAAATAATATTCCAAATATCAAAATCAAATAACTATCACTATATCCTACCTCCACGTGTTAACAGGATAAATTGCTTTAAACAGATTAACTTTAAAATTCAAGATAGTCTATGTTCTTAACAAAATCACACAAAAGTGTAAGGTATTATAAGGTTATCTTTAAACCATTGACATTCCATAATGAGATTTATTAAAGCCTGAATATAATTATATATTATGTATAAAATAAAATAGAAAAAAGCTTTTTACTTGGTAGAAGAAATATAAAAAAATTTGAATATCAAAACAGATTTAATCTGTTAGTCTTCTACAATTTTAATTTCAAAAAAATTTTTATTCAAAAAACTTTTAGAATTAAAATAATGTCTACAATAAGCACCGCTTATATTTAATAGACGTATATAATCAAAACTTATACGGTGCTTATTGTAAACATTAATTTAATTCTAAAAGTTTTTTGAATAAAAATTTTTTTGAAATTAAAATTGTAGAAGACTAACAGATTAAATCTGTTTTGATATTCAAATTTTTTTATATTTCTTCTATCAAGTAAAAAGCCTTTTTCTATTTTATTTTATACATAATATGTAATTATTTTCAGGCTTTAATAAATCTCATTATGGAATGTCAATGGTTTCAAGATAACCTTATAATACCTTACACTTTTCTGTGATTTTGTTAAGAACATAGACTATCTTGAATTTTAAAGTTAGTCTGTTTGAAGCAATCATCCTTAACACGTGTAAGTCGGGATATAGTGATAGTTATTTGATTTTGATATTTAGAATATTATTTAGGGCCGATGAAGGGGCTATCAGAATTATAATTGTTTTTTGAAGATATAGTCCATGTTTTGAGAGATTTTTTAATTAACTTATTAGAATATTTAAATATATTAAATATTTCAAATAAATTATATTTTTTGAGAAGTCCTCAAGTTGTGTTCATGTTTTTGAAAAGCAATTGGTGTTCATAATGGTAAGATCAGAAGTAAAATTTTGTCTCCTTTAATTATTTATTTATTAATTTCAATGACTTTTTTATATCTATTGGTTTATTTATTCCATTGTACATTATATATTGAGTTTTGATTATATACGTCTATTAAATATAAGCGGTGCTTATTGTATACATTAATTTAATTCTAAAAGTTTTTTGAATAAAAATTTTTTTGAAATTAAAATTGTAGAAGACTAACAGATTAAAGCTGTTTTGATATTCAAATTTTGTTATGTTTCTTCTATCAAGTAAAAAGCCTTTTTCTATTTTACAAAACATAATTTAAGGTCTTCTCAGAAAATATAATTTATTTGAAATATTTAATATATTTTAATATTAATAAGTTTCTTCAAAAATCATTCAAAACACAATTAGAATTCGGATAAGGGCTTCATTGGTTCTTCTTCATATTTAAAAAATCAAATCAACCAACAACAAATATCCCACCTAAAAATCATCATCGCTTTGAACAACTACTTTAAAATCCAAGATATTCTATATTCGTCACATAGCTGTTATGTATTATAAGGTCTTCTTTAAACCACTTTGTATTTAATAATGAGATTTTTATTCAAGCCTAAATATAATTATATATTAATTATAAAATAAAATGATAGGAAAAGTCTTTTTATTTGATAGAAGCAATATAACAAAAGTTGAATATCGAAACAGATTTAATCTGTCAGTCTTCTACAATTTTAATTTCAAAAAAATTTTTATTCAAAAAACTTTTAGAATTAAATTAATGTCTTATAAGCACAGCTTATATTTAATAGACGTATAAAATCAAAAACTCATTATACAATTTAAAATGGAATAAATAAACCAACAAATATAAATTTTCATTTTGAAGTTAGTTATTGAATTGTTTCAGCCGTTACTATTTGGTAGTTGATCATAATTAAAACAAAGTTCTTTGTCCTGTTGTTGTCGTTGCATCGAGTAGAGAAAATGTTGTCCGAAATCTATCGATAGTTCGACGAATAAACTGCTCTGATGGATTATGTAATCCATAAATTTCACGAAATGCTCTATAAGTTTGGCGAATAGAACTCTGATTTTGAAAATAATTTTCAACGATTTGTAAACGTTGTTGCAGCGTGAGTCTTGCCATGATATTTTGTCAATGTTTACTGAACAGAAATATCAAAACAACATAACCTTCTGTCAGTTATCCCTTTCGAAAGTTCTATCACTCTAAAAAACACCCGATACTTATTAGATACTGGGATCTTATTCCAATTGATCTATTAGATCAATTGGAATAATTTTTTTTTGATAATGTATCGTCAATTTTTTCCCTTGTGCAACTATACAACTTGCGGATGCATTACAATTATTAAATTACATATAAAGTACATTATACGTATTAAAATTCAATGAAGGGTTATCTGTTAATAACTTGTCTGTTCACGATAAAGTATTTATGGAATTGTAACTGATGACACTTTGACACGCGAAATAAATAAAATATGAGGTGCAATCATTACTTTTCGAAGAAATGATTCCAAGAGCTATATTGAATCAATATTTATATCATCTGGTCTTTAAACTTAGAAGCAAATACTCTTTGAGATCGCATAAGTGAATCAAGAAGAAGATTATAAAATCAATTATTAAATCATTTCCTTGAAAAATTTCTACAATATTGGGAGGTTATAATTTAGGAGTTCGTATAAACTAGAACAAAGATCAAACAAATAAAGACAATTAATCTGGAGTCTATAGGTTGACTTGGAGTGATTGCCCTAAAGTCAAACAGAAAGATTCTTTAAGAAATGAATTCACGAACACCGGCAGAGTAAACGTCAGACATCTCGCATTCAACATATGCCGGTCATTTTAAGGAATTTGGACGTAGTTTCAACAATAACTATGAAATTGTCTATAATGAAATTAAAAGGTCCCCATTTCATTCCTTTGGAGGCAGTTATAATTAGTAAGTACAAGAACTTTAAAATTCTTTTCAACGACCAAATACTGTGTTCTGCAACAAAAGTATTTTAGCGCAGTCAAATAATTTTTATTCTAAAATAGAAAAAGGCTTTTTACTTGATAGAAGAAATATTACAAAATTTGAATATCGAACAGATTTAATCTGTTAGTCTTCTACAATTTTAATTTCCAAAAAATTTTCATTCAAAAAACTTTTAGAATTAAATTAATGTCTGCAATAAGCACCGCTTATATTTAATAGACGTATATAATCAAAGCTCAATATATAATGTCAAATGGAATAAATAAACCAACAGATATAAAAAAGTCATAAAAATTAATAAATAAATATTATTTAATGGTAAGATCAGAAACAAAATTTTGTCTCCTTTAAATATTTATTTATTAATTTTAATGACTTTTTTATTTCTGTTGGTTTATTTATTCCATTTGACATTATATATTGAGTTTTGATTAAATACGTCTATTAAATATAAGCGGTGCTTATTGTAGACATTAATTCATTCCTAAAAGTTTTTTGAATCAAAATTTTTTTGAAATTAAAATTGTAGAAGACCAACAGATTAAATCTGTTTTGATATTCAAATTTTGTTATATTTCTTCTATCAAGTAAAAAGCCTTTTTCTATTTTATTTTATATATAATATATAATTATATTTAGGCTTTAATAAATCTCATTATGGAATGTCAATGGTTTAAAGATAACCTTATAACACCTTACACTTTTCTGTGATTTTGTTAAGAACATACACTATTTTGAATTTTAAAGTTAGTCTGTTAAAGCAATTGATCCTGTTAAACACGTGGAGGTGAGATATAGTGATAGTTATTTGATTTTGATATTTCGAATATTATTTAGGGCCGATGAAGAGATTACCAGAATTATAATTGTTTTTTGAAGATATACTGCATGTTTTGAGAGATTATTGAATTAATTTATTTGAATATTTAAATATATTAAATATTTCAAATAAATTATATTTTTTGAGAAGTCCTTAAGTTGTGTTCATGTTTCTGAAAGGCAATTCGTGTTCTTAATGGTAAGATCAGAAACAAAATTTTGTCTCCTTTGAATATTTATTTATTAATTTTAATGACTTTTTTATATCTGTTGGTTTATTTATTCCATTTGACATTATATATTGAATTTTAATTATATACGTCTATTAAATATAAGCGGTGCTTATTGTAGACATTAATTTAATTCTAAAAGTTTTTTTGAATGAAATTTTTTTTTAATTAAAATTGAAGAAGCCTAACAGATTGAATCTGTTTTGATATTCAAATTTTTTTAATTTTTGTTCTATTAGATTCTCTACACTCTACACTATCCAAAAAGGAGCTCAACCGCAAGCCATACAATCTCCAAATAGCAAGCCATACAAGCGCAAATGGCGCAAGAATGGTATAAGATCCATTTTCAGGGTTTCATAACATCTGCAGAATGGCCGCCCTACTCGCCGGATCTCAAACCAGTGGTCTACAGCGTGTGGTCGATTTTGAAGCTCCGGGCGTGTGCTGAACACCACAAAAGTTTGGAGCCACTTCGAAACCGCTTAAATATATTATTACCAAATGTTTATGTTATTATTATTCGTTGTTGTTTTGTTCAATTTATTTTGTTTAATAAAGTTAAATAAAAAGACTTTGTCCGAGGTTTTTCTTGTCACCCTGTATCTGTGATTTCATCGACATTTTCGACACGAGCCTGCCTGTGCCAGATGCATCTTTAACAGGGAAATTACCTGACGAAACCAAAATTGCACGTAATTAGCTGCTACAGTATCGGGACCATAAACACTATTATTCACAATTTGAGCCGCCTGGCTTGTATATAATTTTGTATATTTTATATATTTCGAAGTTTGTCAAGTGAGATAGACTATACCAGAACAGTGCACACGTTATGTCGTGAATTGTTACTTAAAATCTCCCTTTCGATTTTCACTTATCAGATTTTTTATTGTTCTTTCTCGCTAAAAACTCTTATATTTTTTTTATTTTTGGTAGTGAATGAACTTAGACGATCTTTTTTTACTTTCAGGGAAGAGGAGTCAAGAGTGCATATGTGTAGGAATATGCATAACGTTGATATTAGTCAATTTATTCCTTATAATTAAGAATTTGAAAATAGAGAATACGAACGCCATTGTAGCTGCTGCATTTGGAGGAATCATCACCGCAGATTTCTGTTCAGGTTTCTTTCACTGGGCAGCGGACACGTGGGGTTCCGTAGACCTTCCCATATTGGGAAAAGTAAGTACGTTATATTTTTGATATATTCTAGATATTATTGAAGTTAGCATGGCAACATAAAATCGAGAATCGTCTAAAGTCTAAATGACAATGTTTTGGTTTTTGATCTGACAGGAGTAAAGCTCTTTAGGCAATTCGGTGTTGTGAGTGAGCTTCCATCTCTTAATTTGGGAGACGGCGTTTCGTTCGGAGTCTGCGCACCTGAAACTCTTCAGACAGGCGTGGTGCGCAACCTTGTTCGTTCCTCAAGGGAACGTTAGTCATTGAACGCTGGTACTTTGCCCTACTTAACCCCGGTGAGGCTGGATCTTTGAGGTATTGTTTACGCCACGTACTGAGCGGCCACGCTACATACTCCCCTACCAGTGAGCGTCGTTAAAGGTCACGCAATAGGCCATTGGGATCAGGCAAGGAAACAGTCCGCCGCTGGTCTGGTCGCTGCCATCTCCAGCGGGGATCTGTGGAACAAAAGGAAAGGCTGCCTCGGAATGATGGATGGTGCCAATTAGGGCCTCCAAATGAATGTGTAGGTTCGTAGGGCTCACCAATAAAGCTCTTTATGAATGCGATAATGCGAGGAAGCTTTCACCTCTTAATTTGATAAACGGCGTTTCGTTCGGAGTTTGCGCGCCTGAAACTCTTCAGACAGACGTGGTGAGCAGCTCTGGCTGTGACGCCAGAATGACCCTTTTCCTCAAGGAAACGTTAGTCATTAAACGCTGGTACTCTGCCCTACTTAATCCGGTGAGGGCGGATCTTTGAGGTATTGTTTACTTCCTGTCACGCCCCCTCATATGCTACATCGGAAGCTGTAGCAGAGCAGAGTAGAATTCTTCGAGAAGAGCTGACACACCACGTACTGAGCGGGCACGCTACAGGAGTATCTTGGTACGTCAGAGCACATTACATAACGGGTCACTTGATCATTACCTTTCTTAATTAAATTTTTAAGAGAATCATGAAATTTCTGAAATGGTAGGGAAAAAAGAATTGCCCAAAGAAAAATAAAGCTTTTTATTCGATTTGTTCAAAGATAATAAGCCTTTTTTTATTATAAATTTTATGAGTCGATGAAAAAAAAATTATTTCGAATTGCAGAACTCATGATTTCGTTGGAAATTTACTGCTCTACAAAAATGGTCTCCTATGATTTTTCGATTAAGTGAAGCCGTTACGAGATATCCATCGTCAAACATTAACGAATATCAATATTTCCAGTTTTTGATCAATAATTCGATAAATTTCAATTTAAATTATTAGTTTCAGAAAAATTTACATAAATTTGAGTTTCGATGGATAAAGAAATGTTATAAATAAGTTTTTTAATATTGTTTTCAGTCTTGAGCTTGTTTGATTGCATTAAAACAAGAAATTAGATTTCGTTATTCATTTTAGAATTATTGATAATAAATAAATTTATATGATGAGAAAATGACTTATTTCGAAAAAATTGTTTTTATCATGTATACAAAATGATGAGTTTTTGGAGCACTGAAAATGTAGTGATAAACGAGTAGACAACGAAGATAGTTAAGAAAAAAAAAACATAGTTGGCTTTAGCTTTAGAGTACCAACAGAAGAAGTAATGTAATTCAGAACAAAAAGCCTCTCTCACAAAAAAATTATGTATAATTGGTAGAATAATATTTGAAAATACATACTAAACAACCGTAATAATATGAAATGCCAATGCAAATGACATTTTAAATTATTACAAATAAAGCTTACAAAAAATATCATTAGAACAAAAACTTCTTAATGAATTTTGAAACAAATGACTCCTGAAGGAGTGACTATTATGATAGAAATTTAAATTTATGTAAATTTTCCTGAAACTAATAATTTGAATTGAAATTTATCGAATTATTGATCAAAAACTGGAAATATTGATATTCGTTAATGTTTGACGATGGATATCTCGTAACGGCTTCACTTAATCGAAAAATCATAGGAGACCATTTTTGTAGAGCAGTAAATTTCCTACAAAATCATGAGTTCCGCAATTCGAAATAATTTTTTTTCATCGACTTATAAAATTTATAATAAAAACGAATATTTTCCTTAAAATGGCCAAACTTCAACTATGAATATTTTTTAATCGGTTGAGTTTTTGAAAAAATCATGGGAGACCTTTTTTGTAAAAATCACTCTAAAAAAACACCCGATATGTACAGGGTGACAAGAAAAACCTTGGATGAACTTTTTTTCATATAACTTTATTAAACAAAAGAAAATAAATAAAACAACAACGAATAATAATAACATAAACATTTGGTAATAATATATTCAAGCGGTTTCGAAGTGGCTTCCTTTGGCGGCGATACATAGCTTCAGACGCTTCTTGAAATTTTCGGCAATGGGCCGCAGCTCTTCGGGCCCTCATTGGCCCCATTCCCGGTGCAGGGGTTGCTTCAGCGACTCCAAACTTTTGTGGAGTTTAGCACACGCCCTGAGCTCCAAAATCGACCAAACGCTGTACTCTATGAGGTTGAGATCCGGCAAGTAAGGCGACCATTCTGCATATGTGATGAAACCCGGAAAATGGGTCTTACAGCATTCTTGTGTCATTTTCGCTTTGTGAGCCGGAGCGGAGTCCTGTTGAAAGGTCCAACGCGTGTCGCCGAAGTGCTGCTGGGCCCACGGAAGTACTACGGCCTCGAGAATATCGCAGCGGTAGACTTCTTGATTGATTTTGACCCCTTGATCCACGAAAACCAAGGGTGTTTTGCCGCTGTCGCAAATTCCACCCCAGACCATGACGGATTGCGGCTTTTAACGATTTTCGACGATGGCCGAGGTACCGGGAGCCTCTACAAACCATACTCTGTCGTTTTGGTGGTTGTGCGGTGAAAACCTTCTCGTCTGTGAAGAGAATGCGCTCCCAATGCTGTGCGCGCCGATGAATTGAAAAATTTGGATCTTCTTCAACATTTTCACGTGCAGTAGAAATATTTTCTGTCGAGCGTGCATTTCAGTAATCTATGGGCCTTAAGACATCGGTGACAGATCCAGCCTCTTCGAATTTTTTCACTGTGTTATCAACTGTACGGTCAAATGGACGATTATGTCGACCATAATCATTGTTTTTGTAGTGAGTTGTCACAATTCTCACACGTTCAAATGTAGATATACGATCCATATTGTTAAATGGCTAACCTTCAACTAAACATTCGGATCACAGTTCTGTCCGACATACGTCATTGTAACAGGGCTGAGAAATCCGGACCACGAAATGTGATTAATAATGAGAATTTATTAGGAGTACAAATAAGTTTCCGCCGTTTTTTAACACAAATTAAATATTTATTATAGAAGAAAACTTGCTGAGTGACTTCTAATGTTAGAGCAAGTTCTTTTTCTGTCTTCTACGTCGAAATCACCGTTTTAAAACTTTTGAAACCACTCTCGACACGTTCTCTCACTCAAAGCACCCTCACCATATGCTTCTACGAGCAATTAATGCGACTCAGCAGCAGATTTCTTTAAATTAAAGAAGTAAACTAATATTTCCCGCAAATGTCGCTTACTTGGCTCAAATTTTGACATTTTCAACTTATAAAAATTATATTTTACCAGTATAAAATCAATGATATTAATAGGTTATGTTGTTCTTGAATGTCCAGACTATTTTTTAAGCCGGTTATCATCTGCGAAAGCCATCTACAATAAAACGGCGGAAACTTATTTGTACTCCTAATAATAATGCAATAACTCCTCCCTAATGGACATATAACTTAATGTATCCCCCACGTGACAGGCTAATTTCACCCTATCTCCCGATACGTTTCCGATCGGGCGCGTTTTCCCCAACATTGATACTATCTCTTCCATTTTTCCTCAACGTTCGTACTTACCCACTGCAGTATCGTTCCTTCGTTTTCCCGACTTGCAGCGTGTTTGATAATCAACCTTGCAATCACAGTTGTGACTCGCTCGTGGAAATTTTCAATTCGTGTTTCTGGCCATATCATGCGCGTACAGAGGGAGACCTGGTGGAGGAGATAAAGTAACCGTGGGTTCGAAGATGTCGATCAATAGGTCAACGGATTTTCACAGACGTGGGCCAAGTTGAAAAGTTGGCGCCATTGCGTCTACCGAATAGACGGCAGGAAAAAACGTATATATCCAGTTCACCTTGCCAAAATAAGTTGTTAATAGAAGACTTATCGTAAGGATTCGGTGATAACATCTTCGAGTCCAGAGCCATAATATTATTATCGCTGATCCAATTAGAATTTTAAGTGAAATAAAGCACAAATACGCTGCCAAAATGTTTTTCTTCGTTCTAAATAATAATAATAATGGTTTCTATTTTCATAGACTACATAACCTAGGTTAACCTAGATGAACTTCTGCCACACTTTAATTTCGCCGTTGAAATTCGGGCATTTTGAAATATTGACATCCATCTATCGTACAGTTTATCAAGTATCAATTATAGGTACCTTTAGTATATATAGTTCTGTACTTCAACGCCAGGAACGTTGCGTGGGGTTACTGCGTAATTATGTTTTTCTTATCGACGTCCATTTTCAACATCTTAGTTGAATCAGATTGTTAATTTGGTGGAATTGTACGAGTTAAAAGTTGGATTGTCGGACACTCTTTCGAAGAATGTAGTATCAATTAATTTTAGATTATTCGGCTGATTGTTTATACACGAAGAAATTATTGGTGCCTTGGATTTTGGAGTTATATTGGGCCATTTAAGTCTAGATTATTAACCAGGAGGCCATCTGATCCAGTTTGAAAACAATTCGTAACATTTCCATTGAATAAATTGGAAACTGGTACTCATTCGATGACGTGTGTTCAGCAAAAGGAGGTTTAGAATTTCAAAATGCAGCTTTGGGCCCCCTTCAGTGAAGGGGGCATTGTTTATAAGTAGACCATCAGCTTATTAGATAGGTATAATTCAGGCAGTAAAAGGTTGTATTTGAGGTTTGATCACTGGACCATTTAATATCAAGGTCAGTGTGTTTTCGACTTTAAACCAGTACATTAAAGAATATATAAAAGCTATTGGATAATTGATTTAGTTCTTAGTTATTGCGTAAATTTATGTGATGTTTCTTCGATTGTTTGCTTACTGTATTGATTTGAATTAATAAAATATCTTCATATATCATAGCCTAGCCTGCGATAGTGAACCTACTCTAAAAAGCACACAATCATTCCCTCTTCCCCTTTTAATGACCATACAGTTTGTGACAATTCAATAAATATTTTAATCGGCTTTATTTCATTTTTTAAATTATAAATCTCCCTCAGCCCGAGTTCAGTATGTTACCTTGTCATCCTGCTTAAAGAAGATGGCGCCCATTTGTAACTAGCTAGCTAGTGATACGAAAACTCTGAAACTGTATGTGACACCTAGGAGACGAAGTTAAGCTGAAACTATTCTACTATTTAACCTCCAAACCGCAGCCTTACAGTTCTTGACAATCCAATTACAGACGAATATAAGTCCTGTGAACAACCTTATGAGAAATATGGAGAAATAACCAAAATTAAAGTTAAATTAAATTCCTGGTATCCCATTTCTTCCCCCATACATAAACAAACAATAATTATTAACCAGTTCGGGATCTCTCAGATGAGTTGGAAGCTTTTGCTTTGTATCAAAATATAGCAATTTTTTTCCTTTTCAGAATTTTTTACGTCCATTCCGTGAGCACCATATAGATCCAACGTCCATCACCAGGCACGATTTCATCGAAACCAACGGAGACAACTTCATGGTAACCATTCCTTTCCTGGGTCGTATGGTATGGGATTTCGTCACCCTTTCCGAAGACGAGGTGCAGAAGAAGTTCACTTGGAACTGCTACGTGTTTCTTTTGGCCATTTTCATAGCCCTGACAAATCAGGTAAAATATTTGCATGTTGTGTCAATGAGGTTATCATTGAAAGTTTGAGGAATATTTTGCCAAATGTCCATCAAAGCCTTGGCGAGCAGTTGTAATGTCTAGGTAAACGGTGTAATTGCTGTGACATTGCAGACAAGACATGTTCAATTTTGATCTGGAGAGAGAGCGGGCCAACCCATTGGGTTAATGCATAGACGTATAGGATAATAAGTCTATGGGTTAATGCCACGCATTTCTATGTGATAATTCTTGCTCGGTGCGGACGAGCCCATTAATGTTAAATGTCACCCATGGCTGCCACAACAGAAACAATAATTGGTTCTACAATCAAATCACGGTACCTTACCGCTGTCATGGTTGCTTTAATGAGGATAATAAAATCTCTGTCGCAGTTAAAACAAACGCACACTGAGCTGCCACTGAATAGAGCTTGAGCTATCCAGCATTATACGGAGTACTCTAAAAAATCTGGGATTTTAAGGAGTACTCTAAGAGATCTGGGGTTTTAAGGAGTAATCTGAAAGATCTGGGGATTTACGGAATACCCTAAAAGATCTGGAATTATACTGAGTAACCTGAAGAGCGCTAATCTTCTTATCGTGATCGTCTAGTGGCGGTAGAAAGGACGTTACGTTGTGTAGACAACCCAAATTACACATAACAAGAGCAAGGAAATAGTGACGGGAGGTTTAAATATTCAAAACATAGTCATTCCAGAATAATATATTTCTATTAGTAATGTTGAAAAAGAAGAACCCTCAATGAATGGAAGCACATTTATCAGCGTGTGATTAAATCTACTCTACGCAGTGGTTCGCAAAGATCCTCAGTGAACCTAATAGCGCCCCGGGTCTAAATGACTCATTACTACATATCGTAATGTCGGTAACTCGCTCAAATCGGATATCATTCTTATGGAAGGGGTTAGAAGGGTCAGGAAACAGCCAGCAATCGAACGTAGAACTGCACTTCCGGGTAAGTTTAAATGGACAGTAAGGTAAGGGTAACTGTGGTATGCCCAGGAGATCTCCTTGAAGAGGAGATCTAACATAATTCGAGTCGACAGGAAAAGTTACTATCAAAGGAACTGTATCTGGCCTCCTGGGGGTGGTCAATGCCCAGGAAGGCTCAGATATTACTGAAGAACGAACCGAATACTACCTGAAGGGTCACGCAAACTAATTCCTGGGGATATCACAATACCTCGGAACAATGATCTAGCAATCACTCTACATTCTTAGAATAGCGTTGGATATCCGTAGGTATTTACTGTATCTATACGATATGTCGTCCTCTACCAGGACTACTCAGCGATTTACCCTAAAGAACGCCACTGGTTCACAAGGAATCCGATCTCTCAAAGTAAGCGGTTACATGCATATGGCAAATATGTAACACAAACTGACTAGGACATTATAAAAGAGATAAAGTACCCCATCACCTAGGCGTGTTAATGAACGTTTCAATAAGAACAAACAAAGAAATAGGTAACAGGGAGATTACACATACAAATCAGTTAAATATCAAGCACCGCAATTAGTAAGAACAGAAAACGAAAATCCCTATTAGCAATTATAACGCAGATAAAGAACCACTATTTACAAATACGGCAAACAGCAACCAGGCACCGAGAGAAAGTATACAATACAAATAGATAACTTGTGAGGGTCGTGCCGCTTTAGTTATATACAAAGGCAATGCATTTTAGTTAAAACATTCCGGTCGGATTAAATAACACTGAAGCAAAAATACAAGAATGAAAAGCGATGAATGGAAGAACAATGAACGAGCGTGCAATCACTAATTTCACATTAACACTAAGGTGGTATTCAAAAATGTAAAGAATGCAATTAATGAGAAGCATTTAAAAGAAGTTTACTTACTAAGAGTTACCAAGGGGGGCTGTTATAAGTACTATTATCTCGAGTATGTTACTAAGTTGCTCAGGAGGTTTATTTACAAGAACCTTCCTCTCGGCTGCTGCAAAATACAATGGGAATGCTATAAGGACATTGTTCTCCTTTGTTATTGTCACCAATCACATACGTGTCAAGTTACAGTGCCACAGAGTATTTGACACATAAATAACGCAGACAAATACAATGACGTAATGGTGGAATCTATGAGAGATTCTGTGACTCGTATGATTCTTAGAGGATACGGATCTCTTCAAGCTGTTTGGTGTCATGAAATGATACCAATGTTCGCCCATCAGAGTGATACAGACGAAATCTTGACTCATCCGTGAACAGGCAGATCTCCATCTATGCGAGTTCTAGTTCTCATGTTCAAGAACCCACCGCTCGGTGCAATCAGATATTCCGGAATGCAGTATCCAAGATAAGTATTGCAATGATGATTGCCAACCTTGGACACGTAAAGAAGAAGAAGTGATGCCTCGATGCGTTTCCACTTCGCTCAATGACCCACTCCTTACTTGAATGGAAATAAATCTCTCATAATTCTGTTTACATGTTCCCGGCGCTGTCGCATCAACTAATCATCATAAAATTGCCATTTTCAGATCCACAAGTGGTCCCACACCTACTTCGGACTGCCGGGCTGGGTTGTTTTCTTGCAGGACTGTCACGTCATCCTGCCACGCAAACACCACAGGATACACCACGTGGCGCCCCACGAGACCTACTTCTGCATAACGACGGGGTGGCTGAACTGGCCGCTGGAGAAGATCCACTTCTGGACCTGCCTGGAGTTTATCGTTGAAACGACCACCGGTTTTAGGCCCAGAGCAGACGACATGAAATGGGCGCAGAAGGGGTCGATTTCGTGATACTAATTAGGGAATTTTTGTGTAGGAGTTGATGAGTTTTTCCCCTGTGGAAGATTAATTAATAAATAATTCGCACGGATCACTCAGGTCATTTCACAAGAGCGCTTTCATTTCTCGATAATCGCGGCATTAAGTATGAATAAATAATATTGTAAAGATTAATTCCTAATTTGAATCATCACTTTCACTAGTATATGATGGATTTGGTCTTTTCCACAAACTTTTTATTGTTGGACGACAATTGTTTCGCTACACTGCCTTAATCATGTTCTATTAAGAGTACAAATAAGTTTCCACCGTTTTTTAACACAAATTAAATATTTATTATAGAAGACGATGTGAGACTGCTGGCTGAGTGACTTCTAATGTTAGAGCAAGTTCTTTTTGTGTTTGAGATGAATCTTCCTCCAATAATTCCTCCAATTCTGCATCCTCGTAAATTTTTGGCCTTCCACTGCGATCTTTGTCTTCTACGTCGAAATCATCGTTTTTAAACTTTTGAAACCACTCTCGACACGTTCTCTCACTCAAAGCACCCTCACCATATGCTTCTACGAGCAATTGATGCGCCTCAGCAGCAGATTTCTTTAAATTAAAGAAGTAAACTAATATTTCCCGCAAATGACGCTTACTTGGCTCAAATTTTGACATTTTCAACTTATAAAAATTATATTTTACCAATATAAAATCAATGATATTAATAGGTTTTGTTGTTCTTGAGTGTCCAAACTATTTTTTAAGCCGGTTATCATCTGCGAAATCTAACCGAAACTCCGTGCCGCGCCATCTACAATAAAACGGCGGAAACTTATTTGTACTCCTAATACATTTGAACTGATACTGTGTGAAAACTTGCATAGGTTCTTATACAGTGCTGTCCAACGAAAAATTAACACCTCGATTTTCCGGCTTTAAAATGAAAATGTGGAAAATCGCTCGAACCCGTCAATTTCTTATTTGAGGAGGAACAACTTTCCTGCTCTTCGCATCCCCGTAACTGCAACCCCCTAAGGGGGGTGAGTACAACCCCTTGATTTTGAATAAGAATCAGGGGTGTTGCGATACCTCATTTTGAAGATCTTATCGAGTACTATCTGATCCTGAAATTTCGCTTCAAAATTTCCTTCGATTACGAAATGACAGGTAAAATAGTGGAAGAGTACTATAAAAAAGGGCCGATTATGTGACTTCCGAGAATACCCGCCCAAACATTTAATTTTTGGGAACTCTGAGTACGCACCTCACGATATAATCTTGGATTTTCATCTGACCAATACCGACAGTTATGCCGGTTTACAATGCCGTTAAGGTAAAATGAACACTCGTCCGAAAAATAGATATAAAACATGTGGTTTTGATTACCGTTAATTATTTCACTGACCACTTCACAGAACTGGAGTCTGCGATCGGGATCATCCTCTTTCACTTCCTGAACCAATCGTATCTTATAACGATGTTGTTTCAGTATTCTCATGATTGTTGTGCGTGAAACATCAGATACATCGGACAATTTCCTAACACTCAAGATCTGATCCATTGCTACATGACCTAAGACAGCATTTCATGCACCCTCTTTTTGTTTTCGACTAAACCAGTAGCGTCAAATTTGGCAACCAGTTGCACAACGTAAGCAGCGGATACATTTTTTCCAGGATGTCATTCGTTAAATAAAGCCACCGTTGTGTCGGATACGAATAATATACTCGAAATAAATTCCACATTGCCTCTTTCACTATTTTCGCTGTAATTTCATCATCGATGGATATTTTGAAGCGAAATTTCAGGGTCAGATAGTACTAGATACGATCTTCAAAATTAGTTATCGCAACACCCCTCACCCCTATTTAAAATCAAAGTGTTAAGTTTTCGTTGGACCAACCTGTATGTATTGACAGGTATTACAGCAAATGGGGCTAAAAATAGGATGACAGTTACTTCGGTATTAGGATAAAAGAGAAATCGACAATAGCGATAAAAGTTATTGGGGTTGTCGTTGGTTTTTCCAAACTGCATGAAGATATTCAGTAGAGACGACCTATTGTTATCTTGTTCGTTCAGGAGAATCTTCTGGGAATTTTATCGGTTTACTATATGTCAAGTGGTTCTAACAATGTTAATCGAGACCCTTCACTCTCGATATGGATAATTTTATATTCGTTATTAAAATTATGCTAAAATTCTATTAAATGTTTGGCGTATGTGGAATGCGTGGAATTTGAAGTGTAACTCTTTTGATGTTCGTAGATTCTCTTCTTGACGGATCGGCAGATCGTTCAAACATCAAAAGAGCTACACTCCAAATTCCACATACCATTTAATAACATTTGAACATAATTTCAATAACGAATATGAAATTATCCATATATAATATAAAATATGATTAAAAATTTTTAATTGCTCAGTTGTTTTAGGATTATCAGCATAAATATGTGTCTCATCATATCCCCAAAGAAAGAAATGACAAGGTGTTAAATGACACGACCTAGGGGGATAATTAAATGAGATGATTTTATCGCCAAATTTTGTTTTCAACAAATCGATTATTGAGGTGGGTGTGTGGCAGGTAGCACCATCTTGTTGAAACCACTTTTCCTCCAGGTTATTTTCAACAACACTAGCAAAAAAAATAATTCAACATTGTTCTTTTCCATTAATTATCTCTATGTAATGGCGTCTTAACAGTTTCATGTGGATTAATAATTTATATAACTGCATAATAGCTTTCTGAGTCATGTTGTCCATTGTTTTTAATTATTGAGACACTAAAGATTATGCAAAAATATTTTAAATTTGCATAAAAACTGTTTAGAAGCATGCAGATGCTTCTGTGACTTGCGACACATCTAGTGGCAACTTTGAAATAAAATTCTATGTTTTCATTTCATGGTTGGGTTTTTGTTCCGAACTTTTTTGAATTGGTAAGTTTCTGATCTTGTTATTATGTTTAATTCTAAATGTTAAGAATGGAAATAATTATGAAATACGTATAATTACTTATATTTATTATTTATGTAGTGTTGCTTCGAATGTTTGCAAAAATTGATAAATTTTTGTATATGAAAAATGAATATTTTTCTAGACAAGTATTAATATTATAACGATCTAATATATATAGCGAAAGTTATTCAGAATTGGGATTTTCAATTTTAAATAAGAACTCTTAACAAATAGCCTCAAAATTCATAATTTATATAAAGAATTTTCTACTTTGTTTTTCAGGTGTAGTGCAATTTTTGAGATATTTAGGATTTCTGGGACATAAGCTCGATTTCCACCGTGATTGTGACTATGTAGAACATAGATTGATTTTCTGTCAATTTATTTATTTATTTCTATGAAGTCCTTCATGTTCCATAGTTTTCTACAATATTTAAAGAACTCATATGTTTATGAAAATGGAAACTTGGTTTTTCCAAACGATTTTCAATGCAGTTTTTTCAATTAAATAATCATATGAAGGTTACAGAACGTTCTTTTTTTATATTTAAAATTAGCAATGGTGACATTTTTATAACTTGGTTTTCCACAGGATTCACAGAATTAAATAATAAATAAAGAATATTTTCTCAATGTATTATCACAATTACTGTGGCTTCTACATTTTGTACTCTTGAAAATAACAACTTCACATATGGTATGGTTTAGGCAGCTTAAAAAAGGGGGGCACAAATAATTGTAAATTTTTGGAAACAAGATATAGAAAATGAAGTAATTTGTAATTTATTTCATTTTTAAAATGAACTATCATAAAGTAACGGTTATTTCCATCCCAGAAATAAAATTAACATAAATGTTTTCCAAATGATTACAATAAAACAATTTTCTAGGATTATTATTCATCATTATGCTGCCTGCTACTGACTATGATTCAACTTAGGAGTTACTTTTCTTATGGATTTGGTATCTAACAAAAAAAACAGGGTTTATATCGAAATTTCCGAATATTTTAATGGTACAGTAAAATATCGAGATACCAGATTCGTAATCAAGATCCAACTGTATTTAATTAAAATAAATAGCTTAACTTCACTTTTGCAATTGAAGGATTTTTTATTTGAATTGTGCCTTCTCATTTTCTCTGGAAAACTATGCATACATTGTTCAACAATCAAAGCTATCAATATTTTTTATACATGTACCTGCAGATTTATATTATTATATTGATGTACCCCTTCTAGCGATTTAAGAGACTTTTGTACCGTTAAGTACAGAAATATTTTACATATTCATTAAATTCTAGTTTTATATTGTTGTACAATTAAAATGGCAATCTATATCATCATTATTGAATATTTGTTCTTTTGCTATTTCATTCTGTTACTTTGTACAATAGGCACATAATCAATTATTGAATAAACTTCGTTCCCAATGGTTTCAATTATTTCTCTTCTACATGGGCGCTTATACGGAGTAACCTGAAGAGCGCTAATCTTTTTATCGTGATCGTCTAGTGGCGGGCGAATAGGACATTACGTTGTGTAGACAACCCAAATTACACCTAACGAGAGCAAGGAAATAGTGACGGGAGGTTCAAATATTCGAAACAGTTATACCAGAATAAAATATTTCTATTAGTAATGTTAAAAAGCAACAATCCTCAATGAATGGAAACACATTTATCAGCCTGTGGTTAAATCTACTCTACGCAGCGGTTCACAAAGCGCCCCAGTGAATCCAATAGCGCCCCGGGTCTAAATGACTTATTACTACATATCGTTAGGTCGGTAACTCGCTCAAATCAGATATCATTCTTATGCAGAGGAAGGGGTTAGAGTTATGCAGGAAAAGGGGATACAGTCAGCTTGCACCTTCAACTTCACTTCCGGTAACCAGTGCAGAACCTTCTGTTACTAGGGGTAAGTTTAAACGGACAGTAAGGTAAGGGTAACTGTGACAAAGGCCCAGGAAGGCTTAACAGTTACTGAAGAACGAACTGAACACTACCTGAGGTGTCACGTAAACTAATATAAGAATAAAAAGCGATGAATGGAAGTACAATGAACGAGCGTGCAATCAGTAATTTCACATTATCAATAAGGTGGTATTGAATAATTTAAAGCATGCAATTAATCAGAAGCATTTAAAAGAAGTTACTTACTAAGAGTTACCAAGGGGGGCTGTTATAACTACTATTATCTCCAGTCTGTTACTAAGTTGCTCAGGAGGTTTATTACCAAGAACCTTCCTCTCGAATGCTTTAAAATACAATGGGAATGCTATAAGGGCATTGTTCTCCTTTGTTATTGTTATCAATCATATACGTATCAAGTTATCACGCCAAAGTCTTATGACACAGAAATAACGTGGGTAAGTACAATGACATAATGATGGAATTTATATAATCTAAGTGGGACTCTGTGACTCATAAAATCTTTAGAGGATACGGATCTCTTCACAATCAAGCTCAAATTTAGTATTTAAATGTGAAATAACAACACAACGAGGATCGTAGGTGATATGAACTAGCGCTTAAAAACTTCTAACTTCAGCTCAAATTTAGTATTTAAATGTGAAATAACAACACAACGAGGATCGTAGGTGATATGAACTAGCGCTTAAAAACTTCTAACTTCACGTCAGTACTTTTCAACTTCTTTTAATATCTTTTCTGCGTAAAACCAATCCTAAAGAAATGAATTCCTCTTCTATGAATTATTATATGCTATGAAGCATATTTACACTAACCTCAAATAAGTAAGAGTACTATCAGTGATTGAAAAAAGTATATTCTAACATATTCTGACAAGCGATCTTGGGATCTTTCTATATCCTAAATATGGTAGGTTTCTTCAAGGGTTAGAAAAATTCAAGTAATAT